>BJKM01000087.1:0-1200000 GCA_015082035.1 Chaenogobius annularis | reverse complement strand
TTATTATTGCTCAGTGCTTTATGTTGCACCTTTAACGCCGAAACAAGTTCCTATGTTTGTGAATTCTGTTCATTGACAATGGCAATAAACCTTTTCTGATTCTGATAGAAAAGTTACACAACATCGTGTTTTTAGTTTGTGTTTGGCGCTATTATAATAACATGATCTTGTTTCTGAACTGGCAAAATCCCTGAATATTTCCTGAAGGTCAATGTTTAAAAAATGACTTGACTACAGGGCAGTCAGCACATATGTTGCTTTGACTGTTCGCATTTGGCACCATAACTGGTTCTATCAAACAGCTTTTTGCAAACTAATAACCGGTTATTGAGCTCAAAATCACCTAAAACGTATTTAATACTGATAATTAAGGCAGTTAGTGCATGTTTCCTTTGGAGTTTGGATCTGTTTACATTAGCAACTAGAACCAATTGGCGGCAGATGGCAAAAACGGTTGTTAGATTATACCTTTTCTGCATTTTTGAGGGTTTTATTTTGTATTTTTAAACAGCCGAAAGTGATGTGTCTTTGATTTTATTGGATGGGATTAGAAATGAGTACATCAGAGACAGATTTGAGATGTTTTAGAGTCACACATTGATCGTAGGGGGGACAGTTTAGTGGTTGAAGGATGCCGAGCTTAAAGCTGCCTCACAAAAATTATAGGGGAAGGCCAAAGCTGATTGGAAAAGAAGCCGGAACAAATAAAGCTGTCCTTCTGAAGCGTCAAGAATATCTCCGTCACCGGAAAATCTCTAATTAACCTGCGTAATTGAAAACACCTGTGCCTCAGAGCAGCGCTGATGTGAACCATCCAGGTGTGATTGACAGCTCCGCCTTTCCCTTGCGCCGCCGTCCCCCCTTTCACCTTTCTCCCACTTTCTCTGTCCTCATTTCCCTTTTTAGTTCTCGACTTGACGCTTCCTCCGGACCCCCCTCTCCTTTTCCTTCTCTCTCTCCACCACCCTCGCGCTTTCCCCCTTTCTCTAGGTCCGTCTCTCTCCGTCTCCGTTATAAAGTTGTTACAGGGATATAACATAATTGGTAGCATGATTGGGTAAACATTTGGTCATATTTTTAGGCTAATTGCTGTTCTATTTCCATTTTTACTCATTAGTCTGTTCAAAAAGACAAATCGAATAGACTGAGGACAAACTGGGACTAACACATGAGCCCACACAGACTGGGGCACCTCACAAAATATTAGCGCCAAATAGTTTTTTATGTTTCTTTTATTTAATATATATTGGCTAATACTGACACAGGAACCAATATATCGCCCATCCTTATCCCTCACCCTCTTTCTTACGCACACGCACACACTTTCACTCCCTCTCGGTCTCCTCAGATCTGCAGACTCCAGAGGCACCTGTCCGCGGGGGAGCACCAGCAGGACTTGTTCCAGGACCAGCCCTCCATGTTTGTCTCCCAGCTCTCCCAGCCGCCCCCTCAGAGCCTTGTTGAGCTCATCCAACTCTGCGGAGGAACTGTGTGCAGAACTGTCCGCCAGGCCGGCCTCTGCATCGGCAAGTACAGCGGCAGGAGGCCAGAGGGGAGCAGGGTGCTGTCGGAGCAGTGGGTGCTTGGTAAGAAATCTACCAGGGTTTCCCGTTTAATAGAACAAACACGCAGAATTAATTAGAGCAGATTTATGAACGTCACAAGTTCTGATCTCGGACCGCTGCTTAACCACTCAGATCCCCATTTTTGTGGTGATTTTGTTGTAAAACGTCACAGTTTAACATGTGAAGTGGGAGTCCCTCTATCTCTGAACAGAGCTCAGTGGGATTTTCTAGTTCAAATGGGGTTCCAGGGCATTTTTTCAAATCAGAAGTGGGACAAATCTCCGTTAACTGTTGCCTAGAACGCTCCCATTAGCTTTTTGCATTATCATATAGTTGTTGTGTAACATTTCATCCAATAAATAGCATTTTAGCCAAAGAAGAGACTACAATAAACTTTTTTTCATCACGGGTATTTCATTGCTCAATATTTTTTTTTTAAATGTGTGTTCTTGTCTGTAGAGAGGCAAAATATTTATTATTTGTTGTTTATTTTGTTAACATTTATATTAACTGAAATGTTGAAAATTAGGGGCAATTAATGACATTTTTACTCCAAAAGTTCAAAATAATAATAATAATTCCAACAACAAGCCTCTGCTATCATAGTAGATTCAGTGGAAAACACTGCCTTGACACAGAAATATGAACGAAATTATTGACATAATTATTTATTGTCATTTTTGTTTATATTACAGACAGTATCACTCATTTGAAGCTGCTGCCTTATGAAGACTACACTTTGGATTAAAAGGAGGACTGTATACAAAAAGGGCTGTGACTGAGGTTCAGGGGAAGTATTCTTAAAGAAACATTTCATTTGTTTAGCCTTTGTTATGTGGAAACCTGCTCTATCTCAGGATTATGACATGTTACAAAACAACTTTAGAAACATCACTGTGAAAAACATTGCCTTAACTCTCACTGCTTGTATAGGTTTTGAAGAAATTATTCTCTATTTCTGTTGAATTAGATGTAATTAACACTGAATGTATTATACTGATGTCATGCAGTATTAATAAAAATGTAATCCAATGTATCTCAATCTTTTATGAATATTTTTCTCCCTACTTTAGATTCTGATTCTATGACCTTGCTAAACCTACAGTATTTCTGGAGACATCTTGTTGTGACACGCCTTTATAGCAAAACACTAAAATATATAGAAGCGTAAGGAAGGCTTTTCACACACATCACCTCATTATGTGTGTAACTCTGGGAGATGAACACGTGGTTCAGCTCTAAATACAGAGAGCTGCGGAGGAGTGGGTCAGCCTGCATCGTGTGAGGGGGCTCTGTTCCTCCTCTGTTCCTCCTCTGTCTCCCCTCTGTTCCTCCTGCTCTTCCTCTGTCTCTCCTCTGTCTCTCCTGCTCTTCCTCTGTCTCTCCTCTGTCTCTCCGCTGTCTCTCCTGTTCTTCCTCTGTCCCTCCTCTGTCTCTCCTCTGTCTCTCCTGCTCTTCCTCTGTCTCTCCTCTGTCTCTCCTCTGTTCCTCCTCTGTCTCTCCTCTGTCTCTCCTCTGTCTCTCCTGTTCTTTCCTCTTGGTCTCTCTTCCTCTGTCTCTCCTTTCTTCTCTGGTCTTCCTCTGTCTCTCCTGCTCTTCCTGCTGTCTCTCCTCTGTCTCTCCTGCTCTTCCTCTGTCTCTCCTCTGTCTCTGCTGTTCTCCTCTGTCCTCCTCTGTCTCTCCTCTGTTCCTCTCTGTCTCTCCTCTGTCTCTCCTGTTCTTTCCTCTGTCTCTCCTGTTCTTCTCTGTCTCTCCTGCTCGTCTCTCCTCTGTCTTCCTCTTGTCCTCCTGCTCTTCCTCTGTCTCTCCTCTCTGTCTCTCCTGCTCTTCCTCTGTCTCTCCTCTGTCTGCTCATCTGTCCCGTCCTCTGTCTCTCCTGTTCTCCTCTGGTCTTCCTCTGTCTCTCCTCTTCTTCCTCTGTCTCTCCTCTGTTTCCTCTGTCTCTCTCTGTCTCTCCTGCTCTTCCTCTGTCTCTTCCTCTGTCTCTCCTGCTCTTCCTCTGTCTTCTCTCGCCTGTTCTTCCTCTGTCCTCTCCTCTGTTCTCTCCTCTGTCCCTCCTCTGTCTCTCCTCTGTCTCCTCTGTTCTTCCTCTGTCCCCCTCTGTCTCTCCTGCTCTTCCTCTGTCTCTCTCTCTGTCTCTCTCACTCGTTCTCTCCTCTGTCTCTCCTCTGTCTCTCCTCTGTTCCTCCTCTGTCTCTCCTGTTCTCACTCTGTCTCTCCTGTTCTTCCTCTGTTTCCTCCATCTGTCTCTCCCTCCTTCCTCGCTCACCATGTTCTTCCTCTGATCTCACCCTCTTCTCTCCTCATGTCCCTCTCCTTGATTCTCCTTCCTGCTGTCCCTCTCCTCTTTTTCTCTCCTCTCGTCCTACTCTGTCTCTCCCTGTACCTTCCTCTGTTCTCTCCTCTGTCCTCCTGCTCTCTCTGCTTTCCTCTTTCTTCTTTCTCCTCTTCTCTTGTCTCTCCTCGTTCCTCTCTGGCTCTGTCTCTCTCTGTCTCTCCTGTTTCTTCCTCTGTCTCTCCTCTGTCTCTCCTGCTCTTCCTCTGCCTCCCCTTCTTCCTCTGTCTCTCCTCTGTCCCTCCTCTGCCCCTCCTCTGTCTCTCCTCTGTTCCTCCTGTCTCTCCTCTCCTCTCTCTGTCTCTTCTCTGTCCTCCTTCTCTCCTCTGTCTTCTCCTCTGTTCTCCTGTCTCTCCTCTGTGCTCTCTCTGTTTCTCTGTCCCTCCTCTGTTCCTTCCTGTCTCTCCTCTGTCCTTCCTGCCCTCCTCTGTCTCCTCCTGTCCCTCCTCTTCTCCTTCCTGTCTCTCCTCTGTTCCTTCACTGTCTCTTCTCTGGTTCCTTCCCTGCTCTTCCTCCTGTCTCTCCTGTCCTCTCTGTCCCTTCCTCTGTCTCTCCTCTGTTCCTCCTCTGTCTCTCCTGTTCTTCCTCTGTCCCTCCTCTGTCTTTCCTCTGTCTCTCCTGCACTGTCTCTCCGTCACTCCTCTGTTCCTCCTGTCTCTCCTCTGTCTCTTTCTCTGTCTTTTCTCTGTCCCTCCTCTGTTCCTTCCCTGTCTCTCCTCTGTTCCTTCCCTGTCCCTCCTCTGTTCCTTCCTCTGTCTCTCCTCTGTTCCTTCCCTGTCTCTCCTCTGTTCCTCACTGTCTCTTCTCTTTCCTTCCCTGTCTCTTCTCTGTTCCTCCTCCGTCTCTTCTCTGTTCCTCCTGATCTCTTCTCTGTCCCTCCTCTGTCTTCCCTTGTTCCTCCTCTGTCTCTCCTGTTCCCTCCTCTGTCCTCCTCTGTCTCGTCCTCTGGTCTTCTCCCCTGTCTCTCCTCTGTCTCTCTCTGTCTCTCCTCTGTCTCTCCTCTTCTCCTCTGCTCTTCTCCTCTGTCTCTCCTCTGTCTCTCCTCTGTCCCTCCTCTGTCTCTCCTGTTCTTTCCTCTCTCTCCTCTTCTTCCTCTGTCTCTCCTCTGTTCCTCCTCTGTCTCTCTTTCTCCTCTGTCTCTCCTCTGTCCCTCCTCTGCCTCCCTGTTCTTCCTGTCTCTCCTCTGTCCCTTCTTTGTCCCTCCTCTGTTCCTTCGTCTCTCCTCTGTTCTCTCATCTGTCTCTTCTCTGTACCTCTTTGTCTCTCCTCTGTTCCTCCTCTCCCCCCTCTGTCTTTTCTCTGTCCTCTCTGTCTTTTCTCTGTCCCTCCCTGTTCCTTCCCTGTCTCTCCTCTGTTCCTTCCTGTCTCTCCTCTGTTCCTTCCCTGTCTCTTCTCTGTTCCTCCTCTGTCGCTCCTCTGTTCCTCCTCTGTCTCTCCTCTGTCTCTCCTCTGTCTCTCCTCCTGTCCCTCTCGTCTCTCCTTTCTTCCTCTGTTCTTCCTCTGTCTCTCCTCTTCTTCCTCTGTCTCTCCTCTGTCTCTCCTGTTCTTTCCTCTGTCTCTCCTCTGTCCTCCTCTGCCTCCCCTGTTCTTCCTGTCTTCCTCCTCTGTCCTTCCTCTGTCCCTCCTCTGCCCCTCCTCTGTCTCTCCTCTGTTCTTCATCTGTCTCTTCTCTGTACCTCCTTTTCTCTCCTCTGTCTCTCCTCTGTTCCTCCTGTCTCTCCTTTGTCTCTCCTCTGTTCCTCCTCTTCCCCCCTCTGTCCCTCCTCTGTCTTTTCTCTGTTCCCTCCTCTGTCTCTCCTCTGTTCCTTCCCTGTCTCTCCTCTGTTCCTTCCCTGTCTCTCCTCTGTTCCTTCCCTGTCTCTCCTCTGTTCCTTCCCTGTCTCTCCTCTGTCTCTTCTCTGTTCCTCCTCTGTTCCTTCCCTGTTCCTCCTCTGTTCCTTCCCTGTCTCTCCTTTGTTCCTTCCCTGTCTCTCCTCTGTTCCTTCCCTGTCTCTCCTCTGTTCCTTCCCTGTCTCTCCTCTGTTCCTTCCCTGTCTCTTCTCTGTTCCTTCCCTGTCTCTTCTCTGTTCCTCCTCTGACTCTTCTCTGTTCCTCCTCTGTCTCTTCTCTGTTCCTCCTCTGTCTCTCCTCTGTCCCGCCGCACCGCTTCTGTCCTGGTTCCCTTCGCGCTCGTCTCCCTCCCTGTGGAGGTAAATTTAAGGTTTCGCTTTTATTTTGGTAACTTCCTGTGTGACTGGAAGTACCAGTGAAACGAAAATCTACTTAAGAGTCAAAGAAAAGACTCAAAGTTAAGTAAGCTACGGTTAACAGTGAAAACATTGAAAAAACATGGTGAAAGTCAAAGATCAAGGGGAACAAGGTTTGTAAAATGTATTATTTAGCCATTTTGAACGGGGTTTTTTTCGGGGGTTTTTTTTTACAAATGAATGGAAAACAGTTATGCTAATGTCATGAGCTACAGTGATTATACGGACAAAATGGTAATTATTCTTTATTTGTTCTTGCCCTGCTCTGGCGTTGGTTAAATGACACGGAATGGAAACAAAAACTAATTTAACCATCAGTTCTGGCATTCTCAATTAGACGGGACGCTACACTCCCTTTTTTTAATCTAATTTTTGAACTTGCTCTGCTACTGACCGCTCATGTGACGATATTAAGCATGTGCGAAATGAATGCGTGTTCCTTTGACTCCTTTCCGCTCTTATCTCATGGGCTTGTGGCTCCTGGACCCTCAGTGGTAAAGATTATCCAGTGACGAGAAGTAACCTGAGTGCGTCTTTTCCTTGAAACGCTGTATCTACTGCAGTGAAGCTCCAATTCTGCGCTTGAATTTTAGAGAAAGAAAAACATTATCTAGAATATAATGTGCAATAAAAGTGATATTTATCTATCCTGATGTACAGTAGTAGTGGTCGCACGTGAGCCGCTCCAATTGGCTGTGTCCTGCGGTCCCTTGGCCAATGGTAGGCCTCCTTGTTGCAGCGTGAGTTTGTGGTTTGGCTGCACGGAGCGGAGGAGGCGTGTGTGACATTTCCCAGAGAGGTAGCAATAGTTCCAGCAGTCCTAGATACAATTGGAAGACTTCTGTTTCGGTTTTGCCTTAACATCAATGGAGAGGTGTGGATCTATAAACTGAAGCTTACACAAAGAAACACGACTGTTTAAAGAAGAAGCTTTAATGGAACTAACTTTTCGCGGTCATGTTATTTTATGCTAAAGCACTTTTCAAACTTTACTGCTTTTGATATACCTCGTAAAGATTATTTTATACGACCCGTTGTTTGGATGTAAGACTAAAGACTCTGCCTTCTGTATCTGCTCACAAGGTTAAAATTAGCATTAGCCACCGGCTAGCTTCTCAATCTGCTACTGCAGCTTTTTCTTTTACATTGATGCTGACTTATAGGGGTATTTGTGCTGAAAATAGGCCAGGTGCGGTGCAGATAGGACTCGCTGTCCAGAATTGAATTGCAGTGTTTGCAGAGTGTAGCTCTCAGACTATCAGATTAGTCCTGGAGTCTGGATCAGGGCTGCTGTTCTTGGGAACATGCTGCTCTCTCTGGTAGTGCACACGTACTCTTTGCGGTACTGGTTTCCAGCCACTATCATGCTGGGGACCGCTCCAGCATACCTCCTGTCATGGGGAGTGTGGCGCCTTTTGTCCACGGTCCTGCCTACTAGAGTCTACCACTCTTTAGATGACCGGCTGTATTGTATTTACCAGAGTATGGTCCTGTTCTTCTTTGAAAACTACACAGGAGTAGAGGTAAGCCACACCACAAACTACACATCCACATGTGTAACAGTAGATATCTGCACACATTGCAACGCAAAAGCTATGCAAACAAGTAGAAAATGCAACAGTTACTTAAGTTGTGCAAACTTGAAGCTCGTTTTGACAATTCCTGATAATCCAGATAAGTTGCATTCTTTTGCACCACTCCTAGCATTAAACACATTTGAATGTTAGCTTGTGAAATACAAGAATTAATCAGTGTATAATTCAAAACTTGTGTGTTTTTACTGTATATTATGCATCAACCTTCACTGAATGATTCATTTGTTTTAGATTATTGTGTATGGAGATATACCAAAGAAAAAAGAAAATGTGATTTACCTTTCCAATCATCAATGTACAGGTAAAATTGAAAAGTCGATGTGTTTTTGATGTATTGTTTCTAAAAACCTCCTCTTGATCAAAAGCTGACTGGATCATTGCTGACATGTTGGCCATCAGACAGAGTGCACTTGGTCATGTTCGGTATGTTCTCAAAGATGGGCTCAAGTGGCTTCCACTGTATGGCTGGTACTTCTCTCAGGTAATACAGCTGTATAATTTTAAATGAAATTTAAAATGTTCATCGTTAGCTGTCATTTATTTGTCCTATATCTTTAGCATGGGGGAATTTATGTCAAACGCAGCTCAAAGTTCAATGAGAAGTCCATGAAGAAGAAACTACAGAGACAAACTGGAGCAGGAGCACCAGTATGTTTCTGTCACTGTTATTCATAATAGAAAAGCAACAACTTAAGCATTAGCATTTGTCATTGCATTGTCATAGCATTATACTTCCTGTGATGCTTGGCTCGTGCACTCGATAAGAACCTATACAAGCGTACATTAGGGAAATCTACTTAAGCACTTTCAATAATGCATCTGTGGCTAAGCTGTAACAATATCGATCGATTGCAAAAACAAACTGCAAGCTAAATTGTTTGATTAGACTGTTTTATTCAGCGTCAATTGGGTCACACTGTGTAAATGTTAGTTGGCTTTGTTAAGTTTTGCTTCTTTTTTACAGATGTACCTTGTCATCTTCCCAGAAGGAACTCGCTATAATCCGGAGCTCAGGAGTGTTATCGCTGACAGTCAGGCTTTTGCTCAAAAAGAGGGTAACGGCACAATTTGTTTTTACATCTTCACCCTCAAAACACATGTTAAAATAAATATTATATAAATATTTGACTTCATGCAATTGTATTTAAACAGTTTGTGCTGTTAAGTAGGCTCTCAAACCTTCACTTTGTGGACATTAAGTCTCTTTCCAAAGCTCCAAATATCACCTTCCCCCATTAATCCAAATAAATCACGAGGAGGAATTAAGCGCTCATGACATTATCTGTTATTAGTGAGGCATTAGTGGCAGCAGTGGTTTAGAGGCAACGAACTGAAATCTGGCCCAAGCACACACTTATACCATGTTACAACATGCAGTCATTTATTATGAGTATTGTGTGTTTTCTCAACCACTCTTGAGTTACATCAATTCCATTTTATAAGCCTATATAATACTGTAGAATAGATCTTAATGTTTTTTATTTAAAAATAAAAACAAATCAAACAACAAAATCAAATCACACAGTGGACAATGAAGATAAATGAATATCACAAATGTAATGAAGATTTGCAAAGTTTGAATTTGTAAGCAACTTGCAGTGTAAACATTTGAGGTGATTAGACTGAAAGAAGTAAAGTAATTACACCTGTTTACTTTTTGAGCAATATACGAACCTCAACCATGATATTTTCAGCCACATAGTAGCACTAATTGAAATGGATTTCCAAAATATCCTCTCACTATTGTCATTGGAATAATTAAAAAAACAATATTGAGATTAACGATATGAAGTTTGACCAGGGACCAAAACTGAGCTTTCTTTGTTTTGTCCAAAGGGCTTTCAGTTCTCAAACACACACTGACCCCTCGGATGAAAGCGTCGCGAGTGGCTTTACAGGCGATGCAGGGCCATCTGGACGCTGTGTATGACATCACTGTGGCCTATGAGGGGACTCTGGACAGCAACGGCCACAGAAAACCTGCTCCATCCATGCCAGGTAAATGTGTTCAAAGTGTCTTTAAATAAATATTCACACGAATTCCCTACTAAAATACATTTATACGACCAACTTATGTCTGTTTATACAACCGTTTATACGACCAACTCCCCCCCCCCCCCCAAAAAATAATAATAAAACAAATAGAAATCAAAACAAACCTCACAAATCAGCAGTGTGCCCTTCCTGTAGATTGACTGTGTGTTTAGGTGTTTTTTATTCTTTGGCGTTCCTGGGTCAATAAACACTGTTTAAACAGGAAAAGAAAACATCCCGTTTCTCTCGCAAGTACACATCCAAGTGTTTGCAAGAAAACAAAAAGTAATCTTCCAACACGCACTTCCTGTATTGTTGCGCAATAATATTTTTGGGAATTTACTTCAATGTCATTAAACTGGATCTGAATCAGAATTGGAAAAGGTTTATTGCCATTGTCAATGAACAGAATTCACAAACATAGGAATTTGTTTTGGTATTTAAGGTGCAACATAAAACACTGATAAATAATAAAAACAACATATGTAAAATCAAAAGGGCATGCATTAAGAAACAATTTAAGATTACTATAGTATAGAATAAAAATAGGCATTACTATGTACACATTACAGTTAAATTTACATTTTAAGCTCAAATATGCACTTTCCTGGTGGAGGGTCCCCCACCCGCTTCTCTTCAGAGATGTTATTGCTTTGCCTGGAATGTTTCACAGTATGGCATTACACTTGACCAAGTTACAGGTCAGATCTGTGGAGAATGTATGTTTTCCATTGTATCATTTTCCAATCATAAAAACAGCAGGTGGCAGATTCTCCACCAGAAAAGTGACATAGTGCACCTTTAACTGTAAAATGAACATTCTTAAACTAGGTGTAAATAACAGTGAGAAACTAAATAAAGGGTTATACGTTGTGTAGTAACTATTACTGTTGTACTGTTATATGTAACTTTCCAGTCATTGAATAATTATGTTTTCAATTATGGCTTAATTAATCAATCAGGAGTATTATTTGTTCCAATACTAACCCTAAAGCACATTTGCAATTGTGTGTTGTAAATGATTTAGGCTGGACTTTCTGTACTAATAATTGAGTTCGTAAATCAATGAGTTGCACTCTGTCATTGTCACCTATGTTGAATGTAAATTCTTACCCTACGTGCCGATTCGCTGAAAGGCTCTTCCTGTTTTTGTTTAGTCTTTTATTTTTTATGTTTGACAGAATTCCTGTGTAAAGAATGTCCCCGTATCCACATTCACTTCGAGCGCGTGGACATTAAGGAAATTCCTCCAGAGCCCATGTTTTTCCGCAGGTGGCTGCACCAGCGCTTTGAGCTCAAGGACCGGTAAGAGGCTTGTGGAATGATTCATAGTGATCTTCTGTCGTAAACACAGTGGAACTCATTAATGTTAACCGTTTCTTTAGCGGGTAAACAAAAAATGTTCCGTGAATTTCCCAAAAATAAAACCAAGAAAACATTCTAACTCTGATATCTGTTTTCTAAGGTTGCTGACAGATTTCTATGAATCGGAGGATGCAGACAAGATTTGCAGGTTCCCAGGAGAGGGCAGACATTCCCCTCTGAGCCTGTCTAAAACAGTCCCTTCAGTGGTGATTCTTGGAGCGCTGACACTGCCTTTACTGCTGACGGAGGGCGGCAGGAGAGTGTATGTGAGGACCTGGGTGTATGGGACACTGCTCGGATGGCTCTGGGTTAATGTCTTTCCCTAACAAAAAGTTCAGATGCAGCTCACATATTCACGCACAAAAGAGCAGACAACAGTGCCATTTTTCTGTATCAGAACACAAGGTATATTACAGCTGTGGAGTGGCACAGTGACGACAAGCTCTCACTGTCCCAGCGTTTTCTACTATTGTTCTCGGCAACAATGCAGGTTTAAAGAAACGGTTTCGTGCCCCAAAAAGAAATAAGGTACCCCCTCTAAACTAAATATTTAATGTATCTATTTAATAGTGACCCCTAATCAAGATTATATATCCTGCATGCTTTCATTGTCATCAATCATTGATAAGTGACAGAAATATTAAATAGTAGTTGCAATAGGCAACATTTATTTAAATAAAAGGGTGCCAAGTACAACAAACGTAATTATGATCAGTATTTGTCTGACGTACAAAAAGCCAGCCTATTCTTAATGTATTGCACATTAAGTGCACTGACTTATTGATATCAGTTGTCCATGTCTTTATTCTTGTTTGTCACACAGGGATCATGCACTTTGCTTAAAGGTGGAATGTGTTAGATTTAGTGACTTTTTGTTTGAGAATTTAAATTCTAAAGATATTTTTGACTCGGATAATCAAGAGGCGTGTCTTCCTTTTGAGATGACATTGTAAAGCCAAACATTGCACCTTTTGGATTTTTCACCCCCATTTTTAAACTTAACCAATGACCTGCTCTCCTCTGTCAGAGTTCATGAAATGGCACCAGCTGCTATTTTTTATCATGAAAACTTGTCTAATTTATGTAAAAGGTCATTTACTCTTTGCTGTGTGTTATTTAAGACGTGTCTGTAACAGCCACTAATGGTGAATGGTATGTTAACACACTGCAATTGAACTTTTATAGAGGAAAAGCAGGTTACTCATGAAAAAGTAGCTTTACTTTAAACAAGTTATTGCCAAAACATGGGACTGTTTGCCACCTATTTTTTTTATTTTTTTTTACATGCATTTGTTGCCATTTACACAAAGTATTTTGTTTGTGTGTGTTTTTTATATACATGATGGTACAGATCGAAACTTATTATGCATTGATTCTAATGTTATTACTCCTAAAATAGTATCTACCTATCTGACAAAGCCATGTAAACAGTATGTCACAGGTTTCTGTGCCCTCAAAGCCATTTGTGTTACCTGTCATTGTATTATGCTCTTATTGTCTATTTACGTTTACTGTTTTTTTCACGCGTCACTTTACGTTAGTCTTGTCCTGTAGCGTTTAGACTTGTTTTCCTGTTGTGAAGAGTGGATGTACGTTTTTACATGTCTCTACAATACCTCACGTTAAAAATTATCCTTGTGTAAGACATTTTACAGGTATTTTAACACAAGATCTGACTGTAACTCATCAGGAAACCGCAGACTGACTGTACAATGCCAACTGCTGGAAATGTGTGCCTTCTCTTTGGAGGAGTCTGTCCTCAGCCCTTAAGACCACAGTCCGCCTGGTGACTGCATGTGACGCAGCCCAAGCTGCACAGTGCTTATTTTCTTCAAATAACGCTTAGGTTCTAACTTTCTGGTTCAATTTGGAACATTTTAAAGTGTGGACATTTTGGTAAAGGGTGTCTGATAAATAAAATAAATTCTGGGGGGATTGCATTTATGTAATGTTTTTTTTTTTTCTATGTATCTCTTCTTTTTTGCCTATCTACAGGGCAGCCTTTTGTACATTTGTAAATGTATTGTGAAAAGTGAAACCTAAATAGTCACATACTAAATTGTAAAGTACACTAATACACAAGGGGGAGACGACCGGGCTGTGTGGACGTATTTAAGCATTGCAGACTCACGTTTGTCGGGCAAGACTTCGTGGTTTTGGTGCTTTTTGATTTTCAATATTAAATACGAGTTATTTTTGCCAAACAGTAGACTAAATTCACCCAATACATAGAAACCCGTTGTGTAATCATCAATGACATCACATAACTTCTACCAAAATATTTTGACATTTGGGCCAGAACATTTTTCCACGCAAGGGCACTGCCTTCTTTCTAATATGGTGAAACTTGTTGCTATATTTGTTCTTGTTTTTCTTCCTCCATCGATTCAAACATTTCTATTTTATGTATCTTTATATCCACGGATCTAGATCTAAGCCTATCAAGTTGCAGGAAAACGCGCGTGCGCAGTTATGCATCAAAATAAGGAAGTAACCAAAATCTGCTCAGACAGATCTACTGCTCTTTAGCGCTGAAGCAAGTAAGTTATTCTATTGAGGAAGACAAAAAGGAAGGGATAGTTTACTGTGTTTGAATCTGCAGACAGCGCTGTTATGTAATGCTGCCGCTGCTACTCCATTAGCCCAGTGTAGAGCTGCCGTTTATGTTTACAACAGCGACGACTACAGACAGCTTTCATTTCTGTGTAGCCAATGCGTAACAAACACTTATTTGAGTTGTACGTGTTTTGACGATCATTTCTTCTCTTCAGACTTTCATCCACAGTGATGGCGCTGGATTGGATAGGTTTCGGCTATGCTGCAGCCATTGCCTTCGGAGGTTTTATGGGATACAAGCGAAAAGGTACTTTTGTAACTTGTCCCTCGTAACATAGTTAATTTGTAATGTGATCACGGCTATAGTTTATCCTGATGTCTAACCTCCTCCCTCATGTGCAGGAAGTGTAATGTCTCTGATGGCTGGTCTGGTGTTTGGTGGACTGTCAGCGTATGGAGCCTACAACCTCTCAAATGACCCCAAGGATATCAAGATACTGCTGGGTCAGTAAAACTCAATTACTTAATGTAACCCCCCTTCTTTTTAACTAGTGATGTGTTTCACTTTGGGAATCGCCTCGGGTGTGACCATCCACAGAAGCTCCAGGCACCACCTCTGTTTCTGACAGACAGGAGAACTGCCTCTTCCTATGACAGTCTGGAGAAACGCCTCACTGTTATCAAAGACCTAGGGTTACATTAGGTAACCGGGAGTCATCCGGGGCTTCAGTGTGTTTTGCTGTGGGAGATTTGGCCCAGTCCCAGATTGCAACGCTCTGATGAATTCTCAGACCAAAGGCGATGGCCTTCCCATAGGGAAACACGCAATGGCAACACTCCCGTTGGATATTAAACTGATTTGTTTTTGTGTTTAGTGTCTTCTAGTCTGCTCTCGATCGTCATGGGAATGAGATACAAGAAATCAGGGAAAATAATGCCTGCTGGTATCATGGCAGGGCTAAGGTCGGACTTGCATTATAATTGAGAATTATAAAGTCCATGAAACAGAAGATCTAATCATAATTTCTGTTTTCTTTTACAGTTTATTCATGGTGTTTCGATTGCTACTTCTTATTGTTGTTTGACCAGAAAGAGATGAAAGGCCGTGGATCTAAACAGGAGACTGGGCTAAAGGACCATTCCCTTTTTATAACAGAAGTTGTGTAAATCTTATGTCAGAGCTGCTGCCACCTGGAAAGTGTTTATTATTCTTTAAGATTCATAATTTGTTTTACAATTTTTTTTAATCAATATTTTGTAATGATGTAGATTACATGAATAACTCTTGTATACAGACAATGCACACTAATAAAGCAACCATGTTTTTAACGATGCTTAATCATTTTATTTACAAAACAATAATTTGAATGTCTTGTTAGAGAATGATGGTGTCGAGCAGGTAAGTGACAGTCATTTAAAATGTCAATATGTCATTTCTGATTTGATATATTTACATGGGTGGTATTTGAGAGAGAGCAAACACTTCCATTATGGTTTTCACATAGTTTTCATCGGGTTGTGGCTTCCTCTGGCTGCCTGGCTTCAGAAACTTGCTAATGGCTTCTGTTGCGGTCATCCTCCCCTGAAACGCCTGAAACAGGAGATAATATACTTGTTTTACGTTTAACTCGTACTTGGATACATTGCACTCAATTTTAAGCATATTCACCTTGATGTTGGGGAAGTTCGCAAGGATATTTGAAAACTTCTCCTCCAGCATCAATGTGCATTCAAGCAGTAGCACGTCAGCAAAGGTCATTTTGCCTCCGACCAAATAGATGGGCCCCGACAGTGCCTAGGGTTTTATTAAATTATTATATTGTACATTTAAGCATGTTTGCTGGATTATGAAACTACCTTTTCAAACACCGGCATGTAACGCTCAATAGACTTTTTTTCAATGTTTTCAAGTTTTTGTTTTGGGTCCGCGGTAAATGGCAGCACCATTATCATCTCCATAAGATCTATTATTCCCTCTGCATACATGTTGACCCTGCAGAAAAGGAAACATGGTGTACAATAGAAGGTCTATTATCGACATTATAATATGCTAGAACTCCATACTTGACTTTCTCCTTGATGTCTTTCCCATGAAGATGGTACTTCTCCGCTATGTATTGCAATATTGCCTTTGTTTGAACGAGTTTCATGCCATCGATTTCAACAAGAGGGACCTGTTGAAACATGAGCGCTCCATCTGTGAACAACATACAAAGGCATCACATTGCTTGCACTGACTACTGACAATGAATACAGCATAGATTAGAAGAAGTCGGCCTATAGGTGTGGTGCTTATACAATGCTTGTCATGTCATGTTAGCCATTAACCAACTGAACTTGAGTAATTTTCAGGGTAGAGGACACACAGGTAGTGCAGGTTACCTTAGATTGACTTACCCTCGATGAGTTTGAGGTATTGATCACGAGTTGTGAGATAAACCTCCTCAAACTGAAAAAGAAATAAAACAAGAAAAAAAAAGAAATATTCATTGCTTTTCTGTGGTGCATTAACTCACATACAGAAGCTTTTTTCCCTTAAACAATGAAGTAAAATAAACTTACCTCGACTCTTGCTACAGTCAGAAGCCAGCGGATTGACTCCATTTTCCCCCTTCCGTTGAAATAGTGCAGTATGACCTTATCAGACATGTTTGGAAGTTTTATGCAACAGACAAGTAGGCCGAAATCCTGCAAAAACAAAACATATATACATGTATATCTTTACATAGAAAAACAGGAAAGTTACAAATTGCATGTCTCAAGTTTAAATGACGACGACACGTTACCCCTGCGACGAACACCAAGCACCAAAGGGTAAAACAACACTCGTACACTTTATAAAGGGAGTGAAAGAAAATTTCATTGGTTGGTGGTGTCCTCATTACCATACTTTGGCTGCCGCAAAGGATCATGGGATATTACAACCATGATAGAGGACGGTAGTATGTTGCTGCTGTATATATTCTTGTTACTAAACTAGTAAACGTGGATGTGAGGGCGATCTGGCTGCGACATCTGTCACCCCATCGATCGCTAGGGTTGATTCGGCTGATCTGGCTGGCTAGGCGGGTGTCCCCTTCCTCCCTCACCGCTCCATGTGTGTCCCTCCCGATGCTCCGCGCTCGGTGGAAGAGGACGAGCTCCCCCCGGCGGACGAGCACCATCGTCGGTATACCAGTAGCTGCGCTCCCCTGCTAGAACCTCCAAACAAGCTCAAGGCCCATTTGTAGGAGAAACGTAGGGAAGTCAAGCTCCAAGCTTCAGACACATCCGAATGCGGCGCTGCACGTGGCAGTCTGCCTTCCTTTTTTATTATTATTTAGCATATTATATTTTTATTATTAATTGTAGGAAGTGTGTTGACTGAGAATGCCATAATTTCAGGGGCTGCTTTCCCTTATTTATTTTGCTTTTTAATAAGTTTTTGTCTTCCAAAGACTTTTTTATTATGACTTTTTTAAGTCAACCAAGGATTTTAAGAGCATTTTTTGAGTTTTAATCAACAAATCTGACGAACCAGCGACATGTCCGTGAGAAACAAACTCTTGTAAACGCTGTTGGAAATTTCAAGCATGGATATTTGCTTTGGAATCTGAAAAAGGACTGCGCAATACAATCCCAGTGTCATCCAGTGGTAAGAAGTCCACATTTTTTACAAGAAAAACAGCTACTTTAAACCTAAAACGGACTGACTCTGTGTCTTTCCCAAAACTTTCCAAAGACCGCATTTGGAACGGACTTGGTGCGATGCCTAAGTGATACAAAGATAATGTAACGCCACCTAAAATACAGCTTACAAACAGATTTTACCACTTTCAAAGACTGAAGTAAATGAACAAAGGAAAAATGTAAAACATTACGTAGCGAAAAGGCAGACAGAGACAGAGAGAGAATCTGTGCCTAACGTCAAGGTCGTCTTGATTGGGGATGGTGCGATAAGTCACGTGATGCATGAAAAAATGAAAACACATTCTTTTCCCAGCGCCACAGTCACTAAGATTACGTCACGTATTTCTAATGTTTTGGCCACACATAAAGGAGTTAAACAGCTGATTGTGCATGCTGGGGCAGTGGACATACGACGCAAAGAGACTGAAGTTTTGAAAGAGACTTCTTGGAGTTATTCGACGTGCCTGAAAAAATGGAAATAAAAACATTCATAAGTGGACCTCTTCCAAACATCGACAGGAAGATGAACAAGTTTAGCCGGCTGCTTCAGCTGAACACATGGCTGTCCAAAGAGTGTGCAACAAGAGGATTGCACTACATTGAGAACTTCTATCTATTCTGGAAACGAGAGGGCCTGTTTAAGAGAAATGGCCCACACCTATGCAGAGGTGGAGTGAGGTGCTGAGGCATTGGACTGGGTCTGGACAGGGTCCTGAGCAGATAGTTAAGAAAAGAGAGGAATGAGAGAAGAATTCCTGCTCCATCAGCCAGAGACCGAGCCAATGTTTCAACATCAACAGCACCACAAACCACAGCCTCCACCAAAGGATTTATTAGCAGCCGCCTCCACTACCACCAGCAAAAGAATTCAACTCCAGCTGCTCCACGATCATCTCCACCGCCTCCAGCGAAAGACTCTCTGCAGCTGTTCAAATCTAAACTAAAAACTGTTTTGTTTGGCTGTGCATATGACTGAAATGCTTTTCTTTGCACTCTTCTTTTATGTCTTGAACTATTATTTTGTGATTTCTGCCATGTCTTTGTGATTTTAATGCATTTTTTCCTGTTGTGTGAAGCCTTGGTACAAATTGTGCTCTACAAATAAACCTGCCTTGCCTTGCCTTGCCAGCAGCACCAGAACAATCTTCAACACAGCTTGCGCAGGAGTAATTTCAGTTCTTTCCCGCACGGTCCTCATCAAAGGCCTTGGACCCATCTGTGGCAGGCCTGGCAGCATCCCTGCCATCGCCCCTGCCCTCAGAGCAGCCCTGGAATCCCCCTGCAACATCTACTCCCACTGCAGATTCCTCACTCTCCTTTCCATCTCCACCCTCACCCTAGGGCCTTCCCAGCCATCTTGAATATCTGATCAAATCAGGCATTAAGATGGCTCCACTCACGCCTAATATAAGATCAAGAGTTCTGATATCAACGATGATGAACTCTCCCCTGACTGTTGCTACACAGACAAAAATCGCCCCACCTAAACCCCCCCACCTTCACCTGGTCCCAAAACTCTCACCGGCTCCCGCTACGCCAACAAAAGCCCCCCCCCCGCCTTTCACCTGGTATCTCCCATAGCTAGGATGCACTGGGTCTCAGCGTTTGCCGGGACTTATAGTCATCATAAAACTCAAACCAACCCAGGGCCCTGTGTTTAATAACAGCCTCCCCTAGTTCTGTACAAATATCACACAGATGGGAAAACAAATTGCGAGTCAGACTGCCCAATCTGAGAAAAATTGATTCATATTCCCTGTAAAAAGATAACGCCCAGTCTCACTGAAACTAGTCTGAAACTTGCTGTGCTAAATGTCAGATCCTTATGTAACAAATCATTCTTAATTAATAATTTTATTTCTTCTTATAATCTTGAATTTTATGTTTTTAATTTAAACATGGCTTGACAAAAACACAGGAAATTTAGTTTCTAATAGAATCTGCTCCACCCAACTTTATGTTTGAATCTGAAACACGAGAAAACAAAAAGGAGGTGTGTGTGCTTTTGTTAGAGATGAAATAGTTACCCACAGGTTGTCCTTTGGGGTGTTTTCAACATTTGAGTACGTAGCCTTTTTAAAATTGAGCTTAAACAGTCTCCATCTATTCATTGTTTTATACAAGCCTCCTCAGCACTGCCAAAGTTTTATTGATGATTTTACTGAGATGCTTTCAGTCGTATGCACAGACTTTGATGGTTTGGTCATAACAGGTAATTTCAATGTTCATGTTGATAATATCTGTGACAGAAACGCTAAAGAGTTTCATGCTGTCCTTGAAAATTTCGGTCTTACTCAGCCCCTAGACAGTGAGCGGTCCCACCCACAGCAGAGGGCACACTCTAGATCTTCTAAAAGGGGTTAATATTTCAAATGTCAAATGTGGTCGATGTTGCTCTGTCTGATCATTTCTGTGTCTGTTTTTCCCAAACCTCCAGCTGGTCTTGCAATTGTTCGGAGGAGACACATAAATGACAGCACAGGAAGCACTGTTTATGGAAATGATAAACTTTGAAAATGTCTCATGTTCTAATGTAAATGATTTGTTGAACTCTGTTACATCTAGTGTTTAGAATGTTCTCGACACCATTGCCCCTATGAAGGCTAATAATTGTTAAAAATAAGCAGAAGGCGCCATGGAGAAAAATGATGATTCGGTCAGGGACACAGAAAAGGGAGTGCCGCCGGGCCGAACGAAAATGGCGCAAGTCCAAGCTCCAGGTTCAGAAAGAGATTTACAGAGAGAGAAGTTGTACATGTACAACCTCATTTTATGTAGAACTAGGGAAGGATATTTTTCTGAAATAATTGGAAGCTGTAGTAACAACTCGCGTGTCCTGTTTGCCACAGTAAACAGATTAACAAACCCTCCAGCTCAGCTGCCGTTAGAACTCATTTCCACATCCAAGTGTAATGAGTTTGCATTATTCTTTAATGACAAAGTTCAGGGCATTAAAAATGCTACAAATTCTACAATGCAAAAAATAACCCTAAAACCACCAACACACTTAGAGCTGACTCACTTTGCACCTGTAACTGACAAAACTGTCCAGGAGATCATCATCCAGCCTGAGTTCATCTACATGCTGCCTCGATGTGTTACCAACCAGATTTCTAAAGTCTGTGCTGAACAGTTTGTTAGCACCACTCACTCAAATAGTTAACATGTCGCTTCAATCTGGAACATTCCCAATGTCTTTGAAAACTGCGGTCATAAAGCCTCTCCATAAAGAAGAGCAGTCTTGATGCCGCAGTACTGAGTAATTACCGGCCCATCTCTAATCTGCCATTTTGGGGCAAAATCCTTGAAAAGGTTGTTTACCAACAGCTCACTGATTTCCTCTTAATAAACAACTCATTTGATGTTTTCCAGTCAGGTTTTAGACCTCATCACAGCACTGAGACTGCTCTTGTCAAGGTGACAAATGAAATCCACCTGAACACTGACGCGGGCAAAGCTTTTACAGAGACTAGAGGACTGGATGGGCATAACTGGCACTGCCCTAAACTGGTTAAAGTCCTAACTGGAAGACAGGAAGAAATTGGTAACTGTGTCTCAGACCAGATGCCCCTGACCTGTGGGGTGCCCCAAGGGTCAATCCTGGGCCCCTTCTGTTCAACCTCTACATGTTGCCGTTAGGTCAGTTGATACGCAGCGAGAATGTGTCCTATCACAATTATGCAGACGACACTCAAATCTATGTTTCACTGACGGCAGGTGAATATGGACCAGTGGATTCACTCTGTCACTGCATCCAACAGATCAGTGTGTGGATGCAAAACAAACTTTCTCCAGCTGAACTCAGACAAGACTGAAATCATCGTCTTTGGCCCACAGAAACAAAGAGAAAGTGTTAACAGTCACCTCCAGAGTCTCGCTCTAAAACCTACAAATCCAGTTAGAAATCTGGGGTAATAATGGACTCAGACTTGAATTTTAACAGCCACGTCAGATCAATAACATCAGCAGCTTTTAGCATCTAAAAAACATTGCCAAAATCAAAAGTATAGTGTCTAAACCAGACCTGGAGAGACTTATCCATGCGTTTGTCTCTAGTAGATTAGACTACTGTAACGGCCTGCTCACTGGGCCTCTCCAAACGAGCTGTAAAACAGCTGCAGTACATCCAGAACGCTGCTGCTCGGGTCCTGACTAGAACCAGGAAGTACGATCACATTAGTCCTGTGCTCAGGTCTCTGCACTGGCTCCCTGTGGCTCAGAGAATAGACTTCAAAGCAGCTCTGCTTGTATACAAGTCTCTCCATGGCCTGGCACCAAAGTACATCTCGGACATGTTAGTGCCATATGAACCATCTCGGACTCTGAGGACCTCAGGGACCGGCCTCCTGCTGGTGCCCAGAGTCAGGACTAAACATGGGGAATCTGCGTTTCAGTTTTATGCAGCTAAAATCTGGAACAGTCTTCCTGAGGATGTGAGACAGGCCGCTACTCTGACAATGTTCAAATCCAAGCTAAAAACTGTTTTGTTTGGCTGTGCATATGACTGAAATGCTTTTCTTTGCACTCTTCTCTTTTATGTCTTGACCTATTTGCCATGTTTTTGTGATTTTAAGGCATTTTCCCCCTGTTATATGAAGCACTTTGAATTGACTTATGTACGAATTGTGCTCCAAAAATAAACTTGCCTTGCCTTGCTTTACCTAGATTAACTTTTTTCAGCTGTGTAAAAAATAAAACAAAGTGACAATACTGTAGCCACTGAAAGATTTAATTACTGGCAAATTAGACGTCATATCTCAAAGTGCAATAAAAAATAAATCAATTAGCTTGCATACTGAAATGTCTGGCAACAATCTACTTTACAATAGAACACTGCTGTTAAAAAAAAAATTAAAAAATCCAATTAACAAGGCTACAACCATTAAAAAAAACGAAACAAATTCAATTCAATATAAAAATTATATTTTACATCAAACAAAATTTTAGCCAAAACATCTCACAGTTCTGTTTTCCTCAAGATAGAATGCATATTGTGTTTCAGTTTGGTGCAACATTCAGTGACAATTGAAATACAAAAGATACACATTGAAACAGAGGCAATACTTATTTTACAACATATTACAAATATAGAAAGAAAAAAACACTTGAGGGGCTTTTAGGTTCAAGTTTTCGCTGGTTCATTTCATCATACACAAAAAGTTCCTTTATATTATAACTCACAATATCCACAGTACGTACAATGACACAGAATTATTGCTGTGCTAAGATGTATGTACACAAGATCACTAAACCTACTCTTTGGAGGTGAAAGAGTTCTTCAGCAGTGCCATTGTCTCGTCTGGAGCACAGTCCAGAAGCACAACGAGGCCACTAGCGGTGTCCGTATTTGGCAGACCAGTCCGTGCGTCCGTGGATAGACTGGACCGGGGCACGAGGCAGAGTACCCAGTGTGCTCCTGGTGGACAATGACCCATTACTGTTTATCTGACTGCGTCCGGACCGCCAAGTTGCATAATCTATAATAAATGACAGACAACGCATTATTCAAATGAAGCATCAAGAATGCTTAAATGCTCCAGTAAAATCCTCACTTGGTGCTGTTGATTCTACAGATGAAACCTGAGGCCCTCTTTGACCGGGAGAACTGTCTTTTTTGTAAAACGATGGCAAATATCCCCCTGGTATTGTGTTTGTACCTGAAAGAGAGGATGTATGATTACAAATGCAGACTAGTTAAAGTGTATATTATGTGACAGATGAGAATTTTAAACTTTTCACACCAAGTGCCACCAAAGATAGTGTTTGACCTTCCCAGTAGGACCAGATCTAAAACTGGTTTGAAACACGACTATTCTAGGTCTAAATTAGAGCAAAACCAGGTCTAACATAGGAATAACCCAAAGGAGAACAGAAATGTGGATGAAATAGACCATAACTATAAATTTGTTTTTCATTCATGGTTCATGTAAATGCCTTGATTGCAACACCAGTTTTCCTTAGTTTGATCATTTTGGTTCAATTTATGATGTTACTTCCTGGTTGGACATGGGCAGCAGATAGTCTAAAACAGGGTGAAAAAAAAAAAAAAGAGTTGTTCTCACCATGAGCACCTCTGCTTGGTAAAGTGCCTCCAAATGGAATGGCACCGTTTCCCCAAAGATGGCTACTACTAAAATCTTTACTTGCATTTACCGCCACATTCTTTTTTGTAGCAATTCCTAAAAAAGATTTCGTGTCATTACAGTATATCTGATAGCACTGCAATATCATATTTCAGACAACCATTAGGTATTGAATTAATTACCAGGCAAATATCGTGACTGTCTCAAGTAATGCTGTTTGGCAGAGGCAGTTCTTGAAGGCTCCTGGTAGTTTGTGGTTTTGTTTAAATTCAAAGGACCATCCTCCTGCACTTTAGGACGACTATAATCCAGAGCATTGCCATATCTATAAAAATACATTCTTTAATAACGAGTCATAGGAATTGAAATCTTAAATGTTTTCAGACCATCACCTGGGGAGGGGGCCATCCCTGTGTCGAGGCATTTCTGTGGAAAAGTTTGATTTTCCAAGAACACTTAAAGACAAATCAGTGTCTCCACAGTCCTCCCACTCATCGCCTTTATGTTGTCCTGTACTATGGCCCCATCGGCGGCGACCACCTTTGGGTTTTAGCTGGTAGTTTGGTAAGTTTGTGTTCTCAGATTGCTCCCTTGTCTGTACAAAACAAGTAATTAATGCAAATTTACATGAGGGAAAGTGTGAATGTTTGTCACACCTTGGTCTGAAGAGCTTTGTCTGAGATGAAGGGGAGATGGCTTTGTGCTGTTCCCTGTGTCGGCTCTGGTTTCAGGCTGTGCTTGGGCTGCTCGCGGAGCAGATCTGTGTGCCGTTGGTAAATGGCGGCCTGAGCAGCGGCAGAGATAGGAGAGGCCTGGATCTGCTGCAGAGGCCTGGAGGAACAGTGCTGGTTTGGAGGGGGCTGTGAGGGGGGCACAGGCTTCAGGAGCAGGGGCTGCTGCATTGAGTGGGCCTGTAATGGAGTCTCCATTGGCACAAGGTTTGGGTGGGGTCTGCCCTGCTCTAAGATTTGTTGAGGAGTGCCCAAAGCTTGGCCCACATGGAAATAGGAATACCTGAGAGCCTTGAGAGAGACAACATGTTTAAAATACATATCTCTCCTTTACATAATGCATTTGTCTCAACATATATGAATGAACACCTGTGCTGAAGCTGGCCTCTTCTTGGGGTCCCATTGGAGAAAGTCTGTCATTAAATGTATGGCCTCAGGACTGGCATTGGGAATGAGCGTTTTCAAACTGCTGGGAACACACTGAGGCCAACGGAAATTCATGGCATTTGCCAGAAGATATCCCTCAGGCCAGTCATTCTAGGAAAAAAAAAAAGTGTTTAATTGACACACATGCAATTCAAAGTGTTTCACAGAGTCAAAGGATCATACACACAAGTAGAAAGTTTAAACAGATACAACCTGATAAAAATATTAATTTGTACAGTTAAGTAATTTAATTATTTAAAAGTGAAAGTGAAAAGATGTTTTAATTTTTTTTACAAGATGCTGAGTGAGCTGGCACCTCTAATGTTGAGTCTGCATTTCAGAGCTTTGGAGAAAAGTTTACAAAGGCTGCATCACATATTTTTGGGGCTTTCCAACATTTACAGTTGACCAAGGAGCTGGTGATGTAGGCAGGGCCTCGGCCATTTAGGGATCTATAAATCATATCAATTCTAAGCTTTAGAAGTGGCCAGTGTAAGGAGGATAAACTACCTGCTGCAGGTTTAAAGACGTGCAGCGCACATTTGAATCAGCTGTAGTCTGTATACGGCCTTTTTTTGCGAGACAGAATTGAAATAATCCGGTCTACTTGTAACAAGTGCATGAATCAGCTTCTCAGCACCTTTAATAGTTAAAAAAAGGTCTGATTTCTGTTAGATTTCTAAGGCAAAAGTACATTGAAGATTACATCTGTGTCAAGGACTACCCCAAGACTTACATTCAGTTTGAGCCATTTAGCAAATACTCGCAGTTTTTAGCACAGTTTTTATTTGTTTGTGGGGGACTTCTGTTTAATTTTCATTCAGTTTCAAGTTGTTATTCATCCAACTGTTTTCTGCTAGTAGGCGGTCTGTTATGGATGAAATGTTTTTAGTTTGGTGTGACTCTGTTGAGTGATACAACTATAGAATGACACACACACACACAGATTTACTCTATCCTTGCTAAAACACATACCTTCTTCGGTGTACCCAAGACTTGGCAAATCTTAAAAATTGTATCTATTTCGCTGGAACCAGGAAAAAGAGGGCGAAGTGTGTACAGCTCAGCCATAATGCAACCCACTGCCCATTGATCGATGGGTGAATTGTAAGATGTGGATCTGAGGAGCACTTCAGGAGCCCTGTACCATCTTGTTGACACATAATCGGTGTATGGGGGACGAGAACGAATCTCCCGTGCAAGGCCAAAGTCGGCAATTTTCACCAATTCAGGCCCCATACACAGAAGATTCTCAGGTTTCATGTCTCTGTGGAAAAACCCTGAAAGAACAACACAATCAAAACACAAAAACGCAGCAAATATTGCAGAAAATACCACACTAACCATGTTTATGAATGAATGCCAGACCCTGTAGTATCTGAAACATTATATTTCTTACAGCCGACTCAGGAAACAGCCGAGACCTACAAAAAAAATATCACAGTCAATCAAGTGCAGGAATACAGCTGAATCTGAATGATAGACTTTGGACATTCATAAGGACCTGTCTTTCATCAGCTGATACAAATTCTCCTTCATGTACTCAAATATAAAGTACAAGTGGTCATTTTCCCGGATTACCTCCTTAAGTTTGATAACATTTGCATGGTTAAGTTTCTTCAAGGACTGGAAAAAAACAGATAAAGTTAGCATGTGGATAACAAAATAGTAGTTAAATTTAATCAGAGCAAAACTAATCATGCTGGAAAAGAACACACTGTACGGGTCACTGCAGGGGATTTATAGAAGCAAGTCCTGACTACTACTAAATAAAAGCTTTAAAATATTCATCTAAAAGCAAAACAAGTATTGCAGAGGAACTGTGTTGATTCTTTGAGGGGAAATGCGTAAAAAGACTTGTGGACAGGGTGGATGTAGATTTCCCATGCACTGACATAATATGTTTATTTCATGCCAAATTTGAGACGTTATAACACAGTAACAAAGCTGTTTCACATGCTTGTTTACAGTATTTGCTGGGTTATATAGTTCATCTGCAGTGTCTAATGGAAAACGGGTGCCTGGGTCAGGGAACCAAGAGCACATAAAAATCACCTTCTAATTTAGTGACTCAGCAGTGTGACTTTATGCTGTGAGGAACAGTAACACGTAATGTACAAATAAAACCACAGAAACCAATGAACATTACATAAAGATGCACTGAATCAAAATTACACTTTTAGTTTAAGTACTGCATCTGTGTCAGCTTAATTATAGTTTACCTTGACCTCTCTAAGGTTCATGCATTCTTCCCAGGAGTAAAACTTTCTTTTCATCCTGAAAGAAACAGAATGAAATTGTTAAATCACAAATAATCACATCAAATAGTGGCGTGAAGACATATCCATTCCAAGTCTCGGTCTTTAGGGATGTTATAGAAGAATAATCCTTTCCACATCACATTAATTGAAAAATGCTCCTCAATATTTTGACTGAGTGGCAGAATTATGAGCAGCACAACCGATTAAATGTGTTTATTTGGTTTTTTGGGCCAAAAAAAGTGTCCAATTGTCTGTGGAACTATTGTTTTACTCAAATTAACTTTATACGGCAAAATGTAAACTGAAAGCAGTTTCTCGTTGCTGAGCTAACTTGTTTGCAAACGAGAGTTGGAGATTTACTGCGAGGACACTTCAACTCACTTGACACAACAATTATTTTCCTCAACAAACGGACTCAAAAGCATCTGATTTAAGGAGAGAAAGGTACTCAGATTGACTGTGTGTGATCAAAGAGTCTGCATCAGTGATAAATGTGAGCGTAGCTGCAGTGTTCCTGTCGTTTATCTGGTGTTCCACAAATGTTTATGTTTCAGGTACAAACTAAACATTTAGCAGATTTGAAGACCTTTATATTTGTAACTAGACTGTCGCAGCTATTTTGTGCTTTAGACGTGTTATGAACTCTTAAAGCAGAACATTTCCTGACTCACCATTTTTGCCACTCACTGCTAAAGTTCAGATATCAGGACATCAGCTGCAAACTTTCTATTTTGCTCTAAAACAATTGAAACTTCTAGAAAATTACAAACCAACGTTTGTCATGACGCTGCATCATACAATTCACAAACACATGGTTAATATTTGATACTACAAACTATAGAACAACTTTTATTATTAACACCCATAACATTTTTTATAACAAATTGGACAGCTCTCACATCAAAAAGATTTTTGACATTTCCGTCGTAAGGGTGCTAATATGTTGGGACAACTTTTATGAAAAAAGCTGTTGTGCATAATCAGCATTGATGCAGCTTTAATAAATTATAATGTGTGTGAAGTTTATAAATAAAAGGCTTGATGGATGCGTATATTATTTATTATTTATTTATTTATTTGCAATCAGCATATGCATTTATATGGTCAAAATCGAAAATAAAAAAATTGCTATTGCACATCACTTTCTGGACATTTTAGATTATTTAAATGACAAACTCCAAAATCTCAATCACAGAAACAAATCAGATTACTCCCAATTAGGGATGTCAAGATTAGGTTAATCGATAATCATGATTATTCAGGTCACAATATAATCATAAGAACCAAAAATTTATTATTTTAGAAGCAAAATTACGTCTCTTTAGTGCAATCCATTGTCCACAAAAATTGACCTAAATGTCAACAACTTTTTATTTATCTGGTTGTTTATGTCACATTTAATTTTATTTTGTCTTTCAGAAAGTTCAAATTTGTAAAGCCGGTCACAAACTTGAGGAACAGTAACAGGTTTAGACCACGGTAATGAAAGAAAATTAAAGATTTCATTGTTGTTTGGTCAACAAATTGGTCTCAAATAATCGTGGATAATCGTTAAATCGTGATGCTTTATTTATAATAATCGTGGCATCCCTACTCCCAATAGACTTTGGCGTTTACATGCCATTTTAATCATCTCCTTAGAAACCCACTACTCACTTTTTGATGGCTACAAGTTCCCCAGACTCCAGACTCCGGCCCAGGATCACAGAGCCATAGGTGCCATCCCCGAGCTGTCTGATGTTAGTGTAACGGTTCATTGTGACTGCTTTTCCATCTCACAGTCAACTGGACGTGGAAATGTTACGTGCTGCGCTCCTGATGCTGAATGCAGCCAGATTTTCCTGTGGCAACAGCAGAACATTTCCGGAGCTGAAGGACCCATTGGCCTGTTTCTCTACCTGAAAAGTACAGAAAACAAGCGTGAAACCCATGCTTCCCGAGTGATACCATCGGGCCTGCTTTGTGTGAGTACAACGATGAAATAGACGGACGCTGTTGTGGTTTCAAATGCGGTTAGATTATTTAACCACTGTGCTGCTTTGGTATAACAGAAATGGCGTTAATTTGTAAGGCTTCTGAACTCGTCTTAAACGCATCTTCTTGAAAAATTGCAGAGACAAATGACAGGGAAATCTGAGTGTCGTTTGGCCTCAGCAGCAGCAGCAGCAGCCGCCACAAAACAACATACGGCAACATACGGCTTACGCTACGCACGGTTCGGAGGAGGCAGGTTTCTCGACACAAAAACATCATATAACCAGATAAAGCTCACCCCACATGTGTCATATCCACGGGAGAACATACCCACGCAGTCATATTCTATAAACTAATTGATTCAGCTCATACAAGATGATTTGCAGCGTACACTACAGATTCTGTTAAACCACGACGTAAATCTCGCGATGCTTTTGTGATTCAACAAATCACAGCTGCAGCAGCTCGTCTCCAAGGAAAAAAAATAAATTAAAAAAATAAATAGTAATATTTCAACAATATGTTTAAAAGCCTTAAGGTGATATGAAATAAATACATTCGAAAGGTTGTGTTACTATTACACTACAGTCTGAAACATTACGTGCGTTACGTTTTAGGTCATTCTGAGCTTTTCAGAGCGTAGTGCTGAAAACACTAGAGAGCTGCAGGGAACATCGCCATGGCAACAATATGGTTCTCTTAAATACGTTGATAATTTTGTATTTTAATTTTTTTGATAATAAACTCTAAATAAAGTCTTTTTAGCAATAGGCATGAACTAAACAGAATAATGATCGATGAAGTGTCTGTATGGTGACTGACACACAGACAGTTTAAGGCAGTTGAGTTTTGAGGGTGAATCTTGTTTCCATCATTCAGAGAACGCAATAGAGACAGGCAAAGTTCTCTGTAATTTTGAACAAAAACAATTTTATGTCAATGTAAACCCTGTTTTTAGACCTGGCTGGATGCTCCTTCCCTGCCTGGATGACCTCTCCCCACACTAGATGAGCCGCCCTCTCCCTATGTCTTGAGTGTTTCTGGCTTCACTGTCTCTATCGGAAAATGGATACGCGTCAGTCCTGGACCATGTGCGGCCTGGATCACCATGTGCAGCATGGTCCGGTTGGATCACTCCTTCATTGAGGTCTTGAGGGTCTACTTGGGACAGTTATACATAATTTTCTTGAATTCTGTGAACGATGTTAATCTGCTTGGCTATTATTGATCAGTTGTTGCTGCTTCATTATTTGATTTTCTAGCTTATTGCCGGTAAATCGATGATTCCCCCATGGTGAACTGACCCCTGTCTTCACAGACATTTTTAACACCTCCCTGGAGTCATGCTGCGTCCCAGCCTGCTTCCAGTCGTCCATCATTGCCCCTGTCCTCAAGAAGCCCCCAGATCATGTGACGTCTTTAGTCATGAAGTCATTTGAACGCCTGGTCTTGCCCCACCTCAAATCCTTCACCTCCTCCCTGCTGGACCCCCTGCAGTTCACCTACAGAGCCAACAGGTCTGTAGACGACGCCATCAACCTGGCACTCCACTTCATCCTGCAGCATCTGGACTCCACGGGAACATACGCCAGGATCCTGTTTGTGCACATCAGCTCTGCATTCAACACCATCCTCCCTGCTCTGCTCCAGGACAAGCTCTCCCAGCTCAACGTGCCCGACTCCACCTGCAGGTGGATCACTGACTTCCTGACGGATCGGAGGCAGTGCATGCGGCTGGGGAAGAATGTCTCAGACACTCGAACGGCCAGCACAGGATCTCTACAGGGCTGTGTACTTTCTCCTCTGCTCTTCTCCCTGTACACAAACTGCTGCACCTGCAGCCATGACTCCGTAAACTTGATCAAGTTTGTGGATGACATCACCCTCATTGAGATGAGTCAGTCTACAGGAGGGAAGTGGACAGGCTGGTGTCCTAGTGCAGGACAACTACAACCTGGAGTTCAATGCCCAGAAGACAGTGGATATGATCATGGACTTCAGGAAAGTCACAGCCCCCCAGCCCCCCCTCACCATGACAAACGCCCCCATCACCACCGTGGACTCCTTCCGCTTCCTCAGCACCACCATCACCCAAGACCTCAAGTGGGAGCCCACCATCAGCTCCCTCATCAAGAAGGCTCAGCAGAGGATGTACTTCCTGTGGCAGCTGAGGAAAGCCAAGCTGCCTGCGCAGATGATGGTGCAGTTCTACACGGCCATCATTGAGTCCATCCTCAACTCCTCCATCACCGTGTGGTACGCTGAAGTCACAGCCAGGGACAAACAGAGACTACAGCGCATTGTGCGTTCTGCTGAGAAGGTGATCAGTGGCAGACTTCCATCTCTGCTGGATCTGTACATCTCCAGGACTGTGGGACGAGCAGGTCGGATCACAGCTGACCCTTCTCACCCTGGACACGGTCTATTTGAACCACTCCCCTCAGGCAGGAGGCTACGGTCCATCCGGACCAGAACCTCCCTCCACATGAACAGTTTCTTTCCCTCTGCCGTTGGACTCATGAACTTCTAAACACCTGCCACTTTAACTACAATTTAGTCAATCACTCACTGCACTGTCACTTTCTGCACTACATCTGTGAATTTAAAAGTACATTTTTGTCTACATAGTAAGCCTATTTTTATGTTATCCTATAGAACATTTTAATTGTTTTCTTTAATGCCCTTTTTGATTTCATATATGTTGTTGTTTTTATTATTATTCATCGTTGTATGTTTTTCCTTAATGCTGAAACAAGTTCCAATGTTTGTGAATTTTATTCATTGACAATAGCAATAAACCTTTTCTGATTCTGATGCGGATTCTGAAATCAACACATTTTGAAAGCCCTGCGAGGTAACTGCAATTGATCCATGGTAACTGCTGTTGCTTTTACAATTACAAGATGGCCGCAGCATTTGCCATGGTATATATTCTCTAGAATTTATTATACTGTGTTACTTAGGACCGTCTGCCTTTTTAAATGTAATTTTCTTTGTTGTTATTTTCTTTATATATCTTCGCCAAGCCAATGGAGGTGTTGAAGTAGGTACGCATGATCATAGAGCCTATATATTTTAACAGGTATCATATTTTAACATTTTAACAAAATTCATGTCAGGTCAGGCATATAGCTTAAACATATTTAACTTTTTTTTTTACTTCTAGTTTACAATAGTGTATTTTACTGGTGTAATAACGGGATAATAAATATAGTGTGTGCGCGCGCCTCTCGTTTGTTTACGTCTTGTGTAACCTCAAAGTTTACTTCCTGGTTCTGAGCACGGGCTCGTGGCTGCTTAGCGAAATGGCTGCGTTCCTGCGAGCTCGTAAATATGTCGGCTGTGTTGTGCGTTTTTCCGACCGTGAACTGTAAACGCAAGTTCTGATCGAGAGCTGCAAACTAAAAACTACTGGCTGAGCTGTCATGGTGGGTCTCTATGCTTTTTAAAGACCAAATTGAGCTGGTAGACTTCGTGGCTAGTTAGCTGGTGTGTTAGCCTACGTCACCTGTCATCTCCTTCTAAATATAGCTGTTTTTAATGTGCTTTCCTCCTTCAAGTTCCCACCATGATGAGACCGACTGTCCAATTGTTGCATTCAATACAAGGCCATGTAAATCAGAAAGTAACATGTATTTATTTGAAGATCCAATTGTGTGATTTTTGTCCCACTACAGTCTGCTGCATTGACTCGATTAGTTTTCAGTTTTCGACCCTCAGAGGCACCGTGTGTGCTGTTTGACAGCATACTTAAGCACCTGCTCAGTCACAGCACAGTTAAGTGTAGGGACTTTCTGGCTGGACCATGGACTTGTTACAGCAAATACAGCAGCATTTACAGTATCCTTCGTCAGCAAACATAGAGGTACCAGAACCTAAATCGCATACACACAGTTGACACTTCTCAAATCGTATGGGTAAAGAAAGTTTGATTCATTCAACTGTCACATGGATAATTTAACCATTGATGGGACTTCTGTAACAGGCTGAAGATGAGGCAGATTTTGGAGGTACAGTGGAGGATGAAGATAATGAAGATGAGGGTTCAGAAGACCCAGATCTTCAGGTGAGACTTGTATTGTACATGATTAGAATATTTGTTTACATTATTATAGATCTCACAAAATAAGGAGAACCTTAACCTTAAGCAATTTCTTGTTTTATTCAGGGGGAGCTTAATGCTTTCAGAGTTCAGTGGATGTCTGAGCTTAAACCAAGCTCTGAAGCAAGGGGTAAACACCTGCAAAGTAAGGGGCAGAAAAAGACGCAAGATATGGCTCTCGAAGAAAAGGTGAGAATGGAGAATGATCCTTCCTGTTCTGTTTTGGAATGCAGTCACACATGTCTGCAATGGTTTTGAGTGACTTCAGTGGGGCCCCTTGCTTTCAGGCCACAGAGCTGTTCTTAAGAGCGGTTCACGAGGAGCAGATTGGAGCAGTCTATGAAGGTACATTCAGTCTAATAAACCAGTTGCCAGTGTCTGAAAAAATCTTGAAAACACATGTCAAGCTTTCAATTTATGTTTCAGCCATCAAATACTATCGCATGGCGCTGCAGCTTGTTCCTGACATTGAGTCTAAAATCAACTACAACCGCCCAACTGATGCAGATAAGATGTTAGTCCGATAGATTTAATAAGTTTGCCTTATTTACTTCAACATTCTAAACCTCCTTTTGTTAAATAGAAAATAGACATTTGTTGCCACTGACACACAGCCACCAGTAAGTAAATTTAGTTTGACCCTGAGTGTTTGTTTGATATTTGCAGGATAGGGGAGAGTGACGCTGACAGTGACATTGAGGACTTGCTCTCATATTTTGAGCAGCAGCTCACGCTGGAAAGCCCCTATCCAAAGTTCTGCACTCCCGAGGTGGACATGACTCAAACTCATATCTCAGGTATGTTGTCTGGAAAATAGTGCGCCAAAAATCATGTATACTCATTCTGAAAGAGGTATTTTTTCTCTGCAGTCTTGCCAAGAGAAATCCTAATGTACATATTTCGTTGGGTGGTGTCCAGTGAACTGGATATGCGAGCTCTAGAGCAACTGTCTTTGGTTTGTCGTGGATTTTACATTTGTGCAAGGTTTGGCTTCTTGGGAACTCACACACCAAATTCAGCATCATTATTTTTTAATTCTCTGTTTTAATTTTCTAGAGACACAGAGATCTGGCGCTCTGCTTGTTTGAAAGTCTGGGGAAAGAGTTGCTCTAAACTCTCCAAACCCTACACCTCATGGAGGGAGATGTTTCTGCAGAAGCCACGTGTTCGTTATGATGGTCAGTCCTCTAAAGACCAAAAGGAACCGCAAAATAAATGTGAAAACACTATTTTCCCTAATATATTTTTACATTTAGGAATCTATATCAGTAAAACATCATATATTCGTCAAGGAGAGGAGTCACTGGATGGGTTTTATAGACCTTGGCAACAAGTTGAATACTACAGGTAAGTCCTTATATTATTATTGTATCTGTACTATTCAAATATACATTTTAAATAAATGCTCGATGTTACAGGTACCTGCGATTCTTCCCTGATGGTCAGGTCATAATGATGACCACCCCTGAGGACCCACTCACCATTGTTCCTCACCTAAAAACCAAGAACACAAGGTAGAGTCTCCAATCGCATAATTCCAGCTTGCTTTCAATAATTGTATTTAATTTTGCAGATTGGATGCCATTTTGCTTGGCCATTTCCGCCTATCACAGGAGACAGACAATCAAACCAAAGTATTTGCAGTTCTTGCCAAGAAAAAAGAGGAGGTAAGTGTATATAACTGCTTACACAGTAAAAAGTGACAATCATTAGTTTAATATTATGTTATTTGCATTTTGTTTCAGAAAATGAATGAGTTTACAAGGAGTCGGTTTTCCAGGCGAAATCCTTTGCCAGACGCCGAGCACAGCTTCCATGTGGGTTTGCAGCTGGCCTCTGGGGGGCGCCAGTGTTCCAATAAGCTGATGTGGGTCCACCACTCCTGCCACATCAAATACAGGTGCAAGAGAAAGGGGACTATTTAACAATCTATAAATATCCATGTTGTAATTTAAATATGTTTCTTTCAGAGTCACAGGGGAAACTGTTGTGACATCGTTTGACCTGGACCAGATGTATACACCATTTTTCTTTGCTCGAGTGAAGAGTTACACAGCTTTCTCAAACCAGCCCCTCTAAGTTTATGCTTTCACCAATGATTACATCAAAGTTTATTTACCATTTCTTCTTTTCAACACTGCAGTGTGAAATACACAGACAGATTATACTTTCAGAAACAACCTATTTTTCTGATTTCAGAAAAGATTACATAATTAAAGCTAAAATAATTAGCAGTTCTTTCATCTTAAAAATGAATGTTTAAACTATATCTTTATGTTGCACTTTCATTAATCTAATAAACAGTGGTGAACAGACTGAGATCTAGCCTTATTTACCTTTCCCTTACACATGCTTAATCACCCATGTCTGCATAATGATGGATCCATCCATTGCCTTCCGCTTATACGAGGCAGCAGTCTGAGCAGCCTCAGGCTCCTACACACTTCCTCCAGCTCTTCTGGCAGGGATCCTGAGGCGTTCCCAGGCCAGCCAAGAGACATAGTCCCTCCAGTGTGTCCTTGGTCTTCCCAGGAGTGTCGTCCCGGTGGGACATGCCTGGAACATTTCCACAGGGAAGTGTCCAGGAGGCATCTGGAACAGATGCTCCTCTCCACCTCAGCTGGCTCCTCTCCACGTGGAGGAGCAGTAGCTCCACTCCGAGCTCCTCCAGTGGGACAAGTGGTCAAAATAATGATTCATAGTTTATCAATAGACACAGAAGTACAAACAATCAGCATGGAAAATATTTAAATCGTTTTTAGTGATGGTGCAGTCAAGGTGCAGTAAACATCAGAAAATATATTTTTTATTTTAGTTTTATAAAATGCATCTTACATGTTAAATATAAGCCACTTTTCTCTCAGGCCCTTTACACACCACTATTTTGTAATAGAATTGATGTACGACATGTATATGCAAGAACCTGAAAGAGACTAAAACAACCAATATATCTAAATGGTTACTATGGAGGTTTTTTTTATACATACACTAATATATATATATATATAAATATATATATTATATATATAAATATATATATTATATATCTATAGATATATATTATATATAATATGATATATATATATGAATGATATATAGATGTATACATATATACATGAATGATATATAGATGTATACATATATACACATATAGATATACATATACATATAGATGTATATATACATATATATAATCTTTTTTAGTTATTACACACACATACACGCTAAACAATATATATATTTATAACATATTATTGTTTAGCGTATGTATATGTATGTGTATGTATGTATGTATATATATATACATACACCCACACATACACACATGTATATATATGTGTGTGTGTGTATATATATATATATATATATACATACACACACATACATTATATATATGTATAAATATACAAATTTACAGTATATATATAAATATATATATATATATATATATAAATAAATAAACACACACACACAGATACATATATACACACACACACATTCAAAATAGTCTCCTTTTGGTCACATTAAATTGTGGTCTTGACTTAGATATATCCACTTATGTGTATGTAATTACTTAAGGCCTACAATAAATTAGCTAATTAAATTTTGCAACAATATAGTTCTGTTGATGATCATTCGAGTCTTTAAAGGTTCAGCATGTGCAACGATTTCAAAGTTGTTTATTGCTTTTTTTATTGAATATGTTGTATATTATTGCATCATAGTTCAACACTGGGCCAAATTAAACATTATGCGACAGCGCAGACAGGAGTAAGATAAAGTCCAATGCCAAATCCCCCCCCAGCAATAAAGGCATCCCTGCTCCCTGGATTACATTATTGTATGACGCAAACAAATAAAACTTGCCAACACACCAATTGGTCTAATCTTTTGCCCTTGCCTAGCAATGAATCATAACTTGGAGATCAATTCTGGTGAGACAAGGACATTTGGTTGTGCATTGAGGCTCTGTGCAAAGTGTTTTAAATATTTGGCTACTAATATTAAATAGGAAAAATTCATTCATACATACATTCATCTTAATCTTATAGCTACACAACACATGCTACGATGTAAAATATGTCAATCCACCCTGAGTTTTTTGTGGGCGTAGTATTCTGTCCCATTCACATGTTCTTTTGTGGCACTGGAGCCATTTTGATGCTCCCTGGAGGAAATTGCACGCTTTTTGTACGTCTAAGAAGAAGAAAACAGAGAGAAAACATTACAAATATTATATTGTTACAGATAAACATAATTGAACCTGACTGCAATAAATACACGCAACATAAAGGTAGGGCTGCAACAATAAATTGAATAACTGTGACTAATCAACTATTAAAATAGAATAATTGTAATAGTATTTCAATAATCGTAATTGTCAACTGGACTATACAGAAAATGTAAAATAACATCCCAAAAGATGTTATAAAATGATTTTATAACAAAGATGGGGACATTATTAAACCAAAATTCCCCAAAATAATGAACAATTTCTGATTTTCATTAATAATACACTTTATTTGTAAATATTCTCTTTCTTGAAGCTTTAAGACAGTGGATTCCAAAGTGGGGGTCGGAGCCCCCTGGGGGGTCACAAAGCATGAGTTGGGGGTTGCAAGTTGATTACATAATGTAATGTAATATTATGACACTGTATTATCTATTTTTATATTGAAAACAGTATATTTTAATACAAATGGGTCAGATAACATAATAAACTACTAAAATATATACAAAGAAACCTCATTTTTTTACTTATTTAACTTCTTACAGACGTCCATTTCATTTTACTATGGGGTCCCGATTTGGTTGTATGGTTATTTTAGTGGTCCTGGCCTGAAAAGTTTGGGAACCCCTGCTTTAAGCCACCATATTTAAACATTTATCTCGTTAAAATTTACATTAAAAAAAATCTCAATGTACAATAGAAATAATTGTTTAACTAGTCGACTAAGGAAAAAAATAATCGCTGACTAGTTGAAAACTAAAAAAAAATATGTAAAACCATTAATAACTTTCATTTCTTTATATTAGAAGGATCCAGTGTTAATCAAGTGTTTTTCTTATCTTAAAAAAATAAATAAAAAATTGCTTTCAATCAGATTATATTGTTGTATGGAGTTTGTATCTACTTACCTGGAAGTAAAAGTTGGTGAAAAAGATGATGAGTGTAAACATGTAGCTGATTTGGAAGTAGGTCCATCCTATGGGGAAGCCACAGGGCCAGATGAGCGCACATGAGGAATGGGCCACAGTGAGCAAGAACTGGATCTGTACAGGAAACATGAAAACTCGGTATGAGAACGTTACCGGGGCATATGTAGGACATGCATATATAGCATATAGCATATGGCATATATCAGATATAAGGTTATGTCCACAATCCCGAGAAACACAACAGTTAATTTTACTGATGTTTACTGTTAGGGCTGGTGGACCAGCAGCCGTGAAGATTCTCCTTGCAGGGACACTACAGAGACCAGCTCAAGCCATCAAATCCAGTCCTACTGTATGTATCACTACCTTTTCACATCTGCACCCTGCCCTCAGAGCCAAGATTGGCCATGTGCTTCCTTACCACAGTGAGAAATTAGCTGTAAGGTCAAGAAAAGATCAAGTGGAAGTCAAGCTCCTACAAGAACATACGGTGAGAGTCGGAGTCAATGGAACAGAGCAACACCTCTCCTGTGAGTGAAGGATATGCCACTCCTCAAAGCCACTGCTGAAGAGAGCCACAGAGAAATGTCTAGCTAAAGCTCCAGAACAAGTTGCTGCCTATCAGAGAGATCAAGAGGCTGGTAGAGGCAGGCTATGCCAACTGAACCATGTGCTCATTCACTAGCAGGGTCAAAGCCTTAAACCAGCTCCTATTACCAGGTCCCACTCTTGACCACGCCATGTTAGCTATGCTGCTACTTTTCAGGGAGCATGCCATTGCCTTCAGCAGCGATATCCTTGGCATGTTCCACCAGGTGAGGCTGCAGTTCTGTGGTTGAAGAAACTTGAAGTGAGATAGCCACGTGTGACAGGTACTCTTGCTGTGCAACATTTGCACTGCAGAAACGCGTCACCGGTCACATTCAGCCAGAAGATGCCCATGTTTCCATCCACAAGTCCTTCTATGTGGACATCTGTTTACAGAGTGTAACATCACCAGACACCGCCAAGGCTCTTGTAGACAAGCTCGGCCATCTCCTGGCCAAAGGGGGACTTGAGCTGAGGCAGTGGGCAAGTTATAACCCGTCAACCATCTCCCATCAGACCTCAGATTATCCAGCAGCTAGCTGTGGCTCAGTCAAGGCCAGTCCGATATTCAAGAGCCTGTCCTTGGTCTGCATTGGAACTGTAAGTCTGACCCCCATAGTTACACATACAGACAAATCAACTACTCAGAGGCTACAATGAGAATCTATAGAGTTCTGCCGGCTAGTATGATCCTCTCGGCTTCTTAGTGCCATTTACAACCCGAGCCAGTCACTGTGTGCCACCTGTGGGAGAAGAGGGATTGGGATGACCCACAGCTCCTGGAGAAGTGGCCTGTGCGTAGCAGAGCTTGTACACCTACGTGAGATAACTCTGCCCAGGTGTTACACCACCATGGACCAGCACAGCAGTCTGTGGGACAACCCTTTGTTCTGCCATGCCTCAGAACAGGCATAAGTATCTGATATTCTTTGAGAACCGAGAATTCAGAGGGAATGCAGCCCACTCTCGTGTCGCCCCCAAAAAGCAGCAATCCGTTCCTCACCTAGAGCTGTGTCATCAGAACAGTTAACCATCCGCAGCTGCACTTATGTACTAATTCAGCCACTTTCCTAACCGGAGTTCAGATTCCAGCCGCTGTAAGGTTTTCATGGGCCCTTGTGTGGCAGAAAAAGAATAGTTGGACGAAGCAGCCACCAGGAGGTACGTGCCCTCGAGGGATAATCTGACAGGTGACAGCACTCGTGGTCTCACCCTCCAAGACATCAGCAGAGGCAACAGATGGACAAATAGGCCTACATTCATGAAACCAGCCCAGAGTGAATGGCCTGACCCATTGCCTCAGAGTGAACCTGAAGGTGAGCTAAAACTAAATGTCGTCTTAACCATATAGACTTCTAGTGTTCCAGATCTACTTCAGTACCAGACCTTGGGCAGCTACCTAGAGGGCACTGTGTGTCAGCTACATGGGGCTATCCAAGATCAGTCGCATTTTTCTGCTTGCACCTGAGTTGATGAGGCAACATGACTCATCAGATTAGGAGGCAGCCTTCGCTGCATTACTGACCTGGCATAAATGCACTCCATTGTTTTGGACCCCCGATACCCACTTACTCGAGTCATACAAGATTATGCAAGATCCAGCATCCAGGGCCAGAGAGGATGTTTGCTGACATCAGAAGGAGATACTGGGTGCTACGTGGACATGAGGCAATGAGGCAGTGCGCCACCAGCTGAGAAACTGCGCCGAGTGTAAGAAGGGGAAATGTCTCCTGCATCCACCCAAAATGGCCGATCTTCCTCCAGCCAGATTACTGCAGGAAGTATTCCAAGCTCTTCACCCCGAAATAAAGAGCAGCTGGCTAGCCAGAAAATCTGGAGTACCTCTGGAGTACCTCATTTTGTAGGGTGCTGGGAACATGAGATCTGGTCCCTCAAGACTCCTTTCCAAGTCACCATTGGAGCTCAATCAGTCCCTGAGGAGGTGCTGCGCATGGTTCTGATTGAAGTTGAGGGCATGCTAAACTCAAAGCCCCTTGGCTACACCTCATCTGAGGTAGCAGACACTGACCCAGTAACTCCCAACTGTGTCCTCATGGGGCAGCCGGACACCTCGTTGCCACAAGTAGTCTATGAAGGCCCAAAGATTCACAGGTGGAGAACATGGAGGCACAGCCAAACCGTATCTAACCATTTCTGGCAGCATTACCCGTCACGACTCCAAGCTCGACAAAAGTGGTGGACTGAATCAGTCAATTTACAAATAGCAGACGTGGTCATGTTTGTGGACAACCAGCTACCGCGGGCCCTGTGGCCTGTAGGAAAAGTACATATCTCAATTTTTTCCTGGTCCAGACAACCGGATCAGATTTGCAGAAGTCACAGGGAGAGAAATAAACTACATTTAACCAGCAGCAAGACTTGTCAGTCTACTCACCCTACCAAAGCACGATTAACTCTTTGGCTGAGCCTTTTTCAGTTGTTCATATTCATATATATTCATATTCAGGTGAATCCGGGGGGCAGCTGTTAAAAGACCGCATTAGAGACTATTGTGCAGAGCCTTGACCATCGGTCAGAGTTTGGCAAATTTATTAAGCCTAAATTTGCATTTGCAGTTTGTTCATCTGGTGTTGAAGGATATGTGTAAATGTTGAGTTTGGTGTGTTATAATCGGTTTTAATACTTAATTGATGCATGTGTCTATCACGTGGTCACCCTAATAATGAGCAACGATAACATTGGTACACTTGTATATACTGTATACATATGTGTGGTGTGTTATTGTTTTGCAGTTTAGCCATATTTGTTGATGAACAAAGAGTGTTATTACATATATATTTCTATTTGCCAATAGTTTGTTTGTTTAGGACCACACATGCTCATTCTAGGGCTTCATACTTTAAAGGAATCAATTCAACTCCATTCAATAAATCACCACCAATTAAACAGTGACTCTTCATTTCAGCTCTAACTAAACTCAACACAGGGATTTGTATATCCACACAAGCACAAACAATTAATACTATTTTATTTTTATTTCATACTATAGTAATTTTAAATTGTCTGTTAATGCATGCCCTTTTTTATTTCATATATGTTGTTTTTATTATTGATCAGTGTTTTATGTTGCACCTTAATGCCGAGACAAGTTCCTATGTTTGTAAATTTTGTTCATTGACAATGGCAATCAACCCTTTCTGATTATGATTCTATCTTTTATTCACTATTACTATTACTATTACAATGGAAAAAACACACATGTATATGGTTAAGTCAGGTCTGTTAATATCAATGTAAACCTTCATCAGTTTGGGCCTTCATGAGTCACTAGTTTACTTAAATTATTCAGTAGAAAATATCCAGTTTACTGTTAAATAATTTAGATTTAAATCTCACTTTGTGGCCGATTTTACATGATATAAGAAATAATGGGAGCCACATGTAATGGAAAATGAGCCAGTCAGTGAATCTGAGGTTTAACCATCAAGGAAATTTGATTGTATTTTAAATTATATAATGCCCTGACTCAGCCTAGCTCATTTCCACTTATTTTATTGTAAGTCGGAGTCTTCTCTGTAGCATCTCTAAAGCCAACACTGCAAATCCTTTGTGCACATGTTCTGCCACTGACCAGATTCACGCCCAATCCCAAATATTGAACTCTTTCAGCACTGAACTTTACTAAAAGTGTCTGTGACATTTCATTTGGTTGACATGAAGTTTGCCTTCAAAATCTTTACTTCTATTTCTCTGTAAAGAGTGTGTGCTTATGTCGACCAAAGGGTGACTGCAGTGTTTTTATATACATTTATCACACTCAATGTTTAAAATGGTGTTTTATCTGAGCCTTTTAACCTATTCATGCTATTTTTAAATACATTTTTAAAAAAACATTTTAACTGATGGCCCATTTAACTTGACTTCACCCTACTGCTTTGAACAGCTAAACTTACAAGCTGCAGTTGCGTGAGGTATTTCTTCCACCAGAGGTACGGCCGCATGGCAGGGATCGACGACAGGCCGTAGTACGTGTACATCACAACGTGGACAAAGCTGTTGATGGTGGGTCCAAAGAAGGCTGGCAGAAGACAGAATGAGGTACAGCAAATCAAGACTAAATACAACACATTACAATTACAACATACAACCAGCAGATAGTTTTTTTAACTTCATATAGTCTGGTTTGATTAAATTACTTTGTTAATTGAAGGTGAGTTAAAGGCGCACCATGTCACTTTTCCAAAGAGTGCAGACACTTTCTTGCTTGCTCCTGCTTGCTATAGCTGCTTTCCCTATTTATATTGCTTTTTAATCAGTTTTTGTCGACCAAACATCTTTAATTATGACGAGCCAGCGACATGTCCGGGAGAAGGGAAACAAACTCTTGTGTACGCTGTTGGAAATATCAACAAGAAATTCATGAGCTACAAGCACGGATATTCGCTTTGGAATCTGAAAAAGGACTCCAAGATACAGGAAGATAAACAAGTTTATAAACAAGGCTGCTTCAGCTAAACACATGGCTGTCCAAAGTGTGTGCAAATAGAGGATTGCACTACATTGAGAACTTCTATCTATTCTGGAAACGAGAGGACCTGTTTAAGAGAAATGGCCCACACCTCTGCAGAGGTGGAGTGAGGGTGCTGACAGAGACCCTGCTCCACGCTCTGAGGCATTGGACTGGGCCTGGACAGGGTCCGGAGCAGATTAGACAGTTAGAGAAGAGAGGAATGAGAGAAGAATTCCTGCTCCATCAGCCAGAGACCGAGCCAATCAACATCAGCAGCACCACAACCACAGCCTCCACCAAAGGATTGGTCATTAGCAGCCACTCCACTACCACCAGCAAAGGATTAAACTCCAGCTGCTCCATGATCACCTCCACCGCCTCCAGCGAAGGACTCATCTGCAGCAGCACCACAACAATCTTCACCAAGGCCAGCGCAGGAGTCATTTCAGTTCTTTCCAGCACAGTCCTTATCAAAGGACAAAATCATTTGTGACAGGCCCGGGAGCATCCCTGCCATCGCCCCTGCCCTCAGAGCAGCCCTGGGTCCCCCCTGCAACAGGCATTGGGCGTGGCTCCACTCACGCCCAATATAATAAGATCAAGAGTTCTGATATCAACGATGATGAACTCTCCCCTGACTGTTGCTATACAGACAAAAACCTCCGCACCTGAACCCCCCCGCCTTTCACCTGGTCCCAAACTCTCACCGGCTCACGCTACACCAACAAAAGCCCCCCACCTATCCCCCTTCGACTTTCACCTGGTATCTCCCATTGCTAGGATGCACTGGGTCTCAGCGTTGCCGGGATATAGTCATAATAAAAATCAAACCAACCCAGGGCCCTGTAGAAAAACAGCCTCCTCTAGTGCCATTTCTGGAGTCACATCACACAGATGGGAAAACAAAATGTGAGTCAGGCTGCCCAATCTGAGAAATTTGATTAAAATTCCCTGTGAAAAGATAATGCCCAGTCCCACTGAAACTCTGAAACTAGTCTGAAACTTGCTGTGCTAAATGTCAGATCCTTATGTAACAAATCATTCTTAATCATTTTATTTCTTCTCATAAACTTGATTTTATGTCAAGCCATGTTTTTAACTTAAACATGGCTTGATAAAAACAGGAAATTTAGTTCTAGTAGAATCTGCTCCACCCAACTTTATGTTTGAATCTGAAACACAAGAAAACAAAAAGGGAGGAGGTGTGTGTGCTTTTGTTAGAGATGATATAGTTACCCACAGGTTGTCCTTAGGGGTGTTTTCAACATTTGAGTATGTATCCTTTAAAATTGAGCTAAAAACAGTCTCCATCCATTCTCTTCCTTGTTTTATACAAACCTCCTCAGCACTGCCAAAGTTTTATTGATGATTTTACTGAGATGCTTTCAGTTGTATGCGCAGACTTTGATGGTTTGGTCATAACAGGTCATTTCAATGTTCATGTTGATAATATCTGTGACAGAAACGCTAAAGAGCTTCATGCTGTCCTTGAAACTTTTGGTCTTACTCAGCACGTGAGTGACCCCACCCACAGCAGAGGGTGCACTCTAGATCTTCTAATCACAAAGGGGGTTAATATCTCAAATGTTAATGTGGTCGATGTTGCTTGTCTGATCATTTCTGCCTCTTCTTTGACCTGTCTGTTTTTCCCAAACCCCCTTCTGGTCCTGCAGTTGTTCGGAGGAGACACAAATGACAGCACAGGAAAACTGTTCATGGAAATGACAAACTTTGAAAATGTCTTCTGTTCTAAAGTAAATGACTTGTTGAACTCTGTTACATCTAGTGTTTTGAATGTTCTCGACACCATTGCCCCTATGAAGGCTAAAATTGTAAAAAATAAGCAGAAGGCGCTATGGGGAAATTATGATTCGGTTAGGGCACAGAAAAGGGAGTGCCACTGGGCCGCAAGTCAAAGCTCCAGGTTCAAAAAGAGATTTACCGAGAGAAGTTGTACATGTACGACCTCATTTTATGTGTCCTGTTTGCCACAGTAAACAGATTAACAAACCCTCCAGCTCAGCTGCCGTTAGAACTCATTTCCACATCCAAGTGTAATGACTTTGCATTATTCTTCTGTGGAAACAAAGGGCATTAAAAATGCTATGAATTCTACAATGCAAAAAATAACCCTAAAACCACCAACACACCCATCTCTAATCTGCCATTTTGGGGCAAAGTCTTTGAAAAGGTTGTTTACCAACAGCTCACTGATTTCCTCTTAATAAACAACTCATTTGATGTTTTCCAGTCAGGTTTTAGACCTCATCACAGCAATGAGACTGCTGTTGTCAAGGTGACAAATGACATCCACCTGAACACTGACGTGGGCAAAGCCTCAGTCTTAATTCTGTTAGATCTGAGTGCTGCTTTTGACACTGTCAATCATGGGATCATCTTACAGAGACTAGAGGACTGGGTGGGCATCACTGGCACTGCCCTAAATTGGTTAAAGTCCTATCTGGAAGACAGGAAGTACTTTGTTGAAATTGGTAACTGTGTCTCAGACCAGATGCTCCTGACCTGTGGGTGCCCCAAGGGTCAATCCTGGGACCACTTCTGTTCAACCTCTACATGTTGCCGTTAGGTCAGTTGATACGCAGCGAAAATGTGTCCTATCACAATGATGCAGACGACACTCAGATCTATGTTTCACTGACGGCAGGTGAATATGGACCAGTGGATTCACTCTGTCACTGCATCGTCTTTGGCCCACAGAAACAAAGAGAAGGTGTCACCTCCAGAGTCTCGCTCTAAAACCTACAAATCCAGTTAGAAATCTGGGGGTAATAATGGACTCAGATTTGAATTTTAAACAGCCACGTCAGATCAATCACCTCAGCAGTTTTTTTTACCATCTAAAAAACATTGCCAGAATCAAAAGTATAGTGTCTAAACCAGACCTGGAGAGACTTATCCATGCGTTTGTCCTCAGTAGATTAGACTACTGTAACGGCCTGCTCACTGGCCTCTCCAAACGAGCTGTAAAACAGCTGCAGTACATCCAGAACGCTGCCGCTCGGGTCCTGACAAGAACCAGGAAGTACGATCACATTAGTCCTGTGCTCAGGTTTCTGCACTGGCTCCCTGTGGCTCAGAGAATAGACTTCAAAGCAGCTCTGCTTGTATACAAGTCTCTCCATGACCTAGCACCAAAGTACATCTCGGACATGTTAGTGCCATATGAACCATCTCGGACTCTGAGGACCTCAGGGACCGGCCTCCTGCTGGTGCCCAGAGTCAGGACTAAACATGGGGAATCTGCTTTCAGTTTTATGCAGCTAAGATCTGGAACAGTCTTCCTGAGGATGTGAGACAGATTTGAACATTGCCAGAGTAGACGCCTAAGCTAAAAACGGATTTGTTTGGCTGTGCATATGACTGAAATGATTTTCTTTCCACTCTTCTCTGTTGTCTTAAACTATTTGACGGATAGCCTGAAAATGGCACCTTTAAATTTCTTTAATTTAAGGTTTTGTGATTTCTGTCATGTCTTTGTGATTTTAATGCATTTTTTCCTTGCAAGTGTTGATGTTTTATGCATGAACCTACCAACAAAATAACACAATGGTAATGCATTATTTGTTGCAGACGTCAATAAGCATTTCTTTGGTTACTGTAAAACATGGCTAAAAAATACTTTCTAATGGTGTTAGGGCTTGAATTATTTAACTCACTGAGGGCCAACAAGGAAAAGTTAATTAAATAAAAGGTGAATAATAACCACTTACACTGCCCACAGGGGATCCAGTTCATGGCAAACCACCAGATGTTGAACATAGTGGCATGATGGTAGATGTGGAGAAACGTAATTTGATGGTTGTTCTTTCGCAGAATAAAGAAAAAGGTGTCCATGAACTCAATAACCTTGGAAAAGTAGTACCACCAAAGGGCCCTCATCACCTGCAAAAAATAAAGAACAAACTAAAATAGCAGTACTGCCAGTTACAGTTTATGAATAAATGTTTTTTTTTTATATTCAACTCTAAAGAAGTATTAGTCAAAACGTCTCATACAGTTAATTATCAGGTTTATTTTCACTTGTTTATTTATTTCTTAAGAGGTATGATTTATTAAGCAGGAGGACAGTCATGCAAGACAAAGTGAAGAGCTGGGAGAGACATTTGCTATTATCCCAAATGCCCATCTTAAACCCCTGAGCTCATAGTGCGCTACAAATATGAATAATAAAATTAATAAATACTTTTTTCTAATTTAGTTAAGATCGAAAGAAAACAACTACATGTCTACACATTGACATCAATACATTTACATATTTGACAGGACTCTTCTCGGACAAGATCTTTAATGTAATGTGATAAGCCCCTTGCCAATAGGTCTTTGCAAAAGGCCTTTCTCCATCTATAGCAGGAACACACGGAGAAGTTTTTAATCATGTCAAACTGCAAAGCTCTGCACATTTTTCCGTTTTGCCTCCACCCAACAGTCCTGATCATAACAAGTCGGATTAAATCGACCTTCTATCTCTAAAGGCTTATCTGATGGATTACAGGTTCTGACAGCATCGCATTAGAGCCATAAATTAGGAAAAAGGAACTGTTTAGCTTTTAGACCCACAGCCTTGGCAAGAGATGTTGTTTTTAGTATTTCTCCAAGTAAAAAACAACCAAAACATAGAATCTGATTAGGTCCAATTTTCAGATGGAGGGCAGGGAGTCTACGGGGGAGGAATTTACAAATGGCTAAGATTGAGGTCCACAAAAAGTCACTACATTCGTTTGTGGCCAAAAAGTTGCCACCTCAGCTGGCTCCTCTCGACGTGGAGGAGCAGCAGCTCTACTCTGAGCTCCTCCTGTGTGACTGAGCTCCTCTCAGTCACACTAAGGGAGCTCCCAGCCACCATGCGGCGGAAACTCAATTCGACTGCTTGTATCTGCGATCTTGTCCTTTCGGTCACTACCCAAAGCTCATGACCCTAAATCCTTTTCAATATGTCAAAAAAACATACCGGTAAGTGCAATTAACTTCAAATGTAATAATATATTCTGATACACGAGCTGATATGAGAAATTATACTCAAAAACATCAGTACTGTATATTTTAGTTAATCATTCATGGTTTCTCATGGTTGAACGTTTTTCCAAGTGACTTTAGTTCAAACGTATCAATCGCTTCACCTGTAAATGACATCGATACAGATTCCTTTGTACTCTTGATTCACAGAAAGCTGTATGTTGTGACTTGCAGACTAAACTTACATTAATGTCCACTTCAGGTGCACTGTGGGTGCTCTGGCAGTAGAGATTATAACTGCCATGCCACGCTGCAGAGACAAGCTAAAGAATAGTGATCAATAGACAGTTAGACATTGTGTATGACATGGACAAAATAAGTCAACTCTTACCAGATGAACATCATTAATCACACTATACATTTCACATTGATTAATTCAAAATTGATAATAGCAGTAGCAAACAAGCACATGAGGTCTTTTTAATGAAAAAAACAAAACAAATGAAGACAGATTGTGCTGTTGCATCAATCAATAAATATTCAGATTTGTTGAAGGTCAGCTGAGCAGATCCAGTCATTTTGTCAAAGCCAATAAGAGGATTTACACATTTATATAAAAGCCAAAAATCTGACGCAGGTTAGGGGCTCACATGAGATTAAAATGAAATAATATAATCCAGGTACAGGTGATGCTTGATCTAATTTGCGGATTAACAAAGGGATTTAGCACATTTACTAATTATCAACAAAATTGTTTGCAGAGATGTGCAGTGCTTAGTTATATTTGTTTCATTACATTTACTTGAGTAACTTTAATTTTTAAAAGTACTTTTAAGAATAATTTTTCAGACACCATGACTCCTAACTGGAGTAGTTAATTTTACAGAGTAACACTCTTACTCACAGTGGGAAGAGTAACCAAAACCTATTACTGAAGTAAGTCTAAGTGACAAAACCTTTATGTTGACTATATTAAATGAACATTTGTGTTTTTTACATTGAAAACCTCAGATTATACATCCAAACCTTTTCAATTACTCTTACTTGAGTAGCAGTTTCTCCACATATCTTACTTGAGTAACCACTATTTTGTACTGCTACTTGGGTATAATTATCTTGAAGTAACATTACTCTTACTTAAGTACCATTTTTGTAAGTAAGTAAATAAAAGCAAAAGTATTATCATAAGAATATTTCAAAAATGTTAAGTATGTAATCGAAGTGGGATTACAGAAGGAATATTGAATGGATTCTTCACAATGAGCATTTACACCTGGTTTGAGTCTGGTCGATACTGATGGTGGTGGAGGTATAAGTGAGTTTTAATTACCTCATTGAACATATAGAGGGACAGCAGAGTCAGGCCCACATTGTAGATCAGTAGCAGGCCCCGGCAGGAGAATGGCGGCCTGTTCCTCATGTACTTCGGCCCCATCCACACGATGACAAGATACAGCACTGTGAGGGCAAAGGTCGGGAGGTAGTTGTCCAGCAGCAGCCATCCTCGCACCCGCGGATCTGTCAAATGTACACAGGAGGATTTGTGTGTTTTATGTCAGAATGCCTCTTTCGCTGTGTCCTCCTTTGTGACCACTCCTCTGTCCACGCCTCACCATACCAAGGACTGAGATGGACCACAAGGAGCATGGGCACACAAAGGACAGTATCATCTCGCATTGTAACATCCAAACTGTGCAGGAAGAATTCTGTTACAATAGACTTGGTCAAGGAATGTGTTATGGCTCAATATTAACTTTGAGTGGATTTAATCTTTATTTACAAAGCTCACAGGAGAATGTCGATCTTATCTTTGTTATAGTCAAATTTATTTAGTTGAAACTCCTCATAAAAGATAAAAATAACATTTAGAGGCACAGTATGTAACTTTTTGGAGTTGGAACGTCGCGTTCATAATTCCATGGAAATAGAAAGTTAAAACTATACTTTAGAACATTCGTTGTGCAGATAGATTTTTTTTTCTTTTTTTTCAAAAAGAGTCAGGTTTGTGGAGATGCCAGCCCACTCACTTTTTCAAAAATTACATTTTAGTACAATAAAACCATCCAAAATGAAAAAGAAACATGCGTTTGTCTAATTTTTGGCTACAGTGCCTTCGAATATTTATATAATATTTATAAGTAGTTTCAGTAGCTTGATCGATAACTTGTTAAATTATGATCTGAAGGCATTAAGTTGTGTATAAAAGTTAAAATATAAGTCAATATGAGACTTTAAAAGCACTGCAAATATAAAACACCTCTTCACATCATTTCATTGGTGGTTTACCATGTTAGTTAAAAGCTAAATCCTTAGGTTATAATGATTCAATATTCCGTTAAACCTATTGTTAAAACGTAAGGGTTTCATAAAAGTTGTGTAAAATATTGTACATGGGAATGTTAAAACTACTGTATTTAACGGCAACGTATGCAAACAACATGTACTGTAAGCTACACAATTGTTTACTTAACTTACAACGGTTACCATTCTGTGTTTGTTTTCTCTCCTTGAGGTTTTTCCACAGACTTCACTTTACTGCAAGGCACCAATACAATGCATATAATGACCAATGACTTTTAATGTGAGTGGAATCCAGTTTTGATCTTAGTGTGAGAGCTGTCCTTTCTGCCAAAACATCTTTAAGGTTATTGACCACCCGACACCACCAGGGCTTCCATATCACAATAGACGAAGACCAACTTTAGTATAATTAAATAATGAGGCTTTTTTAAGCTATTCATTATACCCATAAGCCATTACTCTTTTTCAGGTTATAACACCCCAAATGAAACTCACAGACTTATATCATCAAAAGAAGCTTATTCTGTGAACTTTAATATCTTGTATTTTGGTGTAAACGCTTGTTTCTTTGAGATCATTAGTTCTTAAATGAAGAGATACTCGTCCTGTTTCAAGCTTTGAGGAAAAACACTCTGTTCAGGGCTTGACATAAACTTTCTTTGCTCACTGGCCACGGTGCAAGTCTTTGTCAAAATCTACTTGCCTTTAAACGTTTGAACTAGTCACAAATTAGTTGGGATGCTTTGGTGTACAATTTGTGAAAAAAGAAAGGCCTAATGATAAAATTCTTTCTGTTTGTGATCAAATTTTAAAAAAAGTGAATTAAAAATAAATGATTTGTCTGGTTGACTAGTGTTATAGTCAGGCTCTGTCTATGTTTCATTTGTGTTTACTTTGCTGCATTGACCTTAAGATCACTTTACCACTGTCATCATCATTTTGTCATGAAGGAGAGAACTGTATGTGTGGATCAAATACTTTGTTATTTGACCTTTGTTACTAAACAGTGGTTTACTGTCATTACATCTTTAATTCAAAAGACTTACCTTTGGGGCCAATCCAAGACTCAAAATGACTGTCCAGGTTATGATTGATTGTCCCCATTCCTGGAACATTAAACAAAACATAGGAGTCAGATTGTGAAGAAATGATGTCATTATCATTGAGAAACGGATCAAGGAAGAAAACCAACCACATCGCTTACTTTAATTGTGTTTGTGTGATAGAGACATCCAGAAGCACAATTATCTTTTGTTTCACGTCCTCTCAGGGCCGTCACTGCAGAATACCTCCTAAAGCTGCAGTGATTTGCAAATTGGTTTTGCATATATTATATTGAGTGACAAAAAACACTGGGACGGTCACAGGATCAATAAAACTATCATTTGCACAAGGTTTAGCTGTATCTTTCTGTCCGACCCTATAACCTTCACCATTGGTTTACTGTGATATCTGAGACGAGACACAACTTACCCAGGACAAGAATGTAAAATAAACCTTGACTGAACGGCCAATGTGATATGACGTGCTCCAGTAAACTATATTTTCACTGGGGGTTTGGACACAGAAGAGATGCACATAGAGTAAAATAAATAGCAGTTATTGTTTGAATGCTCAGTGATGCAATACCAAAATATGATAATCTGCAGAACTTAATCAGAGCGTGATGAGCCACAACAGCCAAGGCGAGTCGCAGCCAATGTCGCTTTGGCTTCGAGGATGAACAGTGGCAGCAGGCAAAAATGGATCTTCAACCAGTAAAATACAAGGAATCCACTATAATGGCTCTCAGAATTGTAATTCATTGTTTTAAGGTAAGAGATACACTGACTATATAGGCCTGTAGAATGTAGATAGACAGAAAAATTTGAGATCGATGTAAGTTACAAACGATTATTCTAGTAGTCGACTATTCACCAATTCTTTTTGAGATTAGTTGTCTAGTCAAACAATGATTTCTATTGTACATGGAGATTTTTTAAATACATTATCAACCAAATAAACATTGAAACGTGGTGACTAAAGGCTTCTAGATAGAGAATATTTACAAATAAAATGTATTTTTGATGAAAAACTGAAATTGCTTATTCTTTGTATTCTTTGTAATTGTATTTTCTTTAGATTAATAATGTAGCTGTCTTTTGTATTACATTTTGTATTTATGAATTACAGCTGAACATAAACATAAATAATTGACAGATTGTGGACCTGGGAAGCAGATGGTATAGGCATTTAAATTGTTTGGGTCATTCTCGGACAAATAACCACACAACATCTGAAGTTTGTGTTAAAACAGAGTGGAAGAGCATCACATCGCTCTGCTGATGAGTGCAGCCTATACTTTGTTATATAATTCCCATCAGATCTGCCCCAGTCTACGTGTGTTGTTGACATCATTTAATACGTAAATAAATCATAAAGCCATAGATTGAAATAAAACTGAGGGGTGACAAACATCAGGAAAAGTTCTGCATCGTTTGAAACAACCGATGTATGAATGTCAAACACCAGTTGCTGTTCTCATCAGCCCTACAAAAAGTCACAGCTTCAGCACCATGCACTCTCTTACCCCAAAACCCCATGAAATCCTTACCGACGTGAAGCAGGGCCGGTGAGGAGAGGGGCCGTGAGCGAGAGGGAGCACGCCTGATGCCCGTGTTGCCCCTGTGAGGCTGCAGCTCAGTGTGAACACAGTGCAGCTTTGTGGCTCAGTGGAAAATAGTGGGAGGAACCCGCGCGCTGGCCCCATGCCCTGCAGGAGGTCCCAGCCACGAGGTGACCCAGTCGTAGGTGATGCAGTCGTGGTACGTCGCTCGTCAGCACGGCCCAAAGGGTGACATAAACGCGGACTGAGCGCTCTTGAAGGCCACGCGATAAACCACGCCACGGCCCTGTCACATATTAACCAGAATTTGATCAGATTACAACGAGACGTGGTGACATGGACACGGCCGTCGTCAACGTGCTGCCTCTTATGAAGGGGTCAGTGTGCCAAAATTCAATGATTAGATGCATAATTAATAAGTAATTATAGAAGTAATTATTTCATTAAAATAATACAATTAATTAAAAGTACAATAAATTAATTTAATGAACAATAAATTAATTTAATGTGTCAATACATAATTTAAAGAAACATTTAAAACTTAACATTAACAATATCTATTTAATTAGATTAAATAGATTTTCGGGATAAGCAAGACCTGCGTAGATCCGATTGGTGTCGATCGACGTTGGCGTTTCCGGTTTAACCCTATTGATTTGCACGAGGCTGCTGGGTGTTTTTTCTATGCTCTCACTGAGGCATTAATAGGAAAATAACTCTTAACTTGTGCGTCTTAATAGATCCATGTTTTCTGTATTGTGTTTGTGAATCCAAATAGGCTACTGGTTCAACCCCAAACGGCCCAACAGCTGTACATAATCAGAATCAGAATCAGAATCAGAAAGAGTTTATTGCCATTGTCAATGAACAAAATTCAAAAACATAGGAACTTGTCTCGGCCTTAAGGTGCAACATAAAACACTGAGTAATAATAACAACATATATTCAATCAAAAAAGGGCATGCATTAGGAAACAATTTAAAATTATATACAATAAAAATAAGAATAGGCATTTCTATGTACACAAGTTTACAGTTATGTTTAAAGTTATAGTGCAGAATGACAGTGCAGTGAGTGGTTGAATATGCAGTTAAAGTGACAGGTGTTTTGAAGTGTCATGAGTCCAACAGCAGAGGAAAGAACTATCTTGTGGAGGGAGTTCTGGTCCGGATGGACCAAATCCATTGGTTTTACAATGCCTATAACTTTACAGAACATGTGTCTATGTGTGTATGTGGTGTGTGTGTGTGTGTGTGTATTGTGTATTATATATATATATATTATATATATTATATCTTCAGCTGTCAGCTCTCCACCAGGCCTGTATGGTAGAGTGGCCAGACAGTAAAAGGCACACGACAGACACCGTTCTTCTTGGTCTGATGAAACAAAGATTGAACTCTTTGTCTTGAATAGCAACCGTTTGAGGAAACCAGGCATGGCTCATCACTTGGCCAGTACATCCCTACAGTGAAGCATGGTGGTGCAGCATCATGCTGTGGAGAGGTTTTTCAGTGGCAGGAACTCTGAGGCAGTCAGGATCAACAGAAAGATGAATGCAGCAGTGCATAGAGACAAGTGGTTAAGGCGGCAGCACATATGCAGTAGTGTTGAGCATTTGAATCCCGGCTCCAACAATTTACTGCATGTCCTCCCTTCTTTCTTATCCCCATTTCACGCTCAGCTGTCTCTGTCTATAAAGCCTTAAAAAAAAGAAAAAAGAGCACTCTGGACTCAGACTGGGGCAAAGGTTCATCTTCCAACAAGACAACAACCCTAAGCACACAGCCAGGATAACAAATGGCCCAGCCAGAGCCCAGACTTGAACCAACTGAACATCTCTGGAGAGATCTGAAATGGCTGTGAATCCATTCTGATGGGACTTGAGAGGTTCTGCAAGAAGAATGGGAGGAACTGCCAATAAATAGGTGCAGCAGGCTTGTAGCATTATACTCAAGAAGACTTGTGAGGCTGTAATCAGTGCCAAAGGTGCTTCAACAAAGTATTGAGCAAAGGATGTGCTTAAAATGTATTTATTTTTGCTTTACTATGTCCAATATTATCTTTCTTTTCCAAGTATAGAAGTGCTGTAGGCCTAAACAATAGCCTTATTTCAATAATGCTCCTGTCCTACATTTTTTAAATATCAATGAACTTGCAAAATCGACTCAACAAACAATGAGCGTCTTTGAATGTCCAAAATATACATTGATATTTATTGCTATTATCATCAGTGATGGAAAGCGTAGTGAAAACGTGTAAAGTACAGTTACATGGCTAAAAATGTACTCGATTACAAATAGGCTTACAAGTGCTGCTGTCGGCCTTTTGTGTTTTGTGCTACATACATTCCTAAATGTACATATACATACATATTATAACCCGCACAATAAACCATTCATTTAAAAGTATATTTTCTTTCTTAAAAAGCAAAGCATAAGGTATGGAATAGGAAAAAGTGCTTATGGGGAGCAATGGGAGCGATCGATTGCTTCAGTCTGGTTTTAACCGGAAATGAATCCGAGATTTTTGAGACATTGAACATTTTTACACCGAATTTATTTACACTGAATACAAAAAAAAAGAAACTGTATTTTAACAAAGTGAATTTTAAAACATTGTTATTTCATACACTGGAATTTAAAACACAGTACAAACTGAATTTCAAAGCATTGTATTAAAAACAAAACAAAAATTAAAATCATATTTATATTCTATTAATATTTTTACTTGATTGGATGTAAAATCTTAACATCCAATTAAGGATTTGATTAGATGTCATGATTCATCATTCAAATACAAAAAATTAAATTACATAAATTCAGTATAAAATAAAAGCGTTGGCAATAAAAACACAAAATAACCTTCATAGTTTGCTCTCTCAACATGTTTTCACCTGGAAGCAACAACAATGTCCAATCTGCAATTAGTTGTTATTGTATTTAACCTATAAATGTGCATGGAGTTACAATTTAACTTCAGAGACTGATTTCTCAAATTGCATTTTTCCACAAACGTAGGAGAGTCGCAGAGTCGTGAGCTCGAATCCGGACTTCGACAATTTACTGCATGTCTTCCCCTCTCTCTCATTCCCCATTTCTCCCTGTCTTCTCCTGACTAAGCTACAAAAAAAAATATTAAAAAAATTTAAAGAATAAAAAACATGATGAATGTCTTAATCCCAAACAATGGGACAAAGGCGTTGGTACGTAAATGTTCTTTTCAGTGTAGTACAGGGCAAGGATGGAGGAAGCCTGTAGTTTGGTGGTAAAACAGATCTATGGCCAACTGCAGGCACTGCTGTCTGAAGCCGTTACTTAATCTGAGCTGTTTTAACGCCATCTGACCATAAACAACTGAGACTGAGGTTACAACAGATGAACTGCTTTGTGCTGTTAAGTGATTTACAGTTACACTTTGTTTAAAGTACACTAAATCGGACCAGTATTGATCACATGTTCCAGCAAAGATTAGATTCTTTTTCTACTTTTCATATAATCTAAAAATGCAATCAGATTTATTTAATGTGAATTGTGTCACCACGGTAACACTAATTTACCTCCATAAACATGAAGTTCCCCCTGTGAAGAAAATTGCAGGAGACCTTATCCCGCCGGACTATGTGGAGGTCTAAAGTCTTTTGACTTGATGTAAAACCCAGCAAAAGAGTGCCATCTTATGGCCAAGAGGCACTCGCATTTACAACCTGAAGAACTTTAAAGACATGTTACAGCCACAGTTCCTTACGGGACTTTTATCAATTGTATGGATTTATTTGAAGTAGGAGCAAACAGATTTTTTTTATCAACTCCTAAGTAACATTACCTTCCGAGGTCCCACTACAAAATAAATCAGAAGGTCAAACACCTCACCAAATGAAAACATTTTAAAAACTACTAATGCAAAGAAAGATCATGCCCAGAAACACATTAATTAAGAGGAGGTGCAGTGCATACAACATAAGGTTAAAAGACACTTTACAGCTCTTTTCTACGTGTACATTCTCACACAGCTTCAATTTTAAGAAAAAAATAAATACATATTTGATTTCTATTACACAACCCTTATATATGATTTAACCCTATTAAAATAATTGTATAATTTTAAAAAATCTGATATGAGTAAATATTTACATACATTTTATGCAGGCGTGTTCTTCATAACGCATACAGTTTTGCACTTCACGTGTGTTTGGACCACTGTCATTCTGGGCCCAACATTTGGTCTTATTTTGTTTATTGTATATAATGACTTATTTGACCCTGTTGAGTGGGTTGCCGAAAAGCTCGGGGCACTGCTCCTCTCCCTTTGCGATCCTGTCACACTTTCTCATCAGGTCGTAGTTGATTTTGTCAGTAATAATACTGTCCTGCTTGTACTGGGGGTGGTTTGCCACAAACTCCCTCATCCACTTGGCCATGGTCATCAGCTCACCTATTTTAAAATCATTAAAGAAACTTTACATTTTACATTGAGGATAAAATGTGTACTTTTTTATAAAGAACCGTTACCTGAGGCACGTTTCTTAATAAGTTTCAGATAATTTAGAATGGTGCATCGCGTGTCAACATCAACTTCCATATTTTCCAGATAGCAGTTCAGAATAGGAATCAGGCCTTGAAAAACTCCCTCCTGTACACAAATGTATGTTGAGAATGAATGTATGCCAGTAAAGCAGTTTCTCAGTTCAAATAGAAGACTTTAAATGACAATCTCAACTAAATAAAATGCTATATACAATTGTAATCTCTATTAACGCTTAACACATGAAATTAGCATCATTACTTTAGCTGTTTTTGAGTTGTTAATGACATTATAATTGAGACCCACTTTTCCATTGATGATGGTGTCGATGCTCATCAGTGTGTACTCCTCGTTGGCGTCGTCAGTCTCCAGGCCGTTCTGCGCAGCAGCCGCTGCAGCAGCAGCACCACCATCGAGCCCTGGATTACAACCTGTGTTCAAAAATAAAATCACTATGTGCCTCGGCCTCATCACATACAGGCATTTGCTGGAAACCCACCTTTGAACATATCTTTTCTGAAGTAAAACATGCCCTCATGCACTGCATTCCTCTTCTGAGCCACCTTCATATTCTCATCCACCTGGAGAAACATACAACAGGTGTAAATTCTGGCTTCATTTGTATCACAAAGCAAATATTTTACCTTTGACAAGGGAATTAAAAAATCCAGTTTGTAGGACAAGATGACTCTTGTGAGCAGCACAACAAAAACCACATAGGCAGCATTTTCAAAGTCTGTTAGCTGGACCTTCACAGAAAAACACAAGCCGTGCTGATACCGTTTTAAAAACAGATAATATTTAGATTAGCAGTGGATTCTACCTCCATTGGGCGAAACTCAACTCTCCAGCCAATGTCAGAGTTAGGAGGAGGGGGCTTGAACCTCATTGACTGCCAATTAGTTGACTGGATGTTCTATAACAACACAATATTAAATCAAATGCATGTGGTAAACTCTTTAAAAAAAAACAATTAAAAAAAAGATTTGTGAGTAACAAACCTCAAAGTGATCTGACTCATTCTCATCATCCAGGTTAATTTTCTCTTCGAACACAGATAATGGGTCTCTGATGAAAAGGTGTGCAATGTGTTGGGCCAGCAGCTTGTCAATCCCTGTGAACGGTTTGGGAAATGTGACATCAGGGCTACAATTTGAAATCGTCAAACATGTTTCACAAAGTCGCACCTGCACTGATCAGCTGATTGTAGATCTCTTCATCTATTATTAATTTAATGTCATTGTAATTCTCCCCGCAGGTTGAGAGGTAGCTGTCGATTGTGTCATACCTCGATTTTGAGATTCTGTATTTGTTGTTTTTTAAAGGCTGCAAGAGAGAATTTCAGTTATTACTAAAGGCCTAAAAGGTGGAGTCTACCCCATGAAACCATGTCCACCTTTAATCCACGCTCTTCCTCTGTCCTGTCATCCACTGAGGCTGAAATAATATTCCAACGACAGTCAATATCCGACACATAGCCTCTGTAGAAGGGTGATGCTGCACTCAGAGCCATCTGGAACAAAGTGCTCAACTTATATTTGGGAAAGTACACTGCATTTAAAAAAGATCAATCAACTAACGTGTCAACTTAAATAACTGAACATGTAAACAATACTGACCACAATAGGACAGAAAGTGGCGAGTTGGTCATAAAGGTATCTTGCCTCATCAATGCTGCAAGCCTGGAATGTAACCTTAAAAAAATCAAAAATAAAAATGTGCAAAGTGCATTTATACATGACTTATTGTGACTGTAAAACTGCAAACTCACACAAACAACATTCAAATGAGGCCACTCCTCATTTCCATCCAAACAAAGCAGGATTCTTTCTGCTGAGTCATGTCATACCTGCAGACAGCAGTTTCCCATGCCGAAGCCCATGGCGTCCATGTAGATATGATCAGGTAGAGCGGCTCTAGCTGCTTCACCATCGTCCTCTGGAAACTTCTCCACAAAAGGAGATGGCGTGCACTTGTCTTTAAATACTAAAAGCACAGTTTTATATGGATTTATATACGTGACATGAGAATATCTTGGTCAAAGTTCACACATGTATTCAAATATCTGCTGTTACACTGTTTAGTCTCTTACTAGGCACGTTGATAACTACTTTCTCTCCTCTTCTGTGACGTATGTTTCTGGTAAGGGTACTGAAATAAATCCAATCAATTAAAATTAAAACTACAGTAATTATCTGACTATTTTCAACATTTAGTCTTTGTAAAAAGGCCTACCTGAATCTGGGATGTACATTGATGGCTTGATCGGGGAAAAACAGTGACTTTGATACTCCCTTCTCAACGGGAGTGGGTGCATGCTCTGGTCTGGTAAAACCTGAGCACCCTAATCTACACAAAGAGACAAATGACAATGACATGAATAATTATAATAATCTCAAAGAATTCACACAGTTGAAAAAACTGTTGAAATCACTTTGGGTACCTTGGAAACGCTGTGATGGTTGCGAGGGTCTCATTGTCTTTGAGAAGCGATGAAGCCTCTCGCCGCCTCTTGCCCATGTTGCCCTCCACAGTGTTGAACTCAGACATGGTCCCCCCGTACGGCTGCCCTGGGGTCCCCTCTATCATGTAGCTGCCATACTCTGGTCTCCAAAGGGTCGGGTGACTACAAACACATACAGTGATTAGGAAAGATGTCTGGCTATATATTTACTCGTGCAAATATATACATGTTGGTTAAATCATATAATTATTTTCTTACATTTGATATCGCCGCGGTAATACTCACCGTCCTCTAAATACATTTGTCAAGTGGTGTCCTTGATTCAGCTTTATTCTTTACACGTCACTCGTTATTTTAGGCCCAGCCAACAAAACCTGCGTATGAGACGTCCAGTGTGTTCTTTGGTGTGTGCGACAGAGGGGCAGTAATGAGGAATGCATCAGCTCTACTATTCCCCCGGGACTGGCATTTCCCCTGTGTGAAGTTGGCTCCATAGATTTAAACCAACGCCATGTGCAGCGAGCAAGCAAAACACCCACAAGCTGCCTGTATAAACACATTTACAGCGGTGCATTCATGTGTTTTCAAAGACGTGCTTAAAGAGTATACCTGTCAATTTCAAAAATGTATTTACAAATTATTTGACCTTGTTTTGTGGCAATATATAGTTTGACTTTATAGTTTTAATCAATTATTTAGGCAACTATACTATAAACATTTTCAAAAGATTTTTTTCCCCCTTTTCTTTTTTTTAAAGCCAGGTTTAAGGAAAATCCTTAATGTGTAAGTAACAGTGTCTTCCAACATGAAACTTTTAAATTAACATTTAAATCCTTCCATAAACAGAGGACTGTATGTGCTTTTACAAAATAAAATACTAAATAATAATAACTGTACTACATCGGCGCTTGAGTCTATTGAGTCTATTTTACATGGGATGTAATATTAATAGTTACAATCTCTTCACTGTAGTTCATTTAAACCAGTCTATTTTTCTATAGTGTTGTGAGCAATTAAAAGGCATGCCTTGGACTTACTTTGGGTTTATCTTTTCCCCCTGCTCCTGGAGCGCTTCCAAAACTTCAGCAGTTCTCAGGACAAGCCTCACTTTTTGGTTTTTGTCGTCCCACTCCATCAACATGTACTCCACCTAAATGTAAACACATGAAGACATAGCGATTTTCTGAATAGAAAGCAAATCCTAAAACTGGTCTAGACTATAAGGGCTCAAGATCAGGCTTTGGATGCCACCACATCAATTCCAACCCATCAGTCATGTTTCCTTCACTTGGACTGGGCTGTAATCCCTGTCTGAAAGTGGGATTAATCTATAACAACAGCATTCCACGTTGTTCGAAATCAAAACGCTTGGCTTAAGCTTTAGCACAGTGACATTTGTGGACCGGCGGGCAAATGCTGGTCTGAGTTGGAGGTAATCATTAGAAACCCATTTTTAAAAAAAAATATTCTACAAGGTCATCACAGATAGGCAGAGGTTAAACTATATGTGCTGAAAGATTATATTCCTTTTCTTCCAACCTTTCTTTGTCTCTTATGCTTTGTTTCACATGCAGAATAATGCCAACTCATGTAGGCCTATTAGGCAAATACATCCTTTTATTATGGTAGTTTGTCAGTTATTACTACAGTACGAGTTTATTTTTAATGGTATGGATGTCCATAATCCTCCAAACCAAGATGTTAATTACATTATTACATTTCACCTTCTTTTAAAACCTGAAATCATTCCAAAGACCCTAAGTGCTCATGTGTACCCCTGGTTGGTAAACTCTGGAATAGATTTTTTTTTTTAATATGGTTTCAATAAAGGTTTAATTACTGCATAATACAATCTCTGATATTTAGGAGGAGAATTTAACAATCTCAATCTCTCAGGGACCCCAGGGACCCCCCAGATCCTTGACTCTCTCAGAGTCAGGACTAAACATGGGGCTGAAATGTGGAACAGTCTGTGACTGGCCTCTGCTCTGACAATGTTCAAATCTCGGCTCAAAACAGTTCTGTTTAGCTTTGCATAGGGCTAAAAGGATTTTATCTGCACTCTTTTCTTTAAAATACATTTTATATTCTTGATTATTTATGTTTTTATATATTTTAAATGCATTTGTATAGTGATTTTAAGGCGATATGGTGATAAAAATTTATTGTGAATTCCAGTGACAATCAGCTATTATCCATATCCGGATTTACTTGTTTCCTCTTGAATGCAGCTCTATGTTCAAACAATGACATTTTCCCCACCAACTCCTCCTTTTGGTCAGCCTCAGTAATACAGGTGAATGACAGGTGGATTTAACCAATTGCAATGAAGTGTGCACTTACAGGAGGAGGAGATGCTACGTTTAAACGAACCGTGATTAAATCAAAATCATGAACTGGCCACAAGAAAATTGTGACATAATTTTTTTGGCACGTCGCCCATCCTTAGTAAGCCCGTTGAATTACTTTGTGCTCTCCAAATAAACTTGCCTTGGCTACATGTGAGACATTTTGTAAACTACAGTCATGCTGTTGCATCATTAAGATGACACGCTCACAACCAAAACAGAGCAGCAGCCCCTCACTTGGCTTCTTACCTCATCCCCCCATTTCAGCACATCTTTCTGACGCTCTTTGACCTTGTTGTAGATGTTGAGGAACTGGATAATTCCGTGTTTTCTAATGTGGTCAGCATACTTCTTGGTTTCTTCCCAGTTGAGTGGAGACCCTTGTGACAGCAAACCCATTGCAAAGTATGGCTCTGAACCGTTCACTTATTCAACTCTCTGCGAGTCTGAGCTAGTTTTCTAACGTCTCTTCTTTCAGTCCCACTCTTCCAAGCATGAATCTCAAGGCCAGCACAAGTTCTCGAGATATTAAAAAAAGAGTCCACAAGCGGAAGTCAAGCAGGTTAGACAGAGTGCCTTGTTGGTAACCGTAGCCGTTGGTCAACATAAAGAAAAAGGCCCCTTGAACATCACCTGCTAATACCTAGTTAGCCCCGCAACCGCAAAGAGAAGATAATGCTAAATGCTAACTACCTTAAAGCTTGATGAATAGCTGAGTAGGCTAAACTATGGCCGATAAAATGCTCTGTGGAGCACAGAGAGCGAGATGCACCGGCACAGCTCGTTTATGCTTCTCAGAGTTGGGCTACAGTTCATAGATATATAAACGCCCAGCTCGCTGCACGCTGTCCGCAGGACACGTGACCGCGTCAGGCAGAGCGCAGTGACGTCGGCGCAGTGACTCAGCAGTTCTTGGCTCCTCCCTGCGCCGCTTTCAGGTACAGTCAGAAAATGTCAGGTTTAAGGGCACAGGTGGGTAAGGTCAATTGATTAATTAAATTAATTAATAACATTATATATTCAATAACATATGTCACTCGGTCTTAATGTGTTTTATACGTTTAATAACAATAATAAAAATAATAAGTAAGTAAGTAATACTTACATACTTTATTCCTTCATTTATTTACTGTTTGAATATACATCAATTGAATTTGCACGCTATAACGCAACTAACTTAGATAAATAATAAATAAGAACACATCTAGGTTATATGCCTACTTTACCATAGCCTATGACCAAAAGGTTAACAGACAAAACATAACGTTACCTTTTGTTTATCTTCTAATCTTGGACATTCCAAACGCTGCAAACCAGCCAAGTGTTACCACCAGCAACAAAAGCTTATGTTATAAAAGGAATTTGTCACTTATGCAGCTAACAAAATCACCATATCCAGTAAATCTGAATATTACATTTATTACAAGGCTGTAGAAATATAATAAGCAAATGCAATCATAGAATTTATAATACAATGCATTGTTAATTTTAAATGCCAGCATTGTGTTTTTACATGATACACTAAATTTATTTAGGCTCCACTTTTTGGCTGAGTCATTGTCAAGGAAATTTGCCTAGTTGATATTGAATGTGAGTCACAATTGCTCATATAAACATTTATGTGTTGAGAGTAGTATCAGAGGTCAGTATGACTCAGCAAAACAAAACAAAGGCATAGAAGTTGTCCAATTGGAATTAATCAAATTCATCATTAGTCACAATACTGTGCGACCACATTTTCTTATTTACATACATTATCGGTGTTGAAAGGTCCTCAAATGTTTAAATTTGGAATGTCATTTTACATGAGCTGAATCGACCCATCTCTTTATTTTTCTTCAAAATAAACAGCTTTTGCTTACCAATTTATTCTGTATGGTAATGATTTTTGTTATGTTGTATGGCATAAGTGTAAAAATAACAGCTGTAGGACTCTGATCCAAATCTAAGACAGGAGTGACCACATTTGTCTATGGGTTTCAGAGTGATTAAAATTGAGCTCTGTTGCCAAAGTCATTAAGAAAATATTATATATTTTGAATAGACAAATGTCCTCAAAAACAAAGACAAACCAGAAGCTGAAACCCATACAAAACATATATTCACACATTCATCTTCCTGTACTGTTGAAATGATCAATCAATCAATCAATCAATCAATCAATCAATCAATGTTTATTTCTAAAGCACACTTACGACTTTAAAAGCCCAAAGTGCCCAAAGTGCTGTACAGCAAAAATTATAGTGTACCTCAAACCAGGCCTGACCTTGGCTAGCACTTTTAAATAAAACACATATACTAGTGGGATACAATTTATCTGTTTAATTTAAAAACAAACATTAGCATTAAAGACATGAGCATGTTCACATACTCAGGCAGGAAACATAAGTAAGCTACATCATTATTTTTAATTTTCCTTTTTTACAAAATTTCTGTCATGTGTACACCATCAGTCATCATTGTTCCAACATTTTAAACAATATCTTTCTTCGTTCGGCTGTTTTTGATAAACATATTACAGTGCACCTATACCGACTGTACTGCTGTATTTGAGCAGTAAAACCAATAGTATTGGAGACACTGCTTTCATTGGTGTGTTTAGCAGGAAGCACCCACTCCTGGTAGGTGGTTCAACACCTTCAGCCTTTTCCGGTTCAAGTTTCAGAGACTCACAGTATTAGCACAATATGGGGCTGTTTTCAAAATAAAAGGCATGGGTATAGAAATGAATGAACAACATATTTGATGTGTGGGTTGGTGTAATCCCTCATTTGTCCAGGAGTGGTCCATGGCAGAAAGGGTTTCAAAAAATGACTACTTTTGAAACATTTTCTACTATTTAATGTGTGGTTATAAATGTGTTGCACAGTTGGACCCAAATCCCTTGTCAAATATGAGAAAATATGACATCGATGCTGTTAATATATTTGCTTATAAATCAAAGTTTTGTCTTTGCAACAAACTTCTGAAAACATTGTAATTATGATATAATTAATGGGTCATAAGGCACTATAACAGTATTTCAGTTGAAGACAAGCAGTCAACTAAAACAGCTTTTATATACTGACAGGTGCAGAAGATACTGAACTGGCTCTGGACTCTCGTGTTTTCCTTGTGGGGATTGTAACAACACAGCACGAAATGCCAACTGTAGCCTCTGGCAGCTCATCATCTTCAGTCCATTCATTTAGATCTGGGTTGTAAACCTGAATACATTTCTTGTACTTCTTCTCACCCTCGTTCCAGCCTCCGAGCAGATAGACCTTGTTGTTCAAGATGGAGATTCCGGCTGTGCTCACACCTGTGTGCAGAGGTGCACAGTAGCTCCACTGACCACTGTGTGGGTTGTAAGACTCCACAGCCAGGACATCCACCCTCTCCCCACGCCCTCCTAGCTGACTGCCCCCAATCACATATGCACGGTCTCCCACTGTGGCAGCACAGTGCCACCCTCGAGGGCTGCTCAGGCTGCTCTTATCCTGCCAGCTGTCAGTGGACGGGTCATAGCAGCACACTGCTCTGGAATAAGCATTGTTGATGTAACCTCCAGACACCAGAATCTTCCCTTCAATAACAGAGCTGCCGTGGCAGCAGCGTGGCACTTCCATGGGGGCCTTCATCTGCCACTGGTTAGAGGAAGGCACGTAGCATTCCACTGAGGCTTGGACCCCATCAGCATTACGCCCACCAATGGCAAACAAGAGGCCGTTAAAGATGTTGAGACTGAAGTGAGTGCGTCTCTGGATCATGTTGTTCAGATGAATCCAAGTGTTGAAACGTGGATCATATCTACGAAACACAAAATTATTAATATGTAACAAAGCAATACAAATACTGTAAATTACCCCAATAAGTTCTTACCTGCAGAAGTTGCTGACAGCATGCTTAGCTTGGTTCCTTGCGTCATTCTGGTCCTCTCCACCAGCCACATACAGAAACCCATCTAGCACCGCCACACACTGGTTAAAGCTCTTGGCTGGCAGTTCAGTGAACTTATTCCACACATTATCATCGTCCCGGTAAAGCACATCTTTGCTGAGGGATTTCTCTGTCAAGGCTGGGCGTCCCCCCACAGTCAGAATGACTTTGATGCCTCCTCTCACCTTGGTTCTGCGTGACTGGAGAATGTTCTGTTGGTAAGGCAGCAGGTGATAGTTCATAGCATCCACAAGGAGGCGGTGGCACTCTGGGTCTTGCATCATCCTCGGCACGTTCTGGACATGGTTCACCAGGTCTTGAGCTGAGATGGTTCCAAAGCGGATATGAGTCAGAAGATCAGCAGCATACTTAAGCCTCTTCTCATCAAAGTCCAACCACTTCATTGCAATCTGGAAAGCTGTGACTTCAGATGGGAGCTGCAGAGAGTCATCAGACAAGAAGTCACTGATCTGCTCGTAGGTTAGCTTCAGGAACTGCTCCATCTCAGAAAACTCAATAAAGTTCTCCCTCATGAATTTCTGAGAGGCTTCCTTGGTTTCCTTGAGCTCGTAAGCATCAGCTATATTTGCCACATACATACAATTCTCCACACTCAGCTCCTGCATCAGAAAATCACTGCACATCTTCACAAGAGTGCTGATTTGCAACAGCCTTGCTGCAGCAATCGTGCTACCAATGCCGTAGAGTGACAGAGTGAGTTTGCCGGAGTATGCGTATGTGATGGTAGTGGCCAGACCAACAGGAGAAAGCTCATTCAGGTCAATTTTCTGAAGAGAGGGATCCTTCTTCAGTATGTTACGAATGTACTCACTGCAAGATGCCATGACAACCTTATGCACATCGAAGGATTTGGACTTAGTGGCGACTGTCAGATCACACAGAAAGCTCTCGTGCCGCATGTTGCTCAGTCCCTCCAGCAGGTTGGGGGCGTACACTGAATCTGTGACTTCAGTGGAGATGCAGCTGAAGCCGTTGCCGCCTTCCAGCAGAGTGTTGAGCCCATTGATCTTGTTAATGGGACTATCCTCCACCATGATGGTCATCTCATTGATGTCCCCCTTGTTCTTCTTGGCTGCTTTGCTCTTTTTGGGTGCCATTGTGGCTGCAGAGGAACACATCCCAGAATTAACGTTTAGGTATTGTTATATTTTAACACGGTTACATATGTTTGTGACTAATCAAATTCATCAGATGTAATTTTCATTTTAAATGTTATCTTAAGTTTTAATTTTTAACTTAATTCTCACTGTAGTTATGGGGAACTGGGATGGGCTTAACATGGGGCAGCCCTGAACAGGTCAAGCAAGGCAGATACTTTCTGATCTCCAATTAGGCTGTTATGACCCCTTTGTCTTATTAAAGACAATGCGGGTTCACAGCAGCCTAATCCTACAATATAGGCCTTAACGGACATGTGCACCCTGGACAGTGGCCGGTCTCATAGTTGACACACACTTATCAAACATCCTTCACATTCACATTCATTGAATAGTAGCATGGACAATTTGAGACAAATGGTGGGTAAATCAAAATGGCACACACAACCCACCTAGCTGCCCCCAGAGTAACACAAATGATTTAGCAATAACTTGTATTAAGCCATAGTTTCACTCATGTCTTGCTCAGCTCACCCCAAAAAAGGCATTTTAAATGAAGCAGTAGGCTTAAAACATTTCATAGTTAGTTTGAGGTGTTGAGACACCAGAAGAAACAAGTCTTGTGTGTGCTACCAGGGGCTACTGAGTTGGTCATCAGACCCCTCAATGCATCTGTCACTATTTATCAGCAGTATGTCCAGGAATAGCAACTCTGGGTCGTTGGCCACTGACGTTCCTTTTATAGACTGAGGCTTGAGCAACAGGCCTCATGTCCACAGATAAATGTATTCATGAAAAACTTCTACTCTGTTTGTTCAAAAAATGTAAATTTGCTAAATATAAGAAAGGTACAAATGTGACACATTTGTATTAATCATACATGAGTCATCATACAAACACTACTGAATAGCCACAATGAAATACAAAAACAAATTCACTGACAGTCAGCCTTAAACTTCAACTTTTACAAAGCCACACGATAAGTTTACATTTTACAGTAGCCAGAAATCCTTCACAAACAGCAAGATTATACGATTAAGACAAATAGAAGGACAGCTGCATTTACCTGGGAAATGGATTTGAGACTGGAGAAGGGCACTTGTGCATCCAGTTACTGGAGCAGGAGAGAGACCAGTGGTCTCTGTGTGAAGACACACATGCGGTTAACTCCTCCTCTGATGGGTTCAGTGCCAATCATCTACTCTGCTGTGCGTGGGGCAGGGGCTTCACTTCCCCAACAAATGGCACCCCATACAACATAGGTCTATACTGTATGTCAACAGAGCATGTGAGATCCAAACAAATAACTGCTATGTCTTTCCCATCAAGAGATATTTAAATTTGAATTGGGGAAATGTTTCAAATTAATACAAAATTTAAACATTAACATGGTTTTAAATGTATATATTTAAAGGTAAACTATGTAACTTTTCTGGTGGGGGATCCGCTACCGGCTTGGAGAGGTTTTGCTTTTCTTGGAAGGTTCCACAGTAGTGTCGTTAAATTGATCTATCTTGCATTTAATCAATTAAAGGTAGCTTTATTGCTTGAAAAACAAGCAGGCTCACCTTTCCACAGGTCTGACCTGTATCTTGGCCATGTGGTGTCTCCTGCATGTGTTCATGGAGGTAGATAAGCTTAATACGAAACTAAAGAAAATACCCGGCATGGAAGTACCATCTCCATGGAGACAAGCAGAAAAGTTACATACTACACCTTTAATATTTTGCAGCCACAGCAATACAATTGCTTTGCGTTGGTTTTATTATATGCCATTTTGCAAAACAATATGGGCCAAAGAAAAGTCTCAGCTGTTTCCAAAGCCTGAAGTCCCTTGGTCAATGACACTGCTGAAGTAACAGTGAAAGTTTTTGCAGACATTTAAATTGGCACTATTTCTTAGCACAAGTAAACTTTTCATTCATCCCGGAGCCACGCCCCAGTTATTATTGGTCCAGGAGCCATCACCACTGCCAGCTGTGCGTGAAGACTGCACGTGAATCATCGTGATGGCCAGCAGCGCTGATGTCGCCAACAAAATAAGGCGCTACAAACTTCAACTAACAAACACACAGGAGGCTGCTAAGGTACAGGTGCTTTTGCTTTACGACCACCTGCCATAAACCAGCTGCTGAAAGCGGTGCATGCGACAATAGGCCGTTTGTCTGTGAAGAACTACAACACTGTTCGGTTGGAAAGAGAGTTTATGATGTTTTTGTCAAAAATATTTTTGAATAATATAGTCATACTAATATAGTCATACTGTTTACAATTTCTACCACTGCAATAGTCATAATTGTTTATGAGCGTCTGATCAACAGTTTCCTATGATAGCAGCTGGACTCTGAGCGCTTCAGCCTCTGCCATGTGCTCTGCTGCCTGGGCGACAGGCAAAGTCTTGCAGGAGCTCCGCTCTGACAGCCGCACATCGCGGGGGCATTCGATTCTTGCGATTCTTGTCAGAAATGTATACTACTAAGTATACTACTTTGAAAGTTTCACATCCAGTTGATGTGCACGTCTTTGAAACGTCATTGACTTCTAAGTACCCGCCGTAGTGGCCTTGTCCATTTATAGTAGTGAGTAAAAGGAGCAGTGGGTGTGAGGTTTCCTTACATAGAACTGCAATGAATGCATCATCAGCACCTGTGGTCTAGGCCTTCCATATTTGGCAGGTCATGTTTTACTCATTTAAATTATGATTTTTTAAAAAAAAATTTTTTTTTAAATCATTCTGTCTTTTGCAGACAGTAAACATTTATAAACTATACAAACATTTATTTTTCAGATTCTAAAAACTTTGAAGAAACTCAAAGATCTGGAAATTACACTGGAGTTCTTGCAGTGAGTCTTAAGTTTTGTGAGACTATCAATTATGTATAGTACAATTGTTGACCATTTTATGTCTGTTATGAACCAAAAAATCAATTTGATTTAAATTAGGAAACCGGAATTGGAAAGGCAGTTAATTCTTTGCGCAGACATGAACTTGCTGGAGACTTGGCCAAAACACTTGTGAAAGACTGGAAGAAACTGGTGCCCAAAGGATCCAAAAGGTGAATTACCATTTCACCATTGCTCAAAAATGTAATTATGAATCTTATTGACCTGTTTTTCTCTGCAGTCCCTCAACAGACAAAACAAATGAATTGCCATGTACAGCCAAAGTGAAAGTAGTGACAGATGACAACAGTAACTATTTGACTGATGACGGGAATGAGGACGAGCCTGTGAACAAAAAGATCAGAAAGGATAGTTTTGACAATTGCACACATGAGCTGAAAAAGAGACAGACTTCTGCAAATGATTTTTTAAACAAAACCAAAATAATTGAGAAGGAAAATAATATTGGTGATCAATCCCACAAAGAATCTGATGAAAGCCCATTCAAAAACCACACTTCAGAGAACTTTTTGGGGAAAAGAAAGTCGAAGTCGAGAAAAATGTATAATCGTTTTTCTGATGACGAAAGTGGCCCTTCTGACAGTGACTCTGACAAAAAGCCTTTGAAAGGGACTAAATCCAAAGCGCACTCTTGTCCTGAGCCCCGTCGTAAAAAGTCTCAGGCTGAGCAGTCTCCGGTGAGGCATTCGGAGCCCCAAAACGGGAAAAGGAAGAAACGCAAAGAGAAAAGTCCAGTCACTAAAAACAAAAAGGCAGAACGCAAAGAGAAGGCCAGCAAGAGTGACACTGAACAGCCAACTATGTCGTTTGAATCCTACTTGAATTACGACGACAACGTGTCCAAGAGGAAGGAGCGCCCCAAACCTAAGAAGCCTCCCTCCAAATACAAACCTGTGTTTACAAAAAGAGCTGAAAAGGATGTAAACGTTCAGCCTGCGGAACCAGGGAAGGGGCCAGTGAAGTGTTCGCCAGTGCCAGTATGTCCTGACTCCCCGATAAAGGTAAAGACAAAACTTGAGCGCTATATTATGTACAATGCATGCAAAATAAACATACATTTTGCTTTTAAGATATCTTCGGAGTCTGTAATGAAAATTCCAGATAGCCCTCCTTTAGAGTCATGGTTTCCTGAAGTAGAACCTAAAAGAAAAGGTAGATATTTTCCAACCTTTTACCACTAATGCGCTTAGTGATGGATGTTGCATTATGTGTTTTTAAGCCGACAAAGAAGGCGATTCATGTGTTAGTTTGGAGGAATCTGCCATTTTTACTGGTCAACGACTTAACAAGAAGATGCAAGTCTACTCTGGCGCAAAGACCATGTTCCTGCCTGCTATGATGAGCCTGTACCAGCAGTGTATACGCACGCTTCAGAACAACATCAATTGTAAGTCCTCTGTTTAAATACTGAATATACTATGTGTTTCTTTGGACTTCATGAAGTCTCTCTTTAGTGCTGTATGAAACTGGTGGAGTCCCTTTTGAGATCCTAGAGCCGGTGCTGCAGAGGTGTACACCAGAGCAGCTCCTTCGCATTGAAGAATTCAACCCAGTGAGACCATATCACTCAAAGCCTTTTACATAAACCCATTATTCACTTACTCCACGTCCTCACACGGGTGGTAGTGCAATTGTTGCTGATGCCCGGGGGCAAGCTGGCAGACGAGTGACTGTCGTTTTGCTCCCACAGCCTCCTAGACATGTTGTGTTGTGCCCTGTTGCAGATTTATATTGGAGAAACTGATCACTTGTGGGGAAAGCACTGTCAGAGGGACTTTAAATATGCCAAACTCCAGGAGTATGAGTCCTGGAAAGAGTTGTATCTCAGACTATCTGAGGAGAGAGAGAGGAAGTTTAAAATGCTCACAAAAACCATTTCATCAGCGCAGTCCACCAAACCTAAAGGTTTGTATTTACAGACGGCTTCTCTTTTGAATTTATGGCAATGCTAAAAATTCTGAAACCTGCTTTTGATAAAGAAATGCGTCTTTAATATTCAGTGTGGTGATTTTTAGGTCGGCAGGTGAAGATGGCATTTATTCATAGTGTTGCCAAGCCACCAAGAGATGTGCGAATCAAGCAGGAAATCCATGGAACTGCAGTTCAGCAGCCTCTGCCCAAGTGCAGGTGAGCTCTAGCAGACGAACGAAAACTGTTTTATATTGGCCTTTTTATATTCAATGACGAAGCCTCACAGATTCATTGTAATTATAGGTGTATAAGTACTTTCTTGGTGTCTGTGTGTGATTCTGTCATTTTACAGCAGCAGTCAGTTTTGTGTTTACATTAGAGGTGCGTTTCAAAATGCCAATGCTTTTGTACTTCAGTGTGAATGTCCAGGAAAGCAGACCCAGACAAATCCCAAAAGAGACCACCAGGCCCAGCAGCACCACATCTGCCACAACCAATTCACAAGATCCACGTAAAAAGACCAGTAAGTTCAGTCGGTAGCCATTTTATTCATAAAGATGCAACCACTGTTGTGATTTCAGGTGTATAAATACATTGAAATGATAAAATGTAATTATTTTTCACAGAAGTTGCACCGATGATGGCCAAATCACTAAAAGCCTTTAAGAAACAGTTTGGTCGCAGATAAAGTCTTTTATTTACTCTTGAGGTTTTGGGATACGTTCACTTTTATAATGCATTTCTTTTTGACAATAGAACAAATGTACACGATTGTATTCACTAATAAACTTACAAAATGCACCGTCCTTTTTTTATGATCTCTTGTGTTGAGTTCATAGTGTACATTTATATGATGTGGGCGCCCTCCAGTGGACATTCCAACTAAATGCATTATTTTTTCCATCAAAATATTCCAATATAACATAGTCCAAATGACTCAATACATTCATAGTGATCAAGAGTACCAGAGATTAATCTAGGAATGTATAGTTGCTTTAGGTTGTAGTGAATCTGCTGTGTATGTCAAACAAAAATGTGTTTTTCTGCAAAATTAAATATTAAAAGTATACTTGACGTTGTAACTTGTGGGACAGGCTATCTTGTAAAACACCTAAATACACTTGTGCCGGACAATCTGGCCTTTTAGGTGAAGCCATTGAAGAACACACGCATAAAAAAGATCGATGTTCAGACTAGCCTACAAACGGCTCTAACCGTGGTGGTTTAATATGGATCCGTGGCTCTAACAAAGCCATAATCGTTCATATAATAATCCATGGCCGTAATGGATAAATGATCATGGAGCCCAGAGTAAAACTAACGACGCCCCCAGTGGCTGGGGTGGGCGTGACAGGCGGTGTGGGCCTGTACAGTGGCCCTGTCCCGTCATGGCGCACTGTACGGTACGGGACAGGGGACGGGGCGGGACCGGGACAGGGGACGGGGCGGGACCGGGGTGGGACCGGGGTGGAGCCTGCTGAGGTGACGCAGGATTGGAATGAGGGAGTGAATGTTCCGGGTCAGAAACTGGACAAGAAAGGAAATTAACACTGGGACGAGAAGAGGAAAAGAGGATAATGCTGCTTTCCTGAAAACTGAGATGTTGTCTGTGTTTTTTACGCTAAATAGGGGTTTAGTCGCGGGGGTGGGCGTCGCGCAGCAAGGGCTCGAGTGTTAAAAACAGGTGCCTACAAACTAACCAAAGTGACACAACGACGGAGACTATTCCATGTTCGCCGTGACGCGAGAGACGCTGGCTCGAGTACTTTTCGCCTTTGCAAGTTTCGTGCGTTTGTGAGTTTCACCCGAGCGCACGTTTCGTGGAGGATTGTAGCGCCGTGGCAATCTGTTGCATCCCGTTTCTTTCTTCCCGCTGTTTGTTTATCGCAGTGCTACGAGCTTTATAGACGCCCACCCCCGTTATGTTTCACTGTATCCCCCTGTGGCGGTGCAACCGTCATGTGGAGATGATCGATAAACGCCACTGCTCCCTGGTCTATGTGCCCGATGAGATTTATCGCTATGGACGGAGTTTGGAGGAGCTGTTGCTGGATGCCAACCAACTCCGAGTCTTGCCTAAGGTAAGCACTAACCACTTCCGCTCGTTTGAACTCGCACGCACCGCAGTTATTTGTCTGATCTAATGAAATGACCTCCTGTGGCGAGGGAGTCCCGCGGGACCCCGGCACTGTCATTACGCACGGCCTGAGCAGGCGGAAAGTTCTCCTCAAGTGCACCTCACACCGCAGGTTAGCACGATGTTCTGTGGGTGTTGGTGATCCTGCGCTCATGTCAAACCTGCCGCTGAGGTCAAGCATGACCTTAGGCGCTGATGGACACTGATGCTCTCTCACTGATGTGGGAGGAAACCCCAATGCAAAGAACTGGCCACAAAGGGGTCGCATTTAGATCCATCAAATGCTTATGGTTGACATTACAGGTAATGTCTGTAAGGCATAAGTGTGCCTGATTTATATTGAGGGCCTGTTCAATGTGGAATTTATAAAGTAGACTTGGCCTAGATTTTATTGTCTCTACATGAAAGTAAATGCACTGTAACGATCTGTGTTGGCTGCTTTTAGTATTGTGTGACTGTCCAAAGGCACTTTAGGAGGTATGGCCACGACCTGAAGAAATAAAAGCTCTACTATTGCTTGTATTCTTTCCAGACTCTCAAAGACGCTTTAATGTGCATTAGGCCTAATTCTAAACACTTGGTGAGCTTTGGATGTCATGGCTGCCCTGGGACAGGTCGGCATAATCCCTAATTTGTCCAGGAATGTTCCATTGTAGAAAAATATTCAGTTGTAGTCTGTTTTTCAAAAACAGTGTCCAAATGACCACTGACTCTTTTTCTACGATGCCATGGGACAGATATGTGGCTGCTATTTTGTGCTTAAGGCTCCTTTGACAAAACATTCATACTTCTGCAAAGTGCCCAAGGACACTAGTTCTGGGTGAACACTCACTGAGCTGCTGCTGCTGCTAAAAGTACTAACAGTTACAGGATTTTAAGTGATGCCAGACTTCAACCAAGTGTGTAATCTAATCGAAGTTTGAAGTGCTACATCCGTCACATCTGGTGTGTAATATCATTGCAACAGTCTTATCACAAGCAATAAGATCATCAAATGGTATAATAAAAGGGCTTAAATAAAATAATAAATAAATACATTTAGTAAAAGAGCCACACAAATGCACACTGCTATAACTTACACTTTAAGAATTTATCCTAATAGTAAATTTACTTAATTTCATACATTCAAATAAAATTAAAAACGCTGACTCCATCTGCGTTGTATAGTTTTAGACTGCTTGCTGAGCTGAAGTTGATTTTATTGTAGTCACACATCTCCATAATGTAATCTTCCTCCTGTTCTGTGTCTTAAAGTGACGGCCACCAGCCCCTCAAGGGCCCTTGACAAACCCACACACTTAGAATGACGTCTTAGGCAAAATAGAGGCATTTATTTTGCGTGCTTCAATGTTGGAACTAAGTACAATATCTCTTTGCAAATATTTAGGTAACTTTATATTAAATAAATCGTTTTGCATGTAGTTTAATTTTCATAGATTAAACATGAACATAATGTCATGAGCTGTAGTATCTTCGGGTCATTGGCCCAGAGCTGTGCGTTCACAGAAGCATGTTTGGGAACATTTTACATTTTAACATTGTTTCCTGTCTGACAGGTTTGTCTTCTTTCTTCTCAATTCCTGATTCCGGCCTATTTGAAAAAGCTGCCACTACGTTAGCTTGGCATCTCTCAGTGTTTAAGTCAGTTTGTTAGAGATTACACTTGCTTTAAAGTACTTGTAACATGACAGTTATGTCATGTCATGTCCAAGTGTAACCACAGACATGGCGGGACTAATAAATAATGATTAGATTTAAAACTCATCCTTGTCTATTTTGCTCATGAGAACCATGAGGCTCTGTGGTAGAGAAGTTATCAAGTTTAAATTAATTTTTAAGTTTAAGTTCATTTTAAAAGAATCTAGAGTGAGTGAGGATAAGATCATGTTTAAGACCACATGTTGGGTAATCTTGGATCCGTGGATATTATTTAGGACAAGGGAAGGTCGCTGAAGTATTACCGATCAAAATGATTTAACATCTTGTCGAGAAAGCATTTTCCTTTAAATTTAGCTCTTGATCGTAAGACATTTCCTCTACAAAAAATGTTTTCTCTTTAATTCTTGTAGTTCCCTTATCTTCATTATTGCGAAATCAAGCATTGTAAATGCAGACATGACGCCTCGCTAATTATTCTTTGTCAAACATCCACTAATTAGGCACTGCACAGGTTATGGTTTGTAGATGTTTTAGGTATGTTTCGATGATTGAAGAGTGCATTATTTGGCTTTGCATTGCAACAACTTGGAACTAGGAATGCAGTTTGCTGGCTGAGTAAACCCACAAAACACCTCTTCTATAGGTCTGTGTTTTGGCCTCACCTGCATGATAGTCCGTCAAGTAACTTTACAATATTTAATCGACTTTTTCTGTTTAATTGTATAACCCAACTGGCAAAAGAACATGCATAAGTGATCTGAACAGCAACAAGATGAGACAAGTTCAGACGCAGAGAAAGTTTCACTAGTTTTACACAGAAGTGTCAGCAGACTCTGTGTTTAGTTTTAGTATTTTATTTTCAAATTCATTGGTCCTTATTGCTTTTCCTACAGCATGTACATATTTTTGGGATCTCTAAAAATAATAACGATCTGAAATATCTTGCCAATTATCTGCCTTCAGTCCAGTCCTCCTTATTATTCTTATCTTGTGTACTTGCTCGTGACTTCATCTTTCTTCTTTACAGATTGTCAATTATTTCTCATCTGTTGTTATTGTAAGTAAAGAGAGAATCAAATGAGGGGCCCACTGCTGAGGTTTCCATCACTCGGATGAAAATGGCAATATCCGGGCGCAGACAGGAAGCTTGACATGAATGAACTGCGTTGGAGGAAGTTTGTGGTCTGTCAAAATACTCACGGAAGTTCATGCAAAAATAAAAGAAGAACAATGAAGTTATGTAGTCGTGTTTGCTCTCGTTTGATGTGCCGCGTAGCCTTCTGGATGTCGACAAAGACAAAACCATGACTTGGATTGTCATTTTGATGGATTAAAAATAGCCTAAATCGCTCCCTAGGTCTACCCCCAGGAACAAATGCGGTGTTGATTAAGATCAAATTAAAAGTGGTCCTAAAATCGCCTCACTCCTAAACCTTGAACAAGGACTCGACTACTTTGAAACCAGGTACTAACAGGAATCTGAACTTAATCCATGTCAACAAAAGGTTCTTGCACACCGGAAATCTCAATACAAAACGCACAACCAAGAAAAACCTGTACCATTAGTTTGGGTACAAACCAAAACTTATTTTTAGCTGTAAATGTTTTTATGCCGACCAAGTATAATCCGACAAAACAACCCATTATCCCACAGCAAACTGCAGCATTGTCGAGGCGAAACGTTCAAACATTTACTCTGGGGTTAGCAGTGGAGTTAATGTATTCTTAACTGAGGCCGTCTGGTTTGGTGGCGTCACACATGGGGAGCTGGTCGGGGCGTGGAGCGGAGCGATGCCAACAGGAATAACTGGTTTGGTGGAGGTGTAATGCAGTTATCTGAAAGCTTTTGGCAAAGCCAAGACAAACTCTCAATTAGAGTCAATGATGAGGGGATGATGTTGTGGCAGAGGAGGCTTATGGGTATCTCTTGCTGCTTGTACGAGAGATACAGACGTGGAGATTCCTCTGGAGTAGAGATGTGACAATGTTATGATTATCGTGAAAAGAAACTGCACGATATAATGGTTATTGACTATTACTGACATGTGACAAAACAAAAGGGAAATCCTGTATTTTCCTTCAGTCTAATACATTACTGTTCCAATAGTACGTGACCAGTTTCATGAAATCAAATTTTCTGAATGAATGGTTCATTGCTATTTTACGGTTTTATGATTTTGCTCTTGATGTGATTTTAGTGGGTTTATTGTTTTTGGACTTGTAAAATCAAATTGAGCAATTGTTGTTTTTTATTGTTTTGTGTCTCTGCAGCACTTTGGTAACTCTTTTATAAAATGTGGATTTGGAGATGAAAACAGCCACATTAAAATCACTTTACATTTAAGTTTACTTTTTTGGACTACGGAATTGAAATGACTTAATTTGACTTCTAAAATGGTCACGATTATTGTTTTTTAGTTCTTACGATTATACTGTGACCTGAATAATCACTGTAATCAATTAACCACATAATCTTGACATTACTACTCTGGAGTTTCATTTTGTTTATGTTTAATTATTTCCAGCAAATTATAAGTGCCATGAAAGCACCACCAAACAGATTTAGAATGAATGACTTGTGTGATGGGATGTGTGGCTCAATTTGTGCAACCAGGGAATTACTTTATGAAACGTGAAGACACGAAAGCGAAATGACTGGGATTATGCTTCAAAAGCCACATAAAGCCTTCTATAGATCCCTGGTTTGTTTGCTTTGTAAAATGGCGGATTAAAATGATGTTTGAACGGTTTTATGCCTCCAGAATAATCCGGGCCTTTTGTTGAAGGGTGCAGTTTGACTTTTGGACTGGTTTTTATTTGTAAGGCCCATTATCGCACTGGCAAACAGACAAGTTTAAATGAGAGCTTTGCCATGTGATGTGGTCCCTTGTTTTCCATGTTTCACCATTAATAATGTAGTTGAAATATGTGTAAATTATGCAAGACATAATTACACCTTATGGCTGTAAGTAATTTTAACAGGACTAAAGAGATTGTGGTGTAAAATATTAATATTACACCACATTACGCTGCCTGCCTGGACACTGCTTTTGAAATATATTTGTATGTGCCCTGCAGGTGGTCGTATTGGGCGAGACACATGTTGCAAAAGCGCATACAAGATGTTACACCACAATGTACAAAAGATGCAGATCCAGTTAGCATTGTTTTGTGGCCGGACGTCTCTACTTAACCAGTGAATGGCCTGGAAAAGCTTAGACTCGAAGACTCGCAATGGCCAGAATGGGGACAGTGACAATTGTATTTTGTTAAAATTAATGCTATACAACTTTACAAAAAAATTCAAAATTAAATTAAATTCTTTCAAGATTGCGATTAGATCTGTGATAGATGTTTACAAGTTTTAAGAAGACTGAAACATGAACTGATAAAGTAATATAAAAATTACATTAATGTATGTTTTGTATAGGTCTAAACTACAGGTGCAACAATAGTTTTTTTCTGGAATAAAAAGACAGGATATGTTGTTCTATTGCCATTTGATAATTTTACCAACACACCAGCGTTTATGTTGTTGTGATCCCTCTAGCTTCACTTAACCTAATCTAATAACAACTGCTAATTGACAGAAGCCCTTAAAAACATTGGTACACACACCCAAATGTTTTGGTCGTCATGTGCAAGCGATTTACTGTATCTATAAAATTTAACAAAGGAAGATTTATAATCCCTAATGTACTTAATATAACAACTGAGCAATAAAGACATTAATCAATAACCTTTATTTCTTCCAGCCTTTCTTCCAGTTGGTCAAACTTCGGAAACTCGGTCTAAGTGACAATGAGATCCAGTGTCTTCCTCCAGAAATCGCCAACTTCATGGAGCTCGTTGAACTGGACCTTTCTAGAAATGGTACGAAACGTTGGCCCTTTTTCAAAACACATGTTTTTGATTGAGCGACTCAGGATCAGTGCAGGTTTGTCTGCGTAAAGACGAGGATGAAACCATGAAAGAGATGATTGCATACATTAGCCGTTTGGTCCTCTGCTGCTTATATTACCCATAACTCATTACTTTGCCCATAGCAGGACACATCCATCTGCCTCTTGAAGATAGTGACTGGTGTAAAACCTCATTTATCACAGAGGGTTCAAACTCTGTGCACACACAGGCTCTTTATGTTTTCATTCAACCGCACTGTGTTTACATACTTTAGATCTTTAGATTCTGTCTCATGTTTATACCTTTAAGCTTCTTACTAAGTGCCCCAGTTGCTTAATTGCATTTTCCACTGTGTTTCCTTTCTCGTGCAGATATTTTGGAATTGCCAGAGAGCATTGCATATTGTAAAGATCTACAAGTCGCAGATTTCAGTGGCAACCCATTAACAAGGTACGCTAACATACATTTTATTGGCAAATTGCAAATAATACTGTGCTAAATTAAAGGTGGGCAATGCATAAAGATATGCAACATTTGAATAATGAGTTTATAGTTCATAGCAAATATAGTAAATGCTACAAAAAGAGCAGATTAAAAATTAAAATTCAAAAGTTGTGTTTTAAATGTTCAAATAAGTGTATATGGTGATGTTTCTGCACGTTTGTAATTAATTTGACAGATGTTTCAAAAATGTTCTGACAAATAACCCGCAGCTAATACTAAACTTAGACATGTTTTAACACATTTCTGTTGGACATAATATTGTTTGACTATCATTATTGGGATACATTTTTGTCAATATCGCCCAGCCCAAATAAATATTTAATCTAATGTGAAAGGCCTTTTATTTATGGATTCTTGTGCGTATGAAAACTATTGTTTCAGGTCACCGTTTTAGATTTAGGAGTTTTAGAAACAACTTAATGACAAGTTATTTCAGAAAGACAAACTGTTGTTTTGTGTGTTGTTGATTGGACAATGTCTAATTTGCATATATAAATGGGACTGGGCACGTTGTCTTCCCATCTCATGCATAACTAGAAACTTTTCACAGGGGAACTCTCACAATAGCATTCTGAAACCTTTCCACATAAAACAATGCGCCCATGGCTACGCTCTGTCTGGATCTGAGTCTTGGCTTGTCATTGTAATTGAATAAAAGCATTATCTCTCCATTATGCACGTTCAGGCAGAATTAGGGCAGAAGCGTCAGAATGCAGAAGAGCCAAAACAAAACCCACTCGGGCTATTCTCTCATTTTATGTCCACATACAAGTTAACCATTTGTTTCTAATAGAGCCGTAAGACATTTCACCACAAAGGGCAAAGAGCAATGCCAATGAACCGGCACTTTTTGCTTATCAGGGGCTTTATTGTCGGGGCAGTGGTAAGTTATTGCTCTGACAATTGCTGCTAAAACAGAGCAACAACATGTTAAAGATGCACTGTGTAGCTTCTCTAGTGGAGCATCCGCCACCTGCTTAGGCCTGTCGCGAGAATTGGCTGAATAAATAATAGCTAGAACAATCATTTTTGGGGGTCAATATTTATACTGGTTATTTTATTTTGTAGTAGAAGGGGGCATTTTGTATTTTTCTGTACCACGATAACATTTGAGCTGTGGTTGAATAAATAAACTTTATGACTCATTATGGATGAAAACTAACTACTGAAGGGTTTCATTCTTCTGTTTATTTATTGTTCATTTAATATATTTTACATTTTGAATATTGTAGTATAGTATAGCATAGTAAAAATATATAACAGCACCTTTCATTTAGTTGAATTGATGTTTAGAGGGTCAAAAAAGTAGTTTATGTGTAAATTATGCATTAACTTTGGATGGAATGTGTGTCTAGTGTGATGTCACTTCCTGTAATTTTATCCACAAATGGCTATGATTTATTTACATTTACAGGTACAACGTACACCAAATAAAGTCCAAATTTGAAAATCATAAAAACCTTTAACCAAGACTAAACCAAGGCTAGTTTAGACTAAATAAGGAAAATCGTGACTAAAAATCTGCCTTTTTCAGCATTTTCTTGACTTGCGTGTTATTTCGATTGATTTAGATGTTGCGATATCTATTATTCTGTCAGTCGGTGCTTATCTCTGTGATATATTCTGCAGCAAAGCACTTGCGGGTGACCTCTGTCTTGTTTCACCAGATTACCCGAAAGCTTTCCAGAGCTCAAGAATCTCACATGCCTTTCCATCAACGATATTTCCCTACAGGTCCTTCCAGAAAACATAGGAAAGTAAGTACCAGGCTTTACTTAATATATGAATCATTTGACCCATAAAAATAACTATTGTTACACATTTTACAGTTTTTGTGTGTGTTGGTGTTTTGTTGCAGTGAAGTTGTTGAAAGAACAGTTTCAGGCTCATTAATAAGTACATTTTGAGCTGTTTTTTATTTAACTGTTTAATGTTGAGCCATTATGTTGCAAAATGAATAATGAAATGCAGTTTTATTCAAGAATTCCTCTTTCATACAGTACGTTACCCGCGTGTTTTCTGTATTTGTTCTTGAGTACACACCAGTGTCTGACCGCAACTCCAACTGTCTTTTTTTTTTTTTTTTAATAAAAATCTCCCCAGACAGAGGGTAATCCCAGTTATGAAGAGTTAACCTGCATATATTGCGCCCATCATTCCTCTTGTGCCCTTCCGTTTTAATTAGTTTAATATCTAAAGTATTTGCTTTTAGGGCACATTGTTTAAAGTGGTTTTTGTAGCAGTACAGTTGATTCAGTGTGAAGCTGTCCAAAGTGTAGACATAAGGATAAAATGCTCTAGAACCACAATTTGTTGAGTTGCTGTATTATATAGTCACATTTTTTACTTTGTGAAAGAAAAGAAAGCCAGTCCATGCTACTTTGTGAACAGCGTCTTACTGTGCTGAGACGCTTGAAGGTTGGGGATTTGCCTCGTCTTGCATTTCCAGTGTTGTAAAGTTGGAAATGTTGCTTAACCTCCCACTTGGAAAGATCATCTAGGGCCTTTTTTCTGTTTCGTGTCAAGACTAAGACTGGCTGAATGAAAAATCCACTCACATTTGCCAATACAGTTTAACATATGCTGTATTATTTATCTAATCCATCCCAATATATATATTTTTTTGTTAGTGATACTTGCACAATACATGTTCTTTTCTACTGGTTCGTTGTTGTATTTGGAGATGGGGATAATGATGAAAATTCTGCCTCAAGCTTGTCGTGGGTTAGTTTACAATTTGCATTTAATTTTGTCCCATTACATCTATTCCCACCATGAAAAAATGTAATGCATAAAAGAATAACATTCACCAGTTTTTTACGATCCCATCAAAACCCGCCTTATGAAGATGTATCCATTACTTTTTTCAAATTTTTAAACAAAGCCGATACAAAACATAACAAAATTATCATGAAGATGTATATTTTAAAAAATTATTTTATTTATTGTAATTATTTAATTTATTATTCATTTTAAAATATGCGTTAAGATTTTACATTTTTTAAACAAAGGCAATACAAAACATAACAAAATTAACTTGAAGATGTGCATTTTAAATTTTTAAATTTTTAATATGATTTTTTATTATTATTATTATAAAATATATATAAAGTTTTTCAAATTTTTCAACAAAGACAAAACAAAACATAACAAAAATAAAACAAAAACAACTTGCAGATTAGAATGACCAGCTCACATTTAGACAGTTGCAAACAAAAACAGTATGAAGATGTATTTTTAACCCACTGAGCTTAAGGTCAAAAGAGCACACGCATCTCTTTGCACCTTCTCCTTGTTGGCACAGCATTTGGCCCAGCATTTGGCCCACACATGTTCTGGCTTAACCCGAGCAGAGAGTCGAGGCCTGCTGTCCGTCTCAACAAAGTAACGAAAGCCACGGCACATTTGAAACCTGGAATAAGATGAATGAACCGGGGGTTAATGGCACCGGGTCCTTCTAGCTGCAGAGATGGAGTCTGGTCTGACAGTGACACGTTCAAGTCGGTGGGTTGTTTTTGTGCAAAATCCAGTGTTCGAAGTGGAGCGACGCGCTTGTCTCATAATCTCATGTCTGTCCGTTATCCGCTGCTGAATGAGAAACGCACTGCGACGAGGATTAGCAAACTCGCGGCCGGCAATCAAGAGTCGGCGCTCAAAAAAAAAAATCGCCACCAATGATTGTATTTAAAGGATATCGGAGTCGTGCAATGCAACAAAGAAGTAGAAAGGAATGAAGGTTAGCGATAACTGTGATCATTTAGAAGCAAAATTATTCATTTCAATTCAACCCGTACTGCATTCACTTTCCATAATCACGCAGAAAGTTTGATTTCATGAAGCTAATCACTCGTGGAAAGGCATCGGTGATCAATATTGCACAAAAGGGAGGTTTTCACTGTTGCCTGATCGTGGTGTCAGTAATCGTGAATGACTGTACAAATGTAAAATGCATAGATGGATTCAATCTCCACATCTTTAAAAGTGTTTAAATTCTTGGCGTCACACACAAAACCACAATATCGAGTTATAATGATTTACTACTATAGTATTATGTCTAAAATTAGAATCTGGTGTCAGACCGTATAAGAGGATGTGATCTTTGAACTGAGACTCTGAATGGATAACCGTAGAATCGCTAGAAATGGTAATACCTGATAACATTCCCTTTTTATGATTGAACTACAATATATATATATATATATATTATATATATATATATATAATTTTTTTTTTTACAATCGTTAACGTCTGCTTGCAGCTTGTCAATCTCAAGTGTAATTAAGACTCTTTTTTGAGATTTATTCATAATTCGCCGAACCTTTTAATAAGATTATTCAATTTTTTTAATAATTCTGTATGTTTGCACTGTTGACTGCAAAACGGCTGTTATGAAACGTCCCATTGTGAGATGACAACGCCGTACTTTGGTCTATGAAGATTGTTTTTGGATGTTTTGCTCTTCATTTAAAGCTTGAGTTGTTTATGCGAGTCTAGATTTTACTGCCTCGATAAGACTGACAGGGCACCAAAGCACGTCCTGTCCCTGATATCTGATTTAAAAGTTGTCTGCTGCAAACTTTTCGAGGAAGAAATTATTGAAATGACCATTCTGTCACTTTATTTCATAAGATCTGTTTCTAACCTGTTATTCTTGTTGCAGCCTTTCCAACTTGGTATCACTAGAGCTGAGAGAAAATCTGCTGACATTCCTCCCAGAGTAAGTATCTTGAGTCGATATATCTGTTACTGCATCGCATCGCATATCATATAACTCCATTTTGAAAACGCACTGCTCAATCTTCAAGTAAATTATCTCCAGCGAAACAATTGTCTGTATTAAAAATGGTCACAAAACATTGACATATGATCATACAGTATGTCTTTTTTAATTGATTCTCTTTACTAATTTTGATTTTCCACAGGTCTTTATCTCAACTTCATAGACTTGAAGAGCTTGATTTAGGGAGTAATGAATTATACAGTTTGGTGAGTTTATTTTTTTTTGGTATTCAAGAAAAACTCAAATGTGCACGCATAATTTTTCTGTAAGATTTTCCTTTTTCCTGGTTCTTGCTGTTTGAAGAAGATTAGCATTCCTTGAGTACAGCTTCCCTCTCTTTCCTCACAGAGGATGACGGTCTGATATAAGCTTAAGTGAGACGTCTAACGAAGGACAAAGCTCCGCTGCCTCACAATCTTATCTGGAAAGGCAGAGATGCCGTGTCTGTTTGTTTGTTGGTTTGGTAGTATTTGTTGTAATTTTTACAATATGTAAAAATAGCTAGTACCGGTTTATTGTCAGTAATAAAGCTATTTAAAAAGACAGTAAAAATAGCTCTTTAAAATAAAAAGGAGAAGCAACTTGCAGGATATAAACAAATGTTTTTGCACTTTTTTAATTAAAATGTTAGTCAGTTCACTTTTTTGTTCAAGACATGACCTTTACTGGCACAATTAACTGCATTTTTTTAATGCATTTTTAAAATATTGCGTCATCAAAATATAAAAACAAAAACAAACAAGATATGTTTTTGATATAATAAAACGTTGAGTGAATTAATTAAACATGTTTATGAACCTGTAACTATATGTTTGAGTTTAGGTTTGCAGACATTTCAATACCATTGTAAGACCGGTATATTGATATACAATGCCTTTGACTTGAATATATCTATATCGGCTTGGCGACGGCTCCATGATTCTCCCTGTAGGTCCTGTTTCTCTGCATTGTTGAGTTGCTGAGTATGTTCACTGTTCATTGTGTCTTTTGGAGCACATTCCTTCACTTTCTCCTTTCTGTCTCCCACTCAGCCGGACACAATAGGCTGTCTTGTGAGCCTCAAAGACCTGTGGCTTGATGGAAACCAGTTGGCAGATATACCTGCTGTAAGTTCACTCACTGTTTATATAGAGTTTTTGAGTATATTGTATAAATGTTTGGTTTAAATGCAGTTATGTGTTTGTTTCTTATAGGAAATGGGGAGTATGAAAAATCTGTTGTGTTTGGATATATCAGAAAATAAGATCGAGCACCTCCCAGAGGAGCTCGGAGGTTTACAGTCACTCTGCGACTTACTGGTGTCTCAGAACCTCATTGAAGCTTTACCGGAAAGCCTTGGTAAGATCATGACACAGTAACCGTACATGGTGTCTGTTTACCAGTGCTGTCAGCCTTTAATCATTTAGTCGGTTGATCGTGTTTTAGTCGACCAAAATGTGTATTAGTTGAGTAATCTTTTGTATTTTTTTTTTTTAAAGATTTGGCAGTGAATCATTAGTTTTATTCTTTTTACAACATAAATACACAGGGAATTTCTTGAGTCAACTACAGCCCTACAGTTTACTTAACCCATGGAGCTAAGAATTATGACCTCTGACACCATGGCACCTGTCGATTTAAGGTTTCACTTTGTAACTTTTCTGATGGAGAGTCTGCCACTTGCTTGCCTTTCTGTCTATATTGCATTTATTCCATTATGGCAAGTGTTTTTGTTGCTCAAAAACACCTCGAGAAAACATTAATTGTTAGGTTGAGGGGTTTGAAATGGGGAAAAATGAGCAAGTTTGACAAGGAAGACCACATTTTGATGACTTTATTACTGCCGCAGAACATTCCCAAAAGCTTTTATACAGTTCTCTCTGGCACACTATCTGGCAAAGAGGTTTAAATGTGTCAGCATACATACTGTTCTTTGTAAAGGTGTGCTGGGTAAATGGCCACACAAACCTGATCTGTCAAGTGCTTTTATGAATAGATTCCCTATGTGTCATGTTTGCAGGAAAGCTACACAGACTCTCAATTTTAAAAGCGGATCAGAATCGGCTAACGTATCTTCCAGAGAGTATTGGAAACTGTGAAGCCCTTACAGAACTCGTCCTTACAGAGAACCAGATACAGGTGAGGCATTACTGAACTGACTTTTTGACATTGCATTCCCTGTATTGTCAATATGTTCATGTAGCTAAGTGTGGAGGTTGTTTGTGTGTTTCTCATAAACCACTGCATCGCCACACCCAAGATAAAACGTGCATTCTTGACTCTCCCTCTTAAAATTGCGAGCTGTGCCATCATTTGATTTAGAGCATTATTAAAGGGTGTGTTCTCATGTTTTGCTAAACTTAGGCAGTGCCACATTTCACATTTAAATGCACTCTGTCTGTCTCTATCTGTTGCAGAGTTTGCCTAGAAGTATCGGGAAATTAAAACGTCTTTCGAACTTCAATTGTGACCGAAACCAGCTCACATCGTTGCCTAAAGAGGTAAATGCTCTCCAGAACTTTGACGTTTAATATCATTAAAAAGAATTAAATTAAGGCTTATTCGTCTGCTTCTTAAGAAAAATCCCATTCATAATAAAATAACATTGAAAGGAATAGCCTGGAATACAGAGACAAATCTGAAAATCAAATGAAAATATGAGCATGGGGTTCTGAGACAAGTAAAACCAGCCCAGATTCCCACTCTTTTCTTGTATTTCAACACCTACAAGTGACTCAACCCACATTCTTTCATCACATCTCCTCCCTGTTTTATTATACTAAAGCAGATAACGATGGATTGCTGATGTATTCTGATAAAAATAATGACATTTCTAATAATAAAGATATTTTATCTTTTAACAGAAAAGTATTACTCATGTTGGTCTGGTAATGTACTACTGTTGGATAAAAGGGGAAGTGTTTCTTTTATTGTTATTAAGGGTAAAACTGTTGAACCATATCTGACGTTCTTTTTGTGTGGTTTGTAGTTTTAGGGATGAACAATATCTGTGCTGCTAATTAGGGACGGGACAGGATCTCATGCCACAAAATTGTCCACACAAGAGGGAAATAATCTTTTGAGATTTTGTAGGCGCTGCTGGAACGGCTTGAGAAGCTGTAGTTCCAAAAGGAAATGCTACAATTATGACCAAATCTTGTCTTGTTCCATCCCTAGGCCAATATCAGTATTTCCTGGGATGTGTGCCCTATATGTCAAAATAAAATCAAAGGATATTTTCTCTATGTCTAATGTTGAATAGAAATGAAGCAAAAGAGGTGGCAGTATGTTTTACACTATTATCAAAAAAGTTAATCAAATTACATTATATTATATATTAAACAAGATCCATGTAGTTAGATATTATTACTCTTAACTGACAAGTTTATTTGTGGACTTTACGGGAGCTTAAATTCAATTTGTTTTAAAATCTTGATAGTAGCGATAGAGCAACATATCATTTCGCCAATATTTGAACTGTTTTAGAGTATTGCATATCGGCCTTAAATCTCCAGCATTTGGTCTGGGCTGACCAATTTCTTAAAAGAAAGACATGAAGCTTTAATTTAACACTTGCATTGTGACAATGGCATTGCACAAAATGTAATTGCACCGCTCGCTCCCATACGAGTTAATAAAACAGGATTGTAGATTGCATTATTTCCATAGATTATGCAAAGCAGTGAAAAGTAAAGAAATAATTTAAGTCAGTGGTAATTTCAAATGTTCAAAATCGGCCTTACGTCAGCTGAATTCTAAAGTATTGTCATCGGACATGAAAAAGATCATATCGGTTCATCTCTACTTGATTTTTATATCTGCAAATATTGGCTATCGGCCACAACAGCACGACCAATATCTGCTGTGAAAATCCATTACGAATGATCTCGATTGTGACTACTTCCCCCTCCGGTGTCCCACATTGGTTTTTTTTTTACAATTACTGCTTGCATAGTGGTATTGTATGTGTAATGTTGTCACACTTGGCTTCACAATGTGCCCTGTTTTTCCTGCAGTACAGTCTGTCCATCTCAGAGTGTCTGTTGTGTCTTGCGCAGCCTCTTGTCTGTGTGAGTAAAGGCAGGCCCGGGTTAAATCCTTATCTGAAAGGCTCTTTACAACTCGTACAATGGCCCTGTGTTTTGCCGATGCGCTGAGGATAGTGTTGGGGCAAAAATAACAGTTAGACACACTTGAACTGCAAACATAATGAATCCGATGTTTTCTCAAACCCCTGTGGCATGACCTCCCCATAGTCATGGTGGAATTCTGTGTCCGTATTGATCTGTGCCTTGCAAAGCCACTTGACCATTGGTTCAGGCTAATGGATCCAATCGATTGGTTATTACTAGCTGTTGACAACCCATTCCCGGGGTTTATTTATGTTGTGATTGAAGGCAACACAAGAAAATGTCTCACTCGCAGGGCTACGATTACATTTGCAAATCAAAAATCATCGCATTTCAATTGTCAAATGTCTCAAGTAATTGACGAGCCCATTGTGTCGTGTTAATGTTAATTTAACGTTTACATTCAGACAATAGAAAATTTAGTAACTCCCCAAAAGACTGACTTAAAATGTGCATTTGCTGGTTTATCTAACATTGTATTAGTCACGTTTTTACAGAATTAATTCATTTAGTAAATACGCAATCGAGTAAGCGCTAAAATGAAGTAAATCATACAACTAAGTGATAATCTCCCTCTCAGCTCATCACTGACTGTTTGAACAAAGCAGCCAGTCTATAGAGGTGTTAGTCACTGCTGGGCCTAATTGTTCCCAATTTAGGTTACTCTGCCACATCGCATTGACATTTTTACAGCTCTGCCATCAATTCTGCAGCGAAGTGGACATCTGTGACAAGTCCCACCGTTGCGTAAAAGAGACTCTTCTTCACTTCATGTCTGCACAACTTTAAACTATCGTGTCTTTTTCAGATTGGGGGATGCAGTGGCCTAAATGTATTTTGCGTTAGAGAGAACAAACTAACGAGGATACCGTCCGAACTGTCACAAGCCACAGAGCTGCACGTGCTCGATGTGTCAGGAAACAGGTACACTCACGCAATAATCAAATCTACCTGCTGTATATTTAGTTCATTAAGAATTTTCAGCACTGACTTGAACAGAAAGCAACTTGGGAAAAAATACAAAATCTGTAATGAAGTTTGATGGTGTGGATAAATACACCAATAAATACATCAATAAATGCATCAATGAATAAATAATCATTTGCGATTATTGACAAAATGACCAACGATCTTTAATTCTCTAACATTATCAAATACATCACCATTACTCTAGTATGTTAGCTTTATGAATGATTTGAAAGTAAAACATAAAAATGACCTTCACATTTAGGTCTACTTTTTGGTATACATTGATTTAGAAATGACCTATTTTTGGCTTCTAAAATTCTCCTGATTATTATTTGTTTGGTTCTTATGATTATATTACGACTTGTCTATTTGCGATTATCAATTATCTCAATACTCTTGACCTCCATACATGCATAAACTTTAAGTGAGCTGGTCGTTGTTAACCAGTGCGGCAGTAGAACATTCAGTAATTTCTTTCAAATCACACTTTACTTTATACAAAAAAAGTGACAAATTACAAACAAAATCTCAAAACAAAACAATAGTCTCTCTTTTGGTTTCAGTGTGAGCGGCGTCTGTCCGTCCGTGTCAGGGAAGCGAAACGTTTGAATGACTCAGACATAAACGTTTCACCCTAGACTGTGGAAAAACTGGCTCATCCTTGTCAAAACAATACCTTCTTTTCCTTAACACTTGGTCTTCAACATTTAGCGCCGTCTGTTCACTGTTGAATGTGGCGTTGCCGTTTTGCCCTTGCTGCCTGCGCTGCTCTTAATGGCTCGACTGTTTGTCCACAGGCTCGCTCACTTACCGCTGTCGCTGATTCACGCTACAACTAAAGGCCTTGTGGTTGTCGGAGAACCAGTCCCAGCCTCTCCTCACGTTTCAGAACGACCAGGACCACGAGACCGGAGAGAAAGTGCTCACCTGTGTGCTTCTGCCCCAACAGCCACTGGACTCCGATCAAAAAGGTTAATTCTGATGGAAATTATGGACATTAGTTACCACATTGCTGATTAGTCTCTGTCATGTGTTAAGGCAAGGCAAGGCAAGTTTATTTGTAGAGCACAATTCATACACAAGGCAATTCAAAGTGCTTCACACAACAGGAAAAAATGCATTAAAATCACAAAGACATGGCAGAAATCACAAAATAATAGTTCAAGACATAAAAGAGAAGAGTGCAAAGAAAAGCATTTCAGTCATATGCACAGCCAAACAAAACAGTTTTTAGTTTAGATTTGAACATTGCCAGAGTAGCGGCCTGTGTCACATCCTCAGGAAGACTGTTCCAGATTTTAGCTGCATAAAACTGAAACGCACATTCCCCATGTTTAGTCCTGACTCTGGGCACCAGCAGGAGGCCGGTCCCTGAGGTCCTCAGAGTCCGAGATGGTTCATATGGCACTAACATGTCCGAGATGTACTTTGGTGCCAGGCCATGGAGAGACTTGTATACAAGTAGAGCTGCTTTGAAGTCTATTCTCTGAGCCACAGGGAGCCAGTGCAGAGACCTGAGCACAGGACTAATGTGATCGTACTTCCTGGTTCTAGTCAGGACCCGAGCAGCAGCGTTCTGGATGTACTGCAGCTGTTTTACAGCTCGTTTGGAGAGGCCAGTGAGCAGGCCGTTACAGTAGTCTAATCTACTAGAGACAAACGCATGGATAAGTCTCTCCAGGTCTGGTTTAGACACTATACTTTTGATTTTGGCAATGTTTTTTAGATGGTAAAAAGCTGCTGATGTGATTGATCTGACGTGGCAGTTAAAATTCAAGTCTGAGTCCATTATTACCCCCAGATTTCTAACTTGATGTGTAGGTTTTAGAGCGAGACTCTGGAGGTGACAGTTAACAATTTCTCTTTGTTTCTGTGGGCCAAAGACAATGATTTCAGTCTTGTCTGAGTTCAGCTGGAGAAAGTTGCTTTGCATCCACACACTGATCTGTTGGATGCAGTGACAGAGTGAATCCACTGGTCCATATTCACCTGCCGTCAGTGAAACATAGATCTGAGTGTCGTCTGCGTAATTGTGATAGGACACATTCTCGCTGCGTATCAACTGACCTAACGGCAGCATGTAGAGGTTGAACAGAAGGGGTCCCAGGATTGACCCTTGGGGCACCCCACAGGTCAGGGGCATCTGGTCTGAGACAGAAGTTACCAATTTCGATAAAGAATTTCCTGTCTTCCAGATAGGACTTTAACCAGTTTAGCGCAGTGCCAGTGATGCCCCACCCAGTCCTCTAGTCTCTGTAAGAGTATCCCATGATCAACAGTGTCAAAAGCAGCACTCAGATCTAACAGAATTAAGACTGAGGCTTTGCCTGCGTCAGTGTTCAGGTGGATGTCATTTGTCACCTTGACAACAGCAGTCTCAGTGCTGTGATGAGGTCTAAAACCTGACTGGAAAACATCAAATGAGTTGTTTTTATGAAGAGGAAATCAGTGAGCTGTTGGTAAACAACCTTTTCAAGGACTTTGCCCCAAAGATGGCAGATTAGAGATGGGCCGGTAATTACTCAGTACTGCGGCATCAACGACTGCTCTTCTTTAGGAGAGGCTTTATGACCGCAGTTTTCAAAGAAATTGGGAATGTTCCAGATTGAAGCGACATGTTAACTATTTGAGTGAGTGGTGCTAACAAACTGTTCAGCACAGACTTTAGAAATCTGGTGGGTAACACATCGAGGCAGCATGTAGATGAACTCAGGCTGGTGATGATCTCCTGGACAGTTTTGTCAGTTACAGGTGCAAAGTGAGTCAGCTCTAAGTGTGTTGGTGGTTTTAGGGTTATTTTTTGCATTGTAGAATTGATAGCATTTTTAATGCCCTGAACTTTGTCATTAAAGAATAATGCAAACTCATTACACTTGGATGTGGAAATGAGTTCTAACGGCAGCTGAGCTGGAGGGTTTGTTAATCTGTTTACTGTGGCAAACAGGACACGCGAGTTGTTACTGCAGCTTCCAATTATTTCAGAAAAATATCCTTCCCTAGTTCTACATAAAATGAGGTTGTACATGTACAACTTCTCTCTGTAAATCTCTTTCTGAACTTGGAGCTTTGACTTTCGCCATTTTCGTTCTGTGTCCTGACCGAATCATCATTTCTCCATGGCGCCTTCTGCTTATTTTTTAACAATTTTAGCCTTCATAGGGGCAATGGTGTCGAGAACATTCAAAACACTAGATGTAACAGAGTTCAACAAATCATTTACATTAGAACATGAGACATTTTCAAAGTTAATCATTTCCATAAACAGTTTTCCCGTGCTGTCCTTTATGTGTCTCCTCCGAACAATTGCAGGACCAGCTGGTGGTTTGGGAAAAAACAGACAGGTCAAAGAACACACAGAAATGATCAGACAGAGCAACATCGACCACATTGACGTTTGAAATATTAACCCCTTTTGTAATTAGAAGATCTAAACCTCTTAATATTTGGATTACCTCATGAACCGCTGCGGAATATTATATATATTATATATATATATATATATATATATATATATATATAATTTTTTTTTTTAAATTCAGGTTTTGGGCAACATTTGATTCTCAACCAAGACATTTACAGGCACATTTTTGATGGATTGTCTGAATATAATCATTGAGATCCCCAAAACGTTCAAGATACCGGTATTCATTTTTGTTCATTTCAGCGCCCACCCAGACTTCCATTTGAACTAAACATTTTAAAGGCTATAGACGGCGTCAACTTCACTGATCATATCAATGTCTTGTGTTTGGGTCCCATCTTATATTAATAATAACAAATATCAACTTTTAAAAAAAGGGCTGATGTCACACATGGTATTTTAAAGTCAATTTAATATATACAAATGGAAAAAATGCTTGACATTGCTTTAATATCTCTTGTTTTAGAACATAAATGTCTGAAATGCATTTCCAAACTCTTTTTTGTATCCATTTTGGCAGCCGTCCCCAGAATTTGTGTGCCATGTGTGTTTTGTTTACTTCCTCCTTTTCTAATCTGCTTTTGCCTCATGCTGTCACCACTGGAAACTACATGCCCCCCCCCCCCCCCCCCCTTATTGCACCCTGATAAAATCTATGGCTTTGCAGGTGCTTTGGTGTTTTAATTTAGTTTACTGTGTGACACCGTGACCCTTCTACCTTCTGCAGTTCTGCAGCTGTGATTTGTGGGGTTTTTTTTATCAGAGATTTCAAGTTTCCAGTGTTGATTATTGCGTGATGTGAATATTGATTTGACTAACGCTGCACAATTTGGGAAAAATGATGATGAAAAATGATTCAGTTAATCAATGATAGTGTTTATTCTGGTCCCCATATAATTGTTAGAACTGAAAAAATAATTATGGGAATCGTGGGCTGCAACAATGAGTAATTTGTGTAAAGTACTTTTTGGCTGTTGATGTTAGACAGTTTTCAATCAGAAACTTTGATTTCATAAAGCTGGAAAGAAACTAGATTGAGGATTTTAATTTTGTTTGGTCAGTTTCTTTTCACTCTAATTTGATTTGATATTGTGACATCCATAACTGTGATTGAGGTTTTATTTAATTTTTTGAATAATACAATTCTGTTAAGTTTTAAATGCGTACAGGAGAGTTGACAAAAAGACTGAAATAGGCCTAAAAAATTACAAACTGATAAAAACTAAAGATCTGTACAAACATGTTCTGAAATACATATGATTCACTACAGGGTCAGCAGTTTTGATGCATTTTGCGATGTTCTAATTGTGTCGATTGCGATTCAATTGCAATTAATCTTGCCGGCCGATTCATAGACAAACTGTTTACCCCCTGGGGCCGGGTTGTACCCAAATCCCACTTCAGTAATGCATCATGATGTACTGTAGTGTCCCTCTGGCATCGGATATTGGATTTCATTGAAGTGTCTGTGTGCCAAGTCTTTGACATCTGAGTAACATTTCCCATGAGGCCATGAGTGTCGTTCTTCAGTATTCAGTAGTCAGTGGTTTTGATGACATTATCACATGATCTGCTCGGGGAGGCACAACATGTACCTCCCGAGCCTGATTATGAGCGATCACAACTCCCAGACGAAATCACTGCCCCCGTGCTGCCTTGAGGCCCTCCTTAGTGATGTTTTTCAGAAACTCGATTGGACAGTTAAAGAGGCTTAGTACTGTCTGGCCTGCTGCCATTAAAATCTTGCCCACTGGATATAGAGATGTATCAGAGCGTTGCCAATGTTTGTACACACCTTTTTCTGCTGCCTTTCCCCAGAAACACAAAATGACTTGCCTTTTTAATATTTCTATGCTTTTTTTAAAGTATTAATTGGTTGATTTGGTTATTTCCAAAATAACTCAACGCATCTGATCCAAAGTTGTATTGTGTAAAAGATTAAACGGAGTAATTTATTTAATATTTGGTGAAATATTAGTCAAATGTCCAAATGTTATGTGGTAATTGAAATGTGCTAAAATGTCCATTATTTTTGTGACGCTGTCTTTTGCTAGAGAAAAGTGCATGATTCTGCTGGTCGTGTGGTGTGTGGCGGTTGGGGCACGAGCTGGGGGAGGGACGATTGTGTAGCCGTAAGCTTGTGACTAAGCTGGGATTTGAAACTGTGATCTGGCAGTTTCAGGCTCTCATGGGATCTAGTTATGCTGTAATATCTCATACGCTCATTTATGCGTGTGGTGTGCAGGGGAAAAACATAACAAACTGCGACTATAGCATATTTGATTCTCATTAACGTTTTGAGTATTTGTTTGTAGATTGAACAGAGAATGTTTTGCAGCGTTATGAGTGGTGGTGTTTTGTACTACACAGGCTCTGATAACTTGGCCCGCTGTGGAGCCCTGGAGAGTCTCGTGAACGACATGGCAGATGACACGTGGGACACAAAGGCCGTGAACCGAACCAGTGCCATCCACTTTCTGGACGATAATGACGAGGATGACGAGGATGACAAGGTTTGACATATTCTTTTTGTGTAATATTTTATAGACTTTCCATTGACACAATTATAATCGAAACAATTCTATATGTTTTGCACAGTTGTTTTTTACGTAGCAAAGACCGTAATAAGTAATCCGATTGAGACAGACCTTGTTGGTGAACAAAATTCACAAATTAGGAACTTGCTTTGGTTGTAAGATGCAACTTAAAACAATGAATGATGAAATAAGGACATTTGTGTAGGAATAAAAATTGGCTCGAATACAAAATATATACAGCGTTTATGGAATAGTGATAACATTTGTATCCAGACAAATTGAACCCCTCTGTGAGAAAAGTTACTCAATGTACCTTTTTAATATTGGGCATTCACAAAACCATAATTGCTTATAGTTTTAGAGGAGCAATGGGTGAGTAATGAGTTACTGGTTTGCAAGAAATGTTTAAGTGGCATTTACAATAGATACTGGCCTATCATATCATGCGTTTATTCGTCTCTAAATGAAATCTGTGCTTTTAGGGAACACTCCTCCGCCGGGCCACGCCTCACCCCGGAGAGCTCAAAACCATGAAGAAAGCAGTCGAGAACCTGCGCAATGACCTGAATGCTGCCAAAAATCTGGACTCCAACAAGAACGAGGTCAATAACGCTGCGGCAGACAGAGTAACTACAACTACGTCTGTTTGAACGTTACCTCAGAGACCTCCTGCGTCCTCATGCACACCAGCCTCTGCCCCTCCTCCCCCTCTCTGTGCACCCTCTGACCCCCGGTGTGGCCTGAAACCCCCAGTGTGGCCTGAACCCCCACGATTGAGCCGGGACGCCTGTAAAACCTCCCCAGCTCCAGCTCCAGTCCCAACTGTCTCTGACTCAGCCGTGCCTTCCTATTGAAATCATGTTCACAGCAACAGTCTGCACAAAGATTTGAAAAAATATATTTTAAAGATTTTTACCTTTTGAATGCCTCTTTTTAAAAATTAAATTAGGTAGTTGCACTATTATGTATCTTTTTTATTAGTATGTTCAACCTTAAATGTTTATATATGTTTTTAAACACTGGGTAGATACGTTAGGGGCAAATATTAAGGCAGGAGTTTATGGAACCTACTGATTATTGCGTGGACATTAGGAGGGTGTAGTGGGGTATAGTCTTGTTAATATCAAAACTTTTTATACTTTTTGGCAGCTCAGATGTAAATAAAATGTATAGCAAATTTCTTAATCATAATAAGATTTAAGTTTTTTTTTTTTTTTTAGCTTGGTACTTGTCTCTTTAAATCAAAGAACAGAACAAAAACAGTGATTGAATGCATTTGCAGTTGATTGTTATTCGCGTTTTATCTACGTTCATTTTAATATGAAATGGATTTGGAAATTGGATTTAAGTGCTGCACACTAATGGCGTTTAAATGTCTGCTTTACAGAGGGTTTCTCAGAAAATGCCAAAAATGTTTCTTTTTCCTTTGATACCGTACTGTAATGACGAGTGATCTGAGTTTGGGGGAGCGGGAAACTCAAACCTGCAACTGGCATCCTTTTCAAATGCCATTCTTCGAAGTTTCACTTCAATGCACTTCTCAGTGTTTCTCAAACCTTATACTTTTATATGGTACATCCGCTGTATTTAAAAAAAAAAATCCAATACAAAGACTTTACTCTTTGGTTCAAATGTTGGCTTTTTATGATTTTAATTATTGTCTGATCAAACTGCACAAAACAGATCTCCAAAAGGCAAAGGTTTGGAGGTTGGAATGACTTTTAACCACTGATTAATAAAGTAAGTGCAACACTAAACATTGTTGTATTTTATTAGTTGTATGAAATATGCCAATTTGATCATTTTAGCAAAATGCAACAAACTTTAATGTAAATAAAGTGTAGACCGTACTCTGAACATGTAATATGAATGTACATTTGTGAACACGTTGTGAAGAACCTGAGCGTCCTGTGTTCACCTGCATGCTGTGTTGGGCTGCTGCATGTCTGTCTGTAGCATCAAAGAAGCCGTGTCTTTGTGTGTGTGTGTGTGTGTGTGTGTGTGTGTGCGCGTGTGAGGGAGAAATGATCTCTTCTTAGATGATTAGGCATTTTAATACCAGCCATACAATCAAAATCCACATACCTCAGTCATGGTTCAGAAAATACTGGTGCAATGCTGTCATTCTTTATATTCCTGTTCAGACTGCTCAGTCTAGAGGTTCATTCAGTTGCTGCTCTCAGAATCACAGATTACACTCACGAGACAGGAAATGAAGCTCCAGGGGGTTTCTGCCTCGATAACCCAGTCATTAGCTTTATTTAGGTGGTATTTTTGATAAAGGTATTCGGTATCTATGCTGTGTTTATTCTTTTGAGTACAATAGATTAATTGGTAAACTTATTCCTAAATTCATATTATTGTTATTATTTATTTGTGGTGGGACAGCCTAGCCTTTCCAATGAACTGTCCCAGGACCAGCCAGACTCCAAAACAGTCAATGGTGTCAGAAGGAAAGTATTCTTGTACCCAGCTCCAACAGAATTAATAATACCTATCTTTATTCACTTTCACTAATGCCTGTGGCAAAGCCTTCATGATGTATCATCACCAGGATGGAGTGGACCCGTGGCCGGAGCCAGATGCCCTCCCACAGCTGTTCGTACATCATCACAGAGGGGAAACTCAAGAGGGCAGAATATGTCAGGAGCACACTGCCCTGAACATGGGCTCCAGTGTCTGTGGAGACTCAACTCTCCACAAAAACTCCTGCTCCATCAGAGGACAACCCAGGCCTGTTCCGGCTCCAGAACAAAGCCTTTCAGGGGACGTCCCACAAGTACCACTGAAAGTAACCAAAAATTATTATTTCAAGCATTGAGCTAAGAAATGAAAATGTCTTTTGGGAATCTCTGTCCGGTGTTACTCAGTAAATGTGGTCCAATGTGGTCAAATGTCTTAGTTACAGATCAGAGTGAGTGGCCAAAGGGGAAGTTTGGGGATTAGCATTGCTGGTGGACAAGGTTCTTTGCCCTACAAACAACAGGATGAAGTAAGAGTTTTCTCTTTCTTATGGAGTAATAATAATTAATATTGTACAAATGAACTAATCCCTACTTTATTTCAGGGCATTTTTATCTCCAGGGTGACAAAAGGAGGGCCTTCAGATAAGGCAGGGGTCCATGTTGGAGACCGACTCTTTGAGGTATAATGACTATACCCCGTGCTGTTCAGTTATTGGACATATTATAGGTGTGCTGTAGTTCCCCATGTGGCCTTTAGGAGTCACAATAACACTACACATTTGACGCATGCAAACTTATAGAACTGGAAAAGGAAAAGAAACACTTCTTCGTCACAGAGACAGAGAGTGAATATTGGACTGCCATATCTCTGACCAGAGGCTGAATGTTGTCTCTCAGGTCAACGGCCTCTGCATGCATGGGGCCACCCACCAGTACGCGGTCAGCGCCCTGAGGAATGCTGGGAGCTCCATCCGCATCAAGGTGCTCAGAGACCTGCTGCCCCCCAGAGAAGAGACCCTGGATGTGCAGGTCAAAGCTGGCAAACAGTTAAGCTGCCAGGAAGCCCCAGTCAAAGGAGGCAAACAGCACAAAACGAACACCACACACTATTTGTCCAGGAAGATTGAGGCGGTGGTCTGTAATGGAAATGGAATGGTGAGTAGGTTTATTTAATTTAATTTTTTTTGTCAATAACGTTCACTTTTGTATTAGGTTGATTTGAAAAAAGAAATATGTTTGCCTGAAACAAAGAAAGAACCTTTAAGAAATGAAGATTCATGCCTAGAGGAGAAGCACACCATGCCAGTAAGCTTGCAGTCTGAATGACCTAAAGGTTACTTTAGTTGGTAACATATATCAGCTGTAGGATATCCAGCCTGATGTATCTAATCTTTTATACGCTCTCTATATTCTCCTGTTATCCTCCCCTCTCTGTCGCTCCCTCCCTTTCTTTTTCTACCTCTGTCTGTCTCTCTCTTTCTCTCTCTGTGTTCCTGTGCTGTTGCTGCTGGTGGTAATTATCTGCAGATCCCGCGGATCATCCTCACTCATCCTTCCACGTCAGATGAAGACGTGGAGCTCCTGACACGAAGCCCCAGCCGAGAGCAACCGTTTGCCTTTGACATTTGTGACAGGCAGCGTATCCCTGACTGTTTCGACAGCGCTTTTTACCCACCTTGACCACAGCCAGAGTCACCTACAAGGACCAACACTTAATGGCCTCAGTCAGTGATACTGTCAACTAGGAAGCAACACAAAGCTCTAAAAAATTTGCAAATAAAAAAAGAAGGAAAAATATTCACTTTTCACAGATGATTTTCAGGTTTGTTCACATCGGTAAATTGTTTTTTAATTTGATCCGTCCTTCAATGCAGCAGGCCCTATGTCAGACGCAATGAGTGCCTGAGAACCCTTTAACCAGATCTTGAGCCAAGATTGTATACTGATGGGAAAAGTCATCTCTGACGACGCCACAAGGAGGACCCACACGGTGCAGGAATCAAATTTAAGATCTAGAATAATCAAATGCTTTGCTAAATTGGCTACCTCTACATTTCCATTCAATGTGAAGGGTCCTGTTGCTTTCGAGTGACTTATCATCTTTTACATTCCTTCTCACAACCTTTCGCTGTCTGTTTCTGCAAAATGATTAAGGCTGCCTCCAGGACTCTCTGACCCGTGATGACACTGATCGCTGCCTCATGTCTTTGGACCAGCTGCTACAAAATCATTTCAGACTTTTAAGACTTTGTTACTGATGCAGAAAGCTGAATTCATTTGGCTAGACTATTTGAAAAACAGCCCTGGATGTCCTTTTTTGCTGTCTATTCTATGAGATTTTCTGTTACGGCATCAAGCTATGTTAAGGAAAAGGCAACACATTTCATGTTTGGGTGTCATGTCTGTTTCTTGAAGCTATTAACTAAGATTTATTGTGCCAAGGACAAATATGGTAATTGCTTGTCAACAGACTATACCAATATAAACTGCAATGAGACTCTCAACCACTTTTCACTGGATAATAACATTTTCATTGACCAAGGTTATTTTATAAATGGCAAAGTAACTACAAAAGTGTTGTGTGTCAGTATTGGACAGTGTTACTCATGATACAAGTTATCTTTTGATATTGCACAGAAATGATTGCGTTTGTCTCTTGTGTATTTTGACTCGACCTAATAAAACAGCAGACTGCGGTTTGTTTGATCAGAAAGGTGAAAGTCAATTGGAAGCACACATCTGTGAGAGAGCAGATGCACACAGTGCATTTTCCAATCCCCGGTCATTTCCTGGCAATTCACATCTGTATGGCTCCCTCTGTCCCCAGAGTAAGTCATATGAAGTCAGTGGGACTCACAAATGGAGCCAGGTAAGTGCAGGAGATGGTTTGTATAACCTCACTGATGGTAATTATCCTGTATAAATATTTCCTCATTTCAGGAACCTTTTATTCATCCAAAAGTCTGAATGGAAAAGATAATAAAAGTAAGTGACTTCTGCACAAATAACGTAATTTAAAGGTGCACAATGTTACTTTTCTGGCAGAATGCACCGACTTGTTGCATAGAGCTATTGCTTTGTCAGGAATGTTCCACAGTATGGCATTAAATAAAAATATAGCCTGCAAATTAAACGAGAATGCATGTTTTACAAGATATATTTTTACCAATAAAGACACCAATTGAATAAATTAGATTTAATACCATACTGTGCAACTTTCCAGTCAAAGCAATAGTATCTCCATCGATGTGTTGATGTATTTAAAAGTGAATACCTGTGTTTAAATATGCAAATATTTTCTAAGCATCAAACCTATATGATATATCGTACGTATTTCATTCATTATCCCCATGTGTCGTCTGCATATGACTCTCTCCAGGTGGAAATACAAACATGACCTCAAGCCCATTCTACACTTGTACTGTGGCAAAAAACAAACATAAAATGATTTAATTCCATAAAACATTTAAATACTCAACCAAACGACTAAAACTATATTCCGAATAGAAAAAAAAAGTTTTTGATTTCCACCTGTGATGAAGATTCATGTTGCGGGAACAGAGAAATCAACAGGTCAACACAAGGATATTATTTCACAAACTCGCTTTCCGCACATATAAGATATAAATAGAGAGATGAGCCTCTTCGCAATGTGCTGCATTACAGTCACTGTAGATCATGATCTGCTGAAAATCCTTCAGTTGTGTCGCTTCCATTTCCTTCCTTTTAAATATTGAAATAATAAAAATATTATGGTATTGATTTTCCAATTTTGTCAAATTCACTCAGTTGTAACCTGAGAGCTCATCTTTTATTATCTAATCACACCAGGAAACGGCCCAGCCTTCAGTCCCACACCTTTCATTGTGAGGAATGTAAATTTAGACCATTTTTCAGATAAAGCAGACACATTGCAGAGCAGAATCACTCTTCATCTTTTCCAACATTTTCATTTCACACAAGAAGGGATTTGTTTTGACTTTCTTTTCTTGGGGCTAAATAGAAATAATATAGATTCAGTGTACATGCCGGAGACATGATAGAATTTGTTCAGATGGTGTGCATCAGCTGGATTATAGATTTATTGGCGACTAAAGTGAGTACACTGAACCGAAAAACAATGTCAATTTAAAGTAAAATCTTGTTAGCAGTCCTTGTCTAATTTATGGCAAAAGTCTGGTGACGGGTGCTTTAAAATTAGATTGTTTTTCACCATGGATATTCTTCTCAAATATTCAAAGAACAAGACACAACATCCAGTGTATAGAATCAAAAATATGGGGATTTTTGCTTGTATCTCCTCCAATCTAGGAAAATACTGACTCGACATGCATAGGCCTATTGGTTCCAGGATTGTGCAAGGTTTGCTACAAATGAGCTTTTATTTATACAGTGCACTTCTAGAATTAATACAATAAATATGTTACGTAACATATTTGGATCAGTTTTATGATTTGCGTTTTAAGGGAGAAAATCTGTATTTCTCTGCGCTGATAGTGGTTGATATCGGGTATCCACAGATACAGAGGATTTTTCCTCTGTAGCTTTATTTGACTGGACAGTTCTAGCACAAAATGGAGAGAGAGGAGGGAAAGACATGCAGCAATTGGTCACGCAAGAATCAAAGCAATGTCTGTGTACATACTAAGACCAAGTTTATTTTTTACCTTATTTTATTAAGGTTAATATTTATTTATTTATTTATTTATTTTTGGCACCTTAACGCCAAAACAAGTACATATGTTTGCGAACTGTGCTCAATGACAATTGCAATAAATCTTTTCTGATTCTGAAATCCGCATGCCCTTAACCACTGCACCACCAGCAAGCACTATATCATTTAGTTTTTTAATGCCATTTGTTATAATAACCATGGATTTACTTCTTAAGGTTACTAACCAGGACAGCTCTGGCTCATGTTTGATTGAGATATTGTGTCGTGTGATTGGCAGAGGGAACAGACACAAACAGCTGACAGGAATGAAGAATGTGGTGTACTTAAAGGATTAGCCTCTTACCCAGAGGTCTGCTTTCTCCCTCTGCAGACAGAGCAGCCACAGAACTGCAAACACACGCCACAGATGAGTTTGTTTTTCACAGCCTCATAAGTCCTTAATGACAACACGCTGAGGTGTCACTGTCATCTCGCTGAATTGACTTGAGGGGTTCAGATGTTCCTGTCATAAAAAAATGAAGACAATATACTGTTCATGTTAAAAAGCATCCTTTACTCTTCTCATGTCTTTAAAGCTCAGCTGTCACTCAAGCCAAGTTAAAAAACAAGCCCTTATTTCAGTTGTTGCTCAGAGCAGCAGCTGCAGCTCAGAGCAGGTAATAACGTTCATTCAGATCACATTTGTTCCACAATCATCTCATACGGTGATTGGAGTCAGTTACAACATGAACATGAAGAAGCTGAAGATGCTGACACTTATGCAACTGTGCAAAACTTTTAGTGAGATTATTATTATTATTTTTTAACGGAGACATATTATGTAACATTTCATGAGTTTTTTAACCATGTTATAATAGACTCGCCTCATCATTTGTTTACTCAGACACAGAGTTGTTGTACCCCTATCCACCCAATTGAGGTCATACATTGGGTGGGAAGATCTGCTGCTTGTTCTGGTGTGAAGAGGCTTCTCAGGTGTGAAGTTTTGAACAGGAGATCAAAGAACCCATGTGTTTTAGATGAATATTTTTGGTTATAACAAACAAAATAAAACAAAATAAATTATGATCTGTGTATGTTAAAGCTAATACTAAATACCCTAAAAGCATGACATAAATCTAAACAAGAGTGTTATTTTGGTGAATATGTTGACGACCTGCAAGCCACATAAAGTGCAGCAATTATAGAATAAAGTCACAAAAAATGAACTTCTGTTGCAGTAGTACAAAATGTTTAAGGTTGAATCTCTCTAAGTGTAAGCATTAGTGAAGGACAAAACCAGTGATTTTTTTTATTTGATCCAACACCAAGTTATACTGTGGGATGTGAAACTCCTCAACTATGAAAACTAAGAATAATTTGACCTTGGTATTTACAGTAGAAGCTATTCCTTTTTTACGAACTGTTCTAAAATGGTGCAGTCAAACTAAACTATAAACATAAATAAATAAATAAAAATACATATTGATATTTTTGCATACAAATGTACACTTTTCAATACCTCAGTCAGATTGATATTTGGTATAGTTCAGTCCATCACTCTGGAGCATTTTGTCTTTACCTCCTATTTTGGTTAATCATATCGAACACTTTGGCTGTGACATAAAAAGGATAGACTCCTAATCCTCGCCGTAATTTACAGCAATTAAGCTTTGAGCTCAGGGATGTGTCTGTCACACAGGGGCAAGTACATTGTCAATGGGGGTGCCAGTGGGCTGTCTGCCGTCTGCTAGCTATTTGTGGCTATTATGGGTCTATAAAAGGAAACGTGCATGGCAATACACACAGTCACACACATTGAAGTTCAAATGTGAGGGACAGCTTCAATCAGTGTTTACCGACTTTGGCAACATTTTTGTGAACTCTTGACATGCGCCACACTCGCACCAGCAGAATGGGGAGCCCCGTGGAGAAGCGCGTGGGGGAGGTAAGACACTTTAACGACAAAAAGATGAAGTGTTTGTAAACTAATCTCTCCTACTTGGCTATTACTTTGCCTCGACCTCTCTGCTGTGTTCACCCTACTGTGTTTTCTTCTTTTAAGACAAGCCTCACTCAAAGGCAAAATCCTTCTATAAATGAACCATGCCTGTTTCTAATCTGTCCACGCTATGGATGTTCAATGTGGAAAAAAACAACCCCCCGCTGCGGCTCTGTTGGGGCTTTAGAGGCAGCAACACCAATCTGTGCCTGCCACTGATTCTGTTATTGTGTATAAAAAAAATAACCCTCAAAATGCACTGAGAAAGATATCCTTTTTATTATTTTAGGGCTATGCTGCCACTGTCACTTTTCAGATACAGCTGTTTACAAACTTGCCAAAGCATCAAGTAGAGTAGAGTGAAGGGATTTGAGATAGTTGGTCTGGTTTTGCTATTTCAGAAATTGCAGCTTTACAAAAGATGAAATGCCAAACATTCTCTTGGATTCTCTTATAGAGAACATTTCAAAAGGGAAAAAATGTCCAGTCTGCACAGTAGATGATGGGAGAACAAGTCTTTTAGACCACAGTGGAGATTCAAAGAGAAACAAACTAAATGTTTTGAGCTAATACAACTACAACAAGACAGACTCAGGTCAGGGCTAGTGGGCATTGAGCGTTGCCAAGTATAATTGAAATATCCATATGTAGCAGAGAATGAACATTTAAGAAAATCATTTTACTGTTAGAGCAAGAAGCTTCACTGCATATTCCTCTGGTTCTCATAATGATTGTCTTTCAACTCAGGCAAGCAGCAGCACAAACGAGATTTAAACACAAACACATTCAAAAGCTGACTATTAGAAGTCAGAATGGTTTGAAAAGTTTCAAATATGTCCCCCCCTGCATGCCTAATGAAGTGGCCAGCATGTGCATATTTCCTGGATCTGACAGACTATTTATAGCCCTCCATTTCTCAATCTCTGTGATGTGCATTCCTTTACGTTGGCCGCGCGTTTGCTCAAATGTTTTCCCACACGGGCAGCTGGTGTTAGGATATATTTACCCTCTGGATTAGAACTGAAGGGAGGGGCTCTATTTGTCTGTAATTAAACACTTAGAGACACGCCTGCACTTTCTCTGTGGCGGAAAGGGAAGCACATGGAGATGGAGATCCAAACATCCTACTCAAAACAATATTTGAGCTTCTGTATAAAAGGCGTTTAGTGGTTTGACATTCACAAACAGCAGGAGAAACACACAGCGCCTGCGGGAGTAAAGATAAAAGGCATGATATTGAGGGCATCAGATGGAAGACTTTGGAGAAACATCCTGTTTTGAAAGCTGCAATTCAGTGCTTCAAAAAAGATAACAATGAAATGGAAGTGGGAATATGGTGAACTGGGGTAAAATGCTGGTACAAACCTCTCACAAGGTTACATACAGATTACGTTTCGTCAGTCTCATGGGGCTTGCTCCTCATGTAATTACAGCTCTTATCATTGTGGTAGCTTTTTCTGTGCTGAATGAGAGGTTGATAAATCCTTATTGTTGCACCAGACCAGACCAGAGAGCAAAAGTCCAAGTGGAACTGCCTGAGATAGAACCATCGGGATTAGAAGGAGCAGCAAGAATTATGTATTTCTGCTATTTCTTTGTCCCATAACTGTTCACCATACAAGGAGTTTAAACCCCCCCCATAGGTATTATTAGACATTTATTTATTATAGACTTTATTAGACCGGGCAGCACAAATATCCATGCGGGACAATTTTTCTTGTAAATAGGCAATTGTAAAAAGCTATTTAAGCAGTGCACGTGTCCAAAGAATGAATCAATACAAACACTTGTGATGTGACATAATATAACAATTTGGATACTTCCTTCTTTTCATGGTTTAAAAATCCTGTCAGCTCCAGCTTGAATCATCAGTAAGAGGTCTACTGAAGCAGAAGGCTTGTCTCCCTCTGGTACATCGCAGACTGCTATCACTGCCAGTTTCTACCATCTATTGATAGTGCTACCAGCCCATACCAGGCATACCATCTACTTTTGTTTTCTTAAAAAAATAATGGTATACATGTAACACACATGCTGAAAGCAAAACGGAAAAGGCAATTGTGTTAAGATGACTGAAGCTTTGATAGTTTCACTCCAATTCGGCACAATTATACAGTTGGGTGACACTGTTTCTGTAAAGCTGAATGTCACATGTAGTGACATGTTTAAGAGTGTATTTTAGCTTGGCCTTGGAGGGTGGTCTCCGGCAAAAAGTGATTTAGGGCTCTTCAGCGCCATTGAACATAACTGAAGGTACACACACACTGAGCAAAGAGACAAGCAGCAGGGTCAGAAATGTGATATACAACACAACATGACCTCTCCAGCTCTCTCTGGCAATTAAACGTTCAAGACGACACCGCGGTGGACAGGGAGGAAGTGCTATAGTTTTCACCTTTGTCGAGGGAAACAGAAACGGTGCTGTGACTACCAATGGCAAAACAAGAGTTACATAAGACTGTACGTGAATAAATAAGATGGCACATGCTTATTTTTAGTCATGACATTTGTTTGCTTATAGTAACAGCTCATAAACAGACACATTTAGAGGAGTTATACTTAGTGCCTTGTGATAAGCAAAAAACAAATGAGCGTGGTCAATGGCAATGCATTCAGAAAATATATGAGCATGTTTATTATGCATAGACTTTTAGTTTTCCTCATTAACCATCAGATCCTCCTTCAAAAATGTTTTCCTCCTAAAGCCATTTAGAACATATGGTCCTACTTAAACATATTTAACAAGAAAAAAAAAAGTTTTAAACATTAACCTCTGTCCTTATCAAAAGGTTAATTATCATAGTTTTTACCTTTGAAACACCTGTGTGTAAAATAAATATGCTGTATTTTCCATATGAAGGATGCAAAGTGGATTTAGTTTGCGCAGGTATTATCTTTTTAATTTTTTTTTCGGTTTTAGTATTATTTTGAGAAATGTGGAAGCCATTAAGTCATTTTAGGTCCCATTGGAAATATGGGGATTCTGGCCTGAGAAATATGGCTTGTACTTTTTTCAAAGCTGTCACTCGAAAATGTACATACCATTCTTACTCATGCTCATGCTCATGCCATTTTTTCTAGCGGCCAGGAAACCCCCAAAATATAATACTCTCATAAAATCAAGTGCAATTGTTGTGAATAAAAAGTATGTGGCTCAAATGGAAAAAAAAAAAAGGACGGATGCCTTACAAAAATATTGTATAATTGGCTTTTTTTTAAAAAAGAAAATGATGATATGAAATATGATTCCCACAATGTCCCTAGGAAAATGGCTAGATTTGCTGAAAAAGTGACACAAATCTGAACATGATTCCACTCTTGTATAAGACAATGACTGTAGGAGGAAAATATGTGTTTATATAAAGTAATATTATAAAGTAAATGGGACCTATAATGGTTTAAGAGGAAGAGAGTTGTTATCTCTAAACTGATGCTAGAAATACAAAAAGGATGAGGATTAAAAGTGCACAATGTAACTTTTCTTGTGGTTGATGGTATTGTTTTGGCTGGAATGTTGCCACAGTTTGGCAAAAAAATTATCTATTTGATTAGAAATAAGCTGGTGATTAAATTACAGTAAGAGCATTATTTAAAATACACCTGTAATTGAATAACTGCAATGTAGATATGTTAAATGCCATACTGTAGAACATTCTAGGCAAAGCAATAACGTCTTTAATACCATCTCCATGGAGACTAGGAAAAGTTACACAGCTCACTGTTAAGTAGTGTAACATAAGGAATAACAACCTGCAATAAATCGATGTAATCCCTCATTCGTCCAGGAGTGTTCCATTGTAGAAAAAGATTCAGTTGTAGTCATCTGAATCTGTGTGTAAGAATCCTTCTTTAAATCGTCGGTATGGATCGGTTTAAGATTCAACCTTCCAGTTGTTTATAATGGTCTGCTGAAACCCTGGAGACGCCCGGCCGGCATTCTGATGCTAAACAGGCACTCAAGGTGAGGCAGCCAAACGCCAGGGAACAATAGGCCCATCCCAGTTAAGTTCAATGGGCCATTAACAGGAGGTCCCGCCCTGTGGGCAGGGCTTTCACAGAGTAGGATATAAACCTGAGTTCTCAGTCTTTGTTTCACTGATTGAGAATGATCTCTTGGATGAGAGTCGAAACGTTTAGTTTTTTCTAAAACAGAGTCCAGATGACTACAACTGAACTTTTTTCTACAATCTGCAATAACACACTATTAAAGCTTGAGATGAGGATTTGTCGTTTTGTGTTTGAGAACTGGAGAGATGCTCCTCAGCACATACCAGATCTATTATGTGTTCTGTTAATGTGTGCCTCAGAGTGATCCAGTTCAAATGGTTACCCGTATTTTCCGGACTTTTAGCCGCTCCCCTATATAAGCCGCATTTGCTCTATTTAAAAAAAAAACGATAATAAAACAATACATAGGCGCACTATAGTATAAGCATCTTTCCTTGACTTTTGGCATCGCATGATCTCCCCGCTGTCGCCTCAGAGCGCTTCACCGTACATTCATCATGATTGTTAAGCTTGCGTGCAGCCGTAAGCGCGGTTTCCTAGCAAGATCGATGGCCTTCAGCTTAAAACTTGCTTCATACGAACCTTCTTCGTTTGGGTTCCATAATGATGGGGCAAGAATTTTGAAAATAATTTATAGTTGGTAATTTGTCGTCCGTGTTCTATTTGCTAGCTGAATAAAAAAGCAACATTCTGCTTCTTTGCTTAACTTTTCTGTAGTTTTGATTCTAATTCCGGTTAGTTCGCCCCTAGCGGTGAAAGAAAAAAACCACAGAAAAGCCGCAGCCTCTAAATAAGCCGCACAGAAGGGTAAACAAAAGATATTTGAGAATATTTATTCATATGGAGTGTTTTTAATTGTGGGCACTGAGTTGTTTGTTTTTGTTGATTGTTCTTTGTAATATTTGAAAATGAATGAATAAAAAAATAAACATTACGGTGTAGAGTTTAGGTTAGGAGCCTTCTTATGTTATTGCAGGTGTGTTGCAGTTACAATTTCATTGTAAAAATAATGATAAATATAGCCGCAAGCGGCAATGATCGGCCCTCGCCACGCCGCCGCCCGCAACGCACAAATATGACATGGGTTTTATTGACTTTTTTGATCAGGACGCCAAAATGGAATTTTGTGCCAAATTTCATAACATCTCAAAAAACTAAATATTTTCCTCCCCATATAAAAATGTATTTCCCTCTGTAGGGGGCGCTATCGCACCAATTGAATTTGTTTCACTTCAAGTAGGTTTAGGGCAAAGGCTTTAGCAACGGATTCAAATTTGACGCAAATCAGACTTTGTGTGCGCAAATGGCAGCTAATTTAAAATTTGATGAATTTCTGAAAATCTTGCAACAGTTTGCGGCTTTGCCGCACAGACACCGTGAAAGATATCAAAATAATTTGGATAACTGTTGATGTCCCACTCCTCAACATCATTTTCACCAAATTTCTGCTATTTCGGGCTAACGCCCTAGGAAGAGTTTGTAAAAGTACGACGCTTGGAAAAATGGATGAGTCATGCTTTTTGAACCAATATGGCCGAAATTTGGTTGGGTAATAATATTTTTTACTTCCCTTCGATTGTGACTTTGTCACAATCTATCTCTGCGCCAAATTTCATCATTCTACGACCAGATTCAGTTTTGTGCCCGTCAGTTAACATGGTGTGTTATTGGCCCCTTTACAATAATAATGTTCAATTTTGGCATTACATGTTCATATGCATGGCACATGCATGAGTGAGCTACTTAGCGCAAATGAGTGCTTTACAGGGGAATCATCTCATTTACGATAAGAATGTTCAATTTTCCCACTACCAATTAGTATGTACGGGATGTGTACGGGACGTGCATGGGACATTCATGAGTGAACGATTGCTTCACATGGCCTTACGGAACTAATAGGCCTCTCGCCAGCTTGTGGTGCTCGGACCTAATGAATTAATAATATTTTATAATTATGTTATATCTTAGGCACTTCACCCACATTGTCTAGTATGAAAGTGGTGTTCATACTAGTGTTCCGAAATAGCATCCAATGGCACTGATTGGCAGCCTTAATTCCATCAGTCTGCCCCAGGGTAGCTTTGGTTACAACAGTAGCTTATCATCACCGAGTGGGGAGTGCATGAATAATGACTACTGTGTAGCATTACAAGTGTAAGGCATTATTATTATGTTTATCATACAAGTACTAACCAGGCTCCACCTTGCATAGCTTACAAGATCAAACGAGATCAGACATGGACAAGGTGGAGAAAAGTAGTTACAATTTATGCAAGCTGGTTTCTAATATTTGAATGTTGGCTTATTGCTCTTTACCTGAAATAGTTGACAGCTCAGTCACTGCAAACACAATACACTGCAGTGTAATACAGTCAGTGCTTGGTGATAATTGGCTGTCAACATAACCATTCACACAGAAAAGTACACAGCTGCACATTATAAGAACAATAACCTTCAAAAATGTTGATGCAGTTGCGACTTATACAAAAATATAAATGCATTCATAAATATGTATGTGTATAACTAAAAAAAAAAATCTCACCTTCAACAAAATTGTTACTTGCAAAGGGAAAATTCTGGACCTTAAAGTCCATATGACACATTAGACTACACTTTTCAGTACAACAAAGGTAATATTATTATATCTAAGATTTTGCCAAACATTTTGCCTGTTTTTCTCCAATTTGGCAATTTTGTCATTTGGCGTTTATGATGCTGCTTCCTAGTTTGACATGTCCAACAAATATGACATGCAACTGTATGTGGGTAGGAAAAGTTTTAATATTGGAGGATGTTAGGATTCATCTCTCTCCAGATATCGATCAACCATATATTATGTATTCATTTACCAGTGTAAATCTATAAAACATTTATTGTGTTGTGAATTACAATCTTCGCCACAAACAAGGGTTCCCTCAGAGTGGTTTGCAGTCAGATCCACAACTTCAGTATAGAAAGTGAGGGTGGTGAAAAAACCATTTTCTATGTATGATTTCCATTCACGTTGATCCTCAGCATTGCAGGATAAAACAGAGCGTATTCCATGTTCTTCTCTTTCAGGCAAGATTCTACCGGACCAAAAGCTTTGTGTTTATTGACCATTTGTGCTGAGTAATCTTTGAAGAAAGAGACTTGGGGTGTGGTTGGTTCGGGTTGGCCCATAGCAAGTTGTGTGAATGCAGCCATGACACGCTGTTTATCACTGAAGTTGTGGAAACTTCAGTATACTAGGTCTTAGACACTATTTTGGAGCCGGTTTGTGAGCCAGGGAGCGATGTGCATGGTCAATCTTTATTTTCTCAGCTTTTGTTGGAAGTTTGAGATATTTGGGGATCCAGGTCTCCATATACTTGATCACATCTTTACCCTCAGTGTCCCCTGGAATACCAACAATCCGCAGGTTACATCTGCATTCTCGGTTCTCCAGGTCATCTAGTTTGTCTGTCAAATCATGCACCTGGTTTCTGATACTTTGGTTTGTAAAGTAGAGAACATAGCCGCTGTGGCTCGCATATCCAGTTTGCCATTCTTAGATTTCTAATCATGCATTCCCGCCAGGGCTACATCTCTCTTTGCATCCACTGTCTTTGTCAGTAATCTCACATAAAGCCGCCATAATCACCATGAATCTGGTCTGGAGTTGGAACGAGCGTGTGATGTGGCCAGAGAGGCAGCGGAGCTTGAGTCAAACCTGGGCGCGCGGTGGCTGGTGCAGATGCGGAGGTAGCTAGCTTAGACATAGCATAGCCAGCCTGGTTCTCAGTGGCATTTTTCTTTGTGTTTTTCTTAGACATGGTCCCGAAATAAGTGTCTGCTCCCACGTAGAAATATTGGGTCTCCCCAGGTGAACTCATAATAAAGATGGATTATTCTAAGGGATACAACTGCAGCCAGACACGTCCAAACTAAGCAGCCACCATCCTGGAAGTCCCCAAGCAGTGTTTTCAACTCTCAGGAAGGAGAACTTAAACAAGACTAAAACCATGACCATTATTCTAATTGCCCCTCATAGTGCCTTAGATTATATGTGATAAATACATAATATTAGCTCAAGTGCCTGTTCAAACTAGCCCTGCTGATTGGAGATGAGAATCCTCATGACCCTTCACCTGCACTTGAAGTTTTGCCAATGACCCGGTAACACTCTGAGATATAGTTAGCATTGGGGAACTAGCTTTGATTTCTTGAGTTGATTGAGACATTTTGCTGCAAATTATCTGATATAATTTCCACAACTGACTATTCAGTGGCCACTTCTAATAAAAAACACTGATCCGAGAAAGCCACGTGCTGTCAAGGCTAACGGATACACCGCAGATAGAAAGATAAAAGCTATCAATTTGGTCTGGCCAGTCTAGATGTGGATGTCTTTATACATGTGCCGCTTACAGCCGCACCTCCTCCATACATTTGTGTAGATGGCGGTTTTCACAGATTGCCTGGTAATCATAGGTAGCGAGCGTGGATGCGGCACGTCTGAGGGAACACAAAATTGGTCCAGAAATGATCAGTGTTCTCAGTCTTAAGTGTTTGTTTCAACCTTTGATCCAACGCCACATTTTAAAGATGTTTTGTGGTCAAATTAAACTGAGTAACAATGTCATAAAACACTGTCTTCAAGGTGCTAAAAGCCTGCTAAATGGGTTCTCTGCTCATTCAAACAACATATAAGTGCCAATTTCATGTCATTTGTAATGGTTTTGAATGTTAACATCAAGTCTCATCATGACTCATCATCATCATCATCATCATCATCATCATAATATCTCTATCAAATCTGGGAACTTCGTGGCCTGTCAACAATGAAGTATAGCTTTCTACAACTTCCGGGCACCAGCTACTGTTCACTGAGAAAAGGAAAAGTCTGACTCTTTATAGAACGTTGGGCTTCTAAACCACGGCTATTCAGCTTCATTTTCCCAAGGGCCAGATTTTTTGGTGGGCCAAGGCCTCTGGGCCGGAGGTGCACAACACACCACTGGAACAAATGTTTGGTTCGCACAAACTATCCCCTTCACGGTTTAGATAAATTGAGTTAATACAATAAAATAACTGCTGATTGATTCGATTTTTGTGAGAAATAACAAACAAAATGTTTTACCATCACTGCCCATCCAGAACTGAACTAGAAATAAACTAGGACTAACTCAAAATGGGTCTAATGCAGCATTCAGGACTTAACCAAGAAAAAAAACAGGTCTAAACTAGTGTAACCCAGAATTTAACCAGTAAACAAGCAAACAATAATTATTATATATATTTTTTATATTTGAAAGATGGGTCGTGGGCCGGATTAAATCACCTGGAGGGCCTGATTTGGCCCCTGGGCCCTATGTTGAATAGCCCTGTTCTAAACAGAGAAAAAAGATGTGGGAGATAATCAAGGACCACCTCGAAGGAGTACAAACAATCACAGCTATGACTGTTCAATGTTATTCTCTTTACTGTAAGCACTAGTCACTGGTACAATTATCATAGGTTAAGAAATAAATATGATACAGTGAGTACGTTTCAGAATAGTAGTTCTGCCCGGTAGTCAAGTTGTCCAAGCTGCAGAACATATGCCAGTCTTAGTGTTTCCGCTACCATTGCATTGGCAGGGAGCCCCGCCAACAGCGCCACCTGCCAATCATATTTCATCATATTTCTTTTTTAAGATTTTTGTGGCCCGGAGGCTTTATTAGACAGGAGTCGACAGGGAGAAATGGGGAATGAGAGAGAAGGGCGGACATGCAGTAAATTGTCAAAGTCAAACTCACAACACAGCAGCCTGGAGCCTGTCACCATTCGGCTGCACATATTTCATCATATTTCATAGAACTCTAGTCCGCATTTTCTCTTAAGCTTCACCTGTCTAATCCAGTCCGTGACGCCCACTGATCCGATCCGTGTTTTGCACGGCTCAAGCACGACAGGTAGAGCCATGTGACAGATGCAGAAACTGTCCCAGCTCAACAGTAAGTTAAACTAGAGCGAATAGATGGTAATAAAATCAATATGAAGGCTTTTTGTAGTTGACAAATGCAAATGAATCCTAGCAGTTTAGCTAAAGCTGTTAGCATTATTTGTTTCACAGATTAATTGAGTTGCGTGTGGGATAAATTAAAGCAGTGAGTGTATGGAAAGTGCATTTTATTGCATCAGTGTTTAAGAAGATACGTTGGGCAGAAAACTATTTGTTCAGTCATTTAAGTTCATCGAGTACTTGAGTTTCATACACGCATAAAAGCCTTGAAAATAAAATTAACATGAAATATTATGTTTATGGGGCTTTTTTTTTTTTTTTTTTTTTTTTTTTACAGACATTTGATTTAGCATAGAAATTTGAAAATAACAATGTAAATAATATTACCAACAACTATAAACCTACAAGCCTATATTGTTCCCCAGGGTGCATGAGCGTATGGTCAACCGTGTGCACATACATGGCCATACCCCTGCCAAACCAGTAACCTTTAGGGAAACACTGAGGCTCTTTATCATCCTCATCATCATGAGATTGATTCCCGGTTTGCACAAATGATTTGCCTCCACTTTTTAAAACAGAATTTAGTTTGGTTGGCCCATCAAAACCCCTCACTGAAAACCTTTATTTGCCATTTCATTGTTTTCCATATGTCACTCGTTCCAATTTTTACATGTTTCAGGAAAACAGTATAAATAAATAAATAAAATAAAGTAAAATAAAGAGCAAGGGCCGCCTTATGTTGTTTAAAATGTCTTGAATTTAATTACAGCTCATCAAACCTCATTGAGCCTATGTGTGTCGAAGGCTAAATTGTCTGCGTGAGTGTGGATGCGCCTAATCAAGTGCGCTTCAATCTGGAAACCAAGCGCTTCAAATAGAATACCATTCAGCTATAGGACGAGATCCAGCTATGAAAGATGCAGATTAGGTAACATTGCATAAAATAATAGAATTGTATGTATCTTACAGGTAACAGTGCCCTGCGTCTACACATTTGTGCCCGTTGTGCAGAAATTACCAATTAAAAGCTGTTTGGAGGCGACATCTGCGGCTTCAGAGGGAAAACAACATGAGGTGCAGCATCTACTCAACACATTACACACACATTACATTTATTTGTTTGCTGTCGTAAATTAAGATATTAAAACTCTGAAGGGTCACTTTATATTGTCATAAATTTGCTCAGACCAAAGTGGATTTTGCGCTTAGTCATTTGCCAAATCTCATTAAGATTACCGGTACATGAAAGAAAGTTGTAATTTGTATGCCAGAAAACATGATTAACACAAGTTTCCCCAATTGAATAGCTGACTTTGTTTTTTGCCATGTTTATTTGCATTTGAACGACAGCTTTTGATAAATTGGAGACTAATTGTTTCAATACATTAATTACAATTTCAACTACCGGTATATGGTTGCATAGGAAGTGCCCCCAGTGTCACCAATGATTAATGTCAGAGAAAGAAAAATCGCAGAATTGTGTAAATAATTGGCATGGTTTTATTCAGTGTTACAAAGTGTGAAACTCAAAAGTACTTCAGACATTTAATATTTTTAATCTCACTGTTAATGACACAGTATTCCTACAGATGATAAATGCTTGAGAAAGCACTTTAGAACACTGAAAAGTGCCAGGGGGTTCCATGATGTGTTTCATTTAAGCCTATAGATGTGAAACTCTGGTTGCGCACAGCAGTCTGATAATCACGAATCATTAGCTGCCTAATTTCTGTGTTGTTGCACGCACTTCAGATACGTTCAGACTGGTTGCATGTTTTTGGGTAATCTAAGGACCAAAATGTTTTTATAACTATGATTAAAAAAAATACAAAACAATAAAAATCTTTGCCTTAAAGTTGGTGTTTCCAAGTTATTTTGAATCCCTGAACAGTGTATTTCCAGTATGACGCCCCCTAGTGTGTTGCTGAAGGGTTAATGTGGTGCATGAACATCACTGCTGCTCTTGCACTGGGAGCAGAGCCTTCAGCCAGTGTTGGCTCCGCGGAAGACTTCAAAGGCATTCTCTTTGGGGGGTAGAACCGCACACTCGCCAACTTCCTGCTGCCTCCACCTTAAGCAGAGGCTGTCAACGTATGATGAGTACAATATAAGCTTTGGTGTCTTACCCTCAGTGTCTGGGAGTGTTTTTCTGTTCAGTATCAGTCACTTCTTCATAAATATCTCTGTTCAATTCATCACAGGAAACAGGCAGGAATTCATAAATATATCATTCAAAGCTGGATTATATCCAATCATTACAACAAATACATTTTGTAGAAAAAGATTCAGTTGTAGTCATCTGGACTCTGTTTTAGAAAAACAAAACGTTTCAACTCTCATCCAGAGTCATTCCTATCTCATCAGAAAACAAGTCTGAGAACTCTTGTTATAAATAGCCCTGCCCACGGGACCTCCTGCTAATGGCCCATTGAAACTGGGATGGGCCTATGTTCTGTAGTTCCCCCTCACCTTGATGCCTATTTAGCATCCGAATGCCCCGGGCGTCTCCAGGGTTTCAGCAGACCATTATAAACAACTGGAAGGTTGAATCTTAAACCTCCATTAGGCTTTAATGAAGGATTCTCTTTTTTTAACAAAGATTGCCTCCTTAACTCTTCTTTCAAACCATCTTTTCTCCCTGCTCAGAATCTCCACCTCACTGTCTTCAATACGTTTTTTTTTCTAAAACAGAGTTCAGATGACTACAACTGAATCTTTTTCTACAATGGAACGGACTAACTAAAGATTAAATGAAATGCAAGTCTGTCTCTTATTGTACCGACAAAATGACATTGTTGTTTACTCTAAGGTTAAAAAACTTGTTCTGCTCGTCTACACATATAATGCTAACTGAATCTGACTCATTTTGCTGTACAATGAAAGATAAGCCATGGCTAATATTACCAAACAAATGAGCAATTTCTGCTTCAGCTCCTCCATCCTGAGTTTACTCAACATCTCTATAAGCCACTGAGACATAAACATAACATTAAGGACGGGGTATTACATTCATGGGTGTTCATTGTTAACACATAGCATACAGTGTATAACTCACCATATGGCCCACTCCTGAGTTGTTATCCATAGCCAGCCCTGTAGTCCTGATTCAGATTCTGTGGTCTTTTGTCCTGTTCAAGATGTTTTTTTTAAGCCTGATGTAACCTACAATATGTTTAGTCTTGGTTCAGGACTAGACTTAGTTCTAGATCTGCTGCTATGATCTACTCTGGTTCAAGTCTGGTTATTGATTGACACTGGATGGTCTTTGCTTGATCCTGCTTTTTGTCCTGTTTTTATGTGACAGAGCAATTTTGTTTTATTCTTTATTTACTTCAGGACTTTTGGTTGAATAGTACCATTGCAATTAGTTTATGGATATTGGATATAGATAATAAAATTGTTTTGTAGTCCAGCCCCCAGACAAGTAGCCCAGAGATGATATACAGTATATAATATCAGTGAAATAGTTGAGTCGTCTGCTTGGTACACCACAGAGCAGCCCAGCATGTAACAGGCAGGTATACAGAGGGTGACTTCCCCTCATTGCACAGGCCCTTTACACCTCAGGCTTTTGGTCCAAGATGCTTAAAGCAGAATTTTGTCAGTTAAATGAGCAATGAATTTTTTTTTTTATTGGGTAAATAATTCTCAATACACAGTAAATGTTTTGCCCTGAGCACCATGCAAGCACTTTAGTAGTTTTTATTGTATTTATTCTTTTACTTTTAACTCTTACATATTGTCTGATGTTGCATTATGTCTGGTTGTGTGATGTTTGGGTGGGATGCTATATATGATGTCACTGCAGAACAATACCCATGCGTACAAATAAAGTAACCTTGAACTCGAACATAGTGGGAAAATGTTTCTTCGTCTTTATTTAAACAATAACACTTGAGTTGCAAAACGCTTCACTTACATACAGGAATAATTATAGCTACCAACTAACAACAGTGATGGGAAGAATACTTAACATATTTAATAACAGAATACTGAATACCTGCATTAAAATTGTATTTTGTAATGTATTCTGTTACTTGGTGTAATTAGAGTACTGTATTCTGAATACCGGTACTTAGAATACTCTACACTACAGTGTAAAAACACAATATAGGATTAAAATCACCTTTTTGTTTCACCTTTTGTTATGCATTTGTTTATAAGTTAAAAGAACCTGTAACACATATTAGAGAAGGGTTAAATCACACATGCAATCACTACAGTACAGAACTGTACTCGAATACAGTAACACAAAAATAATCTTCTGAATAAACATTTTCGGCACATGTATTTAGTTACTTCCCAACACCGCCTATAACCACTGTGTTTCATTTTATTTTTTACAATATGGTTCATTAGTTTATTGTGATATTTTCTGTAGCAATACACTACAATGCACTACATCGTGACAGGAAAATAATGAACGAAACTGGAAAAAATTAAGTGTCAAGAAAAGAGCTTCATTAGACTAAGGCATTATTATGATTTGCATTAGATGACAGTTTCTTGAGTTATAACCCTTTGCTGTCAGTCTTTTAAAATCAGCACAGGTCAAAATGCAGAGGAGGATTACCCAACAGCCTGAAAACTGACTGAAAACAGACTGGCTAATTTATCCTGTTTATCTTCCATTCATTAAAACTACAAGAAGTGTTCCTTTCCAAAAGACGCAACACTGGCCTTTATTTCCATGATGAGGTTGTATTCACTGACCAGTCAGAGCTGGGACCATCGAATCACTGCAATTACGCAGGTTTGCTTTGGACTGCTGTGCAATCAGGCAGCAGTAGACACAAACAAGCTGTGTTTCAATTCATTTGCATTGTGACGACCACTTTGTCAGACAACTCAATGTTAAAGAAGCATTAACTGCTGAATAATGAACAAGAGATTAGATTTAAAACTATATACATTCCTTTAATTTTAGACCATAAATAAATACTTTGATACTAGGCTGTAGTACTGAACATTTGCATATAATTTCACCAATCAAGCATGGCAGTCCTATTGCAGGCAATCTGATTTCTCTATATACTGTATGTAACTGCCTTTCCTAACATTAACCTCTATTCATTATGATTACAGCACTTAGAATAGTGTCAGTCTGGCAACCCTCCATTTCTTTGATTACTATGAATCTCAATTCCTATCCCAACCTCAGAGAAATGGTTTTAATTAGTTGCCGTGGATAAAAGACCAGATCATAAGTGAACAACGGTGGAGTGACTGGCTGTAGTAACTCTGACTGGCTTTATTAATCCTAGTCAAATCAGTATATCTTATATATATTAATTAGAAATGTCTGGAAATTAATTTCAGTGCATACATTTTGTCAAATATTATTTATTTTTTTGCAAATTTAAATTGCAAACTTGTATCTGACTTTGATAATTTTCTAAGACTGAACATGCAAATTTCCCCTTCATTTCTCACATGTCATTGCATTAACATTATAGGTTTTTTATGTTTACTAAAAGTTTGACTCAAATAGAAGTCAGCGTTCTCAACAAAGTGTGTTATTTGGCAATTGTTGTTGCTGTATTGTTTTTAAATCTATTCATGGCCTGGCACCACCTAGTTTATCAGAAACAGTCTTTGCAGTGCCAGAGCACTAAGGTTAGAGGAGACAGAGCATTTTTTTTAAAGGAAGGAGACATATTATGTTTTTCCAGGCACTTAGTATTTGTAGTAGTTTATTTAAAGGGACAGAACAGAGAGCACTGTCACATAAAATAGTAACCAAGGCCATGTCCATAGGCCATCTAGCCGGAGGCTAATTTGAAGACCTGGTCCCGACATTAAAAACAGACAACATGCAGAAGTGAACTATTCAAGATTACAGATTTTGAATCCAGTCATAGTTCTTGTGGTCTTTAGTTATGACATAGTTTTAAACATGTTATATTATGATCATTTTTTTCCAGAAGGTCAATCGGAAAAAATTATGGTAAATTTACTTACCGAACCTTACCTCTGTAAGTGCACAAATGTAAATCACAGAAACTTGTTTGGAGCAGTTCTTGAAGTGTCCAGTATGGCCGCAGTCTGTGTTGTACGTCAGTGTGACCTGTTGCATGTGCTGTTGCTCAGGCGAGTATGTGATGAATGTTCGAGTCCATCTGTAATGTGTGTCGGGGGCATGAGTGTGGTGACAGCACCCTGCTCTGTGCCCTGCTCCACTGCTCAGGTTACACCAGCTCACAGTCTCCTAAACATTTGCTTCACTTTCTCTCATCAGAACATGGCAGAAGAGACCACCAGGGAGGCCACCATGACAGGAGCGCAGCCTTTCAGAGCTGTTTACATCCCAAACACAGAGGAAAGAGAAGAAAGGAACAGCGTACAATCGGACAGAAACACAGAAATTGCTGTAAGTAACAAATTCATCATGTTTTAGGTGCATTTCAATTCTTTTGTGAGATTTGAGATAAGACAATGTCAGCAGTGTCTTATTAGTTTGAGCTGAATCTTCGCGCTTCTCTTTTCAGACAGTGTAATTATATTTTAAAATAATTGCATCTCAACCTGTCATAGACTTTAACTTTTGGTTCTTTTTGTACTGAAAATGTGAGGTTTGTTTCATCTCTATATACTTCCCCCCTGCACATTTCTGTTAAAACTTTGGTGATCTTGTCATTATTAATGCTTGTCATCAATTATTAAATCATTAAATCACATTTTTTAGTATTTACTATGCTGTAATGTACATTGTACTTGAGTAAATGTTTTAGGCATCTGTTCGCTATCATTTTTCAGTGGATGCTTTTTACTTTTACTCCACTACATTTGAGAACAGGTATCTGTACTTTCTACTCCACTACACATGTTTATGATGACATCTTCCCTGAAGGTTTTGACTTCAAGTCCCAGATTTGAGCTTTTCAAAATCTAAGTGAAACTCTTTCACAAGTGCATTTTGAAATAGGTACAAGGTTCAATACTTTTACTGAAATATTTTTTTTCTTATGTGAAAAAAGTGTGTATGATTTATATCTCGGGATTCTGTATACTTTTCAAAAATGTATTCAGGATAATATCCTGAAAGTAAAGCTAAAGAGCAAGTGATCTGCTTTAGATTTGTATTTAGATTTAGATTTAGGCTTTGTATTAACAGAGCATTATGATACTGTCTGTATCTTTGGATTAAATGTGCAATGACGACAAAGACTGTCTGTAGCTCTGATGTCAGTTGTGAAACTAAATCAAACCTTTTCTTTTCCAGTGTGCACCTTCCCATGATCTCATGTCTTGCTCGGCTTCCCTCAGCAATCAGTCTAAAAATACCTCTTGCGGAGGACAGACCGCTATGGAAGGCAGCCACTAATAAACACACAGACATTTCCCAGCGGCGCCATCAGTGTGTCCCGGGGCGTGCGTCCGAGGTTAGCTTGGGTTGCAATTTCAAAACACAAGTGGACAGAGCTAGTCCCAACAACTCTGCAGATCTGTTTCCTACTCCGGCTTCTTCCAGAGAGTCCATCCTATCTGCATGCTCGGACAGAGATGCTTCTCCTCTCTTCGGCAGCCGCACTATCTCACCCTGTTCTTCTGTCTATTCAGGAATCTTCACTCCTTCAATTGTTCCAGTTAAAAAGCACTTTCTAGCACCTGGTTCTAGCCTGATTAGCTTACCACAAAGTTTACGCTCTTCGTGTGAAAGCCTTTCGTGCCCAATGTCCCCAACACCTACTCGCCACCGCCCTCCATTGACCCGCCTGTCTCTCCTCACCGCCATTTTAAGGAAAGGTCGCCTCCCCGTTTTGTCCTCCACCGTCCAGCGCCCCTACACCCCCTGCTGGCCTGTCAACAACATTACATTATCCCATTGCAACGCTTGCTCTGCTGCCTCCAGTGTCGCGTCCATTCCCTTCGAACTCTCCTCCAACTTCTCCTCCACGACATCCATAGACAGCCAAAGTGACGCGTTCAGGGACCCGACGCGCTGTGCCACTGCACCGCCGCTCTTGTGCAAAAGGACCTGCCCCCAAAATCAAATCAAGACCAGCACATCAAACACTATCCCAAGATGGCAGCAAGTCATTTCCCCGCCGCCTCCGAGCGCTTTGAAATCAGAGATAAAAAATGGCTCACTCAGGCTGGTTCCACAGCCGGTTTGTTCTTCTATAGTCAGATCCGTTTCACCAATGAATCGGTCTTACGTTTCTGTTTCCAAACCAAAATTGCCCATGGTGAAGCCTTCAATCTGCGTTAATATGGATAATAGGCCCAACAAACTCACTTGTCTATCTCCTGAGCCTGCTTTTGAACTAGACACAGGTGTGCCACAGAAATGGACCCGCCTCCCTAATCCTTCATTCTCAAAGCTTCACTCTTTATCACAACTGCTCAAATCTCCTCCTTCGTGCTCTTCTGAAAATGTTACTTATGCCTTTTCGCCGGCGCCGTCACCCACTCGGTTCACAGCAGGGAACCCACGGGTCCCAAGCCAATCTGAGCCTAAAAAATCACATCACCAATCTCACTGTCTGTCTACGTCTCGCTACACTCCCACGGCTCTTTCAGGATGGCCTTCTCCGGGTGCTTCTCCCTCCTCTACACCCACTCCTTCGCCTGCTTCACCAATCAGAGAGCTCACCCCGTCGCCCTCTCTGTCACTGCGCTCCACGCCTTCTCCGCGACCGGGGAGTGGAATATCAGACGGCTCTGACAGGGAGGGTAAAAAAAGAAAGGTAGCTTTGCCCATGTGCATGACACGTGCTTGGTGATTTTTTATTTTTTCATCTGCTCTCTGACACACTGTTCCTTAAGACTTCCCGCACGCTCCTATAGTTAAAAACAGTTGTATGATAATTAATCACAATCATCTGCTTATCGGCTTCTCCTTCTCACACTTATGTTTTAAAACTTTGCTATTTATAAATCACGTTGCAATAAATGGGATGTTTATTGCAACGTGTGCAATGTGATGGAGGGAGCATTTAGAGTGAGTGCAGCTCTCGAGGCTGAGGGAAACAGCAGGTGAGGACAAGAGCACAACTGCTGTCGCAATTTAAGACAATGAACCAACAAAAACCTTGGAAAGGAATTGATTTGCTACTTGAGAACAATTCAGTTAAGCCATCTAAAATACGCTTTTGTCATAGATATTGAAGTCTTGGGATTAAGGAAGCAACTTTGTCAACTTTACATTCATTTTGGAAATCACAGCAAGAAGTCCAATTCAAGCTGTAACAAATAGGGGGGGAAAAGTGAGGATCATACACTGGCAAAACGGTGCTGCCTTTGGTTTTCAGATCAAATATAATGAACCCCTGAACACGTGTATATGAAAACACTGCATGTGACCTAGTTAAGATTCATATTTTGTAACAAATCCCTCTTGACAGTTATTGGCATCATCATCAAATACAAGAAACGTATATAAGCAAGCGTCACTTTTCTAGGCCAAGCTTCTTTGGCTATAAAATCACATCATCCAAGTTTCTTCCAATGATCACAAATGTAGTTTACGAAGTGCAAGAAAGGACATCCGTGTAGACAGCTGTTGCTTTTAGTGTTCTGGCTTGTAAATGAGCAAAAGTGCAGTGAATCTATGTGTTGGCATTTCCTATCAACGCACACGCAGATGACTTTGCGTTATTATAGTCAAAGCAAAGAACACATGCCTCAGGAAATGTAGGACACAAATAATTACTTTTATGGTGAATCCCTCCATTCTAAAAATGAGCTAATGTTGTGTATTACCTGTCTTCTCACAAACCCAGCCACACAAGATTAAGTCCAGCTATAAATCACTGGCAGCAATTCCCACCAACACTCTGCTTCTGGATCAACAGGTGAGTTTTCTTGACTATTGTTGGTCTGTTATGTAAATCTATATAAAAGTCAACATGTAATTTCTATTAGCCTATGTTTGTTGTGTAATAGACATTTCACCTAATGCTTTAGACTGGTTAACAAACTCAAAACATTTCATGCAATTAACGTGGCCTATATCGTCATATATCATTGAAAGGGAATACTGTTTTGTGCAGAGCAAGGTCCTCCCATCTGGTGAGTCAGTCTGAGTGGAGCAGGGTCTCGGACCAGAACCACAGAATAAAACGAATGATCCTATGTACTGCAAACATTTCCTCTTAAATTTCTTCAACTTATTTAGAACTGATTAACTTTAACCTCTTGACATTTTGTTTCCATTTTGTCAACCATCATCTGACCGCTCCTGGGAAGGTCAAATTTAAAAAGAAAGTGACAACCCACTTGTTTTAAGTCAAAGCCACTCTGGGAAGAGTCAGGCTCAGTTTGTACACCAAGTCACCAGATATAAAAAAATACCCTAATATAAATCAATAAATAATACGTATTATATAGGCATTCCTAGGGTTAATAGGGGTTTGAATACGGAGACATTTTAGTCAAGCGTAGACAGAATAGTAAATATAGTACTTTGATTCTGAAAATGTTGGCCCTGTTCCTCCACATTATTTTCCCCCTTTCTTTCATTACTCATAAGCCGTCATGTTTGTTTTGACTCTTATAGACCATGCGTTTCTCAGTCTAATTGGTTTATGGTTTCAGATGATCACAACATTATATGGGCCAATAATACTTAATATAGATGCAGCAGCTAAACCTAATATTGATATAAGTATGAAAGAAAGAAAATACTGCTCAGCGCATGTATATACCATTTTTTCTTCTCTAACCATTGATAAATAAATGCATAACAGATACATAAAACACAAATATATAAAACCTTTTCGCTTTTTACACTGTGATATGATGCAACTTCATGTGAAAGTATTCTAAATATTCAAGAGTGGACCATGTAACGGAATATGTTAAAATGTATTCATTATTCAGTATCGAAATACAATTGTTACATGCGCTTCAGTCTAAAAAAAACTATTAAGCAAAAAATACTTTGATTCTCTTTTATGTAAGTGTAAAGAATAAAATAGACTTCTTGCCGCAAACAATCTAGTTGTGTTTGTACTGAAATGGTTACACAAAAATGACGAGAATGATCCTTCAATCGCAGAGAACCTTGGTGGAGCTTGGGGGAACTAAAACAACTGTAATTGTGGTTTGGAGGCTGAAGTAGGTCTGTCTGTTTGCAGGTCATAGATGAGCAGGTGGAGAAAGGAGAGGGCCGCGCTGGGGACAGAGGTGTGCTGTTACACCCAGAAGAGACTGACACCCACACAGAAGTACATACAGTACAAACAACTGCACATTTCACGCCCGCATCACACCACACAGCTGTAAACAATGCCTCTGTCTGTGGAGCAGATGTGTTCGCCAGCCTGGCTCAGGAAGGAGTCCGAAGAGTTGTACGCAGTTATTGATGAGATTTTAGGAAGCAGCCCCATTCCACCTGTGAGTGACCAATAACTCACAAATAACAGCATAATAAAAGCACATATACAGTGACCCGCTCATCACAGTTTAATCAATGTGTTCTTTTTCTCCGCAGAAATCCAAACCTCCAGTTGTCAAAGAGGCACAGGTAAAGACTTCACAACATGTTTTTATTGTTCTTCTAACTTCTACTACTTTAATTTCAATGTAAAAAAATGAGTTGATCTGTTCATGTTATCCCAGGCTCAATCAAGATTTGTGTTATTTTTCTAATAAATAATAGAATATCCAGTTTTAATCTTTTAAGATTATATTAAAGCCATGGTATCTGCAATTTCTTTTCAAAATCAATATGTTCTAACATCAGTTCAGCATAAATGTATATGTATGTATATTATTATTCTTATAAATAACATACCATTGTCTGTTACAAATTATACTGATGAAATGGCTCATTCTTTTTAAATTTATTGTAAAAATTTTTTGTAGAATTAGACCTCGATCAATGTGGGTGGAGACCGATTGTTTAGAAACCGGAACAACCAATGGCCAATAAGCTCTGCCAATATTTTTGGGTTGATTTTTATTATCTTCCCTGATTAATATGATTTGAACTAATTGATCCCTAATCATATTTCGCAGCAAAGCCGTAAGGGAGCGGTGTAGTCACCGTTTGTGCAGTGCCCTTTTCACACTTAAGTGTCATATATTTCCAGCCCATGTTGGACATTAGCCAATTTGTCAGACTGACAAAACATTTGCATCGTTGCCATGTCAATTCAAAACTATTCTATTATTTGACTAGTTAATTGTGCTCAAAAAAACTGTCACATGTGACATTTAGGTTACATTGTCATCGATTATTAAACATCTTATCTGAGCAGTTATCAAATGTGGCAGCAGTCTCTGAATGTGAAGACTGAACTGGAGTCACCGAGGATTTCTTTTCATCAGTCTTTTGTCACTGCACTGTGGGATGAATCATGAATGCACTAAGTTTAGATTACTTTTTTGTTTCTCCAGAAAGTCACCACATCATATTTGTTTACTCTTTATCTTTAGAAAAACAACTCAACATTTCCACAAACTTTTGGTCGTGAAACTAAATACGTGAGTAAAACTCTACACATGTCTACAAAGATTGCAAAATTGCTGCAATTATTTGTTGTTTTTACTGAAAAAAGAAGTGGCTAGAATCCACTCCCTTTCTTTATTCAGTATAAATATTTTGAACCCAGGCTGCAATGTTAAGAGGAATGCTTAACTGAGGCTCTGTCTGCACAAAGCTGATTACAACTCCCATTATAATGCTCCCACCATTTCAATCTTTCAATGCAATCTTTTTTTATGCAATTGTATTTTGTGGTACCTCGATACATAGGTTCTCCTCTCCACAGATCTGACCTGTAACCTGCCTGTCTCCATGGCAATATATACGTTTAATCTCAAACTGTGAAGCATTCCAGGCAAAGTGCTCCTTAAAGATTCTATCTAAATTGGATTATCTTTGAAAAAACATTCTAATTAACTTTGTTTTATCTTCAAGCATTTAACTGACTTTTTTGTTTTTGAAAGTCACATCTTTTGTCAGAGCCCAACACTACACTCAGCAATGCATATGGATTTAATTATTTGATTTTATAGTATAGTATTTTTATTCAGGCATCTGTTGGAATTTTGAAGTCACCAGGAAATGGCCAAAGAAGAGCAGATCTTCATCTGGTAGGTCTTGTGTTGTGCTGGAGATACATGAGCACATACCTGCACCTTCACTGTTGCCATGTTCCAGACGAGGCCGGGGGTGAGCCGATCTGTGACAACTGCTCCTAGACTGACAGCAGAGGATCCACAAATAAAGTCTGAGTGCAGTCCCTTCAGGCACATTGTCTCTCAACATTTCAGCAACAACCCAAAGGTACAATACAACACACTTTTACACAAATGCGTAAAAGCTTGTCTCATACACATCCAACAATGCATACGCTATATTTTTTAGACTTGTGGCTTTGAGTCAGTGAGTTTACTAAGTTTACTAGTGTTTCTGTTTTTCTTTTAAGAATGAGGTATGTCTTCAAGCCTGCACACAATGCTTCTGACGGGTTGCAAAGTAAATAAGACAATACTGAGGGAACAACATAGCCATCGGAAAAAGTTTACTGCTTTACTTACTTCATGCTCAGTTTTTAAATGTGTTTATAGCCAAAGCCACTCAGGTTGCAGTACACTGTTATCCTGATGTCTGCCCGTCTAAACTCTGCACTAGTGCTGCTGAAACAAGAAGTGCTCTTTGTAAGTCCATGATGAAGGCGAGCGCAATCGCAGAAAATATTTAATTTAGTGAGGTCACAATTGTGTGAAGAAAATATGCGCACAGAGGGAGAAAACAATGCTTGGTTTCAGTGGAGGATCTCAGAGTAAACATCAGCTTGTCATAAAAGATTAAATAAACACAGCACTGATTCTCTTGCTGATGGATTCAAAAAACAGCCCCCTTTTCCTTTCTTCCAAATGTTTTCATTTCATTGTCATCCAAATTAGAATTAAATAGGCAAATTGGAGACCTTCCTAGACACATGACAACATATGAACACTGCAAGAAGGTTCCATAAGGATCAAAGTTTTGAACCCAGAGACAGGACACAGCATGAAATTGGGAGAGAGATAGAGACATTCGGCACAACAACAGTTTTCTTCTCAACTTTTCTTTTCTTTTTTTTCTGATTTGAAGGCCTTTGCCCCAAGTCATTTGTGAAAAAGATGTCTCGGTCTCAGTGGGTTTTCACAGGTTAATAGGCTTTTTTTGACATGACGGTTGTAGCGTGATATGGGGAGAGACATTCGGCAAATACTGTTATGATTGGTCAAACAAACATAATGTTCCTTGTCTGTTTTTCAAAGGAAAATACTGTGTAAGACTTGAATGCTTTTCTTTTTCATAGTCCAGGCCAGGCTGCAGTGAGTGAGGCTTTTACCATTTCCAAACGACACAGAGAGCTATTTAGCACATCAGCGCGCTTGACACATCTAACGCTCAACACCACTCTTCTTTGAAAGGCGCGCATGTTTCGAAAAGCTACATATTCTCGAATTCAAAGCCACTCCGAGTGTGAGTGTACCTGTGTGGAGGATCACTTGTGCGTTTGGTGAGGGTCATTATGACAATAATGAAAAGCACTATTATAACCAGTTCAATACAATTTTCTTCACTTTTTTTCTGCAGATGTTTTATCAACTGTAAACATAGCAAATTCTGGCTTTAAAACTGATGGCCAATACCATATTTTAGAATAATTTAGAAATAGAATTACCACGGATTTGGCCAGTAACAACTTTCCCATTTCTTATTGGCAAATATAATGACAAATTCATCATCTAACCCTGGTCATCTGAAAAACATGTGAAAGGTGCAAAGTGTGAAAATTAAAATAGAGACATGTTAAAATAGAGACAGACACGTGAGACATTTACGTTACGACAAAATGCAGACATGGCCAATCATCATAACAAACATGTACATATTATCTGTAACGGCTTTGAAAAATACTGGCGAATGTCCACCTGTGAAATGGACTCAAACCTATTAACTAATGGGGTGCTAAAATATCATAATATTGTTGTGATACAAAAGTAAAGGAGTATTGTTTGGCTTATTTTTTTGAAAATTATGTTGTTTGTTTTGTTGCATGTTTAGAGAAAAGCAACTTGTTTTGGCAATCGTATTTCATATTTGTGCCGGTTTTTCCTCAAGAAGAGTGACATATTGCAGACTATGTTGTGCAATATGTCACTTACCAAAACATTTTATTGTGAGCCATGCATTGTAATCGCGAGGGACTTTGTTATTGCGCCATTACTAATCACATCTCAGAGGAAATCAGGGAAAAGGAGGCACAAAATCTCTGTCCAAACCACAGAGGAAGCCAGGATCATGTGTATGCTTGCTCACACAAAATAATGCATTTTGTGGTTACTGAAATTCTCCATACTTTCCTAAGGCTCGAATCATATGGTACTGGTTGATCTGAATCAGGTGTCGGGACCAGGACAAGGCCAGAAAGTTGAAAATTATAATGAAAATATAATAAAAAAATAATAGGTTTTGTTGTTTTCTTGAGAGCAAGTAAGAAGTTTGGAGTTCACAGAAGGAGTGAAAACACATATTTGTACGTGAAGTGTAATTTTAACATAAACCTTAACCATTGTCAAAGACAGATGTGCATGTTCATATTCATGAATATTGGGTAATTTGCATTTTTCTCTGACCTCATTGTCCATCTGAATAGTGCCTTGGGGCATTTTCTTTCTTTCTTTCTTTTATTTTCTATTTTTTTGGCCCGAAGGCTTTATTAGACAGGAAAGTTCAAGCATGAAATGGGGACGAGAGAGAAAGGGGGACGAGAGAGAAAGGGGGACATTATTAAAGTCAGGAATCACACTGTGCCCGGCTGCACTTGGAGCCTGGCACACGTGTGCTGGTGCCACTTGACCACCGGGCAGCACAGCCTTGGTGCATTTTCACACACTAAAAAACTCACCTGGTCATAATTGAATTCCAGCGAGAACTCTGTTGGTTTAAATGGAGAACAAGGGACAAGTCTTGCTGCTAAAATATGCTATAAAGTAGATTGATTTGTGTAAAATATCCAATGTGCATTTGACCAACAAGTCAACAATTCACAACCGATTCTCTGGGCGGCCCAAAAACAGCTTTTTAGTCTGTGAAGAATGTATTTTCTCTCGAGGTCGGCAGCCCTGTGTTAACTAAAACAAGCAGAAGCAGGATTACGTCGTTTGGCGGCGCCCAGACGGGCTTTCGGAATAAGGTTAATACAGATCGATGACTACATATGATTTGGGACACCAGATGGAAAATAACCTTCAGCTACTTTCCAGTGTGTTTACATCCACTGTCCCAATTAAATATATAAATTATATTTGGATAAAAATGCAATTAGGCTGTAAACACCAAGGGATTTAGGAATATTTAAATGCTATTTGCCCATTTAATCTATGAGAGTAAAATGTCTGGAGGCATTTCATTTCAACCCCACAGAGAAATGTGTGTTAAATTGTTGTTGCAGTGCAGCTGGATTCTGTTAACAGTCTTTGTCTAAACCATTTGTTTTTCTATTTAGACTAAAAAAACGCTTCTCCAAAAGAGTGACATAAGTGCATACCTTATAGCTCCATTTTATCACCGCTTAAAACTTTTAGAAAAGTTTCTCAGACAGAACAAACCACACATCTGCCTTTGGTAACAAAAAAGTAGGAGTACAAGATAGTGGCTACCTGCTCCTGTAAAGCCATTGAGAAGCAAAGTTGGTGGGTTAGTTATAGTTAAGTTGTACGAAAGTCTCAACCCCTTGACGCCTAAAGTCATGAATTCACGACATTCTGTTTAAACTCAAAATGCGGCCATTATATTACATGTGTTGCCCCAATGCCATGACCTGTTCATTTGGACCTTGGAAACAAATTGAGAGCATTTTTATTTCGGTGGGCTGCTCGTGGTACAAACTGCATCCCGTTGAAGAGAACCTGTCGTCTGGAGCAACGCGTTCCAGCGGGCTCCTGTTTGGGGATGGACCAGCAAGGCAAAGGTGAATATAAACTTGATGTGACGAATACTGTTTGATGCACATTACTGGACCAGAGCCGACATGTTAAGCTGTTTTTACTCACGTCCCTGAATTCTGCTGCGTCTTTAGACACGTTCTGAAGCGATTGTTCATCTAGTTCTTTTGTTATACGCATTGCTACTGCTTTATTTATAGCTTTGCTTCAAGTATATCATGATGTGGACCTAATCAGCCCTATTTTTGCTGCCTCAAACCTTCAGTGTAGTTCTTTACTTTGTAACACCCACGGCTTTAGTCCTGGTTTGGTCCTGGTTCAGTTCTGGGTAAGACCTGGTTAAGTTCTGGCTAAGACCCAGGATAGTCCTGGTTAGTTGTTCTTTTGTCTGAAATAGTAGCTTTAAATATTCATTTAGTTGATTTCTAAATTAGTTTATTCTGTTTGACATTTGATTATAAGGTGGGCCCCAGCCTCTTGTTGCCACTACATCAAGACAACACTCTGCAAAGGCCCGTAGTTACACCGGGACCGCACTCTGTGCCATCGCTTACTCCAGGACGACACTCTGCACCTGCCATTATACCCCAGCACTCTGCGCCGGCCACTACAGATGGTGCACACACATATATATATATATATATATATGTATGTATATATATATATATATGTATGTATAATATATGTATATATATATATGTATATATGTGTGTGTGTATAGTATATATATAGGTATATATATATGTATATGTATATGTATATGTATGTATATGTATATGTGCTGGATACATGTATCTACAATACTGCACACAATATTATACTATATAAAATGTTATAATATTATGTTATTATATTATGTGTATTTTTTATTCTAATGTTCTTTTTAAATTTTTTTATGTATTTGGTCATTTATGTGTTTTAGCCCTGTTAGTGCTGGATTTGCGCTGCTCTAAGAGCGTTTTCAGGCATATTTTAAGCCTGCCTTGAGATTCCTAGTCATATTTGGGTCGTGACAATTATCTTCATCAGCATCAGTTTGAGACATCAATAAAATTTCTTGTGAATCTTACTTGGAAAAAAATTTGTTTTTTTTGCAACTTTATTACAATTAACTGTCGTTTTTGTTCCAGTTTTTCCTGAAGAGGCTTATGTGCGACAAACCTATTCAGCCACATCTACACAGTGCCCTAATTCATCTAATGATGGTCTCCTACATACTCGGGGCTTTAGCTCATTTGGTATTATGTTTTCAGACCTGAAGGATGGCGGTTCAAATCCAGCTTCTGACATAATAAACATAATGCAGCTCCCTCAGATAAAAACTGTTGCTGTGTCCTTGGGCAAGACCAATGACACAAACTATCACTGTGCCAGGGACGAGTGGCTCTTATCTGTGCGCCCTAGTGCAGAGAGCTTAAAATCACGATGCCCTGCTCTCACGTGACATCTGAAGCTTGTCTGTACCTTGAGTGTGGACTGATTGGGGGAAGCCAGTCTTCTCCTATGCTGCTCCTGCAGCTTTGAAAGCTTGAGACTTTCACTCATTTAAAAAAAAGCAAAGACAGAAAATCTTACAAAAAATTGTCTATGCTCTTAAATGTAGATTCTGTTGTAATTTTTCTTAAATGTCTCTTTTGAATTATGTGCTGCTACATTTTCACCCTTGAAAAAGAGGTCTCAATCTCAATCTCAATTTTAGCTGGTAAAATAAAGGTTAATAATAAATGAAAATACTAATCAAAACACTTAACCCTCCTTCCTCCAGTGTCTGCATACACTGGTGTATGAATGTGTGAGTCGGTGACTAGTTCATAACTTTAGTACAACAGGAACAGTTATAAAACATTAATTTCAGATGACTACTTTTGATACTTTAGACTTTTAGATCACTCCAGGAAGAATGGGACTAATTGCACATGGTCAATTCAAATCTGTAAGCCATGGGCAAGTATATGTTAAACAATCAAGAGAACAGTACAGCACAATATCATTATCTTTTATTGTACCCATGAACTAGAATAATCTTGAATCAAGGTCTTGGCACTTCAATAATCTTCTTCCTGTTCGTTTTTTTTACACTTATAATCCACATAATAAAAATGCGCTGTCAATTATTGTCAATCAAGTATTCAAATCCTTGTTTGTGTCTAAAACCGAGCGCAGGTGAAGAATGAGACAACATCCAAAAAGGATAATTGACAATTATAAACTAATGAATATTCAATCCTGCAATACCCTTAAGGAAGCAGCAGAGTTTGAGCCTTCCTTCTCCCTTCACAGCATTATCCTTTGTTTCTTTTCCTCTTCTAGGGCGGAAGCACCGTTGGGGTAGACAGTGACTCAAAAGGCCGGGCGCTAGGAGCAGAGGAGCGCCCCTGTGCACCCTCAGCATGCGACCTGCACATAACTGAGCCAGAGGAGACCGTCAATCACCCCCCAAAACATGGACCCTCCCTGGGCTCCTCCACATCGTTTTGTGCCGCTGAGAGAAAACTGCTGGCGTTTCAGACTCAAATTTAATCTGCAGCTGAGACAAGAGCTCGAAAATATAAAGACAATTATACCCTGCAAGGCCCCTGCAAAATGAACAGAAGCAGAACACTTGAAACTGTGACTCCGCCTCACAGAGCAATAATGTACACCAAAGACCGCAAAATTACTTCTTTGACTTGTTTTAAATACAGTGATTTATGGAGTTTTAAATGTTCAGAGCAATTACAGGCTTTTCACTTCAGAAACAGAAATTAAATGTCTATAGAACTTATGTTCTATTATCAAAAAAATATACCAACCAGGTTTATACTTAATTCATCCTTATCTACCTTATCTAGCATTGACATTTGAAAACAGACAAATTTCCATTGACTCATTTGATTTGCAAATTAATTCGACTAGTTTAGATTATATGACCAAAACCTCCTTTTCAATCTGAATCCCTTTTCCTGTTTTTAATTGTAAGAAGCCATTTTCTCTGATTCTGTGGTTCATTTTTCTTGACTGTCGCCTCTAAGGCCCCATCTCTTCACATGAATCATCTCAGAAAACCCAGGCAAAAAACTTTACGAAAGGATCTTCAAAATATAGGGGTCAGACACTCGAGTCTACACTTGTATCTGATTGACGGGCTGTAGCACTCTCGCCTCACTGCTGAGTGGTTCCTCTGGGCACTTTGGTTTCTTTAATCAACCAAAGACATAATCCTCCAAGTACTCCTCTTGTAGTGTTGAGACAATACTAACATCTCAAACTCAATTTTGGAAAAAGCTTGACTCAACACCAACTTTGATATTATTCATAAAACACTCCTGCTTCTACAATATGATGTCATTTTCAATACATAATATTGGGGTTCAATCATTAAACAAGGGGTTTATAGTAAAAGAGCAAGACCATTCTAAAAGGTCCAACAATGTCCCAGTTATGTCATTTACAGTGATGGGAAGAATTATTAGAAGATGTATTTAGTTACAAAATACTGAATACCTGTATTGTTTTTTGTAACATATTCTGTTACTTAATCTGAAGTGTATTGTAAATAGAGCTTTGTTTTTGTTTCACCATTAGTTAGGCAAGATACCACAACCTAATCTTGCCAGTAAGATTAATTGTCCTCTATCTTCTAAAAGAAAACTCTCAAGCTGCTTGGTGTGCTGTACAGAAATATAAAGTTGTAACCCTCTTAATTCCAATCAATTCTTTCTGGGAAGCATCAGGGTCAGTTTGTACACCAAACCCACAAGTAAAAAATTACTCTAAAATAAAATGAAAAATGAATAGGACTTTTATATGGATTCCGCCTGGACATTTTTAAAAGAGAATTGTCAAAACCCAATAAATGCTAAAACTAGAGTCAATCAGCCGATTCCTTCAGACGCCAGCTTTACTCATTCATATATTTAACAAAGACAATCTAGGCTGGATAAAAAATCTGAATTCCTCTGTGCAGAGCTCATTTCTACTTATAATTCGAGTAAACCAGACATCAGAGTCCAAAACTACAGAGTCTCAGCTTCACAAAGGCTCCAGACAATTGTTTGTGCTCCAGAGGGTTCAGGACCAGCTTCAGTTTGATATGAGAGTCATTTTTTTCAGGCGTTCTTGGAAAATAGGCCCTCTGCATAAGGAGTTAAGCCAAAATATTGAAATGTTTACACGGTGTAGGGAATGTCAGGGCCTCCTTATTGGATCCATCAAACAGAATGTCCATGTACTCTTCTTGTGATTAGGGCCATCAAAGCAGAGCCTACTCCACATCAAAGTGCTCTAGGAGAAGCGGTAGTTAAAGCGGTCCATGTGATTGCTGCACTTACTGAAGCCACTGCCCGCTGTGCACCACAGGGCGAACACGTCTTGCAAAGTGAGCCCCCAGTCAAAGTCAAGAGCAATGTCATAAATCCAACCAATCCAAACCATCCTTATTTAACACATACACGTAGATTTGATGGCTTTACAACTTTTTCGGGATCTGGTAGTAGTTTACACTTCCATGATTATGCTGAAGCTCAGAAAACCCAGTTTGAAGGATGTATCATATTTACACCTGCTCTGCTTTGTTTTTTTGTTTTTATATTTTTGCCTTTTAGTGAGTTTTCATTCAGCACGCATTACAAACAAACAAACAAACAAACAAACAAACAAACAAACGTATACAAAAACACCTACACCAAAGAAGTAACAACATCTACATACATAACTCAAACACAAAAAAGAAGAAGAGAAAAAAAAGAAAAGTAGGGAGTTACTAGATGATAATATCCATTTGGGTATTTATTCATCATATTTTATATACCATATTGAAACAGGCGTTTTGGCACAGTTTCAAAGCCAAACATTGGTCCGAAACGTGAGTCACCTCTGTTGTTTCGCAGTCTTTCGTCTCAAACTTGAGTTGATTGAGGGCTTTAAACAAACCACAGAACAGCGAGTCTGTCTCCAACATTATGACTCTATAACGATTCAATCTGCTCCCATAAAGTTCAAAAAAGATGTTTGCTCGCCTGACCCATGTTGATTGTTTGGGAAAAGTGAGATAAGTAACAATTTTATTATTGTCACATCTTCTGGAATTTGTGCCACTTTTTAGCACTGATTAGGCGTAGTGACATTGGTGCAGCAGTTTGTGCTCTGGCCTTGCAGACATTTCTGAGCTCAAGGCCCATGCTGTATGGGACTAGTTTGTGTGCCCTGTCATTCTTGGATTTTGCTGCTTTTCCAAAGTAAGAGAATAAAAGCACAAATGAATTTAAATAAAAAACAGACTGCGTCCCTCCACAGAAGGAAAATGTAGGACAATTTTTAAATAAAACCTTAAAAATAAAAAGATTCCTCGCTTATATTAAACATATATATATATTTTCATAATATTCTAGAAACACAGTTGCATAAATAATACGCACAACTAAATTGGAAGTTATTTTATTGGCAACCAGCACAGAGAATGTGGTTTGAACCGCTATGAATGTGGTAGTACTAAAACATACCCGTAGATGTCACTCTGGAGAAGTGTTTCGAACTATGTTTCGAAGCCTCGAAACATTTGGTTCGAATGCTTTGCTGTTTCAGTAGGTTTCACTAACCGTTGCTATAGTGACAAAATAGTATTTATTTGAATGGAAAAAGTCCAATAAAACATGTTGAACCTGTTTAGCGCTTTTGCTTTTTAAAGTGGAGGACCCTAAAATAATTGCATGTATCATATTTATTTCTAACATTATATTGCTGCACTGAATGATTTCATTAATGAGCCTGTGTCTGCATTTTTCATGTAATAAAGTAGAATTGTTTTTGCCCCGGTACAGAACATTTAGCATGTATTTCCGTCATTTACCTCAGTCAAACAAACAAGAATACACAAAACAAAGAATGGTCGGCTAAACGTTTTTTCTAAAGGTGGACTCAAGGTTTTATCTATGTAGATTTTTACAGTAACAAGCGCACAGGTGATAGGTTTGATAAATGGAATCTGTATTTACAAATAAACATACACTGCATAAACATGCAGTAGCATAGACAAGAATAAGAAGTTTCACATCTTTTGAATGTACACCCAGAAGAGAAGAGCTTTTATCATACTGCAAACAAGCGAGACGTTTCTTACAAATGTGAAGCGAGGAGCTCAGATGAAGGACGGCAGCCATAGACAGAGCAGAGGGAAATGTGCTTGGACTTAAGAGCAAATGCCAGCTGGTTACCACAGTATTATAATAAGCAAAGGACACTCACTAGATATGAAAATGTAGTACAATGGCAGACAAGCCTGTTATGTTGCTGACACTAAGTACCTTCAGACAGTGGAGTATAAGAGTTTAATGGATTTACTGCAGGGCAGACCGTAAATCCATTAAACTCTTATACTCCACTGCAAAGTGTACACAAGGCTCAAATAGTATTTTATGATCCTACAAAAAAACTACACATTGTTTTAGCAATTATATGCTTTACATAACAGGACAAGATGCATTAAAATTTCAAACAAATAAAAACATAAATAATCATTATACAATTCAGTCATATGCACAGCTAAACAGAGTAGTTTTTAGCCTTAATGTGAACATTGTCAGAGTAGGAGCCTGCCTTACAGCTTCAGGAAGATTGTTCCAGGTTTTAGCTGCATTAAACTGAAAGATTGATCCTCCATGTTTAGTCCTGACTCTGGCAGCAGCAGGAGGCCGGTCCCTGAGATCTTCAGAGTCTGACATGGTTCATATGGCACTAACATGTCCGAGATGTACTTTGGTGCTAGGCCATGGAGAGACTTGTGTACAAGCAGAGCTGCTCTACTCTCTGAGCATGAAGCCAGTGCAGAGACCTGAGCACCGGACTAATGTGAGTGTACTTTCTGGTGCAGCAGCGTTCTGGATGTACTGCAGCTGTTTTACAGCTCATTTGGAGAGGCCAGTGAGCAGGCCATTACAGTGGTCTAACCAAGTGGTCCTCAAAGTTTTTTAGTTGCGACCCGCAGAATAACCACTGTTGGCATTCGAGACCCCCAAAAACAAAAACACCCAAAAAGGTGAAATAGCCGAATGTCTAATATTTTATTCAAATCATCTGGGGACCCCTGAAATAATTTCACAACCCCATGCCGGTCCTGACACCAAGCTTGAGAACCATGGGTCTAACCCAGTGGTCCGCAACCTTTTTCATTTGTGACCCCATAAAAATAGCCATTGTCATTCGTGACCCACAAAAACAAAAAGACCCAAAAAGATGAAATAACCGACTCAACTCAACTCAAAAACCTTTAAAAAATCAGTTTGGTGGTTGAACAAATAGAAATCCACATTGACCACTGCTTTTGAAGAGTGTCTAGTGTTGAAGACTATTGCATACATTTTACTCGTGTCATCTGGATAATACAGTATATGAATAAGTCTTTTCAGGTCTGGTTTAGACACACACTATACTTTTGATTTCGGCAATGTATTTTAGATTAATTTGATGTGGCTGTTAAACCCCTTATGCTGAGGCCTGATTTTTCCAAAAATGCTTGGGAAAATGACTCCCATTTAAAACTGAAGCTGGTCCTGAACCCTCTGGGGCACAAACAATTGCCTGGAGCCTTTGTGAAGCTGAGAATGTAGTTTTGGACTCTGAAGTCTGTTTTACTCTAATTGTGAGTAGAAACAAGGTCTTGACAGAGGAATTCAGATTTTAAAACCCGCCTAGATTGTTTTTGTTATATATATGAATGAGTAAAGCTGGCGTCTGAAGGAATCGGCTGATTGACTCTAGTTTTAGCATTTATTGGGTTTTGACAATTCTCTTTTAAAAGCTGAAGGTAATTTAACTAAAAATGGGTTTTCGGGACTTGTAAAAAAGCAAAAATGTCCAGGCAGAATCCATATAAAAATCTTATTCGTTTTTCATTTTATTTGAGGGTAATTTTTTACTTGTGGCTTTGGAGTACAAACTGACACTGATTCTTCCCAGAATGATTGATTTGACTGGAAATAAGAGGGTTACAGCTTTATGTTTATGTACAACATATCAAGCAGCTTGAGCATTTTCTTTTTAAAAGATAGTGGACAAAATGGAATAAAGAAAGAAAAAGTCTAAGTGTAAGGGGTTAAATGTTACGATAGGACAAAGAACAACTAATCTGTTATGAACCTACTCTATCAAGGTCTTTTACCCCATCTACTGGGGTTTACTGATTTCCTTACTATAGACCTGGCCTTCATGCCTCCTGGTTTGGTTTCCTGTTTTGATATTTAGGGACAGATGGGACTCTGGGAGGACAGATTTGTTTTTACTTGTGCGCACTTCCAAACTACCGTAAATAAATCATCATGATTGGACTAAAGACAACTCTGCTCAAGTTTTCCTTTTTATACTGTAAGTCTTTTAAAATCCACAACAGATGACACATACAGGAGTACAGCAGGGCTAGCAGTGGTCATTGTACAGTCGGACAGTGGCAGAAGGAAAGACCAAAATCTCTCCTTCACACAGAGAGGGTGGCTCAGTCTGTCACTGAAAGGGGCTACACTCAAGGTCCACCAATGCATGTAAGTGACCAATCACTCTAGCCTGGCCAGCCAGAATGGCTCTCATTTTATGAGTTGTCATAAATCTTACAACCTCATATGTAGATTATTATCACATGATTTCATAACTTGTCTGTGTTACTACGGGATTATTAAGTGTGATGTCACAAGCAGCAACGCATAGACAGCTGATTTTGTTTTGTTTTTAACATTAAACCACAGTGCTGTGCTCCGTTTTGTTCAAATAGATCAGCATTCAGGATAAACAGCACAGCTAACAAAGCTAACAACAACCAGCATGCTATCGGCGCACCTAATAAAATGCCCTTTAGTTAGATGCAGGCAACACATAGCGGTCTAACAGAGTTGCTTATACAATCTGTCTGTACTGGGGCAAAACAGATGACTGATGTGCCTTGGACCCGGAAGAAATATGCCGTGTGCGACGTAGTTTGCAATGTTTGGAGGCTAACGCTAACTCCTCCATTGAAAATGTATTAGTGCTAAAACATGGAATGATACTGAGCTATTGGCATTTCGTTTACAAACACAGGTAGGGTCCATACAAAATTGCAAAATGCCATGCATATGACAGTGGGAAGAAGGGGGTGAAATCTCTGTGCCTCCCAACCTATGTTCCCCGGGACCTATGTTCCCCGGGACCTATGTTCCCCGGGACCTATGTTCCCCGGGACCTATGTTCCCATGTTCGGGACCCATGTCCCCGCGACCCATGTTCCCCGGGACCATGTTCCCCGGGACCCTATGTTTTCCCGGGACCCATGTTCCCGGACCCATGTTCCCCGGGACCATGTTCCTCGGACGTAAGTTCCCCGAGACCCTGGGTTAGGTTTAGGGTTTGGGTTAGTGTTATATGCTGCTATATTTTATGCTGTAAAACCATACATTTATGCACAACTATGGGATGTGTAAGCCTATGCTATAATTTGAGGAGGTACCTATGTTCCCCGTTCATAAAAAAAGGGGAACATAGGTACCGGGGAATATAGGTACGCACCCTTCCCAATCATGCAGCGACATAAATCTGATTTATCTTAAAAGCAAAAAGACTTAATGCATGTGGATGGAAAGATATACGCATGCTATTTGGGAAACACATCAAAACGAAAGAAAAAGCAAAAGCATATCTACATTTAGTTAAAGCATTTGTTGATTAAACTTTGATTGACATTCTGGTCCATTGGTAAAGCCATTTAGATATTTAGCTCAAAAGATAGTTTTGTATGCAATGCAGAACCAAAATGTCGAATGCATACTGTGAGGATGCTCCAACTTCCCCTGTTAAAGTTTAGGGCTAATAATATTCTATCAGCCATTGGTGCACTCAAAGAAGCACTTGGCTTTCAAACTGAAGGAAATCTTTTAAGTTTGAGCTTAAAAATCGATATTAGACAGCTGTACCATTAGGACATTTCACTCAATTATGCATGTGACAGAGACCTTTGGCTTTAAGCAGTCATTCATTTTCATCCTTTGGGATGCTAAAATCAATGTGTTATCATCCAGAGTGAGAGGATAGTCCATTCATTTATGGTTATAAACTTTAGTACAGTAAAAGAGAAGAGTAAAATTGGTTCATTTCTGTCATCATGTGTTTCAACATCATGCGCTGTAATATTATAAAACTCAAACATGCATTTCTCCCAATTCATAACCTGCTGAATTAAACGATCGATAGAGAGCACGATCTTCTTACCACTCATTTGATATTTTAAAACGTCTACTACTTCTTATTATTAAAAATTATTATGAATGTTACGATGTTTTGTATCAGTTGGGGGTAATGCGTTAGAGTACTCAAATAACTTTTTTTTTTTTTAAAGGTAACGAGGAACATAACGCCATTATTTTTGTGCACCACGTAAACTAGTATCCCCAATTACTTTTAAACTCAGTAACACGTTACTTTTGTTATTTCATCATCTTTTGCCGGTCTCATCTCCTCATAGCAATTCCAGCGCCTGATGGTGTTGTGAGCATGCGCACTGCACAACCAGTGACTAGTGAGTCTTGTCTTCATGGCAAAGAGAAATTCACTTTCAGATGCACATTTTGACAAACTCCTTCTCCCTCGTTTATAACCACTATTTGTATCGAGGAGTAAATGTAGGGTAACAGCGATGTGGTGAGTTTGATTTAAATAAACTACAGTTTAAAACAAGCGCATCTTGTTGTTGTGCATCGATGCTATTGTCAATCCACTCATTTTGTTTTATCAATGTTTTCATTGCTTGAGGACAGGCCTCCACGTGCTTATTGTATGGCATTGTATTGTGGTAATCTGTCAAAATAAAATATAAATAAAAGCTCAGTCAAACATTTACTTTGCTTGTTTATTTTATATTTTAATGATTATGTTACTGTGTTCAGCAACGCAAAGGGATTGTCATTAAACTATATAGGTTATACAATAATGTTAATTATTGGTAACGCAAGAGTACTCTAACACGTTGCTATTTTTACATTGAGGGATAAGCATACAGTAGCAGCTTTTTTGTCTTTTATCAGCTTGATGCTCTTTAACCAACCATGGGGCAATGGCGCTTCTAGCAGTAATTAAAAATATTGGCCATGATGGTACAGACACATGATATAATAATTGTACAGTGAGATTTAAAAGCTTTCTCCAACATAAATTATTTGCGTGCCTTGCTTACTCAGTGGTGGTTTTTGGGATGGTGAGGTGGGCGTGGGTCCGCAGGAGAAGGAGACGCTGGTGCACGGAATGCAACTTCCAGATGTCATGCAGACTTCAGCGTTTCCTTCCAGTCCATAGTCTGAACTGCGCCCCAGGCTCATGTGGGCCATTGACTGTAGCCCAGAGCTTCTCAAAGTGGGGGCACGCCTGTTTGAGGGGTGCAGAGCCATGCCAAGGGGAGTTTGAGGCGTTGACAACGTTGCGCGTGACCAACGTGTTTTGAGCAACAGAAAATGCCCAGTGCCAACACGGGCACATCTCTAAATAGTGTAATTATTATTATTTTATTATCATTAACACCAATCTACCATTGACAGGCAATACATCAAATAAGAAATATAGTTAAGAAATATATTAATTTAAGTTATTTTGTTTCTTGCATCGGGAGGCGGAGGTGAAAGAGAGAAGGTGAAACGGGCGCATGGAGGCTCTCCACCCAGGAGCTCTTCCACCCAGGAGTAATTCAATCAAGAACCGCCATGTGCTTATACTTCACAATAAATTCCAGTTTTAAAAAAAAATGTTTTATAGCATATTTTGAGAATCACGTTAGGTCCTTTTTTTTGACATTTTTACTTTCTTATGGCTTGAACACATATGGCTTTTGAAGAAAGCTCACAAAATTTGTGACAGCTGGAATACACATTTTACTAAAAGCTATCAATCTTAGCTGGTTTTCCCCAGTTGATTTTTTTTTTTTGTTTTATCATTTTAATTCAATTCAATTCCAATTCATTTATTTTTGTAACGCCCAAAATCACAACAGTAGTTGCCTCGAGGGGCTACAGTGGAAAACAAAATAAACAATGTTCATAGGGACTTGGAAATGTCCCAGCGTCCTGTGTCCTTGGACCCTCCTTCTCGGCCAGGAAAAACTAACAAACCTCTTTGGGAAAAAGTAGAAACCTGTAGGAGTTCCACAGTGAAGGAGAGATCCGACTCCCTCGACTCCCTTTTCATAATTTTACTTCCTAGTTGGACGTGGAGATGTGGATGTGACATACAGTATTTGGTCATTCCATAACTGTTACCATATACCGCAATTGACAGTTACTTTGTTAAAACTGTCAGTCAATTGTGTTCCTTTTATGTAAATAGTCCCTGCATTTGGGATGGAATTTTGTGTTCAGAAGGTCATTTGAATGCAACACTACTCAAACTGTCACTTGAGCGATTGTCGAGGCCCCTGCCATCGACTGAAGCCCAGATCTCTCTGCACCAGCCCCTTATGGATCCTCCTGCAGGTGGTGGGTCCACGGGACTCGTTCGGGCTGCACCCGGCCGGGCCCTATGGGGAAAGGCCCGGCCACCAGGCGCTCCCCGTCGAGCCCCCACCCCAGTCCTGGCTCCAGAGTGGGGCCCCGGTAAAACCTATCCGGGCGACTTAACTGGCCTTGTTATAATTCTATTCATAGGGGGCTTCTGACCCGATCTTTGTCTAACCCGTCACCCAGGACCTGTTTGCCTTGGGAGACCCTACCAGGGTCTTAAAGCCCCGGACAACATAGCTCCTGGGATCATTCAGGCGCTCAAACCTCTCCACCACGTTAAGGAGTCGGTTCAAGGAGGGGTCCATGGTGGTGAGACTCAATTAAAATATATTTTTGGAGCTTAGTATTTATGTGGATCAACTTTTTTCCCAATAAATATATTTTTTTGTATCATGCACACTCATTTTAGGACAGATGTGCATGTCTCTTAACTCTTTCATTATCATTTTAACCTGTGGATAATATGAATCTTGTGAGTGACTGAAATGTAGTGATGACTATACTGGATATCAGCACTGCAGGGCATGTAATGATAATTAATCTTTACTCAGTGGGCATCTGAACATGATGCTATGCATTACATTCATCCGGCTATGTGTTGTTGTTGGGACTGTGGGCACCTCACAGAAGAAATAAAAATGGCCTATGTGGGCTGGTAGTGTGTAAACTTGCTAAATCTGTTTGGCTTTGTGACGGTGAACCTGCTGGCAGCGCTGGAGGAGACCCATCAATCATGAGAAAAGTATTGTGTGTGGGCTTAAATGAAAATGTCCTCTTTTCACTCCCCACGGTTCAATAATTGCCTTTCAACACAACAACACGACCTAACAGGATGGACATTTCTGTCATGTGTTTATATTCTCGTCAGAATGTTGAAAGTGTATTTTCAACTAATTAAACTAATAAAGAAATCATAGCTACTTCAAAATGTAATTATGTCATGCCAATCGAAAATTATTTTGTTAATAAAAGCAGGATGCCGTTTTACCCAAGGTTGACCCAAAGGTCAACGTGGGAAAAACCTCCAAAGGTGCTAGAGAATGAAGGCGAAAGTGGTGCCCATGGTCATCGGAGCACTCAGGGCAGTGACCCCCAAACTTGGAGTGGTCCATCGTAGAAAAAGTTTCAACCGGGCAACACTACCTATACAATGCAGTGAAGAAGGCTGCAAAGAACGTTATGAATTACAGAGTGCAGTGCATCTTCATCTCAAAGCCACAAACCACTCGTTTGAAGACGAGGTGAAGATTATAAGCAGAGAGCCGAGGTAGGGAGGTAATTTTTGTGAAAAGGGTTAGAGAACCCCTCTTTAAAAATATATATTTAAAATTGCATATGAAAGGTTAAACTACAGATTTCATGAACATGTAGCCAACATGATTACTGCATATTTCAGATGAATTTTTAAAAAATATGTTTTGGCATGTAGGCTTTATTAGACAGGACAACTTAGAGTGAAATGTGGGTGAGAGAGAAGGGAGGACATGCTGTAAACGGCGGGAGCCAGGATTTGAACTCAAATATGTCAAACTGTAAATTGTCTCTGTATTTTCAATGGCTCATTGCATATTGATGACAGGGATTCAGTTGTACTACTTGTTCTACTTCCTGTAATTTTAAACTTTAGTTTTTCAGAATGTCTTCACAAACTGCAGCTTCACGGATATTAAACTATTCAATAAATATTTACCGCAGGTTCTATACCATCAAACTAAGTCATAATTAGAAAAACAGGAGAACAGGTGATATAGACATTAAGATTTAATTTGGTAGTGTCCTTTCTCCATGGTTTGGTGTGAAAATTAGAGCGAAAACAAGTCCAGTACTTTACAGTGGTGAATGAGCTGAAGTCAGCTAACAATAGAACTTATTTATCCCAGTTAAAAAAAATAATGGTAGTTTTGGCTGAAACTAGTCAGGGTAAACAATCAGATCAACAAAAGCAGTTCAGTTTGACAATAACTCATCTCTGTAGGCAGAGCACAGGCAGCTCAGAGCAGCATAAAAGTCAAGTTTCTAGGACCAGTTCCAGAGATTGAAAATTACTTTTGGATGTATTGTGGAAGAAAAATACCAGACTTGTCAACTCTATGTAAAATGGCCCCTCATGCTCTCACACAACTGATAATCATGCACCTGTACTCTGATGTGTCTTGATCAAAAGACAGATTTCTCTTCGGGAGAGGTGCAGGATGGGCCGCTGCATGAGGCATTGTCTTTCTAAAATGTCAGACGGTCAGGATGTAAATGTAATCAACTACCGCTGTTCTTTGTTCTTGTACCTAGCATTTGTGTCAGGGCCAGTAATTTTCCGTGTGATCCAGGTCATGTGACCATCTGTTCAAGTGTAAAACTATATAAGAATGTGTCACCGCTGAGTCGGGATCTTAGACTAGGAAGGGACAGATTGATTCAGACTGTACACTGAATTAAACCAATCACCTTTGAGGAAATTCAACTCTATTGCTTTACTTTATTTCCTGATAATGTTAGAGAAGTTTTCCACAACAGATGGAAATAGAAATGTCTTGATTTTTATAACATTGTCCAGATGAGGACCTGCCGCTGGGGCATTTCCTCAGGAGCAGTGATCGCTACAGTGCAGGGATCAGGGGCCCATCTCTAGATCTTTGTGCTTGATCAGGACTTACTTCGCTGTAGGATTTTTACATATGGTACATGTTTTGAGTTGATGGATGAAACCCACCCAGCCATGGGAAGAAACATGCAAACTCCACACAGAAAGGTCTGGTCTGGCCTGGGAGTCAACATTCTTGCTGTGAGGCAAGAGTTCTAGCCACCGTGCTGCCCCGTCCAGAACTGTGCAGTGCATGGAACAGCAAAGATACTGTGCAGAACCCTGAAGTTCCCTGGCCTCTGGCAGAGCACCCTCCATCCACGGAGGGTGAAAAGATAAAAAATATATGACCATATTATATACGACTTTGCAAAGTGAGCCGAGGGGCTCGACAAATAATTACACCTGACAACACCTTTATTTTTTTAAAATATTGTTTAAACTGTCATAAAAGGTGTAAGGCCCTGTCCCAATACTCGCACTGCACACTTGACTGAAGTATGTAAGTCCACAAGGGCGCAGGGGAGGTAAACAGGGACAGTTGCACTTCAGAGCACTGTGAATGCATTAAGATAAACAGCAGCGTAAAACAGCTGTTAGTGGTTTTGTCAAACCACAGTTGAATTAATCACAAAGCCACAGCTCTGTTTAGTTTGGATCATTTGTTGAATTGGCCACAAACAAATGAGAATAGGTTTAATGTTTTTACAGTCTTGTTACTGGACAGTAACATATTTATTTATTTTTAAACAAAATGTATGCTGTTCTCCAATAGTGTCTATTGGAGAACAGCATACATTTTGTTTTATTTGAATTCTACTGACTCAAGACATTTATCGATTCTTACACCCTCCACAAGGTGACTGGGCACTCCCTTAGAGATATGATGAGGAGCTCAGTCACACAGGAGGAGCTCAGTGTAGAGCCGCTGCTCCTCTACGTCGCGAGGAGCTGAGGTGGCTCAGACATCTGTTCTGGATGCCTCCTAGGTGCCTCCCTGGGGACGTGTTCCAGGCATGTCTCAACGGGCCCCGGGGAAGACCCAGGACACTCTGGAAGGACTGGCTGGAACACCTCGGGATCCCCCCGGAGGAGCTGGAGGAAGTGTTTGGGGTGGGGGAAGTTTGAGAGTCCCTGCTTAGGCTGTTGTCCCCGGGATCCAGCCGCAGAATCAGAAGAAGATGTATGGACACTTGATGGTAATAGGATTGAACAAGTGCCCTACTACAAATACCTGGGAATCTGGATCCATAATAAACTCTCTTTCAACAAACACGCACAAGAGCTAACAAATCATCTTAAAGCCAGATTGTCATTCTTCTTTAGAAATAAAAAGTGGATTCCTCTTAATTTTTAGAAAACAGTTAATCCAGGTTACATTTCTTTCAATTCTGGATTATGGTGACATTTTATGTATATGCATTCTACAGCAGCAGTGTTAAAACCTCTGAACTTTCAGCGCTAAGGTTCATTACAGGAGAAGGATACAGAACTCACCACTGTGAATTATACTCTAAAGTAGGATGGCAATTATTGGAAGCAAGAAGAGAACAGCACTGCCTTGTGTTTGTCTATTCGGCTCTTGTTAGCATTTTGTCTGATTATTTATCATGTTTGCTGTACATCAGATCAGGTACTCACCGCTTGAGAGCTCAGGACATTTTTATGTCACAATCTCCAATACAGAGAGAAAAAAAGGCATTCAGCTCCCTTACTGTGGAACAAAACACAGAGACTTTTTAAATTAAATCATTAATTAATGATTTTTAAAGCACTAGTTACGAACTACCTGCAGTGCCGGTGAACTTTTATATAATTGTATCTCATAGTCTATGTGTAAGTGTGTTTTTATGTATTTGTTAAGTTTAATGACGATGGCGATTTAATTGGATATCCTGTGTTTGTTTTTTTATTTAATTGTGTTTTGTTTTGTTTTGTAACAGAGTAGCCATGAAAAAGATTGGGTTTTCCCTGTATAAATAAAAAAAATATATATATACATAGACTCAGATACAGAAGTTATTCTCACATGAGCTGGTGAGGAATCCAGCTGTGAGCCTTGATTGAGCAAAAGGCTGAGTGCTCGCTCCCGGTTCATGATGATCCTGCCTCACGTAATGGTCGTTGGAGCTGCAGAGTGACACATTGAGACGGCTGAGGTCCTGGTGGTGTTGCAAGTAGACGTACACATTATCAGTGGTGACGGCGACCTGCCCACACGCTATCATTGCCTTTCATCAGTTTACTACTGTATAGGTCACAGCAGTGCTTCACCAACACCGTTTATGTTGCGGGTGGAGACCTGCTGACCTCGACTGGGGATGTCGTCGGACGGTGGAAGGAATACTTTGAGGACCCCCTAAATCCCACTGTCACGTCTTCCGAAGAGGAAGTAGAGACTGAGGCCGAAGTCACAGAGGTTGCTGGCAAACTCCTTGGTGGCAGGGCTCCTGGGGTGGATGAGATACGCCTTGAGTACCTAAAGTTTCTGGATGTGGTAGGACTGTCTTGGCTGACACGTCTCTGCAACATCGCGCAGCGGTCTGGGACAGGCCCTTTGCTCAGGGATGTCCGGTCCCTGTATGACCTGAGCAGGAGCTGTGTTTGCATTGCCGGCAGTAAGTCCCCAGTGCGTGTTAGATTCTGCAAGGGCTGCCCTTTGTCACCAGTTCTGTTCATTGATTTTATGGACAGAATTTCTAGGCGCAGTCAGGAGTCGGAAGGTGTCCGTTTTGGGGACCACAGGATTTCATCTCTGCTGTTTGCAGACGAGGTTGTCCTGATGGCTCCATCAAACCTGCAACATGCACTGAGACAGTTTGCAGCAGAGTGTGAAGCAGCCGGGATGAGAATCAGAACCTGGTCTTTAGTCTTAAATTTAGTCTAATGGGTTAATTGTGGGAGAGGTTGGGGTCTAGAGATGGACAATGTCAAAGTAAGGCAAGGCAAGCAAGGCAAGTTTATTGTAGAGCACAATCAGTACACAAGGCAATTCAAAGTGCTTCACACAACAGGAAAAAATGCATTAAAATCACAAAGACATGGCAGAATATCCAAATCTTAGTTCAAGAACATAAAAGAGAACAGTGCAAAAAAAAGCATTTCAGTCATATGCACAGCCAAACAAAACAGTTTTAGTTTAGATTTGAACATTGCCAGAAGTAGAGGCCTGTCTCACATCCTCTGGAAGACTGTTCCAGATTTTAGCTGCATAAAGACTGAACGCACATTCCCATGTTTAGTCCTGACTCTGGCACCAGCAGGAGGCCGGTCCCTGAGGTCTCAGAGTCCGAGATGGTTCATATGGCACTAACAGTCCGAGATGTACTTTGGTGCTAGGGCATGGAGAGACTTGTATAAAGCAGAGCTGCTTGAAAGTCTCTTCTCTGATCCACAGGGACGCCAGTGCAGAGACTCGGCACAAGGACTAAATGTGGATCGTATTCCTGGTTCTAGTCATGACCCGAGCAGCAGCGTTCTGGATGTACTGCAGCTGTTTTACAACTCGTTTGGAGAGGCCAGTGAGCAGGCCGTTACAGTAGTGTACATCTACTAAGAAGACAAAGGCATGGATAAGTCTCTCCAGGTCTGGTTTAGACATATACTTTTGATTTTTGGCCAATGTTTTTTAGATGGTAAAACGCTGCTGATGTAATTGATCTGGGGGGGGGGGGGGGTGACGTGGCTGTTAAATTCAAATCCTGAGTCCATTATCACCCCCCAGATTTCTAACTGATGGTCAGGTTTTAAGAGTGAGATTTCCGGCGATGACTGTTAAACACTTTCTCTTTGTTCTGTGGCCAAAGACGATGATTTCAGTTTCTTGTTAGTTCAGCTGGAGAGAGTTGCTTTGCATCCACAACACTGATCTGTTGGATGCAGTGACAGAGTGAATCCTGGTCCATATTCCACCTGCCGTCAGTGAAACATAGAAGTAAATGTCCTTGAACACAATGACTGATATCGTCCTTGATTTTCCACATCAATCACAACAATTTACATGGACAAAAAGTCAGCACTTCGGCAAACATCCAAATCAATACATCTTTGTTGGGACCAATTAGCGCCTAGTAGTTTTGGAAGAATCGCATCTCACAGCACACCTCAATTGAGGTTACCATTACAAATTTAAAGAACCAGACAGACAGTTGCATCAAGAATGTTTGCTCACATTAATCCAAAAGTTTGCCGTGACTTAGAAAAAGGTTGGTGAAAATCATTGGGTTAAAACCACGAATCCACACAATTTCAGTTGGGGTATTGTTTTTTATTCTTATTATTTAACCAACTAAGTTTGTACCTTGTGTTCCAAATTAGGCTTTTATAGTTATCATAATGAATTATCATTCTTTTAATTTTGTGAGCTATTGTTAAGAGCTAATTAGAATCTGCAATTAGTCCTTACCCCTTTCAGAGGAAAATTAACATGAACAGCAATATACTGGATTGAATCTTTCTCTCTCTGAAAAAGGATGGCTGTTCATTCCTCACAGTCCTCCGCATAATAAATGTACATATTTGAGTCATGCTGGAAGTGGACGGGAATTGTGTCTTTACATTAATTCCTAGCGAGAGCTCTTCTATCAATTCTATCATAAACGAGACACAGTTTTCAATACAACAACACAAACAACAAAAAAACAAAAAGACATCCAGTAACAATCCTCTATTAGTTTTATTTAGATGCATCTGCCTTAGTAACACTATAAGAAGTGACAACACTTCACAACAACAAGTGATTACAATACAGTACAGTGTACAAAATATGGAATGCATTGTGGCTAAAAAGTGTTGTCAATGTTTATGGAGGAAATTACAGATTTTATCAGAAGCTTCCCATAACAATATCAGTGGTTTTTACTGACACATCTTTAAATGAAGAAAAATACATGTGTGTAAACGGAAACAAAGTGAATATCTGGTGCATATATGTATGCTGTTAAATACAAGTTTTCTTTTCCAGCTAAGCTTTGTATTGAAATCAAAGGTTGGCCTTGAGTTTGTAGTTTTTCGTGGCTCGGTGAGCTTGCACTTGTTTTGTCATACTATGTCTGTAAAGCACTTGAATTAGGTAAATCTGTGCTACAAATCGTGGTGGTTCTCATCATTAGAATGATGTCATGTTCTCATAAGCCAGCGGACTGCGTCTGGTAACATTAGCACTCGCTGTTTTAATCTCTTTTATGATACATAGCTCGACTGATTCAGCTTAAACAACATTTTTTTATGAACAGCGCACTCTTTTTAAGTGGAACCACAAAATGTTTCACACATTAACAAGTATAAATACAACAAATTGCTTTTGTGTTAAGGTTTGGTTCCTTTGAACGTTTTCTTAAAGCAGACACAGCCAGTCATCTACATCTTGTACATTATGCATTATATGGTTTGGTCAAGTATCAATGGACTGTATAAAAACAATAAAGAGGTGAACTTACAGGGAGGGACGTGTTCCAAAGCTCGTAAATATCGCATAAGAGTTTTTATTAAAGCTGTATTCAAATTCTCTTCATGCCCAGGGGAGTTGTGCCGCCTCCTGACTTCAAACTTCAAATGTGCAACCATTCTAGCAGTTTAAAAAAGAGCCAAACCAGAGCAACCATTAAAGTTCACTACTTTTATAATTTCCTCTCCATTGATTGAATCAGTGTTTTTTTTTTTTTTGTAAGGATCTATTTTCTTTGAGTGGACTTGAAGTTCTTGCTCCCAGGTACCCATTCGATCGCATGACACAAATCGACCCCATATCGAAGTCGTCGAATGGAGCCCCTTCAGGGCATGAAGCCAGTGGGAGTGCATTGAAACCTTGCCATGCTTGCTACATTGCCTACTTTTCTTGGACTGAGATGTCTGATGTGTTTTTAGGGATCTGCTGATCTGATGTCATCCATGTAGAGGAGGTAACTGATCAATGGCCCCATTCCTGAGTCGGCATCCAGTCCTTGTTGATATTTGGCTGAGGGGGGTTTCAACCTATGCAGAACCAGCAGTAGGGCGACTGGCCGTCTCCTTGATATATGCCACTGCCAAAATGTTTACCAATGGGTCTCAAGGGTGGTTTTTCCACAGCCGAGTTAACGGTTTCTATGACGGCTCTTAGAAGTCATATTGATGTTGTACATCTCCAAGCATTCAAGGATCCACATGAGTCATGTCTTTCTTGTAATCAATCCAGGCAAGTACGCAGATTGGTGTTTTAGTTCTGCAGTCCTTGGAGAGACTGTTCTGTCAACCAGGAGTTGGTGTTTGCTCCTCTGTCGTCTTTTCCGATGTCCTACTTGTGCTTGTTCTCCATGTATTGTCCATGTGCCCACTTATCTTAGCCTCAATAATGCCTGATATAAGCTTCCATGTTGTGGAGAGACAGGTTATTGGGCCGATATTGGATGGAACTTAGTGAGGGATCCGTCAACCCCTTTTGGGTTAGCCATTCAGGTGAGTCCCATCCCGTCAGCTGCTGTTTCATTTGCTGTGCCAGGCAGTAGCCATAGACTTGAAACGCACACACGACACATCACATATTACACCACACACCATACCACATATATATATATATGTATGTGCGTGTGTGTGTGCATATATACATTCATAACATACCACCACACACACATATATATTATATTATATATATATATTAATATATATATTATATATATATATATATATAATATATATATATATATATAATTAACATATGTGTGTATGTGTATTGTATATATATTATCACACCACACACACATCATTTTGGTATTCAAGTTGGATGCAAAGGGACATGGGACCGTGCTACAATAACGAGGTCTTTCCAGGTCTTACTCAGCCCACCGCACAACAACTAAAAAGAATGAGAAGAATGAACAGAGAGTAAGAAAAGAAAAGATGAGTTGTAGTGCCTTGAGGGAGAGGGGCCTGGAACAGTTTGAGGATAGATATAAGAGTGAGGAGATGTTTTGGAAGACTTGATGATTTGCAACCTCAAATCAGCAGCACAATCATGGGTTTCAAGTGATGTCTGTTGGCCATAAAATCAAAATTCAAATCAAAACATACCTTTGAATTGGCAAAAGTCCTCCTACAGTAGTAAATTGCATGGTCCGATCGGAGTGATGTGACACAATCTGTTGTACTGACATCTTAGGGATGAAAGAAAAAAGTTTTCCAAAACGAAAGTAGTTGTCCTCAATTTCTGTAACCTCTCCAAGACCCCTTTTGTCCAGAAAATGTATTACTGGGACCAGTGGATTTACAGAAATCCATTCCAGACTGAAAGCTGAGTGTTTTGTTTCAGGAAGTTCATCAAGCTGGGCTAATGCTGGTTTACATAATATTGCGTGCTAATGGCTAAATAAATGTAGCCTATGCAGACAGTTTGAGTTACTCATTTCAATTATTCGCGGTGTTATATTGTTTTTATTTGAATAACAAATAGTCACTCCTCCAACACAAAGTCCGTACTCTTAAAGCTGTGAGGGCTTGTCCGGTGCAGAGGGCTTGGGACGAGAAAACTTAGATGTTTAAATGTCAGCAAAAGTGTGTTGGCACAGTTGTTTGCCACTTTTCACATGGTCAGGACTATTCGCTGTAAATAGGATCAAAAACCATAATTCTTGTCTTCTTGAAGTATCAGTATGAAGTAACTTCATGTCTACCTGGAACGCAATCTGCCCTCAAAAGTATCCAAACAGTTCCAAACAACTAATATTTATATTCAAACTTCACTATAACTTACCATAAAATCACAAATTACAACAAACTTTCTTTGTGAGATGGCCTTTAAACAATGAGTTTTTGTTTTTTTGTCGTGAGATTGTCAAGCTGACTGCATTTTCATCATCATCATCAACGTAATAGTAAAATGTTATTCATGCTGTTGGCCTAATAATCTGAGGATCATGACATTCTGAGGATACTCAATTAAATCTTGTTGTCTTTTTTGTGCATGTTTTATGTTTGAAATGTACACTGGGAGCAGGGGACATTGTACCTGTTTTAACCCACTGTACCAGCCAAGAGTCAATATTTTGTTCCGCTAAACAGGAGGTTAAAAATGTTGTCATCTTAGACCTAACATTTTTAAAAATGATTTGATTTTTGTTTTCAGCAATAAAATGTGACATCATGGTCTTGGAGGTAAAGCCAATGTACATAACAATGCCTTAGTTTTGTCAGGGACAAACGTTTAATGTCAACAAACAGACACTGGCCAAGGGGTTGTGAAGATGGCTGTATGAAGATGGCTGTTCTGCATATCCATAATATTCATGTTGGTGTGTGCCATTTATTTTAATTACATTTTTTAATGCTAGTCAAATATTTATATACACTGACAAATATCTGTATTCAAATCTACTGGCTATCTTCAGTGGTGAAATTGAAGCCTTTTAAGACTTGGACAGATATTTTGTTTGATTGTGTATACTTAAATTAAATGGAATTGCTTTTGAACATATAAAGCGATCCAATAAAATCTCAGATCATTTGATAAATGGAATTCATGAAAATATAAGAATATTATGGTGCCTTTTTTTTATCAGCCTCTATTTGGTGTTAGCTTTCTTTTAAAATATGCATCCTAATTTATTGGTTCTCAGATGTTATTCAATTTAAATATTTTTTTAATCAAAATATTATCTAAATAGACCCCTAGTTCATGGTTGTCCACACTGAGTTCCCTGTTTCAGATTTGAGCTCAGCTGAATGCCTTGAGGGCTGAAACCATGAGGTTAGCGTCACATGATCACACCTGGTCAGGTGACACTGTCCCTCTTCTCTGCACTCATCACGCATGACCACAAAGTCCAGCGCTTTGTATGAGACGGGCTTAAGCTTGACACAAGCAACAAAGGCTAAAGCCTGTTATGCTTTCGTAGCTTTTATAGCGGCAGCGTTGCTAAGTCAGACGCATATTCAGCCCCATTATTTCAATTTGCATTACTGTGCAGTGAGCTCACCTGTCTTTAAAACCTGCCCGTTTGTAAGTCACAGCTTCTCCCATTATGCCAAACTGAATACAATTGTAAGAAGTTTTGTAGCCACCATAGACTTGCAAATTTGCACACGTTTGTATGTTTTAAGTATTTATTGAAAATTTAGTCTTAGTCGGAGGGGTAAAAAGAAGAACGTACGATTGGCAACGTGGTAATGTATATGCCATGTTTTAGTTTAGTGGTGTCTTTGTGTGTTTGTGTGTGTGTCAGATACTGTTAAATGGTTTTAAGAGTGTGAAAGCGCCATGAATGTTAGTGATGGCCGTTTTTTGAAACAGGTGTTTTGGCACAGTTTCACAGACTCAAAGTGCACTTCGAAACATGCTCCGGAATTTGATTCAAAGCGCTGATCGCATGACCTAGATGGTTCATGAGGCTCGTCATGTGACACAAACGGTTCATGAATCTTTGTGCTTTCAGCTTTCAGCTCAAACCTGAGTTTGAGGGCTTTAAACGAACCACAGAACAGCAAGTCTGTCTCAAACCTACGACTCTATAAAGATCAACCTGCTCCCACAACGTTTAAAAAAGGTGTTTGCGCGTCGGACCCATGTTGATTGTTTGTGGAAAAACAAGATAAGCAATCATTTTATAATAGACACATCCTCTAGAATTTGTGCCTTTTTTTCACACCTGATAATTAGGCGTTCCACATTGGTGCAGCAGCTCATCTGTTGTATGGGACTAGTTTGTTGCTTTTTGGAAGTAAGATAACAAAAGCACTAGCTGCGTGAGTCCTGACCAAGCCTAGCACAAAATATCTGGAGATGGGTCTCCGGGCGCTGCACTCCAGCAACTACTGCTCCAGAGAGATGCCCCAGTGACATGAAGGATGGTCAAATGCAGAGGAAAATTTCCCTACCGAGACAATAAAAGCACTTAACTTAACCTCACAGAAGAAAATGTAGGACAATTTTTAAATAAAACCTTAAATGTAAAAACCTTCCTCGCTTTTATCAATTAAAACAAATTATTATATTTATTCCTAGAAAAACAGTTGGATCAATAATACACACAACTAAAAGTGCGAAGTTTTTTATTGGCAACCACAGCACATAGAATGTGGTTTGAACCACTTTGGATGTGGTAGTACTAAAACATACCACTAGTTGTCACTCTGGAGAAGTGTTTTGAACTGTGTTTTGTAAGCCCTCGAAACAATTGGGTTCAAATTCTTTGGCTGTTTCATGAGGCTTCACTTGGCCCGTCACTAATGAATGTGTATGTGTGTGCTTTTAGGGTGTTACTCACCATGGCGTCTTGTGTGCAAGTGTCCTGGCAAAAGTTCCCCCGGGAACAGCTTAAGACTACTGACAAGTGGGGGAAAAGACTAGTATATAATTGAGATTTTTGTATGTTCTTTTAATAGGTTTTAGGGTTTAGCTTTTGTATTGGGTTTTTTGGTTTATTTTGCTCTGGTTATGATTTATTGGAGGATTTTAAAATACTAATATTTAAATTACACCTGTTTAGAGTTTTGGTTTTACCCAGCAAGGCGCCAGTGTTCACCATTTCTTGTCTGCTGCTGGAGTAAACCAGGATCCTCCTCGCATCTTTTTGCACTTGCACTTGGTCACTCTATATTTAGTTTGAAAAAAAAAGAAAAAGAAAAGACTGGACCACACTAATCCTACCTCAGGTTCATCTCTTATCTCACTGCATCCAGCTGCTTCAGCCCGTCCTGGTCACAATTATGATATGAACAAATACTGTATGGATAAATCCCCCATGCATTTCAAAGTGAACCTGTAATTTGCTGCCACCCTGATGTTTAATTTCTATGCTCAACGTACCATTATTGTATGTTCCTTTGAGTGGGAACGTTGATTATAATGACCAGATATGAAACACACAAATTAGTCTTGTAGAAAATTGACATTTCAGCTCTATCTTTAGTGACCCTATCCATAGTGTATTTTTCTTTTTGATTGAGTTGGGTTTTTAAATATTGTTTTATTTTTTCAGGGTGTTGATTTTGTGAAATTTATATCAATATCTGAATGCTGTTATCTCTTATCCAACCAATTTTGACTAGTATTGGCCTTATTCATTCAGCCCTCATTTTGACAGCTTTTTAAAAAAACTGTATGTTTGAGTTTTGTCATCAGTATCAGTCTGATTTGGGTAAATTGACAACACTCACTCAAATTGTTAGAAGACACAGAAACCGCCGTGGAGCAGCAGTTCCGGTGACAACAATGAAGGAGAGATTAAGTGTCACAAAAGGTGACTCATAGCTTCACTGCTGCAGGAAAAGAGAGTTCTGGCTTCTTGTTGCATACGTTACTTAAGATACACACGCCCTGATTGAAGGAATAGTCCAACAATTGGCCACAAATCTGATTATTTGTGGCCCTCCTTAACATGACGCACAGTGAGCTTTTTGGAGCAGTTTCAAGCTCATTAAGGTGCATCTGTAGGGTTTTGTTGCAGATCATGTATCTCTATGAGAAACACATTGAGTATATTTGTATGTATGGAGTACTGCCTTTTGTCTCTCTAACACCTCTTGACACACAATCTCCCAGAGTGGATTGTTAAAATGTTTTTTATGCAACGCTCATCACATTCCACCATCCAGAGATTCATGTTTTAGAGGAAATAGTGAATGCCATTTAGCATGCCTGGTTTCTGATTATAGATGCATAGTAAGGCCACAGGATCCCACAAAATTGCAAAGAAAAATAATGAATTATTAATTTAGATTTTAATTGCAGTGATTATCGGTTTAATTTCCTGAGGAATATTACATTTTTAAGAGTTAGTATCACAGATAAGAGCACGGCTTTTAGTATATAGCATTCATTAAAATGTATATAATTATGACAGAAATATCTGATTAAGAGCTATTAAAAACAAAACTAGAAGCAAGAAATAAATGTCTATTCCCCACACAGAAATGTGCTCTATGTAAAGACACCAGCAAGTGATGAGGCTGACCTGAGTTCAGGGAGAAGATGCAAACTCCTCACTGGAAGTCCTTACAGATCACAAGAAATGAACCTGAAACTTTTCCGTGTGACAAACCACTTTGCTGCTGTCTCTGTGTCTGATTCATCCTGAGCTAACCCTTCCACTCACCCTCTCTAAAAAGTGACTGACTCCGGACCTGAATCTTGGATCTGCATTATTAGTATGCCATGTACATTTTGAATAATTTCAAGAGATAATATGGCAATTTTTCTGTGAGTACAAGATTTGTGAATGAGCCTTTTAAATGAAATTAAAATCATTGTACAAGCGTAAAACAAACCCTGGAGCATTCATAATTCAAAGAATACTGATCTGCTAATCTAATGTACAAGAGTTACATATATTTTAGAGCAGGTGTGCTGAGGTCTAACTGAAGTCTTGGAGAGGAAATTTTGACTTTATCTTGCAGACCTATAGCACTCGTTTGCTCGATTTTTATTTTGTTATTTTTTTGCTAAATCCAGTTTTCTGGTAATGGAATATAATTTCATTAACATGTTTTAATTGACCATGCACATTGTTTTACATATTGCTTCTTGCTATTTTACCTTCATCAAATGGAAAAAGTGTCTCAAATGTCATGTGCTGCCTGAGGAGCATCTACATACAAACCTGAGTGACCTGTGAACTGCTGCAGGGCTGTTCAGATTCTCCCAGTCCAGTGAATAAAAAACATTGCTATCAGTCGCAGACCAGAAACATATGACGTTAGACACCTTAATCGTAGAGCAAAGCTGCTAAATGTTTAATTCCCAAATGAAAATCCAGAAAGCTTTAGTACAGGACAAAATGCAAAGCAAGCTTAGACAGATTTAGCCTAGGAGATAGTAGACCGTAATATGCTATATATAGTCCAATAACCAGCAATTAGTGAAATAAATTAATCCCATTTGTCTACTTTACAGGGATGGCAAAAACATCAAGTGCCAATATGCCTTTGGTGACAAGACGTTTTCTAAGCCTGCAACCAAATACATGCTTTAATTTTGTGTGAATGTTGGTGATTTTTATTAACCAGAATTCAAAAATAGCGCAATTTAAAATATTACCTGGCAGCTTTTCACAAGAATGAATCATGTTGCTTTTCTAATTAAGAATTATTGGTTGAATTAAAAATAGTAGTAAATTCAACATTGAATCAAAATTATGCCAGTTTTACCTTCCAGGTTCTTAAAAACAAATCCGCCTTTATAGAAAGTGCTGGTTTACATATTGAAATGTTATACATTTCCACTGTACATTCCAGGAATGAACATGCAAAGATGGCATGCATGCATATCTTGTGACCTCATGGTTAGTCAGATAAATAAAGATGTAATTACCTATTTAAAATAAGATTCAAAATCTAAAATATATTTCAAGGAATGCAAAATTGTATTTCTCAGTTTAGACATTGGTGTTGTGGCCATTCTAACTTGGTAATGCCCAATCTCGTCAGATCTTGGAAGCTAAGTAGGGATGGGCCTGGTTAATAATTGAATGGGAGAATGCTGGAATACCAGGTGCCACAGGAGGCCGGTAGTGCAAACTGTCTTTGGGCCCTTAGGCAAGTCACTTCACCCACCATGCGTTCAGTGTCCAAGTATGGTGTATGAAAGAGAGTTAGAGTGGGACACTTAGCCCATGGCTACAATCTGGTGTGTTTACAGCATGCATCATGTATGTTCATTAACACATGCATTGTCCCCACGAAATAAACTAATAATGATACTAATCTATTTATTTACTAATCTTTTCCCTCTCAGTTAATGCTTTACTATGTTTTTTATAGATTATTCTTAATTTAGATCAATCACTATCTACTCTGTCTCAACACACACAATTGTCTTTGGGTCTGTAAATTCCCAGCCTGACTTGTGATTAGTGCTGCTCCTGAAGTACGGTAGTCACCAAAGGCCCTTAATGTCTGTCATTATCTTGATTTTCGTCAGTGTGAACTTTGTACCTACCAAGACAGCCAGGTAAGTGAGCGAGGGAGGGAGGGAAAGAGGAAGAGAGGCGTGGCCAAACGTCTCAAACAGGTTTATGACTGCCTCAGAGCCAGTTTCAAACAGCACAATATTTGCATGTCAAAACTGGAACCCACACCCTCTATCTGCAGACTGCTTATCATGTTCAGACACCTCCTTGTCCTTGTTGCTCCCAGCTGGCAGACTGCAACTTTCTTATACTCACAGCCAACATAAAGATGAATAGACTCTTCTAACAAGGACATACTGAGATCGAGAAGGCAGCGAGGGGAGTCTGACAAGTTCAAAATCTAAATGTAAGTTACCTCTGCTCTATAATGATGGAGTTAGACTTTTGAAGCTACTGTCACGTTAAAAAGTTGATTTGCGGGGCCGGACAGTAAGGATAGATTACATGCATTAACATTTTAACAGAAAAGTAGTCTACCTGGGGAACACCACAACAACACATATGTCCTACATAAATACAATGTAAACTTTAATGTAAGAATGTACTTGGTTCTCATTCAAACAACATGTTATTGATAAAGCTTGTTTACCATGTCAATGTGAAAAAACTGTAACCTGAGAGCCACCATGCTGATCGCTATGGCAAAGTGTCGAAAACATTCTCACCTTTGTTAGCAGAATTGAATGAGGTCGACTTTTAAGCTACAGCAACTTCTACAAAGCAAAGATTTCAGGCAGTCAGACTTTTTATGCACCCAGAGCAAATTCCTCCCGAAGCTAACCACACTGGTCTGAGGCTGTTCTTTAGAATTCTATCACAGACAAATGACAGGGGGAAGCATGCTGGATTCATGACCTAATCACTGTTGCCCATAAAAATAAACCGGCTATGTAACAAACAAAGTTAACATGTAAATTCTGGTGAGTTATCGATAAAAAAACCAACAACTTCTATTTAGACTGTTAAACCGCATATATGTCTACTAGCTGTATTCGATATGAAACTTGTCCCTTGTTTGACTGCTGTTAACTATATTCCTTCTTGCGTTACAAACTGGTTCACCTTCTATTATTAATGAGTAGTTTTCATGATCTGGCATGTTATGTGTGACGTCATGTTTTCCAATGAATGTAACTTTATGCATGTGTATTATTCTGTAATGACATGCAAAGACACATGCGGAATCAATTGTTCAACTAATACTAAGACTTTAATAAATTGTGACCATAAATTTGTTGTGTAATATGGTTTTAATGTAGCTGCCACTGTAAATTATCGCTGTACTAATTCGTTTTACCTTAATTTGAACTATCAGATAGAAACAAATGAAGTAAACCTGAAAACGAATACAGTAGCTTGTCTACATCGCAAACATAAACTGAAATTACATGCAATCAATATAACTTGTTTCCTACAAATAAGGGCAAATCGCTTAATTTAAGTAATTCTTGTTAACTTCAACTCTGATTAGTTTTACAGTGACATTCAGACAACATCGTCAGACACAGGGCACATACATGCACAGGCCTGTCACGATAATTACTATATCGACTATCAAATCATTTTGGGGGGTGTCAATATTTAATGTGGATCTTTATTGTGGATTGCAGCTATTTTCTATGATATTGTGAAATGTCAGGGTGTTTATTGTCACAGAGCAAATATTTGTATTGTGACAAGTCTAATATTGTAGTGAGGTTTTGCAACTCTGTTTCGCTTTTGCATTTATCCTCCCTTGTTAAACCATAAGACAGGATGTCTCTGTACAGCGAATGTTTGTTTTGTGCTCTTCTTCCATTACAACATCATCATTGATTTCCATTATTATTATTATTCCATTATTTATGACAGGCCTGACTGAAAAAAACGTGGGGCAAATGGATTCTTCAGACTTCTCTTTGCTGTCTTCCCTGAGAGGGGAATTTAAAACTGATGATTACGTCCAGCCCCATTATAAGGAGGAATATCGGCTGGCTATTGACCGCCTATTGACCGGCGGTCGGGACAATTACTTGGAGTTTCTCAAAGGTGAACGTGTGGGGACTTTCCTTTCAGAAGAAGAGCTTGCTTTCATCACAACGCACGCAGAGCTACACAAAACCCCGACCCAAATAGAAGAAATCAATATTCATAATCACACCGACACCCAGTCATCCTCGGGGACATACTGGCCCATGCACTCGGATGTGGACACTCCGGACTTGGATTTAGGATGGCCAGATATCAGACACGAGAAACTTCAAACTAATATAGATCTGCTGTTTCACCCACCACGACAAAACAATCCCACAATCAAAGAGGTGATCCGGAAACACATTCGGGATGCCAGGCAGGTACTGAAAACCACACTCAGCCTTATGTACGTGGGCTCTGTTCTGTAAATTGGCTCTAGGACTTCCTAAGCTGTCAGTGTATACTCCCACAGGGTTCAAATTAGGGAAGTGTGTTTTTCTCTGTGCAACTTTGTCAGGTGTTTAGCTCACCCAGGCACTGCTCTGGGTGTCATCCAATGAGCAAGACAAGGTTAAAATCCGGTTTTGCAACTTACAGACATTGCAGGAACCATACACTTGCTTGTAAATTATATTGCCATACTTGTGTAATTTAAACAGTTGACGCCTTGTACAGAGAGAACATCATCGTCATATTGGGTCATCAGGTGTAATGACAATTACAGCTTATGCCTGACCAATCAAAGCTGAAAATTTGTTTCACTTCCACACTTTACCTCTAATCATTGCAGAACAAGTGCAGTGTAAGTAATTCAAATCTAACGTAGAGATGCTATTTGTGGGACTCAACTTTATGCTGTAAAAACTGCAATGAAGTGGCTGCAGGCCACATTCATCTGCCTTTCTGAGAATTGACTTTTCAAGCCCTAGACTAGTGCAAAGGTTGCCCGAATAGGCTCTGTCCATCACCCATGAAGGCAATAAGCAAATTCAATTATTCTCAAAGATTTATGAATGTCTTTTCTAATGGCTGATAATTTATTGATATATTTTTGATAATGTATTTATATATTTTCAAACAACCAAACTGGTAAAAATGGAAAATGTTTAAAAAATGTACTTAGATGTCTAGTCGTGCATGTTCACTGGCCACAAACCTAACAATGTCTACAAATGTTTAAAATGCTTACGTCACAGTGAGTTATTCTCCTGTTCTCCTTGCAGGTCATTGCTATTGTCATGGATAAATTCACAGATGTGGATATTTTTAAAGAAATAGTTGAGGCGTCGTTACGTGGAGTGGCTGTCTATATACTCTTGGATCATTTAAATTTAAAGGGTTTCCTTTCAATGATTGAAAGTCAAGATGTGAGGATCCAACAGCTCAGGGTATGTATTTATAATAGATTTCACGTACTAACTTTCGATAATACACCTATTCTGCCACTGCATGCAGTGTTTATTTTGTGGTGCCAAAAATTCTCACCCTAATGTCTCATTCCACAACCTGGTTTGTCATGTGTACTGGGTGGAGCTTTCTTTTATTGTGGGAAAATAGCTTGAATTCTATGGTCTTTCCGCGTTTGCTCAATTCACCTGCACAGCCATTATTTTGTATAACATCTGCAGCTATCGATTAATTTAGTAATCAGGTAACCTATTGATTATTTTCTTCGATGAATCGAGTAATCAGTTATTGTTTTGTTTTTTTAACTGTGCGAAATAAGGGTTGAGAGATGTCTGTTCAGCTTACCAGAATCCTTTTGGCAAAATGACTCCACACAGTGACCAGAGGTGTCATATCCGGACATCTACAACTATCTAATTCAAGCTCCAGGCAATTTGTACACTATACACCTCCATCCCTCGGGATTGATTTAAGATAAAAAACGTCTCCGTCCATGGCTGCTGTGTCGCCAGTATCAGTATTTTGTTGTATTTTGCCGCAAAATGACAACATTTTAACAATTTGTATCCCCCGCCTATCTGTTAACCACTTATTGGGGCGTGGTTGTAGAGCTAGCCCAAAAGTAGCCGTATTAGCTCTGTGTGCCGTTCACTTTAGCCTCCGTGTCTTTGCCCTGTAATTGCAGACTTTCTGTTTCATAATCGTGGTCCTGTGTGCTCTTTCAAACAACAAAAGTACGTTTCGCAGTCCCACTCGTAAGTTTAAAACACACCGCTCTTTCCTCTGTTGTGCTTTAGTTGCCGCCGGTCCACGCGGAACAAGCGCCGGATGAAACGAACGTGTCATATGGTTTTAATTAAATATGTAAATTAAACAAGTCATCGAGGCAATAAAATATGAATCAAAGTTTTTTGTAATCGAACTACTCCATTAATCGTTTCAGCCCTAATAACAAAATGACACCTATAGCTTTTCAATGATTATGCCTTTCATGTGTAATCTGACAGTGAAGGTTTATGGTGTTCTCTTCTGTCTGCAGAATATGAGAGTGCGCACGGTTAAAGGTCAGGATTACCTCTGTCAATCAGGAGCAAAATTTCATGGTGCAATGGAGCAGAGATTTCTCTTATTCGACTGCTGTACAGCTTTTTATGGCTCCTACAGGTAAACAGAGTAGACATAAATGGACACTGACAAACCAAATTTGTTATAAATGTGTGTTTATTTTGTTTACAGTTTCGCGTGGTCCTTTGAGAAGATCAATCTCAGTATGGTGCAAATCATTAAAGGGCATTTGGTAAAATCCTTTGATGAGGAATTCCGGACCCTTTACGCACGGTCAACTGTTCCAACTCAGCTGGCTCCTTCACTTTCTCACAATGGACTACAAGGACGACCCCTTACACCCAAATTTGTACTTAATCCTGCCCCCAAGATGGAAAGAGGCAACCATTTAAGACACACAATGGAAGGAGTGTACAAAAAGAAGAGTATAGGCCTGCTAGATCCACAGGAAGGTCGCTTTGAGGAAGAACCACTCGTACCTTTAATTGAGAATGGTATTAGTGCCCATATGTCCGCTGAAATGAACTATAAAAAACGGCACAGCTACGCAGGCGAGAGACAAGACGCATATATTCCTCCAAACTTACGCCCCAGAGGAAGCAACTGGAATGTCTCTGGTGATTCTGGGAAAAACTCTGCAATGGACAATTTCCTGCCGGTTGCATGGATAAGAAATCAAAATAAGCACCAGATTTACAACAGTAGAGATAAGCTGATTCCCATGCAGCCAACAACGCCAACACACGAGAGCACCAAGGCCTTCATGCGCACATGGAGGATTGAATCTTACCTCAAAAACACTGACACTCCCCTCAGAGAATCCTGTGATTACTTAGACCAGCTCGACCCAGGAGGCAAAGTCAACACCTTCAAGCAGGGGAGAATGAGAACCTCTCTTGTCTTGAGGTCAACTATCCCAGAGCAGGGAGAGCTGGACAATTCTTCATTTGGTCTTGGACGCTTATCACCAAACACGGCTGTGCACTACTCTTCAATGCAGTGGAGCCCAACAGCAGTTGACAGGATGGGCAAAGAAGAATTTTCTTTTAGACAACAAAGCCTCCAGATATTAGATGACAATGATAATTTTACTCCTGCCCGAAATACTTACTACCCTAATTATGCATCCCTCGGTAGACCTAAAGCAGGACAAATATTGACCAATCCTGATATGTTCACAGAAAACTGGCACAAACGACACAGTGTGGCTGACCCCCGCTCGAACAGTAATTGCAGCCACGAGGAGCAGTTGTATGCGCCTTTTGCCAGAATGCAGTTAAACAGAAGCTCAATGGGGATTAATGCACCCAACGGAGGATACTTGTCAGCGCTGAATGAGGATCAAAGATCAATCTCTCATTACGATGTTAAAAGAATAACAGCCCCCAAGGGTCCAGGCAGTCCCATGTGGCAAGAGGCCCCATCAAGAGCACTGTCTGCTGTCGCTCTTGATGTCAACTCAGAGGATTTAAATGACAAAGACAACGCTACGAACAAGCAGCGTTTCTTTAAGAAAAGCTCCCAAAAGATAAAGTCCTTATTGAACATACAAGAAAGGAAAGACGATGTATCTGGGACTCTGGGAAGGGATAGTGTCAAATCGGAGGAAAGCACAAACACCTTAACACTAGAGGATGAGACGAGTATAACACAAGGAAGAAACCAACTTCGTCAAAGCTCAAAGAGCACAGGCAGGACAAGCTCAGAACGCTACAGAAATCAACAAATAGAGGATCCGCTTGCAACTTCAAAGCCGCGATTTACAACTGAGGAGCACCGGTACTACCCACACTCTAATAATGTCAAATATGACTGTCAAACCCAACTAAATTTTCCTGACAGGAGCTCAAAGGTTAGCAACGAGTCAGGAAGCTTGAAGAGGGAATACAGTATTGTTGAGCCGAAAAAGTACAGCAGATATGAACCTTCCTATGTCAAAATACAGCCAGTGCGTTCTGCTTCTGGATATGGGAGCAGACAGGCTCAGGAAAAAAGTCTTTCCAAAGGTCCAAAGGAAGCGTCCACTGAAAATCGCCAAGCTACACATGGACACCAGGAGAATAAGATTGGCAAATTCTTCCAACGAATGGGGAACCTCATACACAAACACAAATGAATGTTATCGTGAACTTGTACAGGGTAATAAGAGTATAAGACTTGGATCACTGTTTACATTTAGAGTTGCCTCAACTGTTATTGTGTTCTTGCACTGATATATAAATGATGTCTTTTATATGGCACAGAACGTTTAGCTCTAAGATTCTGTAGTGTCTGTCCTTCAGAAGGATGTGGAGGATTGAATGGTGTGAAAATGAAAAGTCAATTTCAGTTTTAGAGGTTTATAGATTTTTTTATTGACACAAAAGGATTTGTTGGTGCTTCTTAAGTCATGCTGCCCGTAAAAGTTTATGCAAATATAAGAGCAAAAACATTTGGTTGTATTTGCCTGAATCAAACCTTAAAAAACAGTGCAGTATTTTTCAAAAGGTTATTTCTTTCTCAATTTTTTCTGTTCACTTTGATTATCTTTACTGGGTTATTTTGTGTTGAATGTACATGTTTAGTACATGCAGCAATAGTTACACCTACAGCACCTTTTGCATAAATACAATTGCCCTGCAGCAGAGTTAACATTTTGCATTCATTACAATTAATTCAATACACAGTTATACTAACATCATATTTTCAGCTTGGCTGACAACCAATCTCTGGTTATTGTGCCTTAAGAGGAGTACACATATGTAAATGCATTACATGTGCCTGTGGTGATCCACTCAGGGATGACTCAAGGATGTGTGTCAACAACCTCCCCCTCGCTTGCTGATAAGCTATATTCTTTCAATAGCTTACCCTGAATTTTGATTTGGGCCAATTTACGACAGTAGATGTTAGGATGCAAAATATACATTTATTAGTTCTTTGTGCCAAGGGTTGCATGTAGCATTTTTTTTAAATCATTATTAACATAATAAATGAACATAAAGTTGCTATTTTAAAACAGATTTTTATTTTTAAATGTGGAAATAGCTATTTAAGAATTAAGCACATTAGTGGCCTTGTGTAATACATGATGAATGATCAAACATTTTTATTCAATAGTATTTAATAGAAACCAGAAACTTAACCACCACTTAAAGGCATGTAAGTGAATCAATATATACGTTTGATAACAGTAAAGTGCTGCAATGTGGTGCCAATCTGCTGCAGGGAATCTGTATGAGGGCTCAGTTTGCATGAAGCCAGTTATTTATGCGTGAGATGAACATACACTTACTGTATCAGTGCAGAAGATATACCTCAGCTCTCTGACATCGTGTAACGAACACACATGTAAAACTGTTGAGTGCCTAAAAGCAAACACAGACCAAATACACACTGATATACAACACGTTTCATCTGTATTATCTCTATTATCAAATTTTTTTTCTATAAACTGTCGTTTAACCCTGCCACATAGTCCTGTTAAAGGGGTTTCTACAGGAAAAAACTGCTCAACCTTGACTATTGTATTGTCATGGTCTCTTAGTTATATGAATTAAACATCAGCATCTAATTACCATAAAACCTTGACAAACATCTGTTTCTACAGAAAAATATCTGTGTTAAATTTAGGCTTTTTGCCTAATCTTGCATGTCACAAATACATACTTCACTCACCACTGATGGCATTCTTTTGTGCCAGATTAAACGTGGCCCATCTGCACAGCCGTTTATCTTAATCTCAACCAACATATTTTACTCCTGGTAAATAATCATAATTTATCTACTGTATTATTGGTCAATAGTAGCTCTCAGGATCATCAAATCAAATTGTTTTTTATGAGTCCAAAATCAGCAGTTGTCTCGAAGAGCTTCACAGAAAATGTTGTTTTACCCAACAAAAGGTGAGTAATCAATATTGAGGCAGTAGGAGAAGGGTGGTGGGGGTTTCAGTCATCACTGGAGTAGAAAAGGACAGTCTTGTGAACAGAGATGAACAGACTACACAGACTCATATATCAGAATCAGAATCAGAAAGGGTTTATTGCCATTGTCATTTAGAAGAGCAAACACTGTACAAATATGTAAAAAGACACTTTAGAGTAATACAGACACTAGGACTAGGACTAGTCTAGGACTAGTCTATGACACACGTTAGCAACAGCTGTCCTGGTTATCGATGCACGGCACTCAGGTCGAAGATTGGTAATATTATATTTCCAGTGCATAATGCCTCTGACATTAGCCAATCATAATGCATTACAGAAAGACATGCGGTGTAGAAGTAAAACAAATGCTGAAAAAGTTGACAATAAACCTAAAGTAGTTTTCTGTTTCTGTACTCTAGACTTGGTCTCAATAATTCATGACTTACTGTTATTTAGCTCAGTTTTTCGACAGCTTGTTCTATTGCTATGACTCTCTTAAAGGGGCAATCTGACTCTGAAAGTTCATTTCTTCTGGTTTAATATGAGATATAATTGGTAATCCATTCACAAACATTGACTAATGTTCTATATACCCCTGGATTAGTCTTTTTTTTAATGGTTTTAAGAATATACATTTTATGATAACTTTATTTTAAAAATGTAATTCAAACAATGTTCTTACCTATATCTCAAGCTCTAGATGACTATGGCAAGGCTGAATATCGTTAATGAGGATGAGCTGTCCAACATTAAGATGCCATTCACCTGCAAAGAGCAGTATAGCATGAATTACTCTGTCAGGTATCAATTAGGCAGAAATTATGTTTCCATATCACAATTATAGTCCTTAAGCATCACTGACTACTGTGTACTCTGTTATACGTTCAAGGTAAACTCTATCTTAAGCCCAGCTGTCCTTGTGGCTGTCACATATAGGTATGTGCTGTCAATCAAGAGCCCAGTATCAATATTGAGTGATCTAAGCTGAAGAGTCATTGATTTCCACACCTCATGTTGAGTTGTGACATATATACTATAAGTCAGTTGCCTGTCCCCTATTTTATACAGTATTGGTGGGTTTCAGATGACATCACAACATTCTATACAGGTAAGTCAGTTACTGTATATCAAATGCCGATGGGGGCAGCTAAAATGGAAATTGTATGTAACATTAAAAATGTAATACAGTAAGTTAATGAGTCCAGACACTAAGTGAAATGATTCGGTTCAACAGTTAATGAATTAACCAATAGAATATTTCATGGCAAAGTACAATAAACACTAGGAAAAACTGGCTCTTGAGAGTATGATATTACATTCCAGAATCAGAAAACCCTCAACACAGAGTAAAAACTGTCATACGTCAACAAGTTATAGGATAGGCCAATGTAGTATAATACTGTTCCTAAGTATATTCAGTATGTCGACATTGTAGCTATTATTGAGTGACTGTGTAATACACTCTTTCGCTCTTTCTCCTTTTTTTTTCTTTTTTCTTTTTACGGTATAGCGTAAAACCAAACACATACTTTGAAGATGTACAACTATATAATACATTATGCAGTCACTATTAGTTCAAGAAGATCTTTATTATTATACAAACATGTTTTCTGCACCATTTCACAATCCTTCTCTTTCTTGCTCTCTATCTTTTTCTCTCTCCTCTCTCTTTCTCTCGCTCTTTTTTTTTACGATATGGCGTAAAACACATACTTTGAAGATGTACAACTACAGTAGGTGGCGGTAAATGCACCTTTTCATTTGGCTGCCAACTGCAATTAAAAGCAACACAACGGGAAACTTTTAGCTTTTACACAAACTGCTTTCTGCACGGTACCGTTGTTGTTGTTGTTGTGTTGCTTTTAATGACAGCTGGCAGCCGAAAGGTGCATTTACCGCCACCTACTGTAGTTGTACGTCTTCTGTAGTTGTACGTCTTCAAAGTATGTGTTTTACGCCATACCGTGTAATAAAGAATAAAAAAAGGTGTGAGAGCGAGAGAAAAAGAGATCAAACTAATTCAGTTGTTTTTCTTTCATATGTTATAGAGTGCAACAGCACATGCTCAACAGTTTCTGGCTCTTGACAGTGATTACATAAACCGGTAGGATTTTTGCTTATCCTACTCAGCGACCAATTAAGTCCAGTGTGGCCAATTCTCAAGCGAGTAAAGCTCTCTCTTCCCCTGCGTTCCTGCTCATGGATCTGCAAGGACCAACACTACTTTATATCTGATACAGATGCCATCCAGCAGCACAAAGATTCCAATAATCCTGTTTATAAGTTTATACACATGACTCTTAATAGGCTTGATTTCAAATGTACTTATGTCAACAGTTTAAGGGAATTTTTGGCCAACAAGTCAGCCATAGCATCCACCCCAACATAAGCAGGAACCCAAATGAAGGAGACCTTCACATGCTTCCTGGACAGAGTATCAGATTGAAGATGCTATATAGAATATTCTATATATCCATCTAGGTTGTAACCAAGTCTCCTGTACACAAATAACATGAGGTTTGTCCTGTAATGTAGAAACAAAATGCTTAAATTCTTGGCCATTAGCAAGAAGGCTTCGCGCGGATGTAGAATTTCTTTACTCCTTTGTGGTGCGCTGTCTACTTTTGCCCAGTCAGGATCTTTTGTTCCAAGGTATCTTCCTGCGGCTTTAGTGCCGATCCTGATCTTTTCAGACTTATTTTGCGTTTGAGCTGTACAGTTCTTCCACCATAAAGAGGAAAAATTCCTTCCTTTTCATAACCAAGATATGCTCAGCACTCTCGGAAGCTTTACCCTTGGAGGCTTCGCACTCGGAAATTTTACCCTTGGGAGCTCCACACTGGCTGTGAACAATGCTGGCACCCCTCACTGTATCCACTGACACCTCTTGGCACTTTCTTGACTGCCTCCGCATAGGATATACCTTAAGAGACTTTAATTTTTTGCACCTCAACAGCCCTTTTGCTAAATGTGCATCCCCTGTAGGCAGAGCTATGCTCTTCCCCAGTTACAGCATTTCTGTTTTGCTCCATCACATTTCCCGAACTCATGATCCCCTGCACATTTACCACATCTTTTCTTCCCTTTGCAGACTGCTGCTATATGACCATAGTGCTGGCACTTGAAGCAACGTAGTGGTGGTGGAACATATGGCCTCACTGCATAGCTCATGTATCCAATGAACACTTTACTAGACAGGCATTTTCCTTCAAGCTTTAACAGTACTGACAGGCTGTCACGTCTTCCTCCATCCCGGGTTGTTTTCAATCGCCTGGCATCCTCAAACTTAGCTCCAGTTAAATACTGCTTTACTTCATCCACAGTCATCATCGTAGGGATGCCTGTGATCACTCCTCTGACCGTGTTTCTTTCAGCATCTGAAATGACAACCTCCTTTCCATCCAGACTTTTAATCTTGATCGCTTTCCTTTGCTGAGTCGCGTCTTTGCACACAACCAGCAGCGAGCCATTTCCAAGAGCGCTCGCATCTTTGATCTCTCCCACTGCCTTTCTTAGGCTCGATGTTAATGCCACTGGACTCCCCTCCTTAAAGGAAGGGTTTTTACACTCTGTGATCTCATTTCCGACCTTAGAAGTTTCCTCCTGCTTCTCACTGCCAGAACCTTCCAACGCGGATGGGCTTTTGGGATTTCTCCGTTTCCGTTTCTTCCTTCTAGACTCAACAAGAGCAAAAGTTTCCTCCTCCCTGTTCTTTAAATCACTACCGATCATTGATTGACTCCCCTCCGCCATCGGTCCCGTCTTCAGCATCGCTTGTCCTCTCTGCGAGCCCCTTTGATGTGACGATATAAAGCAAAGCATATGCTTTATATCGTCACATGACCAGGCTACACAGGCGTGATGTCATCACACGTGTTTTCGTCATTCAGTGATCATGGCAACTGTATAGGATATGGCCAATGCATTACGCAGTCACTCACAATGGCTTCTTGACATTGCATGGCTTCTCGTTATTGTTATTGTTTGTTCATTTGGTTGGGACAGCGCATATTAAGGAAATACAAACACACTCCCATTCACCAGCGTAAATGGACACTTCACAGGTGGGTGAAGTGTCTTGCCCAAGAGCACAATGATAAAGTGCACTAAAGCCACTGCTAACTCACTGCGGCACCTGGCACTAGACCCAAATCTGACATTGAATAAACATTAAATCAAATCAACTGAATAAATAACATGTATAAAGATCTCCCCTCCGGGTACCACGCTGCATAAACATCATTCATATCAATTCTTCATAATCAACTTTAAATATTCCTAACATTGCTAAACTTTGCGATTAGATAATCCTGATAATCATTCAGGATTCATGCATTAGTCATTTAACAAATCATTGATCAACGGGAGAAAGCTGTGCATGACACCCAATTTCAGGACTGCAAAAAAAGGAAGAGATTCTGCTGTATTTCATTTGTGTGAGTTGTGCATCATGAAATGTATCTTTGTCAGGATCTGTTCTTACACCTCAGCTTTTTACTTTGAATATGACTTTAAAAATGGAAGTACACATTTGATCCTGTGGACATTCTGCAAGCATGTTAACTTGAGAGCTTTGAGAGCGTACATGCATGCTGCTTATGTAAATTAAAACAAAGCCCAATGCACAGTTCCCATTGAATTGTGGGATTTTTGGCATGTTCCGCTCCAGCATTTCCTGGTCCTCCGCACTATCCTGCCACGGGCTCACATGTCCGTGTGTGGGTGCATGTGCATCTGAGAAGAGACAGATGTAGAGTCAGACAGCCAGCTGACAGACACTTAACCCTGCCATGTTGCACCGCCCTCTACAAATGTGTCTGGGCACACAGAATGCATCAGAATAATCACATGACAAAGAGATGGTTTGACTCATACTCTTAAATACTCATACCTAACTATTACATTTTTGTGTTTGATTTTTGTGTTTTCTCCTTGAAAGTATATTGTAAAAGCAGTACGCGTTCCAGGCAGTAAGAGCCAAAAGCAGTGTTCTGATTGGCTGCGATTGGGTGGTCCAGCCCAGTTTCATGTCACCGTCTGAGAAAGCTGTTTTGAAGCCAAGCACTCGACTAAATTGCACATGAATATAAAGAGTTTGTGAGCTCGCAGGTTAGCTAGATTTAGTTACCTACTTCCTACATTTGCGATTTGTACATCAGGTACACTAGCTTTAATTGTTTAGAATTAATAGTAATGTATTGTACTTTTTGATTTCAGTAATGTGTATACAATTTTCACTGTTGTTTTTTTGTGTTGGCATGTCTTCAAAATAAACATTGTGGGAAGTATACACTGTGACATTGTATACTTCTCACCTATTCATTGAAAAGACTACTTCATTGATCCGTCAATCTCATTATAAAAACACTTTATATCTTGTAAAGGTTTTCAAGTTTTCGAGAATGATAATTCAACCCAAGATTCTGTTTCAAGGACTCTATACTGGCCCCTTGTGGCTGGATTAACTATTGACGCCCCTATTTCGCACCTGTACATCTTACAATATTCAACAGTTTGATGAATTGTCCTGAGGTGTCTCTCTCCACTTTTTTGCTGTTTCAGAAGGACTTTTAGCTTTGATTGTCAATGTCAACTTAGGGCTTTAATGGACACCAATCATGTCGCAGTAAAAAGGTTGAATCTTTTTATTTTGTGCAGTAAGGCGTTTTCCGTTGTTTCGTGTGTTGGAGTGATGATTGACGGATGTATGAGAAGGAAAATACAGGCCATCCCCTGTAACACCGGGCATCTGCTGCATGTGACTCCGGCTGCACAGAGAAGCAGCAGAAATGACCGTCTTCTCTCTGTGCGCTGCAGAACGGAGCGCTTTGGGAGATCGTTTATTCCTTTCTCTACTAGGTTTGACAACGCACACTGCCGATGGATGTGTGTGTGGGTTGGGCGTTTGTTCCTTGTTCTGCGTGTTTTCAATAACAATCTAGTCCAGCGCTAACATAAAAATCCAATGAAAGTTAGCAGAGAATATAACTGTATGTCCATGAAAACGCAAACCTTGAACGAAGATGGTAGAAGCAGTAAAGCACATGCCACTGCAGGACACAAGACAGAAGATGCAAAGACAAGCTGCACAAATGCACTGCCACAGCATTCGTACGGAGGGATCACATGGACTTGCAGTTAGTATTAAATTAATTATACACAGATTAGGCATGGCATTATCTTTGACAACTACAATGTATATGGCTGTAATCAACTAAAGAAATTGTAGGTCTACTTAGAGCTTTAGCTAATTTGTCGACTAAAGGAGAAGGCATCAACCAAAGCTCACAAACGTTCGCCATGATCCGACCATATATCTGACTTAAAGTGCATTGACAAAATAAGAACACTAGTAAATTGCATATTCACGAAAAAAATCCCAAATTCACTCCAAACATTCTCCTCTCTGCTATGGTCAATATAAATACTTTATGATGCACATAAAAAAAATGTGTTGACTAATACAAATCTTGGTCGACTAAGACACCATTGACTGATTAATGGACTAAATGACTAAAGGTTTATGGCTCTAGTACAATATATCTGCTGAGACACCCATCATCAAGACTCCCCTGACAAGCCGCAGTTTGGGAGATGCTTTGAAATAGTTGTCAGGCTCGCTATTTCCATGTCAACATTTTTGGATTGTCAACCTCAAGCTAAAATCCTGAACATGACCGCTCATTTGTTGTTTGAAGAGAAAATTAACCTTTGCTGCCATACACCTCAAAACAATATACAAACGCTCTGTTAATCACTTCTGTCAGCAGGTATAATGTTAAGCCTGGTCACATCACATGCAAGTGTTTGTATTTATGATTCAGTTTTGAGATGAATAAATGCTACCTGATATATAAATGATAATACTGGAATTAAAAGATGAAAGTATTTGAAATGCTGGATAAAATACTCACATGATTAAGGTTATATCATGACAGACAGTCTTAGTGATGCAGTGTTAAAATGTTAAGTGGTCCACGAGAACAAGACTAATCTGTGAGGGTTGTGAGGGCTCTCACAAGCCAATTCCATCAAAATCACTGACAGCAACAAATTATAGTGTGTAAAAATGCAAATGAAATACGCAACCGTAGTTCAAAAAGAGGAGGGGACCACATCTGAAAATCCCTTCTTCGTGCTCAAAGACAAGGACACTTGTGGGGCTGGACCAATCCATTTACCAGTCAATAAATGATTGTTTAAAACTATTGGTGAACATAGGGCTATTGATTTTTGTTGGTGGTAGAACTTAGAAATATACACAGAAGTTTGTTTTTAGCATTGTTGTGACTCTCCACGTATTGTTTAATTTAGAAAAAAATGCTGAAAATCTCATCTTTGGGACGATATCAGTTGGAAAAATGTCAATGGTATTATATAACAGCATGTCAAAGGGCACATTATTCACATGGAAACACTCGTTGGAGAAACTGTGGCTGTCAAGTGGCTCATCGCTATCATGCGTTCAAGCACTGTCCCATTATTATTGTGGCGCTGCAGACTGTCTTCAACATCGACATTTGACTTTAGGATAATGCATCTCAGATTTCAAACTGCAACAATGGAAACGATAGATGGACCGTAAACTTAGTAATTCAGGAGAAGGATGACAGGGACGGAGCCGACAGTGAAATCGCATGGAAAATATATAAAATGGAAAGACACATTTTTGCTCTGAATTAAAAAGTGTATATGAATTTGCCGGGCAGAAAAGAGGACATATGACAAACTGACTTTCTCTTAAAACTGGAAGACAATGCGATTGGTCGTCAATGAGTCATGCAGCCCTGAAAAATGGTAGAGACAATTTGAGAGCACACTGTTGTCCTGTGTCCACTGTGGAGATAGGTCTCTTCAGCCCAGCCTATCGGAATAATAAAAGAAACAGCTAGCAATGGCTTTAGAGGCGAGTTTCAATAACATTCGAATTTTCATTTAAATTGAAAAAAGAACACATGCCCTCAGAGTGTTTTGTTCTGCAGGCTTCATTTTTCAAGGCTTTTTCTTTATTTTCTTTTTTTTAATAGGGAGGCACTAACAAAAACAAATGGAAAAGTTGAATACATTATTGTTTATCTCAGTTATGTCATAATAAAAACACACCAGTATTCATTCAAATACATTTTAGAATTTGTTTCTCCCATTTGCCCATTTCACATGCTCTCAACAAGTCATTTGCATCTCTTATAGTGCAGTCATGTTCTCCCTGATGCACCTCTTTCCATTTATTCTGTTTTAGCGCTGGCTCAAAGACTGCATTTGGCTGTCATTCCCTGTGGAGTACAGATCAAATAAAATGAGTAGAGTTCATGTGAATTATATTAAAGGTGCACTTTGTATGTTCTTATTTAATCCTCAATCAGATATATATTACACATGGAAACAGTACTGCACTCGGCTGTTTGGTGGTTTTTAGACTTCGTGTGCACTGACGACACACCAAGAGTGACCCAGATGGTGAGATTCAACATGACACAGTTAAAGCTGCAAGTAAACAATAACGGATCCATTTTGAACTTGTTTCCATTTGTGCAGTTGGATATTGTTGCCAAAATGTTCTACTTTATGTTTGCACGTTTCAGTTTATTGTAAAGCTGTTGTCTTTCCGTTTGTCAGTTAAATATTTAAAACTGTAAAATGTCAACATGCGAATTTGTACATGTAGGAGATTTGTCAAAGGTCAGGCAACTATAGTTACTTGTTTGTAATGGATGTTTGTAATATTGACCCTTCAACCCTGATTTCTTTTAGACCCCATGCAGTTATTAACATAGGGAGAACATTGCTTCCTGCGTGATGTAGAATGCGCTGAGAGACTTGCGAGACCCCTTGAGAGAAGACATCTAATTTCCAAAGGATTATTGTCTCTCACCACGCTCTATATTGACTGATTTTATGGCTGTGGAGCAACGGCAGTAGGAGCCAGAGGATTCTGCCGTTGGCCATCGAACACACGCGCTGCGTCCCACTTGTGTTTGCTCTGCGCAGTAACAGCGTCACTCGGGGGGCGCGAGTGGCGCGCGCTCCTCTCACCCCATCAGCATCGTATCTGCAACCTCAGACCAGTGCAGACGCGCGAGTACCAGCAGCAGGAACCCCGGACCCCAGCATCACTATGGACAGTGTGTGCGCCGACTGCTTGTCCTCGGGACAAGCAGCCAACAGCAGCACGGACTTGCACCCGCGCTCCGACCCAGACGACGACGACGAACTTCTCAGATATATTTGGAAAGAATATCTCCACCCCAAACTGTATGAATGGGTGCTTATTGTGGCGTACATCATTGTCTTCTTCGTGTCCCTCATTGGAAACTCTCTCGGTAAGTCCGCCAACTTTAGTCCACTGAAAAGTGATGCGCAGAACACACTTGGCCACTACGGCTGTGCTTAAATACACATTTGATATATTGAGTATGGACCATTGATTAAAAAAGAAAAGAAAAGCGCATTCCGTTTGCTTCTTAAGTAGTCTGTTATGAGCAAGACTGTGTACCTGAAGTAACTCATTGGGATATCTGAAGTATTGACGTGTCTGCTCTGTCCTCCCTGAAACACAATACTCCTTCAGCACGGAGCGGAATGAAGCGTGTGCATGTGGGTTTAACATGATCATCTACATTAGATCAGAGATAGGATTTTCATCATTTCTTTTATCATTTTCGATTATTAATCTGTCTTGTTCTGTATTATAAAAATAAGAAATGAATACTTCGCTGTCCTTGTGGCCGTCCTTTGATTAGCCTATAAATTATACATGCTTATCGGCGCGTGTATAATGTTGGCTATAGCCTGATAGATTGTCCTCGTGCGTTGCGTCCACTCAACAGGTTTCACAGTGTAATTGGCTGAAACAAGTGAAGGGACTATGCTCTCGTACGAGGTCGCACAACATCACACCAATACTCAATAGGCAATTCAACTCTCCAGGGCATTTAATTACTCACCCCAGAGTGGACACGCCTCATTAATCACTGTGCAAACATTACAGCAGATAAACTTTTCTATTTTTGTTTCTTCCAAATTAGACTTGTTTGGGCCAAAACTATCAGTATCTGATTGGTCCAGAACTGACAGGATTCCGTTTTTATTGACTCCAGGAGCTGTAAAATGAGTTGAAATTCTTTCTGTTCAGAATCAAGCTACATTAGTTTTTATCAGCAGAATAGAGGTCAGGCAGCTAGGAAACTAAAATTAAATGCATTTGGACTATATCACTGTTGTTAGTTGTAAGAATCCTGCCAAACAAGATGACAACAGTAAAATATTTTCACTTATCTGTTCTAACGATATATTTTTGTAAAGAGAACAAGAAGTATCCAGGGGCCTACTTTGAAATTATTTTGTGTAAAATAAATTGGACCAGTTGTGAAACATTACTCTAGTTAATTTGGAGTACTCTTCTGTGTGCTCACCAGCCGCCAGCCGAGCAGAGAAGCAGCAGGTTGCTTTGTTTGTCTTGTCTTTAGTCATTCATTGCATTGACTTAATTATGAGCACAATAGAACAGATCAAAGAGACCGCCGCACTTTGAAGAAGGTGGACAACCTGCTGCTGTGAGCCAACCACCGGCCACGCATTAGCCCAGAGGAGTCCTGACCCAATGTTAAGTGCCAATTAAATGTGAGACTAACCAGACTGTTGCCAGTAAACAGCTAAATACACATGTAGGCCTGCGCGGTCTCTTTATGTGTCAGCACTGAATGGAATAATGTAATCCATAGCTTTTACTCTCTTCAGAGAGGAATTTGTCCTCTGCATTTGATCAATTCTTCTGGGGCAACCTGTCAGGAGCAGGGAATGCCACAATGCAGCGCCCAGGGACCCATCTCCAGATCTTGAGCTGGAGGTTTTTTTCTTACCTTACCAACACATTAATTTATCTATAAAACATACAGACCAGATGGAACCAGAATGGGCTCAATACTGGGTTATTAAAATGTTTAATTTTCATCTTAACACAATTCATTATTGTAGGAAAATTATCCAAGTATGCATGGCTTATGTTTTAGTTTTAATTTAATAATGTCTGGGTTGTTCAATGCATTTATGCTTAGAAAACATGAACAATAAAGAGGTTAAAATGTATTCTTTCTATCTTTGCTGTGAGATTGTAAGTATTTGGTGATGGTGGTTTTGATTTGTGGTTGATAGTGCTTCCAAAGAAGGTCCACTAAGGGCAAGTGCGGATTAGGGACGTACATTTTAATCAAATTTTTCACCAAATAATAAAGTCAAAGATGCCTGACTGAGTGTTGTTGTGGACTTAAAGAGGATGCATAATAAACAGAGAGCGACCAATTTTACCTGCAGGTATAAATAAAGTTACCTGAACCTGATAATTACGGTGCGCATGCTCAAACACAAGACATTTCCTGTTTTACTCTGTGACAGACATATTGAACCAAGTACCGTGAAGAAGCAGCAGATGGCAAACATAAAGACACAAAATACATGAGTTATACAACCGTGATTTAAGCTTTAAAAAACTAATTTTATTAATTCATTTATTATTTTTTTTAATTTTTTAGCATACTGCCCACTTCTATCCTATATAAGACTTGTATTGACTAAGGAGGACTTGAGGTTGATTGTGAGTTTGAGACAAGAGGGTTAGTTGGGGCAGTTTAATTTTGTCGGATCTTTACGTGAGTTAGCAGACCAATGTTCAATATTAATGATTTTTAAAGTTACCCCATTCAATATGACAATGTCAAATGTCCTTGTGGATAGACTTGATTGTGAATGCATTAATTAACATGCATTCACTTTGTGCCTCGATGTCCGTATTTGTTTTGATCGTAATCATAGACCATCACATTTGTACAATACATGTGACCATCTTATTCATCAGCCGATTTGTTTGCTCAAATTGCTGTTTGATTTGGTCTCAGGCTCAAAGCTGTCTGCCAGAAGGTTGTTTCTGCAAGGTATATTGTTTGGAATATTTCGAACCTCAAAAAACATTGATAAAAAAAAAGCATGTACATTTGTAGTTGTAGGTACACACATCTCTTTCAACAAAGTGTTTACATGGTAACGATTACAGTGTTTCAAACATGGCCATTTAGTCAAAACAATGAAAAAGAAATACAATCTTTTCTAGACACTCTCAATTTACCTGCTATGACAGAAGACCAAAACGAAAAATAAGATGATGCAATAAACAACACTAAAAACGAAAGACTAAAATAGAATAAATCTCCGGGTAGTGACAGGTTCACCTAACATTGGCATTAAGCTCTAAAAGCCATACTCACTCCTCTGCTTTTATCAACTTTTAACTGGGCCCTTAAAAAAGCTCTGATCCCGCTGAGTTAGAAGGAAGCCATCATATTGCGAGTACTTAGAGAGGGAAGGAGCAACTTGAAAATAGACAATTTTGACAGACAATGGACAAAATGGGACTTGTATTTTGGACTTAATATGATTTAACCCTTTTCTTTGGATGCTACTCCCTTGTTTTCTCATTTTACTGTTCACTTATCTTATGTTCTCTCTGGTTTTTGTTGTTTTCAAAAAAGCCACAGCCTCACTAGACTGACAAGCCGACTGACAAACAGCTGACAAACTGACAAACAGACTGACAAACATAAACTTCTCTTGTTTTTTCTCAAAGTCTGTGTTTTAAAATGTATTTGACCCCTCATTTTTATCCCACCACTAATTCATGTTGCACCATACACTACATGTATTTTTAGTTAATGCGTATAGTCTTGGAGTCCTAACTAATTCACTTTAATTAAAGTATAGAGCTGCCTGAGGCTGCCTATTAGCGCCACTGTTGAACCCAAACACTCACACACCATGTTCATACATAGGCAAGGTGGGAGAAGTGTCTTGCTCAAAGACAGTGGCGTAGTGTACACTACTACAAGCTGGGATCAACCACTGACCTCTTCAGCGACTGTCGCCCTCCTTAATAGGTTATGTTTGCATTGCATAATTTGATGATGTTTTAATCTCAGATGATGGGCAAGAGCCTGTGTTACTCTATGGTAGATTTACTTATGGTTTAAAATCCTTTTAACTGACAACAATCACATCTTTGGCTTTGAACAATGAGATCACTTGACAACAATGAGGCTATTGTGCAAAAAATAATTTCCCTTTTGTGTATTTATACTGACAAAGATGACGTTGAACTTTGTGCCATTCTCTGTTTTATGTGGATAGCTCTAAAGATCTCAGGATTGATAGCTAAAACCATGTAAAAAAAAAAGTACATAAAAAAGCTGTGGAACCTGATATTTGGCTGAGCCACATTTATTACTCTATAGTGTTAGAATAGGTTTGAATGAACGCTAAGTTCTTAAAATCTCCATTGGTTTAACATTAGGCTAACTGAAAATTCTATGTGGTGTGACGACACGATCACCTTTGTCTCCACTGATTTATAACTTGCTGACATTGCCCTTTTTTATATCTGGTTTCTTTTTCTAATTTTCCTTTACATTTACATTTTCCTTGCCCTTTCATCGCCCCCTTTATGTAGAACTGGCATGTAGCCTACTTTGCTCATATTTGCAAAGGGAGGAGTCTCTGAACTCTATATACTTGAATGAATGATGTTAAATACAGCAGGTGTAGTTATCACTTGTTAATCTCGTCAATGAGGTGAATACACGCCCACTTTCGCTCATGTTATTTACATGTGTGAAACACAGGACTACGACAAACTAAGAGGAAAAGGTTTAAAGTAGGAGCCCATTGACCAATGACAAAAGATTTTTTTGCACTTATGAATGACGTCAATAACAAAATGATCTTGTGCTGAGGAGTGACTGTTGTTGTCTCTGAAAAGAGACCCTTAGCTTGTACTTGAGTCGGAACTCAAGGCTGATTTAGCTGTACAACCTGCACACTTTAGATGTTCTGATGAAAACATGGTCGTGTAGCAGGGTTAAACTGTTATCTTTGGCTGAAAAAGTAATGTCGGCAAGCACTTTGTTTTGGACAAGTATACACTGACTATTGATAGAAAACATGGATGTCTCTAGAATTACCACGATATCAATATTCAAACAGCGGTGCAATTTCCGCCCAAAATGTTTGAGCAACAGGACAATAGTTATTATTTAAAAGTTTACAATTGTTCTTTTTGCAGCATTTTTTTAATTAAAATGATTACTCGTTATTAAAATTTGGCAAAGCTTCAAAACAACTGTCCCAATATTATCGTAAAAAAAAAAAAAAAGTTTTATTCTTTTATTTACAAATACAAAACAGTAACAATAGCGAGCAACAAAAAGACAAAAAACAAAACAACAAAAGACAGACAACAACACAGACATTAGACAAATAGAGAGACAACAGTCTAGAAACTTCAGAGCGGGATGATTGTGTGTGTGTGTGTGTGTGTGTGTGTCTGTGCATTTGCATGTATGTGTGTGGATGAGTGCGTGGATGTACGTGTGTTTGCGTGTGTGTATGTTTGTTTGTGCATATGTGTGCATGAGTGCATGTGTGTATGCATTCAGAGTAAAAATGTGTTCTGTCATTATTACCATCATCACAATGCTACCATATATTATCGCACACGTAGACATAGTCATATTTTTAAAATAGCAATCATTAGATACCACTGCCCATTTTTACAACTACACAATATTATCAATATTTTTTATAAACTTCCCACCTGTAGAGGAAGTTCAATCAACAAGCCAATGTTCTGTGACACAACATAAATTAATAAACCGTTTTCATGTTTTCAAACTGGTCCAGTTTACTTCGGAAGATATATTTATAAAAGCCAGACTAAGTAGACATCAGGACATGTGAAGAGAAGTGATGAATCATTTTATTTTGGCAAAAAGATGCTGAAGTTAGAGTTGCCAGGCAAAAGATTCAGAGGAAGACCAAAGAGACGGGATGTGATGAAAGAGGACATTTAGTGAGAGAAGAGGAAAAAGTAATGAAGGCAGATGATTCCAGTGATGTGCACTTGGTTCAGCCTTTTTGTTTGTGGCCTATATGTTTGAAGATTTCTGCCATTTATGTGAATTTAACTAAAGTATAATAAGTGAAAATGACTGCATCCATCTATCAATATGTAACAAACCTATTGTGTTTTATTTAACACACACACATGCAATTTCTCCTCATACGCGTGTTATAGTACACAGCTATTTAGTGTTATTACTAAATACTAAATAGCCGTGTACTATAACAGTAACAGTAAGTTACTTACTTACTTACCAGTAGCTATTTACACAAAATGTAACATTTATTGAGTACCGTAACAACGGATTGATATTTAGATTTGATAGATTATAGATTAGATAGCCTGTTTAGCAAATGAAGAAAGCACCAGATGCAGCCTAAAACATGATATAGTCCCAGTCCAGACAAAAATGCTCACTTGCAAGTCTAATTAACCCTTGATAATGTCCAGTTGTCACATGATTCCTTCAGTGCCCCATGTTGTCTTCTCATTCCAATATAATTTGTGTCCTCGTCGGCGTTATCTTTTATCATCATTGGCTTCACAGTGGCGCGCGTGGCTCAGTGCATGCGTAATAACTACTACTGTTGTCTCTAAAACACACCGTGTACAAGACATATGCTTTCACTCCCCAACAACAAACATGGTTTATAAGCAGCATAGCACAATCAGAAAGTCCCCAAAAAGAGTCTCAAAAAGACCCAGCTCTGGCGCTCTCAGCGCTGAAACTCACCTAAACAACGATCTGCGAAAAAAACGCTCAGGCCAAACTGAACACGCACTGGTATTACAGTGGTTCTTATGAAAGGTAAATGTACCTGTAGGCCACTATTTCCTTAAAAATTTGACCGGAGCAACAGAGAAGGGAAATCCACACATTATGAATGATGATGCATTTGGGCCTAGCACATTCTTTCATATATTCCAATAATTATTTAGCCAAAACCATAACCATCTATGTTTTTCTACTGTATGTACTTTTGGGTCAGCTGTGATCTGACCTGCTCGTCCCAGAGCCCTGGAGACGTACAGGTCCAGGGCAGATTGGTGCAACTGTGTGAGGAGGAAACGAGTGAAATAACATATTTATTTATTTTAATGTTATTAAGAACACAATGGAAGACACATGACTCATAGAGTTATACATTTCTAGATTAATGATAAATGTAAAAATCCTGAAAAAAGCATTGTAGTCATTTAATTGTGTGGTTAATGGCCTACTTAAAATAATGTTGCTAGTTAAATACAAAAATATCACATGGCAGATTGCTCCATTCAAGCCTGTGTAATGAATGGCACAACTCAGACCTTGTCTCTCAACTTTAGGCCAAGCCTAAGATGGCGGTCTATTGAAGTCAATGGGCCGTGCGCGCTAGCGCATGTCGCCACACAGTTTAGCCTTTGGCGGCTCGGGACATCTGTTGGTTTTGCGGCCTTGAAGTAGCGGCCCGGTGGCGGACTCGCATACCAAGTGACCGCGCTGACCAAGCAGAGAACAGTGCAAAGCAGAGTGATCTGAAGCTAAAGATTTATAAGGTGTTGTTAAGAAAACGGATGGATTTTGAACTGGAAAATCATGACATGAAAATAGGTCAATTAGGCATGATATGAAAATAGGCAAAAATGGTCCCAAAATTCGACCTCTGTGAAAGCTGTAGGTGGCCTGCCAGCCGAACATGAGCAGTTTGTTTTTACATTGTGTTCTATGGGAAAAATGCTTTCCGGGCTGAAGATTTTTTCGCTGCAGTACCAATAGACTGACCATAACATGACAGTAAACCACAGTTTATGGGGCTGACTCACAACATGTTTAAGACAGCAATACCCTATCCAGTTAATTTAATAGATCCCTGCTTGAAACTGGCGATTAGCTCACAGTGAGTGGTGTGCGTATGGTACATGGAGTTGTTTGTTCGTGTCTTGTGCTACTGTAATTGTAATTTTCTATTGTAATAACAGAATTTAAATAAAAAATATAATCCAATTCACTTTTGGTTGTTATTGCCCATGTTTAGAAATGTGGCATCTTGTAGCCGTCATAGCTGACATAATATTCATTGTAAAAGATTAGCTTACAGGTATGGTGCTTGACTTTGGAACAGAACCGTGGCCTTTTAGAGAGTGGCCAAACTGGTGATACGGTACTTTTCACAGTAGTACGCCATATTTCATATGTGATTGGCCAATTAGAAAAGTGCTCGGCCTTTCTTGTTGCAGGTAACGACTGCACACACCACATTTAATAAACATTTCTTATTCACTTCTTATGAGTTGAATCTTAGCATAAAGCCTATGTAATGGACTTACATTACAGGATGAAAAATATTTTAGTCAGACCACTCATGTACAATGTGTAATCAAAATCTACAAAAATACCTGAAATCAGAAATGAATATGCTGAAAAATACCACTCTCCTTGTGCTCGCTCAAGTGAGCTTTCAAAGGCTATTAAGGACTATTAAGGCTATATACACAATGAGAATGTTCTATGGACAATTTACTTTTTTATGACCTACATTTTGATTCATTGTGAACCCATGTATTGTACATTAGCAATGCTTCTTTTATTCCTCACAAAATCCTTAATCTAATGTATACAGCTGGTCACAATTTCCTATTCCTTTTCTTGCTCAAATTCAAACGCTATATTCCTATTGAAAGTCCATCTGTGGCACAAGTAGTCTTATTGAGCTGAAATTCATTGCACAATTCATGCAACTCCTATTTTTCCCACATTCTCTGAAATTTGATTGCAGCCATGTTAAATTTGTCACACATGTAATAAAATACCAAAAAATAAAGCATTGTATTAAAACTTTACATTATTTCATCCTAAGCCCATATAAATGTTGCAGTATATAGCAAAGAAGGTCTAGTTCATGGCTTTTTCTACAATCCAGGAAAATGATTTTTCATCATTAAGCAATGAGTTATTATCTTCTTCATGCCCTACTACACAAATATTGGATATCGACAATCTGTCTAGAAGCATTTATAAGCCTGTCTAGACCAACCCGGCCACTTACAGGCTCAAAGATAGTTTATCATATTATGTGAAAAGAATCGGCGCTTTGGGAACAAAAAAGGACAAAGTCAATTTCAAGAAAAGTATAAAGCTGAATATCACACAATCCCCAAAGAGAATTCAACAACATAAAACTATAGTTTATAGTTTATAGACAAACTTTTAAAAACCTGTGTAATGATAGACTATCTTTTTTCCTTTGTAGCTGTCACAAAAGGAGACGTACAACTTGTCAGAGCTTTTAATGGGGACTATTTATGCAAAATGGGCTTTTATGATTTTTGGCACGTTGTAACTATATTCCCTCAGCTTCGGCCTACTCAAAGTTGTTGTTGTTATGGTGGTGTTGCTTTTAATGGCGGTTGGCAGCCGAAGGGTGCTTTTACTGCCACTTACTGTAGTTGTATGTCTTCAAAGTATGTGTTTTACGCTATACCGTGAAAAGAAAGAAAGAAAGAGACAGAGAAAGAGAGAGAGAAAGAGAGCGAGAAAGAGAGAAGGAGCTACTCAAAGTTGTGTTTTGATTGAGTCATGCATGTTTGAGTAATTCTATAAACTCTAGTTAATACATGTAGGATTCAAAAATATCATGTGCCATTTTTCGACAATAAAAATATAGTAAATGCTAATCTGTTTAATGTTACTATGAAGCCTATCAGTTCTGCAGCTTGGAACAGGAAGTCCATAGACCTGTTCCTATTTTGAAGCTAGGTCAATATTACGATTTACAATGAACAAAATGTAAAATAATAATCTGCGTATGTTATAGTTTTATAATAAATACCTGAAAAAGCATGACTTCATCCTTCGGTTATTTTTAGTTATTGTTTCCAAAAATGGTGTTAAACGCTGCTTTATTGCTTTTGCATGTCAGCCACACCATGCCATGCCAATCAGGGAACATAACAACCCATATCTTGTATTCATCCTGTCACCTGTTTGTGGGTCCCCAAAGTTTAAGCAAAATAATGGTGCATCCCCGTTTTATTCCAGTGGGTATTACCACTGGATTTTACTCATCGAGGCATAGCAGCACCAGTGTGTCACTTGGGATTAATTATACAGTTATTGTTGCTTGTTATGGTTTTCAGTTATTCTTTTCGATTTGTGTAAATACAAAATGTAACTGCTCCGATAACACCATTGATCTGATGTGGAGATTTTCTTTCACAGTTTCTTGTTCTTTGATGTAAGTTAATGCAGTCAGGATAGTTGCTCGAATAACACGCTGCAGGTCTGTTAGACTTTACAAGGAAAACCTGCTACATTCAGTTTGGCTATAGTTGTTTGTCTCAAGTCCTTGACAAGTTTCTTTTCCAATATATTTTATACATACTATTTATAAGAAGACGTATGAAAAACCTCAATGTAGTGTACCTTTATGGATGTCATACATTATAGCACCATGGCTAACCTACTTGAGACAAGTGCACAAGTCTCTCCAGGTCTGGTTTCGACACTGTTGCTTTAATTCTGGCAATGTTTTGCTTGGTGGCAAAAAGCTGCTGTGTGTGTGTTTGATTTAATGTGTCTGTCGAAGTTCAAGTCTGAGAGAGACTGGAGGTGACTGCTGACACATTATCTTTGTTTTTCTGTGGGCTAAAGACGGTGACTTCAGTCTTGTCTGAGTTTAGCCTGAGAAAGCGTCACCTTAGTTATGGAAATCTCTGGCTTGGTCAGAAACAATAGAACATCGTTTGTGCAGTATGCAATTTTATGTTCCATCCCATACATTTTGACACCATTGATTATTTCGAATTGTGTAATATATTGGGCCAATGGTTCTAAGTACAAAGCGAACAAGAGGGAGGACCAGAACCAGCCCTCAGCCCTGCCTCACCCCTCTTTCCAAAGCGGATCTGTCAAGTGGCCATTATTTTAATTCTTGATGTTGGACTATCGTAAAGCGCCCCAATATTTTTTTTTATTATCAAATAATCTACTTGAAATTTGCACAGCACTTTAAATAGATAAGGCCAACTAACAATCAAAAGCTTTTTTTGCATCCAAACTCTTTGTATATGGTCCATTATGTGTGAAGATTGTCGTATGTTGTCTTGTGTTTGTCGTTACTTAATAAATCCTTACTGATCATTATGAATTTTTTTTTTTTTTTTACATAGTTCATATTCAGAATTGAAATGGGTCTATATGAGGCACAGTCATGTCGATCCTTCCTCTATTTCAGTATTAAGGATATGATGGCTTCCTTCCAACTCAGAGGAACCTGTGTTTTTTTAAGGGCCCAGTTAAAAGTTGACAAAAGCAGAGGAGTGAGATTGTCTTTTAGAGCTTTATACCACTCTGAGGTGAACCCATCACTCCCGGGAAATGTATTGTTTTTTAGTCTTTTGATTGCACTTTGAATTTCAGTGTCAGTTATTTCAGCACCTCATTTTTTGTTATGGACTTCGGTCATGGCGAGATGACCGAACTGCTCCTCTTTAGGAGAAGCTCAATGACTGCAGTTTCAAGGCCCTTGGGAATGTTCCTTATTGACCATGTGAGCAAGTGCTGCCAACAGCAACTGAGCTGGAGGGTTTGTTAGTCTGTTTACTGTTGCAAAGTGGACACGTGTTATTACTTCAATTACCAGTAATTTTAGAGATAATTCTCTTTTAAACCTGGAGCTTTGACCTGCATTGTTTCTACTCAGCCCTCAAGCACTCACAGGCAGTGTTGTAGTTTCATTTGGTGTTGAGTATTGAGTTGTCTTTAATTATATTTAGTTAATTTCCCCACTTATTTGTTGGTTTAGTCCTTCTTGGGTAGCAGTATAATTTTCATAACTTTGAGTCCGCCATGCTAAGGTATTGATTTGATCTAAAATGTACATGCTGTTTTGCGGATTTATCAAAGCAGATTATTTGCTTTTTACACAAAATGGCACATGTTTCCTTAAATAACCAATATATAACGTGGAATTGTAAAAATGTATGTGGTTTGCATTGACAGTCCAAAAGCTGGTTATTTGCATCAAACATCAAACCAGGACCCTTGAATTAATTCTGTGCTGTAATAAAAACTCTTGTCAATATAGCTGTGAAAAATAAACAAATATAAAAATGTAATGACTGAGGTGGGCTGAATAACTCAAGACCTCTGCTGCTGACTACATCTCAGATAACAATAGAGTTGGATGGGCTTTTGAAAACAGTACATGAGGAATCTCAGAATGATGACACACGGAAATGTGGTTTGCTCTATAAGACAACATGCATATATTTGTAATGCTAAGAACTGTGTCAGAATCGGTATCATGCAGGGTCTGGAACCGGACCATACAGGGCATCAAAAAACTCTCCTAACTTGAGACAGTCCAATCACAGCTGCTAAAATGTACTAGCTTGTGTCCCTCAAATACAGAAGACATCTCCTTTCAAATGTACATGTATATTCAGAACAAAATACTTCTTTTACCTCAGATACATAGAGTTTAGTGCTTTGCTTGTTGATTCTGCAGAAATCCGCTTTTTTTTTTGTAATAGTCTTTCAGATGCTAGAGTTTAATGCAAATTATTACAGAACCTTGAGGTTGTTTTTGTTCTTGAAATCACTGATAAAACATCATTGTAATTTATACACAATTATAAAGCCAAATAGCCATAATGAACAATGAATCAAAACAAAGATTCAAATTGTTATCACTAACAATTCACACCAGCTGTATATTTACCTTATAATAAGAGTTGAATGGGAGTATGGCCTTCTTTGTTATTGCCTCGATTAAACTTGTTTCAATTAATTTTCATAATTTTCTTTCTTAATATTTGAAATCATTCCCTTCTCACCCTCTGCGGGTGTTTTCATCCATTTTGCTAAGCTACTTTTGCCTTCACCTTCCATGTCTTCACCAGCTCTTCTCTGAACCATTGGTATTTCTCCAGTTTCTCATGTTCCTTTTTCCTGATGTTGCCATCACATGTCGTTGGTTTGCCCTTCCACGTTTCCAGGTCGGGCATCTGCTACCTTCACAACATTAACGCTGGCATAATGCCAGTACATACAGTATATGATGATAGAGTTTGAACCAAAACTGATAATTGTGGCACCTGTGTGGGGGATGTTTGCAGTCATGGCCTCCTAGTCAAGCAAAAAAGACGTGAGCAGTTCATTGTGGCGGAGATGCTTGTTGTGAAACAGTGAGAAAGAGCATTAATATATGATTGTTCAATGGATTATCAATTTCAAAATAAAAGACCTTTTAACCGTTTTTCAATTTGTTCCCAAAATGGAAAAAAATGAATACTGAACTACAGCCTCGGAGCGTGGTTTCGTTATTTAATCTTTATTTGTTTTGTGCAATGCAGAATGGGGCTTATGTCTGTGGACTTTTTCCCTGTCTGCCTGAACTAAACCAAGACTAAACCAGGCCCAGATCCTGGAGGCGCTGAACACAGAATGCACCACAGTCCGCAAGTGACAGCACTAGCTGATCAAATAACTAGTATAACAGTGGTTCGTAAACTTGTTTTTTTTTTTTTACACCAAATACCACCTAAGAAAATATTAGTTAGGCCCTTTGAGTACCACCAGGACTATTCTAGATCTAAACTATGGCTAAAAGAGCATTCTAAAAAGGACTACAGAATTGCTTTTGAACCAGGCCAAACTCAAAAGAAGACAAAAATGCAGATTAAATTGACTTTATCTTCAGCAAATATTTAAACTGCAGAGGAATCCTTGAGCCACCTGAAGGAGCCCTCGTACCACCGGTGGTACACAGACCACAGTTTGAGAACTAATGAACTAGTGGTCCTTGGATGCAAGAAGAGAACAGCACTGCCTTTTGTTTGTTTATAAGGCTCAAAGTTTTTTGCACCTCAGGTCAAGTTGTCACCGTTTGAGGTCTCAGGACATTTTCCTCTTACAGTCCCATCGTATCAACACAGAGACAGGAAAAAAGGCCTTCAGCAACTTTGCTCCATTACTGTGGAACAAAACACAGAGACTTATTAAATTAAATCATTTTATACCTTTTCATGATTTTTAAAGCAGTGCCGGTGAACTATATAGATCTCATAGTGTATGTGTAAGTGTGTTTTTATTTATTGGTTAATTTTATTGAATGTTTTATTTGTGTTTTATTTGGATATTCTGTGTCTGTTGTTTATTCCGTGTTGTGTTTTGACAGGATACCCATGAAAAAGATAAATTTTTCTCATTGGGTTTTCTCTGTATAAATAAATAAACTGAAAATGAATGAAATGAACAATCAATCATATACAAAATGCAGACTGCTTATTTTAATTTACATGAAAGCTGGGGTACATAATTTTCAAACTGTTAAGGGGGGTAGTAAATCTGTTTGACTAATTCCAAAACCCTTTAGTTGGAAAGGCAAGTGTATTTGTAGAGCACAAGGCAATTCAAAGTGAGTTAAAATAGTTAAAATCACAAAGACATGACAGAAATCACAAAACAGTTTAAGACATAAAAGAGAAAAGTGCAAAGAAAATCATTTCAGCCTTATGCACAAAAGTGTTTTTAGCATTTTTTTTTTGCCTTTGTATAATGTTAAATGTATGTGAACCTTGTTTGTTTTTCAAAAGCCCATCTTATTAGTGACAGGCATTGCTAATTAGCCATGCCTATTAATGTTGTAGTGTGTCACATGTTTAATGTACATACTTGCCCCTGTCAAATAAATAAAGTCAGTGTTGCCTAATGCAATTCAAAAAATACATTTTCCCACTGGTACTACGTACTGAATTATTTTGATCACTGCCAGTATATTGTATTTTTTATGTCTGTGTGTGTGGAAGGAAAAGGAAGATCAAGTGTTTAAGAATAGAGACCAGGAGACACGCTGTCTTGTCCTGCTCATTGATTATTGATTGGTGTGTTATGTCATTTTCAGTTTGTTTTGCCGTGTGGAAGAACCGTCACATGCGTACAGTGACCAACTATTTCATTGTGAACCTTTCATTCGCCGACATCCTGGTGACCATCATCTGTCTACCTGCTAGCCTTGTGGTGGACATCACTGAGACATGGTTCTTTGGCAAGACACTCTGCAAAATCGTGCCCTATCTTCAGGTAAAACAACACACTGAATATCATGATATAGTAATAAATCTTTATTTTTAAATCCAGAGTGATTTATCATGTTATTTTGTAAGTGCTGCATCATCAACCCTAACCCATTGCATTAGTAAACGTAACACAGTGATTCCGTATGTAAGGGTAAGCATTTTATTTTAGAGTGTGGGAATGTGTTCTCATTGATATCGGGAATAACAATGGGAACAATGGCTCTGTTTTGACCTTAAAAGAGAATACATGTGTTATGTACCTTTTGTTTCTTGTAATATGCACAGAAACTATGTAAGTGGTACACAGGCAAAGCTTCTGCACTTCTAACAGATGTAAAATATTGATTTATTTGATATAGACAACAATGGTTGATTTAAAATGATTCTAGCAAAGGAATTAACATAGAAACCCAAAAATCACTGAGAGTTATTTTCCTACTGGTCAAAAATAACTGTGGGAAATCTCAGAGCTCTGGATCCAAGTATATTGAAATGGTGAACATTACAATATTTTTGTGCTTATAATTGTGAAATAGTACACAAATGTACCCAAAAGTGCCAACTGTAATAAAAACAAACACATTTCTTCAAACATGTCAAATTAAGTAAAAATGAACACTTCTTAAACACCTGTCACTTCAACTACAATTCAATCAATCACTCTCTGCACTACAACTGTGTACATAGTAAGCCTGATGTTTATTTTATACATAGTAATTTTAAATCTAGTGCATGCCCTTTTGATTTCATATATGTTTTTATTTATTTTTTTTCATTATTGATCAGTGTTTTACGCCAAAACAAGTTCCTATGTTTGTGAATTCTGTTCATCGACAATAGCAATAAACCCTTTCTGATTCTGATTCTGAACAGTTTCAACTAATTCTGCCAAAAAAATGATGTCATAGTACTTAGTGACTTACCACCTTATTCCTCTATTTCTCAGTAGGTACTAAAATGTAAATTAGGCTTATTAGCCACAGACAATTCAGGAGATGTTATTACCTTGTTGACATGTTTCGGCTGCTTAACTGCAAGCTATCTTCAGAAGTGTCACGGGCGTTGGTGATGTGTCACTTATCAGCTGATGTTACTCAGATGTTAAGGCGAGGTCAACCTGACGGACCTGGCAGGTTGTCCAGGCGTGCCACGCCTCCTGTCACCCAATGGTCTCTGGAGTGTCTCCCATGTTTGGGATAAGAGGAAAGCTCCGTCATCACAGTTGATGCTGTCAGTGCCTCGCTGTCTGATTTCTGATGGCCTCCTTGATTCAGTGTTTGAACTTGTTGTTGTCTGATCTAATGACCCATTCCCCTTCCCATTCCATATAGTGCTTTTTTTTCTTTGCAATGATCTGATGTGGCTGATTTTAGATTCTCTCGTTGAGCTTTTCCTTTTTTTGCTCGTGTGAGTCTCCCTGACATCTCCTTCTCACATTCTTTCTGGTGTTTTCAGATGTGGAATGCTCGTCCTGTTTCACCTATGTATGATTTTTTGCATGGTTTGCATTGAACTTCATATAGTGCATTTTTGTTCCTGTGGGATTTTATCTTTGGGATGTACTAATTGGTGGCGTTGATGGTGTTGTGGAAAACTTCTCTAACATTATCAAGAAATAAAGTAAAACAATAGAACAGAGTTGTCTTTTCTCAAAGGTGATTGGTTTAATTCAGTGTACAGTCTGAATTAATCTGTCCCTAATCCAACGTCGTCTGTCCCTTCCTAGTCTAAGATCCCGACTCAGCGGTGACACATTCTTAAATACTTGAACAGATGGTCACATGACCTGGATCACATGGAAAATTACTGGCCCTGACACAAATGCTAGGTACAAGAACAAAGAACAGCGGTAGTTGATTACATTTACATCCTGACCGTCTGACATTTTTGAAAGACATTGCCCTGGCCAAAGGTCCAGGTGTTCATGCACAGAGGCCTCTCCTGGACCCCCTGAGTCTCTCTACCGAATGGAGAGAAATCGGTCTTTTGATCAAGACACATTAATAATATAATAGCATAATTATCAGTTGTGTGAGAGCATGAGGGGCCATTTTACATAGAGTCGACAAGTCTGGTAATTTTCTTCCACAACAATGGCGAGCCACCCCACTAGATGAATTGGTTGATTGGATCCTCTGCAGTGTGTTAGGCCCACTGCAACAACAACTCCTTCCATGACCTTTTCACTTGCTGCCCCTTACACACACACACTTCCCTGGAGCATTTGGACATTGAACTTACCAAGGACTTTGCGGACTACACGCATATTCATAAGGAGGAAGTGAGCTCGGGCTGGGGAGAGTAAATCCTCCAGTTTTTTTGTTGTATATGGCAAAGCAATTTATTTTATTCAATGTCATTTGATCAAACCAGATTTATTTTTAAAGTGACACTGAAATGTGAATTTAGGTGGGTCCACCCAGGTAAGAAATTGTAACTAGTGTGATTGTTGAAACAGTTGTAGAAAAAGAACTGTTGGTACCAAAGAGATTTTTTTTCTTTTAAAGTTTCATTTTTCTATCTTTAAAGCAACAAATATATCCCCCAATCTATTTTCATACATTTTTGAAAAAGTCCCAGGGAGCCACTATGAGGGCGCTAAAGAACAGCGGGTTGCCGACCCCTGCTCTAACAGGGTTCAACAAATAATTTACATTAGAACATTTTCAAAGTTTATCATTTTCATAAACAGTGCTCCTGTGCAGTCATTTATGTGTCTCCTCCTAACAATTGCAGGACCAGAAAAACAGACACAGAAATGATCAGACAGACCAACATTGACCACTTTGACATTTGAAATATTAACCCCCTTTGTAATTAGAAGATCCAGAGTGTGCCCTCTGCTGTGGGTGGCCATTCACGTGCTGAGTAAGACCGAAGATTTCAAGGACAGCATTACGCTCTTAAGCTTTTCTGTCACAAATATTATCAAAATCACCTGTAATGACCAAAACATCAAAGTCTATGCATTCGACTGAATGCGTCTCAGTAAAATCAATAAAACTTTGGCAGTGCTGAGGAGGATGAGCTTGAAGAGAGTGGATGCAGACTGTTTTAGCTCCATTTTAAAGGATGCATACTAAAAGGATGAAAACACCACAAAGGACATCCTTAACTATTTGGTCTCTAAAAACTGCACAGATCTCGTGTTTCAGATTCAAACATAAAGTTGTGTGGAGCAGATTCTATTAGAACAAAATTTCCTGTGTTTTTGTCAAGCCATGTTTCAGTTAAAAACATAAAATCAAGATTTTAAGAAGAAATAAAATAGTTAATTAAGAATGATTTGTTACATAATGATCTGATATTTAGCACCACGAGTTTCAGACAAGTTTCAGTAGGGCTGGGCGTTATCTTTTCACAGGGAATATGAATCAAATTTCTCAGATTGGGCAGCCTGACTCGCATTTTTTTGTTGTGACTACAGAAATAGCACTAGGGGAGGCTGTTTTTACACAGGGCCCCGGGTTGGTTTTGATTTGTATTATGACTATGTCCTGGTAACACTGAGACCCATGGTTTCCTTGCTATAGGAGATAGCAGGTGAAAGGCGGGTGGGATAGGTGCTGGGGCTTTTGTTGGTGTAGCGGGAGCCGGGGAGAGCTTGGGACCAGGTGAAAGGCGGGGGGTTTAGGTAGGGGGAATTTTGTTGGTGTAGCAGGAGTCAGGGACGCAGGTTTGTGCGGGGAAGAGTTCATCATTGTTGACATCAGAGCTCTTGATCTTGCTCTTGCAAAAGTTATATAGTACTAGTTACTTTTTCAAATCAGTAACGCGTTTGGTTGCATCTCCTCACTGCAACCAGGTTTGTTTCCCAGCCGCAGAGTAGTAACCAACTGGTTATTTGATGATTGGAATAAAACAACCTCTAGATTTATATGGCAAGGTATAAAACCTTGCAACCCTACATCTAACGGTGATTTAGCTTACCTTGTCTGAAAAATGACTTGGAAGAAGGTTAACCCTAACCCATATTGAGTGTAATGTAATCAAATCATAACAACTAAACAAAGATTAAAATCTTAAAATGGTTGGTTTATGATCAAGGTTTTGTACCAAACATCACCAACCTAAGATTCGGTTGAAAGAATGTACCCCGTTTTTTCATAACTCCATGTCAACGTGCTCACTTGGAGAAATTGTGGTTGCCAGGAGGCCTACCCTTATCACGTGTTCTGGGACTGTCCAGTCGCTCAAAAACATTGGACTGCTTTTGACATCATCATCCCATTCAGTTTCATAACTATCTACAGTATTTGAGCTCCAATTCTCCTGCCATGGACACAATAAATAGATATCTTTTGAGTTTATTCCTGGCAGCAGGAAAAAAGGCCATCACAAAAAATTGCACACAAATTGCACCAACGATCAAGAACCTCATCAGCTTCAGCCACTCCCGGAAGTCTCCACCCACACACACACACGCACGCACACACACACACACACACACACACACTTACACAAGGGGAGGGGGAAAGAAATACAGGCATGACACTTTATGATGCCATCGCAACATTTGCTTCATTAAAAAAAAACTGACGGACAATAATATAGTAGCTTTGTACTTTTTTTCATATGTATGATGTGAAGACATCATGAGGTCACACTCAAGTACGTTTGTGTCCCTCAATCATAATATACCCATGCCCAATGTGGAAACCGCAGGCCTACTGTATAAAGTCAAGTGTTGATTATTTCGTCCTTAATATTGTCAGGATATTCCACACAAAAAATTCTGTGTTTATTCACAAGTCCAGGGGTTTTTCTTAGATGGGAAATTGGGGACATGGTTTGGCCTCAAGTCCTTTGATTAATTTCCCAAAAGCATCTATCTTCTGCTGGTGAGATGAGGAACGAAAGATAAGACAGACAGGAAACACAGCGTGATGTGCAGCAACACTTCAACATAATATACGGCTCAATCTCATCCTACATCTGCTGCTGTGGCTTCACACTGGAGGTCATTTACATTGGACATGGGGACATGACACAGTAAATGCATGGATAGATGTACACATACAGAAGTAAGCCATAAAATGACTTCTATATCACTCACACATGAAATTACTCTGTTTATTAGGGCCCAGGCCTGTAGGGCTGAGAGCCCTATTGTAATTTTGTAAACATCAAGTAGTAAACAATAAAAAATATGCAAGTAAATGGTAAAAATTAGAGTTCGGTGAACTAATTTTGACTGAAGAAAAAATATTGAAAGACAGCTCAGTAGCGTCACCTCAAAAATTGATTTACAACTAATTTTTAAAAAAAAATCTATTTACATGGCAGCAATGGGAGCTTTGACCGGAAAACATTTCAACATAGTCAGATGAAACATTGCATAAAAAATAGGTCATGTCATGTCAAGTAAAAAATTATATTCTAACCCTGCCCTAAAACCTACGCGGAGTCGGTCATATTGGATCAAACCCGAGAATTAAAAAGTCACAAATTATGATCGTTTGACATCTCCTCCAACAGCTTTCATCGAAACAGCTTTCTTTGATTTTAAATAGACGTGGCCATGAATTTCCAACAAAATCAAACATTTTTGCAAAATTTCAAACTTCTATCTTTTACAAACATTGTTGGATTTGAAGGACCCAATGGAGCACGCTTGCAGAAGAGGCCCTTTTCACGATAGCGAGCAGCCAGTTCCAGTTGTCGTAAAAGTACAGATTTTAACTTCTCGTTTCATTCCATCTTATTGGGAATTAACCGCATCTTGCTGAAATAAATCTAAATAAAAAAGATCTCACAACAGTTACAGATTGATAATCACAAGACTTTTACTTATGATATAAATATGCCTCATTATTGGTCTCAAAGCTAATGGCAGCATACATTAACTTAAATATAAAGAGACAAACTTGATAAATGTACGTAGAATGCAAAGTTGAGTGTTTTTGTAAGCAGGTCAGGTTGTGATGTTATTTTAACATTATTGATTAGCTTAGAGACAAAACCTTACTTTTATAAACATAGATTTCCTCAGGTGAAGTATTTACATTGTACGTAACTGCCTGTGTTTATCCATCAGTAATTTGCTCTCCAGTTTGTGTCAATTAATTATTGATTTATTTTAGACTCAGGCTTGGCTAATTCTGCATACGGAATGAATGGAGCAGGAAGTGGAGCTCCACATTTTTAAGGCAGCTGGAACCAGCCGGTCAATTTTGTGAAAAGGGCCTATTGTGAGCTGGACCTAGGATGGAAGATATCATATCCTGCTCTCACTCATCGTTCCCTGCCAGGGTCTAAGCACCAAACCTATAATATATAACCAAACCTATAATATATACACTCTATATATATCTTTATATATAGCTGTTAATTATTTATCATTCATCATCTTCTATCACATATTAATTTGAGTCTCTCCAGGTTGAAATTAAATCAGTTTGACATGGATTTGTGAAAATATTTATAGAGACAATCTGACAAAGTCATGTCATTTTGATGCAAAAATACACCCCAAGGATGCGCTGGGACCAGTGTTGGGTAAAGTTACTTTTAAAAGTAACGTATTACATTACCTCATTACTTAACAATTAATTAACATTATTTTATAACCTATATAGTTTGCTGACAATCCCTTTGCGTTGCTGAACACAGTAACATAATCATTAAAATATAAAATAAACAAGCAAAGTAAATGCGTTTGACTGAGCCTTACTTACTCATTTGAAAAAGTAACTTGGGGAGTACTAGATTACATGAGTGCACCAAACTAAACAATTTACATTCCTCGTTAATCTAAAAAACGACTTTGAGTTCTCTAACGTATTACCAGCTAACGCTTTACCCCCCCAACTCTGGCTGGTACACATCATCAGTGATGTATCCTGAGTTCATCGGGGGTTTTGGGTCTTGTAACATCAGACAACCTCACCCAGGCGACCCAGCCAGGGTTGATCGGGCTCCAAATTGTGTCCCAGCAGCAGTTGTTCACAAATCATCCCTTTTTAATGACTTAAAAGCAACGTTAAATCAATAACATCAGCAGCTTTTTACCATCTAAAAAAACATAGTCAAAATCAAAAGAATAGTGTCTAAACCAGACCTGGAGAGACTTATCTATGCGTTTGTCTCCAGTAGATTAGACGACTGTAACGGCCTGCTCATTAACCTCTGCAAACGAGCTGTAAAACAGCTGCAGTACATCCAGAACGCTGCTGCTCGGGTCCTGACTAGAACCAGGAAGTACGATCACATAAGTCCTGTGCTCAGGTTTCTGCACTGGCTCCCTGTGGCTCAGAGCAGCTCTGCTTGTATACAAGTCTCCATGGCCTAGCTCCAAAGTACATCTCGACTCTGAGGACCTCATTGATCGGCCTCCTGCTGGTGCCCAGCGTCAGGACTAAAAATGGGGAATCTTCCTGAAAATATGAGACAGGCCTCTATGCTGACAATGTTCATATCTAAAAACTGTTTTGTTTAGCTGTGCATATGACAAAGCAGTTTGAAATTTCTTGTGTACAAAATGTGCTCAACAAAAAAACTTGCCTGGCCTTGCCTTGCCTTTTATCCAAATCCACCTTAAAGCTCTCTCTGCTGCCTCTGTTGCGGCTTTAGTGGCTTTCTTTTTCGATGGCACACTTTTGCTCAGCCGGGTAAAAGCTCTGTAAAGTGAGAGGAGCAAAGCCCCTACAGCCCACCTCCACTGATTGGCAATATGCCCTCCACCCTTTCTTGGCAGACTTGGCAGATACACAGAACAGCTCGAGATAAGCAAAAAATTATATTATGGCTCCGCCCAAAACCACACAGGGCGCGGCCATTTTGGTTTAAACTTGACACGTCCAAAATCCTGTCCCTGTATTTTAATGAACTTGTCCTAGGGATTTCATCCGACGGTCTCCAAACTGAGGCAGCATCAGGACAAGAGAATTTGCATATGTCTCAGGGTTTGGTCATAACAAGCTCTTAAGGAAGCAGCAATTTTTAAAGAAGAAAAATCCTTGTAACTTTTGCAGAGATTATCATATCTGGACAAACCTGATGAGGCGTTTGTGTGTTTTGATGAGCTGGACATAATATGTGCGTCTATCTTTAAACATGACTCTCCAGTGCCCCCATTTGAGTGCCCCCTCAAATGTGTTTGTGGTAAGCTAATTACATTTTGTACACACACTCATGTGATTCTGAAACAAAAAATCCAATGTAGACCATGCTCTATCGCCACTCACATTTGCGTGGCTACGGCTCGAGTCAATAGCAAGTGAAAATGTTGTTTGACGCAATCCAATGAAATTTGGTGTGTGTCTTGTGTATGTGATCTTGAGCGGAAATGCCACATGGGACCATTCCGTATCTTCGACGTGAAAATGATTTCGAAAGCCATTTTCAATCAAAATATGCCATTGTACTTTAACAAACTTGTCCTAGAGTTTTTATCCATCAAAACCAAACTGACGCAGCATCACCAGGACAAATTTGGGATCAAAAGTTGTCAAAAACATTTTCATGAATCTCAGGGTGTGGTTATAACAAGGGTGTGGTCTTAACGAAGCAGCAATTTTGAAAGCAGAAAAATCCTTGTAACTTTTTAAAAAATGTGTACTGACCCAATGAGGTATTTGTTTAGTTTTAATAGCTGGACATATTGATATGTAAATTATACATCTAGCTGTAAAAATGGCTCACCAGCTCCACCTATAAAGTTGTAATGAGATTGAAAAATTGTTTTTGTTGTAGATCCGTAAAATTTAGTGCGCACACGTTTATGTGCTAATAAACAAAAATGTCAACGATGACCACGCACTATCTCCACCCACATTTGAAATACCCATGCCTCAAAAAAGTCAATGGGAATGAAAATTGAATTTGTTGTAAGCCAATGAAATTTGGTACATCTCTTGTGTATGTGACCTTGAGCAAAAAGGTCAATCGATACAACACCCTATCTTTAACATGAAGGTGGCAATTTTGAATCAAAATATGCAGACTTTGAAAATCTAGCCCTCGTACTTTAATGAACTTGTCCAAGGGTTTTTATCCAACGATCACCAAATCAGACCATAATTGAGGCAGCATCATCAGGACATTTCTGGGATCAATATCAATATCCAGTTGTAGAAAAAGATTCAGTCTGGACTGCGTTTAAAAAAAAATAAAAAAAAATTTGACACTCATCCAAGAGATTGAGAATGACTCTACAATGGAACACTCCTGGATGAATGAGGGATTACACAGACATCAATATCAATTGTTAAAAGAATTTGCATAAATCTCAAGGTGTGGTCATACAAGCTCTTAACAAAGTGGCAATTTTGTAAATACAAAAATCCTTGGATCATTGGATTTGATGACCTGGACGTAATTACCTGGGAATTACAGTTCTATATTTAAAAATGGCTCTCTTGTGCCTCCTGCAAAGATATAATGGGGCAACGTGACACCTGCCATAAACTTTACTTGCAGCATACCCATGCAGTAAAGTTTACAGCAATTACAAATTTAGCCCCAAAGTTGATGCAGACGATCATTAAATGAGCAATGAAATATTGAGCTCCCATAAAATTGCTCCTTAATTTGAATTTCATGGTTTGAATTTACGTAAGACTGAACAGTACAGTTTGTATAGTCCATTCTCTGTTTGTAAATTTACCACACTGGCTGACATAAACTGGTTGGTTTTACCTTAAAAGAGACATAATATGCTTTTGACTTCCTGCTCAAAACTACAGACCTGATAATAGTAGCAGATTTTCACTTGCATGTTTTTATTGTTGAATATGAGTGTTTTTGATATGTGACATATGTACATGTATCTGAATGCATCACTTTGAGGCTGATTTTTTTTTAAATAATCACAACTAAGTACAGGGAATGGGGGATGGCATTGGGATGTCTATACCTTGCCTGTGTGGCACTGGAAGGGATTGTCTAGCATAAGATCAAGAACACATCACCAAAAGACTCAGGATGTCTTCTAATTTTTTTTCTTCATTCTTTTGTAGGTATTATTAGACAGGAGAGGACAGTATGAAATGGGGGATGAGAGAGAGGAGAGGACATGCAGTAAATTGTCAGAGTCGGGATCCGAACTCACGACACTGTGGCCGGCTGCAATTGGAGCCTAACGTATGTGTGCTGTGCCTTAACCACTCGACCAACGGGCAATGTGGTTTGACAACCAACAAAATGATAAAGCTAATATACGTTGTATGACCGTTTGTCATTGCCAGGTGTTACAAGTAGAGATAATGCGCACAACCCTGGATTGACATGCAGAGCTTGTAATGACTCAAACCCACAAACTCAACTGCTATAGGCAGGAGCACCAACCACTTTGCCACCATGCACCTGTCCTTGCTTGAATGTGTCCCCATTTGTGTGTTACAGACCATCTCAGTGTCCGTGTCAGTCCTCACCCTGAGCAGTATTGCCCACGACCGCTGGTACGTCATCTGTCACCCACTGATGTTCAAGAGCACCGCACAGAGAGCTCGCAAGAACATTGTGATCATCTGGATGGTGTCATGTATCATCATGATCCCTCAAGCCATAGTGATGGAGTGCAGCAGCCTGGTGCCCGAGCTCACCAACAAGACCAGCCTGTTCACTGTGTGCGACGAACACTGGGGAGGTACGTCCTTTTGTAGAAAACAAACTGTTATCTTTTGTTTGAGCAATATGTTCAATTTAATTTCAAGAACATAACATTTAAGTACAGTACCATCTTGGACTACAATGGGCCTAAATATGATTGACCCATTTAGAAACCATGGGAATAAAAAGTAAACAAGTGAGTAGTTGCAACCATAGACATGCATAAATCAGTCCTAAACCAGGACTAATATGTACTGTATTGTCTAAAATAGATGCAAACGCTCCATTCATAGTAGTAATGTCAGAATGTTTTGATTGTGTTAACGCTTGCTAAATAAGTAGAGGATTCCTTTACTCTGGCTGTCAAAAGCCCATTTGAAAACCTTTTTAATCTTACGTCTGAGCGACCGTTTGATTTATTAAACATAGGAGCATGTTTGATAGTAAAGGCAAGGTTGAATAAGCAGGCTGAATCGTTTGCAGAATAGACCAAATGGGAAACTCACCTTGAGACGTTAATTAAACAGGAATTTATCAGCACAAGAAGTTTAAACAAGATTAACTCTAAGTCAAGTATTTTATAATAATATTAGAGCAGGCCTTTGCACTGTAATTGCGCAGTTATTGATTAAGTTCTTTTGTAATAACTTTATTTCCACAGCGGATGTCTACCCCAAAGTCTATCATACCTGTTTCTTCATTGTGACGTACTTTGCACCGCTCTGTCTGATGGTTCTTGCTTATATCCAGATCTGTCACAAACTCTGGTGCCAAAAGGTGAGTAGCACAAAACACAACCAATAGAGATTTCAACAGACAAAGCGACAATGAGCGAAGTTATTAAATAGATAAACAAATGGACACGTCAGTAATAAGGCCATTCCAATGCCCGGTTGCTTCAGATCTTGGAAGCTAAGCTGGGATGAGCCTGGATACATAGTGCACCTTTAAACATCAACCTGCCTCATTTCACCTGAGGAGCATTATGTTCTGTTGTTCCTATAGCCTACTGTCTGTGGCCCATTTGTGGAACCTCACCCACTACCACTACTTTGAACCAATTTTAACATACACAATGCAGAGTATAGCTTCAAATGGGCTATTTCCAATCATATTACTGCAATGAGACAGTCCGCGAATGGCCAACATTTAGACAGCTCTGAGCTTTAAATAAATACATCGAAATGAACTAATCCCACTGAAATGTATGAGACCAAAAAGCTCATTCACAGACTGTGCTGCTGTCATGCCCTTTAGCATTGTGCTCAGCCACGTTCATAAACTTTCACCAGCGTTGTTCCTCTCACATGTGTGATAATACATCCTCCTCTGGTCTCCACCTGCTCGGTGCTCTGTTACAGCGAGTGGCGACTCTCCTGCGCACTGCCCCGTATCACCACTCTGCAGCGGCCGCTTGGTTCTGTACGGGCTGTTGCTCTTTGGGACAGGGGTACTTCTGCTCTAGGCTACAAAATCCACTTGATCCAGCAGCATTTGACCCGCAGGAAATTATAATAATAAATTAAAATAAAAGCAGGTTAAGGGTGTTTTGGTCAGAGCTATAAAAAGTGAAGTACAGTACTGTTTCTTATTATGTGCCACAATAATATAATTTACCACCTTCATAGAAGTATGTATGGTCGTTTTTTCTGAAGCCTGATTGAAATTTGGACAGGATGTCTTTTAAGGACCGCTTTTAATTGATCACAAACAAGTTTCAATTAAAATAAAAGTTTGATATTGGCCTAAAATTTGTCAAAAATATGAACAAGGACGAGGTATGCGGCATTTGTTAAATTAATCAATCAAACTTTATTTATGAAGTTCATTCATGGCATGTAACCCAAACTGCACCCCAAAGAAAGACCTTGGCATTTGCTCCTCCAAAAAATGTATACACACACAATCACCCGACCCCACCTTCAACTAACTCACAGACTCACACACGGATACACCCTGCCATCACCAGGAGCAGAGAGTTGCCCCCAAAGAGACGTCCTAAAAGATAATAAGAGGATAAAAATAGATAGAAAGTTAAGATTTATAAAAAATAGCATACATTTAAAAACCAATTGAGTGAGACTCGCAGGGGTCTCAAACTCATTTTGGGTCGCGCTCCGAATTTCTATGCTCAGGCTAGGTCACGGGCCGGACATAATGTAAAAACTATAAAAACTATAAGAAAAAAATAGCTTCATATAGCCTAGTAATAGTTCTTTGTGGACACAAATCTGCAGCAAGTGAAAGACTGAGTCCATATTCCTGCAGTAGGAACAGGAACATGGATTTATGACTTGAGTTTTGACAATTCTCTTTTAAAGCTGAAGGTAAATTCACTAAAAATGAGTTTTAGGGACTTGTAATAAAGGAAAAATGTCCTTCATTTTATTTTAGGGTAATTTTTACTTGTGGGTTTGGAGTACAAACTGACCCTGATGCTTCCCAGAATTATTGATATGACTGGAAATAAAAGGGTTACAGCTTTATTTTTATGTACAGCATATCAAGCAGCTTGAGAGTTTTCTTTTATAAAATAGTGAATAAAATGGAATAGATAAAGAAAAAGTCCAACATCCCATGTGTGGGACACACTAAGTGTGAGCGGGCCGGATTAAAACGTCTGGCGGGCCACATCTGTCCTTGAGTTTGACACATGTGAATTAGAGGGTAATATAGAAGGAGATGGGAAACTTGGCATGGCTGACATTTCTGCTGCTGTGGTGGAAATGAGCCAAAGAAATGTGAAGGGCATGCAGCTGAATCTAACGCACGATTGAGGGGAGAGAAAGTGCATTTTGATGATTTGATCACTTCTGTGCAAATGTTTAGAGGCAATTGTAGCGGGCTGTGATTACCTGACAGATACAGGAACAGGAGGAAAAACAGCTCAACATGGACCAAGATTTTTTAAAAAATGTCTTACCATTATTTTATAAGGAATATTAGGATCAGTAGGGATGAGTGCTGCATTGTTAAGTTTATTTTCATTTACAGATGTTAATAAAGTAATTAATGATTTTGCATGGATAAACATATTATAACGATTAACTAATAAAATAAAACTCCTTCTCAGATTCCGGGGAGTACATCAGTGTTGCACAGGAAGTTGAAAACGTTCCATTGCTCCTCTCCGGGCGCAGCCTCTGGAGAGTCGGTGAAGGTCCGCACCAGCACTGTGTGTGCCGAGATTAAGCAGGTGCGGGCCAGACGCAAGACTGCGCGCATGCTCATGGTGGTGCTGTTTGTGTTTGCGCTCTGCTACCTGCCCATCAGCGTGCTCAACATCATGAAGAGGTGAGGGGTCATTATCAGAACAATATATACTCCATGAAGAGAAACAGCCAGAATGGATCATCTCCAGTATGTCATGTTTTATGCATATGCTTAAGATTGGGGGAAAAGCATGGTTGTGTGTTTATTTTATATATTGGTTTATGATGGTGCATTCCAATCGTCCTGAAATTCTCACTGGAACACCCCTCACCCCCTCCACCCCCCGGGAACTCAGAGAAAATTTCAAAGCTCCTTGGTGAAACATAAACACCCGACAGCTTCCATAGCAATAGTACTTTTGTTATTTTACCTTTATTTCTTAACTGTCGACTCACTGTCTGTGAACCTGCTCCTGTGCCGCCTCTGATTTTCTGCAGTTCTGCAGATAAATGGACAGTTATGCTAATGTTGCAAACAACGACACAGAGCTAATGTAAACAAAAACTAAATTTCACTATCAAACATTGTTTTAATAAACTGTACATGTGACAACATGCTGTGTCAGTAAATTAATTTAAATTGAAAAGAAAACAAGGTGCACCTTTTATTACAAAAAATGCTGTGACTGTTGCTGTTACTACCATTATTAGTAATGCAATATGCTGTAACTACTGATTCTATAATTTTATATTATATGTGTCTTCAAGTGAGATATGCAGCTAGAAATTATAACAAAGTTTTCTAAAAGTTGTCAACTGGACACATCGACGTTGCAATCCTTAATCCTGCAGTCTAGATGATTTAGGGACTACACTGACAACACATTAATTCAGTTGTTTTTATTTGTTTTCAGGGTTTTTGGGACGTTTAAGAATTCCAACGACAGGGAGACTGTGTATGCCTGGTTCACCTTCTCACACTGGCTCATTTATGCCAACAGCGCAGCAAATCCCATCATCTACAATTTCCTCAGTGGTAAGCTTAACCAATGTCTATCATTGCCCTCTTGTGGTTAGTGTAGTAATCACACCACAAACTACAATGCAGAGTGCAGTAAATGAATCAGGTGTGTATAAATCGCTACGAGTATAACGGCCAACCTGAATAAAACAAATTGCGGGAACTACGAGAATAAAGTCATAACATTTTGACATTTAAATCATAATTTTATGAGAAAAAAGTGTAAGTCAGAAAAATCTTAATATTACGAAATTGAAGTAATAATTTTACAAGATTAGAAGTCATAATTTTACGAGAATAAAATCGTAATATTATAAGAATAAAGTCGACATTTTAAAGATTTGGGGATTTTTCCAAAGTGACGCAAAAACGCGATTCACTTTCAGCTCCACGCTCAGGAAGCATGGCGCTTGGCTTGGAGTTAAATGTTAACACAAAAGACCATAATAAATGTCAAACTTTATAATACAGGCTTTTTAAACATCACAAACACTGATTTGTGGGGCTCAGGTCATGGACACTGGGCAGGACACTGACCGCGCTCAGAGCCACAGCCGCAGGTGAGGGAGTCTCGGACGATTTTCACCAATAATCAGCTCCCTCGACTTTGGCCGCCTCACCCTTCTAAACTTTGTTCAAAGTCACCGTTCATATGAGCTTTGTGCGTGTATGTTTTCAACACAGCACTACGGGCTTGTGGAGCTGTGCGCACTGCCAGTGCTCGAGACCCTGTACCGTGGGCCTGGGGGCGTTGAGGACGGGTTCTGCAGAATTCGGGATCATGGACTAAACCCATAAACTCTGTGTATTGGACGAACTTATAAACATTTGGAGAACAGTGTGCAGTTAGAGGATGCCCTTAGTCTTCTGTGGAGCAAGGAACTTCATTTGTTATCATTTTTGGCAAATTTAAGCTTTGTGTTTTACCAAGTTTGTCCAAGAGATGCCAAAAGGTTAGAATCGGTGCATAATACTGTAGCTTCCCAGTGCGCACGGCTCCTCCGGCCGCTACAGGGGCCATAGTAAAATCCCCAATGAGCACGTAAGAACAGTGATTATGCCCACATAGAGAAACAAAGCAAAAGAGGAGCAGAGTAATGGGCTGGACACACGGGGAGCGATGTCGCGCCTTTTCTATTCATTTCCATTAGAACCTGTGCGACAATGCGAAAATTGCCAAACAAAATATGACTTCGGTCCCTTGGACTTTTTTGATCAGGATGCCAAAATAGACTTTTGTGCTAAATGTCAGGAATTTTGGAAGGACTAAAAAAAATGTTTCCCATGCATGGGAGATTTGGAGATTTTCCCATTGGGATAACATAGGAGCTTTCTGTCATCGCTTCGGCTGCGGCGTACAAAATATGACTTCGGCCCCTTGGACTTTTTGATCGGGACGCCAAAATAGAATTTTGTGCAAAATTTCATGTAATTTGGAAAAACTATATTGTTTGTAGGCCACTCTAAAGACAAAATATTTCAAATTCTGGGAAATGTTTGCGACATCGCCGCACATACACTGTAAGACATATAATAAACATTTATTATAAAACTACATTTTAGGTTGGTCAGGCAAACGCTCTAGGTGGAGTTCGTTAAAGTGTGACACGTAAAATGGTGGAAATTTAAGAGATTTAGCAATTTTCCCATTAGGATAACATTGGATGTTTCTGTCATCGCTACGGCTACGCCGTAAAAATATGGCATAAGTCTGGTTGGCTTTATTGATCAGGACGCCAAAATAGAATTGTGGGCCAAATTTGGAAAATGTTTGTAAAACAAATTTTTTTCCGTCAATGTTAATTTAAATGTCACTCTGTAGGGGGCAATATTGTGGCCATTTCGATTTTTTCACAACCAACAGGTCCAAGCTTGAAAGTTTAACAACTGATTTGAATTTGGTCCATATCAGACCCCTTTTGCGTAAATGGGAGCGATGTTAAAATTTTGACATTTTCAAAATGCGTTGTCCAACTTTGCGGCTGCGCCGCATGTAGACCGTAAAAGTTATCAAATTTTTTTTTATAACTTTAGATGCCCCACTTATGTAGACGACGTACACCAATTTTGAGACCAGTGGGCAAAACGCCCTAGGAGGAGTTCGTTAATGTTTGACGTGAGCAAAATTGCTGACTCAGCATGTTTTCACTTTCAAATCAAGATGGCGGCCATATGGTCATTCAAGGGGCGTGGCCACAACAATATTTTCTTTTTGTCCTCACCAGAGGAATGTGTGAACCAAATTTCGCAGCGCTATGACTTCGGCATCGGCCCTGGTTATTGCCAGGGGCGGCGGGGAAGTGCACAGTTGCCGAAGGCCCTACGCCCTTACGCCCTGCTGGGGCTCGGGCTTCCAAAAAAAATTTGAAGACGTATAAGAGACGAGTGCAAATTAAATCATTTCAGTCATATGCACAGCTAAACAAAACAGTTTTTAACTAAGATTTGTACATTGTTTGAGTAGAAGCCTTCCTGAATATGTGAGACAGGCTATGGGACTGTTCCAGATGATTTTAGCTGTATAAAACTGAAACGCAGATTCACAATTTTTAGTCCTGACACTGGGCACCAGCAGGAGGCCGGTCCCTGGCCGGTCTACTGGCGACAAATGCATGGATAAGTCTCTGCAAGTCTGATTCAGACACTATACTTTTGCAACATTTGGCAATGTTTTTTAGATGGTAAAAAGCTGCTGATGTTATTGATTTGACGTGGCTGTTAAAATTCAAATCTGAGTCCATTATCACCCCCAGATTTCTAACTTGATGTGTAGGTTTTAGAGCGAGACTCTGGAGGTGACAGTTAACACTTTCTCTTTGTTTCTGTGGGCCAAAGACGATGATTTCAGTCTTGTCTGAGTTCAGCTGGAGACATTTGTTTTGCATCACACACCTGATCTGTTGATGCAGTGACAGAGTGAATCCACTGGTCCATATTCACCTGCCGTCAGTGAAACATAGATCTGAGTGTCGTCTGCATAATTGTGATAGGACACATTCTCGCTGCGTATCAACTGACCTAACGGCAGCATGTAGAGGTTGAATAGGAGGATATAAACCCCATTTCCCGTTGAATCCAATATGGAACCATATTTTTTTCAATTAGGATATCGAAATTTCGCATGTCCCGTATCTCCCGTTCAAACACAGGGATGAGGGCGACGTGAGGCAGCACCGCGCTCTGCCTCACCGGGCACAGTATAATGCATGGCTGTACGCGATGTAGAATATATGTCGCTGTCCCTCTGTTTTTAACAAAGAAAACACCCAGACAATGTGCTTAATGTGCTCTGAAAGAGTCAGTACCTCACTAGACATGAACCTCACCGCACGTCACTGGTTCTAACGGCAGCTGAGCTGGAGGGTTTGTTAATCTGTTTACTGTGGCAAACAGGACACGCGAGTTGTTACTGCAGCTTCCAATTATTTCAGAAAAATATCCTTCCCTAGTTCTACATAAAATGAGGTTTGTACATGTATAAACTTCTCTCTGTAAATCTCTTTCTGAACTTGAGCCTTTGACTTTCGCCATTTTTCGTTCTTGTCCTGACCGAATCATCATTTCTCCATGGCGCCTTCTGCTTATTTTTAACAATTTAGCCTTCATAGGGGCAATGGTGTAGAAACATTCAAAACACTAGATGTAACAGAGTACTTACAAAACATGAGACATTTTCAAAGTTAATCATTTCCATAAACAGTTTTCCTGTGCTGTCATTTATGTGTCTCCTCCGAACAATTGCAGGACCAGCTGGTGGTTTGGGAAAACCAGACAGGTCAAAGAAGACACAGAAATGATCAGACAGAGCAACATCGACCACATTGACGTTTGAAATATTAACCCCTTTTGTAATTAGAAGATCCAGAGTGTGTTCTGCTGTTGGTGGGACCGCTCACGCGCTGAGTAAGACCAAAATATTCACAAATATTATCAACATGAACATTGAAATCACCTGTTATGACCAAACCATCAAAGTCTGTGCATACAACTGAAAGCATCTCAGTAAAATCATCAATAAAATGTTGGCAGTGCTGAGGAGGCTTGTATAAAACAAGGAAGAGTATGGCTGGAGACTGTTTTAGCTCCATTTTAAAGGATACATTCTGAAATGATTAAATCAACCACAAAAAAACCACCTATGGGAAACTATTTCATCTCTAAAACCTGCACACATACCTCCCCCCCTTTTTTTTTCTCATGTTTCAGATTCAAACTTACAGTTGGGTGGAGCAGATTCTATTAGAACTACATTTCCTATGTTTTTGTCACGCCATGTTTCAGTTAAAAACATAAAATCAAGATGATAAGAAGAAATAAAATAATTAATTAAGAAAATATCTGTACTTGTAGCTCCTGAATTTCTTGTTGATATTTCCGACAGCGTTCGCAAAAGTTTGTTTCCCTTCTCCTCCAGGAAATGTCGTGGCTCATCAGATATGTTGTTCAAACTGTAAACATTTTCTTAAAATCTTTGGTTTACTTAAAAAAAATGTATGGATGACTAAACTGAATAAAAAGATGCGTGTTGTCAGTTTAAAATAATGTTTGTGCTTGTGGACGTGGATTATTCATATTTTATCAAATTACATTTTGCTTTATTACCTTATTAATTTGCAACAAAACAAATCCTTGTCCTAGTTATAGTATTGTTTTACTCCTGCAGGTAAATTCCGTGAAGAGTTCAAAGCAGCCTTCACTTGCCACTGGTGCGGAAAAGACCAGGCTCAGTCTCAGAAGATCCGGACAAGAACCAGCACAGACAGCAGAAAGTCCCTCTCAACGCAAGTCCACAACATGGACAGTGTGTCACGCATTTCTGACCACATTGTCTAAAGACAGTAAATGTGACATTTTTCTGCTGTATGTTTTTCTTTGTTTTTTCTCATTGGACACGATTTGGCCTCAGATGTCCAGTGAGGAGCCTTTTTGTGGACACTCTTCTCACCATGTGTGACTAGAAACACTTGTTTTTAATAGGATAATTGTCTTGCTTGGTACCAGGGGTGGGAGATGCAATGACAGAAAATAGTTTCTTACATAATAGGACCCCATAATGAGCTGCCAATCTCAACAGATGGCATTTTGTGTTTAATGCAGCTCTATGCAACACATGCCATCAACTTCTGTCAATCCTGCGATTGATTTGGCTCTACACGAATGATAAAAAATCATTTATTTAGCGTTGTCCACCCCTAAGCTTGCTGGACTGGATTGCTTGCGGTCAATCACTGTCCAGAGAAAACATATTTTGTCACAAGGACAATAGCACAAATCTTTGACTGTAAAAAAGTGTTGAATCATCAAAGGTGTTATTTATAAGTAAATTGCAATTATACTTGTTTACTGTTTATACATGCTGTTTGTTCTGTAAAATGTTGCCTGATTTTGGATCATCTACTGTAATATTTTTAGATCAGTGAGTATTTCCTGAAAATTCGTGTGAAGTTGTGTAGCAACAGCAGTGTTTGAAGAGTGGCCAAAAATAGTCAATCACCACAATTATGAAAATTCACCGCATGAATGTGTCTTAAGAAATGATTGTGGTGCTGGAAAGACAAATAGCGATGGCTGATGTTTCTGATAAACGCTCTTGAAAAACCAATCAAAGCTGCATTTAGAAAACGCCTGCCGTGGTTTTTAAAGCTTAATGTTTAGATGGGTTTTAAGGACTTAAAGTCAATAAAGCCGGCTTTAAAGATGAGAGCGCCTGCCAAATCACCTTTACTGATGACAGCAGCCTTTAGCCTTAATTACCACTAATCGTGCTTGTGCATCAATCAAAAATGGTACTGTCCATCAGTGAAACGTAACATGTTTTTTCGAGCGTATCACAGAAGAATGTGCAGCCCTAAACCAAGACACATGAAGAGTATTCAGAACTCAACATATCAGGAAATAAAACTTGTGGTTTTTCATTTATTTATTGAAATATTTATCTATTGTTGTTGTTTATTTTATATATATATATATATATATATATATATATATATATATATATATATATATATATATATATATATATATATATATATATATATATATATATATTTTGTTTGTTTTGGAGCACAAGTTTTTTCCACCCCAAGATGAATTTGTTATGGCAATGGTTACATTATTTGTCCATCATTATGAAGCCCATGGGTATTTAACCCTGTTGAAAGGTTACAGGTATTATGCCAGTGATTGGACAATGACAGGCAGTATCCTTCTATGTGGAAATACCTTGCTCTTATTAAAAAGGTTGCAAACATGCACAGTGTCACCAGCCCGGAGTCAAAATAAACATGTAAAAGGTTAACGTACCATGCCAAGGTTATATGTACTATGTAGGTGTCTACTTGTAGACCAGCATAAGAGCTGTAGTTTGCTTTCAGTTGAAGTTCAAAGAAATGAAAAGTGAAATTATTGAAGGTGGTTTAAAGTTGCATTTTGCCTAAGGCTCAATGGAGGATGCGATGCATCCGCTAACCTGCGCAGGATACTACTGTCACACACGTACAGTTTAGGCATATTACCACGCCTCAGAACATTGGCCAGTTTTCAATGGTAGTTCATGTTTTCCATTTTGTGGATTAATAGGATTAAAAGATAAAGGTTAAATCACAGTTTAGCCTCGGCTAATATCCTCTGGTATTTGCAGTCTTTTGACTTCTTTAGAATTTGGTTTATACAGTGTATGTTTATACAGTAATTGGCTTGTTCCTCTTGCTCAGATAGTGCCGCTCGGAAGTAGAGAATTGTAAAGCCGAAATGTTGTGTTTGCTTTGTGGTTGATTTTGTCAATAAAATACTATTAAATGTAACTATTGAGAGCCTTTTGACTGTTTGCTTTGTTTACTTCAAATAGTTTTTTAAGTGTCTTACCCTTGTCCCATAAAGGAGTACTCTTAGTAGTGCCTCTGTAAATAGGAGAATCGTCCTTTGCTGACCCCTTGTGGCTAGGGAAAGTATTTTTTGTGGAAATCACAATCTAAAGGTATATATTCTGACTCTTTGATTCAACAACATCAAAACAAAGGTAACTGATTGCTATAAAGTTACAACAATGCCCTTTTGAAAAAGCGTAGACGTGAAGTATTTTGAAGTATAGTAACCAAAGCAGTTGAACATTATTGGGTATTCAAACTAATCTACAAACATTAGCACCACGTTACTGAAACTCACTCAACCGATTATGTGAAACTAATAATATATAGAATGAACTATACACTAACTGGATTAAACTAATGATATATACAACTAATGATAGTATATACATCAATCATTTCTGGGATGAATTAGGGTTCCCAAAAAAAACACTTACATTAAAATACCTTTACTTTATTATAAATCCTTCAATCAAATTTTTGTGAAATTAGCTTCAGCTTTGACAAGAATAGTCAAAACCCAGCAAATCTCAAACTATTGTCTTTCAGTCCAAACATCCAACAGCAGTTTTGCTCTTTCACGTATTTACCAGAAAGAATCTCTAAGGAGGATTTGAAATCTGATTTACCTCAGAGCTTGTTGTTTGAGTAAAAAGACAAGAAGAAATGACAGAGTCTCAGCATCGCACAGAGTCACGCAAATTGTTTGTGCTCCTGTTCAGGAACAGCTTCAGTTTGAATGGGAGAAATCTTGAAATATTATCGGTCAGGCATTTTACGTAAAATCCTTTTTTTTTAACTTCTACTTCACTACATTTAGAGCACGGTATCTGAACTTTCATTATTTTAAAACTGGATTTAAAGTACAAAGTACAATTGCAATTGTACATCTGAATTGGAGAGAGTAGTTATTTTTTAGCTTTTTTATAGAGACATCTTGACCTAAAGAGTTGAATTCAAGTCCGAGCTTGATTAAAAATTTATACATAAAATTGACCAAAATATTCAGTAGCTTCTGTTGACTAAAAGTTGTACAAATTCTTCATTATATTGAAAAAAAAAAAAAAACCACTACATTTGACTTCAATAGTTCCAAATTCTTTGAATTTTTCGTTTTTTTTTTATTATGCTTTTACTTTTACTTGAGTAAATTACTTGGTAAAAGTACCAAACATGAGTACTTCAACCACTGCTTATTTGAAAGCTCTTGTGACTGTTTTTCCTAATAAAAAATATTTTTATTTTAACTGTTAATGGAGAACCATATTGAAACATGAATATAGTTTATTTACTTGCGCTTCTCCTGCATCTCCAACTGGCAAAATATTATATTCATCAAATCATGTTACTTTGGTTTTCTTTTCTCAAAATAACCAGCATGCGCACACATGGACCTCCGAAAGCTGAACTATTGTGCATTTACTTTGAAAACATGAACCATTTTGCATGTTTCTGTGTCTGGATGGGTTTCCTTCGGTTTGTCTCATTTCCCCATCAACCTAAAAGATGCAATAGGCCAATCTTACCGCAATGATATTTTTATTCCAAGTTGAGTCATATATTTTACAGTGCAACCATACTCTTATATGGTTATTTATTTGGTTTACGTGGTTTAGTTTCGAACAGTGTTGGAAGAAGTAATAAAACATTTTTCCCTAAGTAAAAGCACAGACAACAAGAGCAAAAAAATACTAAAGTAAAAGTATCAAACAGAAAAATCTATTGAAGTATTGAAGTACGTATCTAAAATAAAGACTTTTAGATTAAAAATGTACTGTATTTTAACCTCTGCTTTGTATTTCGACTTGAGTGCTTTTATTAAGTAACAGTACGCTGGAGTACAATTTTTGGCCACTCCAATTGCAACCATATAAAAAGGAATATAATCCAATAAAACAGACTAAACGCAGAACTAAACTGGTTTGACAACAAGAAAAATGTTGTGATTTCTGTTTCCTGGGTGCACTGGATCAGTATTGAATTCATGCTTCTGTTGGTGGGTGTGGGAAGGGCAATCTTCCTGAAGGAGCTGGAGGTGGATCTAGTTTAAAGACAGAAGGGCAGACGGACAGATACATGTGCCTGCTGCATTCACAACTGCACCTGCCAACATGAGAGCAACATGGCTGGGAGCAGTACTAATATTTGGTAAGCATATTTATTTAAGATTTAGAATGTATTTGAGCTTAATCGGTAATATATATATATATTATATATATATATAAATATATCTAATGTAATCTCATCATTTATATTTAAACGGTCAATGCTTTTAGGGGAGTACATTACTTTGCATTCACATGTACGATTCCTTAAACCTAAGCAAATCTTGTGCTTTACATATAAAAGAAGATATAGATAGAAGTTAGTGTCAAGTCATTTTCCAACTACAAAGTGAATGTATGCTATTGTTTCTATATACTATGTTGATAAATGTCGTTATTTGTCTATATTGTAGGTTTTTGTCTGTCTCAAATCGGCTCCGTCACTCTTCCCACTGCTGCCTGTTTGTCAGCTGCGGAGCTCTGCATGTCTGATTTATGCTTGGCCAAAACAACAGGAAGTTTCAGTGAAGAAAATGGTAAAACTGCTTTTTGTTTTAAAGATACTATGTTATCGCTAGCTCTATTATTGAACTTGTGTAACAGAAATACCACAAATAGCCTTAATCCTTAATTGGATTGTGCTCCTTGGCCCGCTGCTTCAATGTAATAACGGGCCATAGCCAGCAGCAGAATCCACACACAGAGGGATAATGAGGGAATTGGACAATGACATAAGAGGCTGATTTTGAAATCTTTGACGTCTGCAACTTCCTTTTTTAGCTCAAATTAATACAAAATTATAAAAGACCAATTACACATCTCCTATGTCATTCATATGATAATCAGAATATTATCAGAATATCTATTTTGTACAAAATAGAATTACTCAAACCTGCATATTTTAGTTAGACAGTGATATACTAGATCTGTTGGTCGTTAACGCATAAGATTTCAGCAAAAAACGACTTAAATAAAGGCATATTTTTTATTACGGGTGTTGTATTTCACTGCAAAATCCTTGAAAAACATGGACAACTTCTTTAGCTTGTCTTTCCACAGACCTGACTTGTAACTTGTCTGGTGGAGGGCTCACCACCTGCATGGAGAATGTTCCAAAGTTTGGTTTTAACCCTCGTGCTACCGTCAAAGATAGCACGAGGGCTTTCGTTGTATCTCCATGGTAACATACAGGTGGCGTGCATACTCTTTGCTGCTTTTAAGTGTCAGATTCTGTATGATAAAGTCTAGTGAAATGTCACTAGAAATGGCAGTAACAGGTGTGAATGAAACACCTGTCACCTGCTGCTGGGCAGACAGACAGGCTTTTGGGAAATTCTCTTTTTGTCATTTCAGCTGAAAGGTGCCAAATGAAAGAGAGTGTTGTATGTAACCAGAGCCTGCCCAGTGTCCTGGAGCTGTTCCCCTCCCTCAGAGCCTGTGTGTGTGAGCAGGACACAGACATGTGCGCCTCTATACCAGCGCTGCTCGCACAATGCCATCAAAAGCCAGGTGCAGTCTTCTCACTGTTTTGCGCATTCAGAGCTGAAATTATGTTTGTGTTTACCTAAGAGATGTTATGAATGGGACCAATGAGTTGTGCAGCAAATGGATTTGCATTTGCTTGCGATGGGCTTATTAGATTGTGTTTATTTGTGCAGCAGCTGAACAGCAGAAAAGCTCTGAGAACGGCTGGCAATCAAGCACATTACTGGACTTGGGTATTATTTCCTAATTAAATTGTTACCAAACAGTAATTAGGCACAACACTATGCTCACTATGACAGAAAGTCATAAATCATAACAACATCCCTGTTTTCTATACATAAAGACTACAATATACAGGATCACCTCACAGAGAGATGTTGTGTTGGAAATATTCAGACTTTAATGTAGTAATTGCTCAAATTCACATGTTTCCTGCATTCAGTACACAAACATTATGTGCGATAGCAAAGGTTTCAAAGGAAGTCATCTGGACAATACTTTTGAAATCAGGACATTTTGGTTAGCATCTGAAAGCCATTGCCAAACTTTGTGTAGGCCGAACCAAACATTCTCCTGTTGCCCCAAGTATCACATTCACACGTATCAATAGAGGTCATGTATGTTGCTAACTATCAGTGACAATCAGAATATTTTTTAAATGGGTTCTATTTCATCCCCGGATGACTGTCAGAGGCATCGTCCGGGAATCATAAAACCGTAGTTACGTTCTCAACTTTTGTTTTATGTTTTAGTTGATGACACGTCAAGGGTCTGTCTTGAGAGCATCAGGCTGTGTCTGAACGATGCAGTATGCAACAGGCGGATGGCTCCAGTTCTGCTGGAGTGTATGAAACCAAACTGTGAGCATGACAAATGTCGACAAGCCACCGCTAGTTTCTATATGGCAATGCCTCCCAGCGTGGCGAAGATGATGGTCATGTGCCACTGCCAGGACTCAGACGAGGCGTGTCGAGGGATGAGCTCTGCCCTGCACAGTGGCACATGTGGCACAGAGAGAACCGTCTGTCTGCACACAGTTACACAGTGCGCCAGGGACAGACACTGTAGGTAAGACGCAGTCACGCACAACTGGGAAAGGAACATATTTTGCTGTCTACTAGAGTCAAAAAAATAGGAAAACATGAAGTACAAAGTTTCTAAGATTAAATAATTTGCTTTGATTAGTTTCACACTTGAGCAAGTTAGGTTTGCTGTTTAGTATCAATTTTAAAGGTGCACTATGTAACTTTTCTGGTGTAGGGTCTGCCAGCTGCTGTCTCCATGGAGATGTTAATGTATGGCCTGGAATTCCACTGTGGCATGGTACTTGACTATCTTGCAATTATTCAGTTACAGGGGTTTCTATTTCCCCAAATTACATTGAAAAACATACATCTTTCCAGTGGGAGTGGTCGCCGCTCCACAGATATGAAGAGTAACTTGGCCTGCCTAATTGAATCCATGGAGATAGATAAGTTTAATGCCATTTTGTGGAGCATTCTAGCCCCAAACCAGCAGGCAAGCAGGGATCAGATCTCCTAAAGAACGTTTTTGCACCTTTAAAACCCCTTACGCTTAGGGGCCTATTTTTCCTAAAATGCCTGACAAAATGACCCCCATTTAAAACTGAAGCCATTCCTGAACCGAGTACAAACAATTGTCTGGCGCCTTTGTGAAGCTGAGACTCTGTAGTTTTGGACTCTGATGTCTGTTTTACTCTAATTATATAAGTAGAAACAAGGTCTGCACAGAGGAATTCAGATTTTAAATCCCGCCAAATTTCTTTGTTGACTATACAAAGAAATTTTTTATATTTATCAAATAGAAACCAGCTTTATTCATTTAAAATCAGTATTGGCTGATTGACACTAAAATGAGCATTTGTTGTGTTTTGACCATTCTTTTTTAAAAGCTGAAGGTAAATTCACTAAAAGTGTAATTTAGGGACTTAAAAATGTCCATGGGGAATCCATATAATAGTCCTATTAATTTTTCATTTTATTTTAGGGTCATTTTTTATTTGTGGGTTTGGAGAACAAACTGACCCTGAAGCTTCCCAGAATGGTTGATTTGAATGTCATTACAGCTTTATTTTTATGTATTTATGTATTAAGCAGCTTTAGAGTTCCCTTTTATTAGATGGAGGACAAAATGGAATAAATAAAGAAAAATTCCAACGTCACCTGCGTAGGACGCCCCAAGCGTAAGGTTTTTTTGAAATGTTCGAATTTTACATGAACATATTTATGCAAATTCACTTACTGTTTAAGTAGAGCAAATCCTCCAACATGTTAACACACTTTTGTAAGTGCATAAGTTGCTGCTGTGCCCGCAGGAGGCGGCTGAGTGTTTTTCAGTCGAGATGCTGGAGCTCTGTAGAACCACTCTGTCTGACAGACCCCCACACAGAGGAGTGCTTGAGTCAGATGAATCCAACTCTCATCCTCGGAGCACAGCCTGAATGTCAAACAGCCTTTCTGGACACTGTGAGCACTGTGCTTCATAACCCCTGCACATGTGAGGGGCTGCTGGGCCATGACCTGCACACCTGTGGCATGATCTATGAGGTCTTCCACAACAGAACCCACTTCAGTAAGCATTCCCATTAAAAAGATATAAGTAGCCTAATTCTCCACTAGTGGGCCGTAAAAATCTCGTTTTCATTTGTTTGTTTACCTGACAGTTTCGACAGCTCACTTGCAATCTCCTCCAGAGGGTCCCATGATATTCCTGTGACATGTCTCGTCAGCAGAGTTACACTGGTTTTGGTGCTGACAGCAGCGAAATCTGCAGTCGGACTTCTTCAGGAAAGTATCCCAGGTGTGTGAGAATAAAAAGGCCCCCTTGTCCTGGTTTATAGTCCTGTGGGCAGTATTTCAATCACTGTAATCCAGCTAAGATGTTTGTTGTCCTCTAGCCCAATGATGTTTGCTTCATCCTTGTCCATAATGTGGTTCTCTCTTGATCAGAAATGGTCAGTTTGAGTGTTTCCTGCTCTGCTTTGTGTGTTGGTGCTCGTGTGCACATTTCTGTTAAAGAGGGGGGCCTTTTTACTCTCCCACACTGAAATACTGTCCTAAAGAAGTCGGACTACAGATGGTGCTGTCGTCCTGTGTCCAGGAGGCAAACAACATGCCAAATCCTGTGTAAATGTAAATCAGACATAACACATCACAGTAACATCATGTGACACTCCAAACAAGCAAAACTGTCGAAACTGTCTGGTCTGAAAAAAGAACCTCATTGGACAATGCCTGTGTTTTTTTTCATTTAATTTTTTTTATGTGCTTAGTAAAACAGAGGAAGGACAGCAATGCTCCAACCACCAACCCTCCAGAAGATGGTATTTTTGACTTGAGTGGTAAAAGGGATTTCAAAACAATTGATTACTGTGTAAATGTATTGTTGATTCATGATAAATGCTATCTTGTCAGATTATCTCCTGTTCGGGTTGGCCTGTCTGCTGTTTACGGGAATCACAGTTATGGCTGTTACAATCATATTATGGTAAGTATGCATTGAATGTATGTGATTCTGTCAAAACTTTTACAAAATCTCTCCATACAGCTCAGAAAGATGACTTTGTATAATTTAGATTTAGCCAAGTCCAGCCAAGGCAGCACTAGAGATGTCACGATGTTGAATTTTAATGTTACAATTATAGTTAGAAGTATCAACACAGGATCATAATTATATCTTTAATTGTCTTTCATTCTAATAAATTACTGTACTGTACTGTACTATATATATACTATACAGATATATATATATACACACACACACACACACACACACACACTAAATGTTGCTTCCAATAATTATCACTTTTAGTCCTTATGACTTTATTGTGACTTGAATAATCACGATTATCGACTACCCGGATAATTTTGACGTCTCTAGGCCCCACAATAGACTTTGTATCAATTCTAAAAGCCTAAATAAATGGGTATATCATTGTGGTTTATTAACTTTTTGTTATAAAAAGTACTCTTGCAGAAGGGAGAGAGGGTTTAATGGAAGCTGGTTTGTCTTGTCTGTGTGTTGTGTATTGTAAACTGTGTAAGTATTGTATATTGTCTATTATATTGTATGTATAATGCTTTGCCTTTGTGTTATGTGTTTTGGACCTCCTTGAAGATGCAATGGCTCAAGGGGCTTTCCAAAAATCCATTTCTATATTTAAATCATTACACACTAAGAAATAATAAAAAAGTACTGTCGGTGTAATCCCTCATTCGTCCAGGAGTGTTCCATTGTAGAAACAAATTCAGTTGTAGTCATCTGGACTCTGTTTTAGAAGAAAGGGTGTCTCTATCCCTTATGTCTCGGGACTGTATTAGAAGACTGTAGAATTTTTAGACAACACGAAGTCCCTGTTTATTTCAAACAGGCAACACGTTAAGACAAAAACTGGTTCACCCTAAGGACAAGGCGTTACATAGGGGAGACTAAACCAGCCACATTCACAAGAGGCTTTATCAGACAGAAGACACGCAAGTTCAGGACCCCAGAGCGCCGTGCATCTTCATCTCAAAGCCACAAACCACTCTATTGAAGACAGTGAGGTGGAGATTCTGAGCAGGGAGAAAAGATGGTTTGAAAGAGGAGTTAAGGTTTTTTTTTTGTTAAAAAAGAGAATCCTTCATTAAAGCCTAATGGAGGTTTAAGATCAACCTTCCTGTTGTTTATAATGGTCTGCTGAAACCCTGGAGACGCCCGGGGCATTCTGATGCTAAACAGGCACTCAAGGTGAGGCAGCCAAACGCCAGGGCAAATAGGCCCATCCCAGTTAAGTTTCAATGGGCCATTAGCAGGAGGTCCGCCCCCCTGTGGGCAGGGCTCTCACCAGAGTAGGTATAAACAGGAGTTCTCAGTCTTGTTTCACTGATTGAGAATGACTCTTGGATGAGAGTCGAAACTTATCGTTTTTTCTAAAACAGAGTCCAGATGACTACAACTGAATCTTTTTCTACTATAAAAAAGTACTATGCATTTTATACAGTAGGTAAACATCCTTAGTACTCAGGCAGTATACGATAGAAGCATCATACAGATTGACAGTACAATATTCTTCCATATTCCTGTTTTTTTCTTTTTTTTGTCTTGTAGGTTGGCAAGGAGACGGAAAGAAAATAAGCTGCACTATTTTCAGAAAAGCCATGCTGTTATTCTCTGAAATCAATGCTGTCATTTCTGACAACAGGCATCCCGTATCATTGTCATGATGGGCATATGTAACGCCCAGTCCAATCTGCTCAAAAATAAACGTGTCTAAAAAGCACAAGACTGTTGGGAAAAGAGAGAGAGACATTTTTTTTTTTTAGAGAGGCACCACTTTCATATTGTTTCACTACCAAGGACCACAACCCCAGCTACGATGCAAAGTGTTTATTGACATACGAGAAATGTGAACAACACGAATGTACAGAAATGAATGACATTTTGGGGCTTCTGGCGATGAGGGCTGTAGGCTCGGTACCCCCATCTAGGAGATGAATTAGAATTATTAGAATAATTAATCACGAAGTCACAAAAACTGATGTGTGTGACCTGGATGATTAAATAGTGTAGCTGCAGGAAGGGGTGTGAAAGGGGTGTGGTCCTGCTCCCAAACTTAAGATAACAAACTTGCCTTCATTCAAACAGTTGTGTCTTACTTAATACAGTCGGACAGAACAGGGCTTTAGTCTGTAACACAGTTTTGCCTTTATTCAATCGAAAAGTTTCCCTTTGTTATGATATTAAACCCTGCTTTGAACAAAATGCCTGTTATTTCCATGTTTGATATTTAACAAAATCATATCATCATTATTATATTTTAGCCTGATCACTGCAGATATGTGACAAGAGGCAATTATTTTTCTGATGTTTTCTTTTATACACAATGAGCGAAAACAACTTCAAATGCCTTGTTTTATTATCTGACAAACCCGACTCCAGACATCAGCCTGCATCGGTCTACCATTACACTTTGATTGTTATGACAGCACTTGACGTGTTATTTTCAGCTCTTGAGTGTTCTTGATTGGCCCGTCTTGAATCGTTTGCAAATACCCACTTGTCTGCTCTATTTTGTCTTTGTCCCGGCGCACTTGAACACACATTTAACCTCATTTGAATCCCCCGCTCTCCTAAAATAACATAATACAGCCAGGGGACACAAATCAACAATGAAGCTTTCAAAACATTACCATGGTCAATTACTTCTCAAGGAGTTGTTTTCATGGTACAGTTGTTTAGACAATCTTGAAAGTTTTACAAGTGTCATTATCAAGAAAGTCTCTTCAGAAACAGTATAGCATAATCGCGAATAACAAATTAACAGAAAATATTGGGGGGTAATTTGTTCTCAAAGTTGATTTGATAGGGTCAGTGCTAGATAGTCAGTTTCAGTATCATAGTATCCGAAGTTTAAACTTAAAGTGCACATGGCAGGTTCTCATGGTTTTCTAATTTTACTTAGTTTGGTGGGATAGTTCCTGTAGTAATAGTTTTACATCAGACAAGTTGCAGTTTGTCCAGAAAAATTGGAAAATAAACGTTGAAAATTACAGGAAGCAGTGTTGAGTTCTCAAACAGAATACCTCTGTCTGTGTCATCAATAAGCGACATTACGTCAAAAATGCAGAGACACATTTCTGACACTTTAAACAGTCAATTATCAAAATAAAGGTGCTATCAGGTATTATTATTTATCAAATCAAAACTATTGTGTAATTTTATGAATTTTGACCATTGTTTACAGTATGGTTGCTAGGTAACTGTTGTGGAATTACCTGTACCTATGTCACATCTGCTGCTCATGTCCAACCAGGAAGTAACATTATAAATGTCACCAAAATGGTCAAACTGGGGAAAAATATGTAACATTTTTAGCAAAATCTTATTCATGGTCACTACGTTTCAGTAAACTGTATAGTCTAACTCAAACCTGATCACCTTAATTATATCCCTGTCCAAAGCTTCATAACGTCACATGATCAATCACAGCAGACCGTCCCTCCAAAGCATACTATCTACCACCAACCATTTGATAGCAAGATAACTGGGTCAGAGAATTTCTGAAAGTGCAGCTCTTATGGTGTGGTGTTGGTGAGCTGGGGTCGATTCATCAAAAGCGTAGAGTATTTAGTGTGGAGCACAAGATAAATGTTTTTCTTCCATTGACTGAACACATGTTAGTAATAGATAACGGCAAACAAAGTTTGTGTTACTTGTTACCATTTGGATTCAAGGCTTCATCTGCATTTTAATATAGCTGTCGGAATAAACATATTTTATAAGCACAGATCATAGATTTATGAAAAGTTGGATGTATTTCTTAAAAGAATAACAAAGGCAGTTAAGACAAAATTTCTTTTTAATTTTGGCAATGGAAGAAAGAAGGAGCATAACAACCACACACACACACACTGAAAAAGTAGTGCATATTGAGGTTCCATATATTAATGTTAGAATGATCTCTGAGGAGCACTACTTTGGCAAACAGGAATCAGGTTGTCTCTTTTAAGCTGTTACTCTCAAAACCTTTTCTAAAATTCTGCTGGCAATAAAACATCATTAAGACACTTTCAAGACATAAAACATAAACATTTTCATATTAAGAAAAGTCAGAAATATGTTTTAGTACAATTATGTTTAGGCACGATGAATTGATATAATTATTATTTGTGACAATTTTAGAAGCAAAATCTATACTCTAAGAAAGTAAACCTGAATGTAAAAAGTAAACTTAAGTGTAAAGTGTGTTCTAATCTTGCTATTTCTGTCACAGTAACTTTCAAAAAGCTGCTCACAGACAAACAGAATGGTAATTGATGATTATACAATATAAATTAAAGTAAAGTAAGGCTGACACTATTATTTGATAATGGTTTCAGTCATCATAAATAATTGTAAAATAATGTTTCTTCTTCTTATAACACTATTATTTTAAAATGTTGTATTGTGATTGCACCACAGGCTTCATATAACAAATAATAAACTATAGTTATAAAAATATTTGGAATACTTATTTTTTTAACATTCAGTACACAGAATAATAATTAGCATGAAGAGGCTTGAAAGGACACAGTATGGTAAAGGTACAGCAGCAGGACACAGAGTTAAAGGCAGCCACAGTCAGGGAAGCACAAGAATAAGTTTTATATCATAACTTCCTGCTTTGGGCACGGGCAACCTTTGAGTTTGTCTGCCGATGTAAAACAGTGCAGATGAATTCACCAGCCTCAACCACCGAAGGAAGACTCACTCCCTAAAAATACAACAGGCAATCACAAACAAATACCGTATTTTCCGCACTATAAGGCGCACTTAAAAACCTTTATTTTCTCAAAAATGACAGTGCGCTTATAACCCAGAACGCCTTATATATGGATTAATTCTGGTTGTGCTTACTGATCTCGAACCGATTTTATGTGGTACACTGTGCTCAAAATCCGTCAAAATGTTTTATCACAACTTTGGCTAACTAACAAGCCGCACCACTCCAGATTCGGTTACCGTAGCGAGGAGCGTCGCGGAGTATACTGTGCTTCACCATAACATTACACAGTGTGTGTATAAGGAATTTGAAGGATTTGTGGACGAGGAATAAACTGAAAAAGTGAGTGTATTATGTTTTATTTTACGTGATATGGTTAAGCTGAACAATTTGAGTTATTGTGAATACGCCAACGTTTAATTTAGCGGTTCGTACTGTTTTTTTTTACCTGTTATAACCTGAGCCATTTTGAGTTACTGTACACTGAATACGCTAACCGTTTGATTTAGCGTATCTGACTGTGTTTTTTTAACGTGTTATACCTGAGCCATTTTGGATAACTGTACTGTGAATACAGCTAACGTTTGATTAGCGGTATCTGGACTGTGTTTTTACGTGTATACCTGAGCCATTTTGAGTTGCCGTACTATGAATACGCTAACGTTTGATTCACCGGTATCTGACTGTGTTTTTTCCGTTTTATACTGAGCCATTTTGATTACTGTGAATACGCTAACGGTTTGATTTAGCGGTATCTGACTTGTGTTTTTTTTACGTGTTATACCTGAGCCATTTTGAGTTACTGTGAATACGCTAACGTTTGATTTAGCGGTATCTGACTGGTGTTTTTTTACTGGTATATACCTGAGCCATTTTGAGTTACTGTGAATACGCTAACGTTTGATTAGCAGTATTCTGACTGTGTTTTTTTACGTGTTATTACCTGAGCCATTTGATTGCCGTACTGTGAATACGCTAACGTTTGATTCACCGGTATCTGACCGTGTTTTTTTACGTGTTATACCTGAGCCATTTGAGTTACTGTGAATATGCTAACGTTTGATTTAGCGTATCAGACTGTTGTCAGAACGTGTTCCATTGAACAAGGTTGGACTGTTTTGTTTAGCTTAATGCGCCTTATCGTCCGGTGCGGCCTTATATATGGACAAAGTTCAAAAAATAGACCATTCATTGACAGTGCGCCTTACAATCCAGAGCGCCTTATAGTGCAGAAAATACGTAAGTATAATGAGATCCCTGTTTACTGTTGCAATCAATGTCACAGTCGCAGAATCAATTTATTTAATGAACAAGCTAACTCATTATGCATGCCAGAAGGCAAAAAATGGTTTTCAAATGTATTTGTTTGAATCTGGGGAAAATAAAAGATTAAGAGGCTAGAAATAAAAAATATCATCTCCTACACTGCCACTATCATGTGCTGTTCTTGGTCTGAAGTTGTCTAACCTGAATGTTGAGCCCTTGTAGCGCAAGTAAAGGGTCTAAGTAAAAGGAGTGTTATCATCAGACAGGAGACCATTATATTGTTAGGAAATCCATCAACTGTTATATACCACTATTATTATGTACTTGCTCTTTTTACGGCAGTGCTACTTTTACCTATAGAGATAGTGCTCTTACAGAAAGCACAAAACTCAGCATAAATCTCTGTGGTGGAAAGTAACAAAGAACAAAAGTACAAGTACTATACTTAAGTAAAATTGCACTCTACAAGCACTTAAATGCTTAACCTTTTTCATGTCATACTTTTACTTCAACATTTTGCCACCTGTGTCTGTACTTTTACTTATGTAACAACAGTGAGTACTTCTTCCACCACTGACAAAACTTGACGTTCATGATGTTAAAAAATCGCAGTAATAGATTCTGACCAGCAGGGGTAGAGATTGTTAAATAAATTGCCTGCGAAAGGGCCCATGTTTTGCTGTGGGCTGTGCTGACCACAGAGCTCCATCCCCTGATATTCTAAAATAAACATAAACATACCTGTATGTTTGCAGAGTGGTGTGTTTATGTAAATGGATGAAGAGATTGTATTGCTTGGCCTAAACAGTAGTCCTCGCTAAATCCATAAATTACATCCAGTGTGTCAAAGGGCACAATGCAGCATACTTACAGTCTCAATGCCCATGCCGTGGAGCATGTAGAGAACATCCTCTGTTGAAACATTTCCAGATGAACCCTGAGCATACGGGCAACCTCCCAGACCAGCAACGGCCGAGTCCACCACACTCACCCCCATCTGCAAGGACATAGAAACACAACTTGAACACACTCAAGTCCAACAAGGATCACTGTTCAGTATCACTGTGGTGCCAAGGCTGCGGTCGTGTTCATAAAGATGAGTGGGCACAGAATGTCCCACTGTGAGTCTTAGTCATCGTCTTTGTCAGCTCAAACCACTAGTCTAATTATGGCCATGTCTATATGAATAGTGCATTAGGGAGCGTATTTCATATGTTTCTGATTCTTACTAATGTTATTACAGCACTACCTTGCTCTTAACCATGGGGGATTCACTTTCTTACCACACTGGGTTGACATTTTTCCCTTTGCTGGTCGGTGGTATCGCGTTACATCACGCCAACAATATGGGAATTATATACAAGAGAAAAGTGCAGGTGCTGCTTATGACAATTATGGCTGTCATAAAACATCTGAGTGATGTTTTTGATTAAAATATTCTTAGGGTTCATTGTGCACAGAGTCGGACCTTGTGTGAGAATTTTAAATAAGAAACAATTTACTTTGGCTGTTTTAAATCAACTACTTGACTACTTGAACCTTGAATGACACTTTAAAGTAATTTGTTAAGTATATACTGTACTCTTTACTTCACTGACTAATTATTTGTGGCATATACACAGGGTTATTATTCATCATTTAATTCACCTCAATAATCTATGCATAAAATAGTTTCAGCATCAGAGCTTGAAGGAATATAACATGAAAGAGAAGCCTATGCTGTCTCAAAAGACTTGATTTCATTTTTTTTTCACACCAAAGAGCCATTACAGATGAAAGTCTCAGGATGTTTTCCACATGTCCCAGGGATTGTCATGAGAATATGAAGATGTTTTCCAGCTTCTATGGTGGAGCCAGATGTCAGAGGATCCCACTGTGAGACATAATTAACACGCACCCTTATGGAACTGGTTCCAATTTCGACTCGTTCAACAACACTACAAACGCGATAAAAGAGGAAAATCTTAATTATGAACAATGCTTTTAATTAGTTTCTTTAATACAACGACCTGTTTCTTTCAAGAGTCGGTGTGTGAGCCAGCCATAATTGCTGTTTGTGTTGGCAGGGTCGTAAGCAGGAGGTGGAGTGGACGTAGGGGATCTAACTCCGGTCGTGCGCAAGAATTCCAGACCTTGGTCAGAGCCTGAGCAGGATATTGTATTAGGCAGGGTTTTTTGTTGTATAAATAGTGGCTTGTAATCTGCTATGCCGGTCTTCTCACGTTCAGGTGCTAACCAGGGGAGATCAGGGGTCTTCTGCGTGCCTTTCCTGGAGGACCTGAATAAGCCCTTCAGCCGCGTGCTCCGCTCCTCCGGGCTAATCGCACAGGAACTGGTGGTTGGCCGCCTCAGCTCGCCAATGCTCAGTTAGCTTCACATTGCCCAGAAACCAGATGTGCCTGTGCTTACTGTTAAAATGTTGTATTCAGGCTGTGGCTTTAGTAAAAACAATGCATTCCAGGGTAAAGACACAGTATATTTTGTAATAGTCAAGATTAGGGATAAGCTCAATGACATTCTATACAGGCCGTACTATGGACATGCTCCCATTTTGGACTTAGACTGCGTCAGAGAAAGCGGGAGAGAAAGCCTGTATTCAGTATAGAATTGATGCTCTGCTGAGTGCTACATAAACTGAAGTTTAGACTCGAAACCAAAGAAAATGTCACACAGCCACTGCTGACACATATACAACGTGTTACCAGGAACTTACAGCCAGCTGCAGCTAAGTAAACAAACACTGTTTTAACAAGATTTACCATATTTTATTTTGCTTATATTTTCTGCTCTTAAAACTATGAACACAGAGAGAAATATAGTGCAGTAAATGAATCAGATGGATATAATTTGTTCCAATAAATATAGATAGCAAAAATATATACAGTATACATGCAAATAAATGTGTTGAACAAATTCATGGTAGATTCAGCATAAACCGAGTGAGCTGGTAAATAAATACATTACTGTATACTATTTACTGATTAACTGTAACTTGCCACATTCCAAACCCTTTCTCAACTACAGCAGACAATCATGACCTGCATAATTCAACATATAGTTGCGCTTCAAGTTGCCAAAGTTTAAAATGTCTGACAGATGAGAACTAACAAACGAGTTTGCCTGTAATCCCCAGATGCAACAATGCACAATACACTAAAACTGCATGGAAAAGTAAACAATTTTCCTTGCCAAGCCGGTGTAATCTAAGCACATACATGGTCATTGTGTGAGCTGCCAGGAGACCCCAAACCTCCTGAGAAAAAAGCAAAAGGTACAAAGAGCCAGGAATGTTTTCATCAGGAACAAAAGGGGTGACTCAGGTCTGACAGCGCTGGGGGAATTCATTTGACTCCCAGTTGGTGGTGTGGACGTCTGGCACATCAACATTACAATTTTCTTTTTTTGCTGACTACCAATACATGGGTTTCAGCTTCCTGATTTTTATATATATGTATATGTCTATGTATATGTGTGTGTGTGTGTGTGTGTGTGTGTATATAATACACACACACACACACACACACAACACACACACACACATATATATATATAATATACACACATATATATATATATGTATAGAATTAAACTGGTATAGAATTAAACTTAGTTACATACAGTTTTCTATTGCAAAGTGTATTTATTGCTCAAAATTATTTAGAAAAAATGCATCCTTACTGTGAGGAAGCTCGCCTCTCCACAGATCTGACTCCATGGACATTGATAAGTATAATGTAATACTGTAGAACATTCCAGGCAAAGCAATAACAGCAGGTGGCAGGCCCCCGACCAAAAACATTGACAAAGTTATCTAAGTTATCTAATGATCCTGACGGACTGAAGAATCTGTGACTTAAGTGTTTTCCTTCTGTAATATTCACATGATTCTTTTGAGATCTATTTTACTCACTAAAATGTCAAATTTAAAGTATAGAAAAAATGCTTCCGTATTTCCTAAACTGTTTTAATGGGTATGTTGAATACAAGCCTGTTAACCATTAAGACAGAGTAGTTTTGTTTTTTCAGTTTTATTAGGCTGTAAATCCCAAAATATTTGTAAAACTACAATGAATTCTGTTCCCACACTATTTTTACTGTGCATGTGCAACTGCTTAGTGTAAACATTTACTCTCTTGTAAACCCAAGTGCTTCCATAATTCTTCTATCCGACACAGTTAGGGCTTCAGTTTTGGGCCCTGTTCATCACATACTCAAAACCAAAGGATCATTTTTCAGGGGACTTTAAACGCAGCATTGTCAGAGTTCAAGAGCCAAGCGACAGATGAGTTAGGATCCCCCCGGGGCCCAGCTCTCCACCTCCGCGTCTTTGTCCGACAGACAGTGGATAGGTGAGCCTTTGTACTGACCCCTTCACATCTGCTGACCCGCCCAGCCCCCAAAGGCCTGACAATGTGCCCCAGAGAACTGATACCACCATGTCTCTATTGCCTCTGAATTATGCCAATTTACAGAATCTACTGGTATATGATAGACTCAACAGCTTTTCAAACTAATTAAACATTGAGTAACAGACATAGTATAGTATATGTTGTCCTTGGAAATACTGTGTCTCCAGCTCATTAAGATTCAGTTTTTTGCTTTGAGCCAAGGCTTGGATCAAGTTTCTGAATGCCACTCGTCCTCTCTGATTGATGTTTTCTGCGAAATCTACACTTCTATTTAACAGAGGACACATTCACAGGGCAATTTGAAAGTAATTTAATTCAATTAGAGCGCTCAAAGAAAGTTTCACTTGTTCTTGCCCAATTGACGAAACAATTGTGGTGTTTTAGTTCGTATTGCGTTTAGATTATAACATTAAAATTGACAAATTCATATAGAATTATTACAATAACAATTTCTTGCCAAGACTTGAAAAGGACTTAACATCTGAAAAATGTTTGTGCTGTCAATTAGAGTGAAAGCTGATATTTTCTTCAGAAAAAGTATTCAGTATTCTCATATATAATAATTCTGCAAAATACAAAATAAATTTTATGATGTACTTTAAGGATGTATGTAGGTGTTGGAAAGACAGTAAGAGCCATTGTGTCTCTGCCGGATCATTTCAATTTCTTGGGCCTTTTCAGGGATGACACTTCCTCTCGACCATGTCCACAGAAAGCTCTTTGGTGTTGGCTATGTTTTTAGGTGAGACACTTTCTGCTGAAAACCTCTCTCCATCCTTACTAATTTAAAATAATAACAGTGATAAAAGTTGTTCCAAAAAGAGACATTGTGTTGTTTTAAGTCTAAAAAGCTTCTTTCTTACCTGCAGTGCAGTGAGGATGTTGGCCAGAGCCTGCCCATACGTGTCATGGCAGTGGACCGCTATAGCCTGAGGAGGAACCTCTTTGATCACACTCTGAAGCATCTTGGACATGGAGCCGGGAGTCCCCACGCCGATGGTGTCCCCCAGGGATATCTCGTAGCAGCCCAGTTCATATAGCCGCCTTGCCACCTGAAGAAATAAAGTTTAAAAATGTCATGCCTTACTTACATACTTACTTACCCCAAACTGAACAGTGGATCAGCGCATTTGATTTTATTTAAAATCTTTATTAATAAGCTTTTATTTTATTGAAAATTCCTATGACTACTTCAAATCATACAATTGTTTGTTGTTTTGTCGGCGTAATCCCTCATTTGTCCAGGAGTGGTCCATAGTCCAGATGACTATGTCTGAATCTTTTTCTGTTTTGTGTGTGGCCTCACTAACAAATTGTTGGAAATTGAATGTATTAATTTTGTAACAGGAATTATCAGTATATTACAGTAAGACATAATTGATTACATAAAAAACAGATAAACATTGCTCTTGATACACAACCTTCAGGACTCACCTCAGCAACTTTGACAGGCTCAATGTTGCCCTCATGGGGGCAACCGAGAACACAAGACACGTATCTGAAAAGAACAACGTACTCTTATACTTCTATTATCATATCTACATACTGTGTAGCAATATGTACATTTGAGACATATGCCATTCAAACTTTGAATATAATCATCATAGTGTTTAGTTGTAATTCTAATAGTAGTGTGAAAGTAAGATTGTTGAGCCGATGGAAATCATTTCATATAACAGCTCTTTTGAGGAGATATGGGAAACCTAATTTTAGAATGCACACATTTGCATTGGCTTGGACAACGTTTCTACAATGTACAGCTGGATTTGTGGTTCACCAGTGGATAGATATAACCTGGAGAACATCTGGTATTTCATGAAATATGTAATTACAATTCACCATACATGTAGACTTATAAAGAAAGGGTTACTGAGTTTTACATAGACAAATATCATACATGTAACATAGTACTAACCCCCGGACTGGAATATGCTTCTCCAGAGCGTTGTTAAGGACTTCCTCAAATCTCACCATGCTTTCATCAATAGAACAGTTTATATTTTTTTGGCTGAAGCTTTCTGATGCCGAGCCAAATACTGCTACTTCAGTGGCACCAGCATCTACCTGTAATAATAGAAGGCATGTATTTTAGATACATTTACAATTCATTGTACGCACAAATAATGAATACACCCCAAATACATTGCTTACAGCATCCTGAAATCCTTGTAGATTTGGAGTTAAAACAGGGTAACTGACATGAGGTGCTCTGTGGATTCCCCTCAGTACATCAGTGTGGTCCGCCATCTAAACAAAGACATGAAAATATGATCCAAAATAACCCTTAAACATCCTTTGTATACATTTCAGCAGATAAATCAACCCACCCATTCATAACATTTTCATCCTACAATAACATGTAAGAATAAAACTGTGCTTGAGAAGTTTCGCTGACACACATTGACTCACATGATTTTCTGTGCAAAAAGAACCATTTATTACCTGTGGAACCCACTTTGAAGAGACAAAGCTTGTAGCCTCAATCACAGACAGCCCTGTTCCTGAGAGCATGTCTATCAGCTGGATTTTAACCTCAGTTGGAACAATTTCCTGTAAACAATAAAACAGAACAGAATCAGCGCTTTCTGGGTTTGATTCGGCTCAACATGGGAGCTTCTCACACACGCAGATCTTTCATTGCTGAGCTTGGAAATACAATAAAAATCAGAATTTATCAGTATTTGGCGGATAAATTAAAGCATTATAAAATTTGCTTTTAAAAGAAACAGTGTGGTAATGGCAATTGCGATTTTGGGTGTTACAAAAACAAATTGAATTGAATTGAATAATTTTGAATGTTCCTAAACTGAGAGAGTGGGATAAGTTCAACCAACCATTCAAGCAAGTTACACATTATTATTGACTTGTGTCATTATTTATTAAAGGAATAGTCCTTGCCCTATTAAAGATATGACATAAAAATGTATTTAGATCAAATAGTTTATCATATCACAATTAATTTCAGTAGTCTTACAATTTTACATGAAGGTTTGAGGTCTGAGTTTGCTAGAGACAAACCTTTTTTTAAATGCTTCATGTGCATCTTTTATGTACAAATTAAAACACTATTGCTTACATGCTTACAAAAAAAGCAACATATTTCATTTCGGTGAAATCCCTCATTCGTCCAGGAGCGTTCCATTGTAAAAAAAGATTCAGTTGCAGTCAACTGAACCTTTTTCTACAACATATTTTATTGTATTTATTTATTTTTCATAGAATGCATTGACCCTTTGATGCAAGAATAAATGCAAGATATAGTGATTTTGGTCTAAAATGTTGGGCTCTATTCTAGTGGTTGAATTGAAAGCATTTTTAAAAAATCCACAGAATATGCTACTTTTAATTAGCCAAATTAATTTAACAGCTAGGACTCATTCTAAAATGTATGGCCAAATGCAATGTTTAATTTTCAGCATATTTTAAAAAAACGTCAAAAGTCATCTCACCACACTCTCCAGCACAGATATATTCGAGCTCTACAGGATGAGCAAAGGATTGTGCAGACCACTAGTGGCATGTCAAGATCAAGGGAATAGATCTAAGCATTTTTTCCTACTGGAAATCCAAAAATGTGACACAGTAAAGCTACTGAATAAGCGTACATCCTGAGTCCTTTTCTGTGAATTACTGGTATTGAAAGCCCAAGAAAAAGACCATTCTATATACTATAAATGGAGTGTGCTGTAAAATAAGTACACAATGCCAACCGTTTCATTCTGAAGACCATCTCTTGGACCAACCTCCACAATTTTCACATGCTCAGGATATCCATGTGTGGTTGTGTTCTGTATAATAAATAGGAGAGGTTAGAAAATCGCCTGTTAAATTAGAAGAGGGCACTAAAAACACGATTTATCATTATTTTGACTTGACCTCACACCGTAGCGAATCTGCTGCGGAGAAACTACCCTTCTCATTTGAAAGGTCATCGAGTTAGCACCATGGATGTATTATATTAACGGTTAGCACTGGGTTTAATGCTATGATTGTTAGCATTTGCAACTATACTAACATGAGCTCTACAGTAAGTTTTATTTCGTTTATTGTTGATTACTTAACTGTTAGCATACACAGCATAATTTTTATGGTCAAGTTAAAGCAAATAACTAAACTAAAGCTGGTATGTAAAGTAAAGTATGTTTCCAGGTGGGACTTTGTTTAGCTAACGTAATTGCATATTAACCGTGAAAATAGATCAATAGGTAATGTAAATGTAAATATAAATCTTTATCGTTTCGTTAAGATGCTATTATGCTACTACTACCTCTCCTCCGCCGCTGAGCGTCGTGTCATGTGGCAGACCATGTGCGCTGAGCAAACACAAAAAGACCCACCTTCTGCTCCAGCAGCCAGCTCCTCAGCCATGGATAGTCCTGTAACAGTTGTTGTGGGCTCAGACAGTGCTTTACTGTGCTGGGTGCGTTTCCCATCTGATGTGATGGGCTGCAACCTCCTCCGCGCTGAGGTGAACCTACATAGACCACTACAGCGAGCACAAATCAATTGGCTAATGCTGTTTGGGTAATGAAAGCCCTGGCTGCATGAGAAAATGCTATTAGGTTGTTGCTGGTAGAGGATGAATCAGCAGTTGCCATGGCAGCCTCATCCTCAGAGGGAGGGATCAAAACAGAGTCTGATAGGATGAGACCATAGACTGATGCACTCAGAGTCAATGGGCTGGAAAAACACTCATAAACTAAAATAAACAAGACCAGTGTTTATCAACCAGGGGTACGGAGGTTTGCGAGAATTTAACAAATTAACAATAATGGAATAGTGGAATTTAATTGTATTTATGTCCATTGTTGTATTTTACATCCTTAAATCCCCACCATGTAATCCAAAAATATCCCAAAATATAAACTTTTTTTTTATGGCGCTGAAAATGTATAAACGCACTCTACTGTGAGAGGGTTTGCATCTCCGTAAAATTGGCTCTTATAAGGCCTGTAGGAGCCTCCTCTAGAGTCCCCCTGCTTGTTTCCATGGAAATATTGTTCCTTTAGCTATAATATTCCACAGTATGACATAAAATGTATTTATCTCCATGAAGTATGTGTAGAAGTATGGTTTTAACGTCATGTAAAGATCTGTGTACATAATCGGTACATACCGAGACAAGTTTATTTTTATTCTTTTCCATATTTTATTAGTAAATTCTTAATTTACGCATGCCATATTTGACTCGATAGACGCTGCTGCTATTATTGTTATTATTATTATTATATTATTCATTGTTTTATGTTGCACCTTAATGCAGAGTTTGCGAACTGTGTTCAAGGCCAATGGCAAAAAAACTTTTCTCATTCTGATTCTCATTCTGATGCAAGTGACTTTCCATCTCCATTAAGTTACACGTGTCTCTTTAAAAAGGTTTCCGCTGAATGATTTTGGACAACAATATAATTAAAATGAGAAAATAGAATAGTTAATTGGCAATAAACTAGTTATCAGATTTAGAAATACTAAAGAAATATGGTACATGATTTCGAACAGTGGTCCTCAAACCTTTTACATCAAGTACCAGATAAGAAAATATTTGGCCTTTTGATCGAAACCAGGTCGAAAACATTACTACACTAGGCATAAATTAGGGCTAAACCAGGTATACTATATGACTACACTATTACAACAAGTTCTAAACAAGGACTAACCCAAAAGAGGACAAAAATATGGACTCTAAATGTATATAATTGAACTGCAAAAAAATATATCTAAAAGGAAAATTCACCCAAAAATTAATTGTTTCTTTAATAAAGTGTTGTGGCTTTTGATATTTTATTACATATTTTTATTGCATTATTGTTAAGCTTCAGAAGTACTAAAAGAGGCTTCTTAGATTAATCTTCTGTGACCCTACAGTCCATATCCCTGCTGCCAGTGTCCACCCCACGTGTAATAAAATCCCTTGTTAGGCCAGGGCACCTTTAACTAGAGAAAGAGCCATTCTTCTGAACCCAGATGTTAACAATAGAGGGGCTTAATGAAGTCCTAGCATTCAACCGTCCCACCACGCTAAACTGCGCTGTGATGAGAGACCTACCTTTCTCTCCAGGGACACAGGCTACTCATGTGATCTGGCCTCAAAAAGCCTTTTTGTGTCTCACTTCAAGGTTGATCAGTTCTAAAATTCTAAATATTCTCAACAGAAAGTGCATTGATCTTGTTGGGTCCACTTAACGGCGTAACTTTTATTTGGAAAATACTGATTTAATTTATTTCCGGCTACTAGTGTTTCTTCTCTTCTGCTTTCAGGAAAATTCAGCAGTTTATCTTGACAAGTACCAGATGCAGAGGGTCACTGAAAAGAAGTGGCCTCCGGGGCTTTCCAGCATTGACAAGGCAATATGATGCAGGTGAGTACGCGCAAGTTTAAAGGCTTACGCATGGAAAGAGGAACATAAAAGGGATCTAAAACAGTCGCATTCTCTGAGAAAGGACAATGTTTGAACATAATACACTTTTTGGATGAATTTTGACCATGGTGCATATAAGTATATCATCATAATGTGCAAAACATCTTATGTATTTAAGTATTATAGTGTATTATATTTAGTTTTTTTCATATCTCAACACGTATAGTTTTATAAATTTGCGTAACTGAATAAATTGAAAATGAATGTCGATATTATACATGAGAAATTTGGAAACAAAGCAGATGACAACGGCCTTAAATCATTAAATAAATAAAGCTTACAACAGATTTTCCCATTTCATTTAAAGCATGTGTAATACTTTATGTTTTAAGACCAAAACAGGTGAGATTGAGAATAATGGCCACTTTGGCATGGTATGATCAGTAATTTATTTAATTTTTCTGTACAGTACACAATACAGTAACAGTGAAGAAAAAAGAAAACTGAAAACCAATTTAAATTAACTTCTTTAAACAAGCAACAGCAAATGGTGAATTGAATTAGGCCTATAATGAATATTGTTACATTTCAATACAAAATAATGCAATTTAGAAATGTAAGAAATGCATACCCTGCGACCAAAACTTACTTTGTATAATGAATCTTAAGGCGTTCATTAAAAATAACCAGGCTCTTTATTTCCCAAAGATTCCCTTAGCCAACTTTCCACAGCTTCCCTCTGAGACAGCATGTGTGTTAAAGATTATCCTCGCACAAACCACACCACACAGCGCCCTGCAGGCTGTAACCTCAAAATCCACTGACCTGTGTACAAGGTGTCCTCACTAAACATCATACCAAACCTTGATTTATCTCATTTCTTGTCCATAACTTCAGCAGAACATGCACCCAACTCCGCCTAGCGCGCCCTCATAGATCCTGAGCATCCAGGTGAAGATGTAAGCGGTCGGATATTTATTGTGCAAGTTGTTATATTTTACCTTGGAGGTCTTCGTGGCTGGATTACATTTCCAACTGGATCATAAAGTCAGAGATTTCCTCAGAGGGACAGACAGGATTTCAGGGCTGAATTTACTGCAGCCACAATGCACATGAACTGGGTTAAGTGGTCACTGTTGACATCTCTGCTTGGCCTTTCATCGGCTTTCAGAAATCCCAACAACTTCCTAAGACCTGGTCAATGCTCAAAAATGTCAAACGTATGCAATAATAATAGTGTTATTTCCAATTCTGGTAGACATAACATTTACCTAATTTAAAAGATATGTAAAATAATTGCATTAAACTACAAATAAAAAATAAAAATACTTACATTTAGTGGAAACAAATCTTTCCTGTTCCATCAATTATCTTGCATAACGCTGCCATCAATTAGAACATAGGATTATATCTAAAATAATAGTTTTTGGAAATTTATGATTGATATGTATTGCTTTCATCTTTTACACGTGGCCGGTCCCACTTGTATATTTTTCGTACGACATTACATCCTTTATTTTGCCGGTTCAACCGACAAAGGTCTGAGCTGAATAGTCCATTGTCTCTTTTCAGCTGCACAGAACAAGACACATTACAGAGCTCACAAAGCATTACGTCCAATCTGCAGAATAAACACAGCTAGATACTACGTTTGATTGTCTTGGCTACTGCAGTGATGATGATTAACTCAGTATGTCCTGTGTTTTAGTCTACAGAAATGAGCTTGCTTTAATAAAATTTAACATCACTGTTTTGTCTAAAGATTGTTATTGAGCTCACGGAGACGGTGGAATCCCTCTGATCTTGTCTGTTTAGTTGCGTATTAACGACTCCTTTGAAAGTTGAGCGATATAGTAAATCAGCTTTATTAATTCAGAATGGAGTTCTTGGCCTGAGATTAAAAGTTAAAAGGTTAAAAGAGAAGGGAATTGCTTTGCTTTGTGTTTTCATATATTTTCAAGCATAAATTACGTGCAACTGGCAGACTCAGTAAAAAGAGAGGGACTAATATTTCCAACAAGCAATTTCTTGAGACATTTATCCAAGTTGCTTTAGCTGTGTGTGCACCTTAATTTGAAAGCTATATGAGCAGAAGATTATATTTATTTATGATTCCGGTAATTCTAATAAAAGAAACGCAATTCCAGCCGATGCCAGGATTTGAAATAAAGCACATGTCAGCTTTGCGCAAACATGTTAACTTTCCAAGATATATATACACTCTTGCAGGTGCCATCTCGTATGGTAATGCAGAATGACAGCTCAGTTCACAGTCTGCTCTTACTCCGAATCCTAAAAGGTTTGGGGAACACGCACAGCAGAAAAACAAACAAACAAACCAGAGCATGCTACTCCATTCCCGCTCTGTAAGGACACATACTACGGTGGGTCTACGGCAGCCTTGTCATACCAAACAGCGTGTTAAAATCTGACCCATGTGTTCCCCTCTTTTCAGCAGGGACTGATTGAGCCCATGGAAGTCGCGGGCCACCCACAAAACACAAATAAGAAGAACCATATGTGCGGAGATGAATTGGGTAAACTGCATAACATTTTTATTAGCTACAATTTCACTTGCCTGGTAGATGGACTGCAAGGTGACACTGTGAAAATAAACTTTGAGCCACGGGAAGAAAGAAACAACGAGTTAACAAGGGAAATTGGTAGATCTGGGAATTACCAAAACAAATGAATAATAAATGTTTGGGTTTGTAGTTGTTTGTAATCGTATATAATTAAAGAAGTATAAGGAAACGGCATGTGTAAGAAGTAGTAAATACAAAACATTACGTGGCATGCATACATTGTACCATATTTGAATACATCCAGCGGCAACCTACTGACCAAAGGTTAAATAGGGATAAATTATGACACTTCGGTATGGGGCAATATTGAAATTAAGTCACAATTATTATGGCCAAAATTAATGTCATTAACAATAAAATCACAATTAATGAATTATTTAAATGGCTGAAAATTTGAAAATGTTATGCAAATATAATCAAATTACTATATGCATCATGTACGTGGGTTAAAAATATAGTCAGAATTTCCTATGACTGATAAGGTCTATGTTTATACAACTAGTTTAGAATTGTACTGTGAAAACAACAATCTAGAAGAGATAAGTAGCTATTTTTTCCACATTCTGATCACAATGATCACAATGATACAAAATGTACCACTTTTTTTCATTTATCATTATTAGCTATATTTTTGTTTATTTTCCCATTCCTATTTGTACCTTTTGATTCTTGTGGCCAACAGTTGCTGTAGGAAACTGAGTAGAGAAAGCTTACAAAAATCGGAGCTCATTCATAGCAGCTCCTGTTTTAGAGAAATAAGAAATGTAGTCAAATTGGAAGAAATCCATGATATTAAACAGTCGATGGGATTGTGAAGTGCTCTGAGCGATCGTGCCAGGCAACAGGCCGCAGGAATTCAGATCATCCCTAATGCCAAGAGTTGGATTAGCAGGTGGCCATTTCTATTCACCGAATGTCAACACTCCTTCTAGATGGAAGCCACATAACATCTGGACAGGCCGGCCACTGCTTTTAATTAAGTGAAATACAGTCAGTCAATGTCCCGCCGTGTTGGAGAGAAGAAGTTATAATAATGGCAAGAGAGGCAAGAGAAAGGTGCAACAGTACTTGTCCTGTGTGCAAAGGTCAGAACACTTGTATAAATAAATATTAATCCTAAAACTAATCTCTACATTTCCAAGGCCATTTAAAATCCCAAAGTAACCAAAGGCCTTAAGTGAGTAAAAAAAACATTCTGGCTTTCAGGGATATCCCAGATTTACTAAATGTGTGGAGATAGAATGTTCCAAATATTGAGTTCTATGACCCAAAATATGACCGCAAACTAAGCAGAAATGTACCTTTCTACTGCATGAATTACTTTATGGATGTCAACCGTGCGCCACATTTCACGGAAAAAGATTGCCCTGAAAAGGATGTAGCTGTTTCTGCTGGGAGTCTCATGATAACCACAATTCAGAGCTGCTTTTGGAATCGCAGCGCTGATCTATGGCTACACACGTTTACATTACAGTACCGTCTCCCAAGAGCATGTCAACAGTTTTAGCTAGTTTATATTATGTGTCCGCTATGAGTACGTTTCAGATATTACTGTAAAACATTCGCATAAATACAAAAGGACAGCTCCTACTATTGGAGACTTCTGTGACTTGTGTGTTTTTACTGCATGATTAAATAAGAATGGACAAACACGTTTTCAGTTGAAATTTAATAGAAAATACACCGCACTCAACGCTATGATATGTCTTATGTAAACTATGACAACAAACAACTTAGGAGTCTGAGAATATTTCAGAGGAGCGAAGATTTAGTTTGAAAATATTGAAGCGGTTCAGTGGAAAGATATGTAAACAACATTTTTTTACTTTTATTTGAGAAGAGCGGAGATGAGAAGAGCGGAGATGAGAATGGCAGAGAAACTTTCAAAAAGCATTAGGGTTTATGAATAAACAAACACACTATATTTGCTTGAAAATCTCTCCTTGGATGTTCACTGCTATTTTTGCTTCACACGTTTTTAACCACATATAACAGCCTTACAATGCCTGGAGCTGTACTGTAATTATCTTAACCTACAATTTCATAGTATAAAAGAAAAAATATAAAATGTAAGTTCTCATTTTAATTCCAGTGATTAGGAAAAGTATGCTGAAACTAAAGGGGGATATATGCCATCGGACAAACACATTAATAAGGAAAACTCATATATTATTTACTTTGACAGAACAATAATCAGTGCTGTTAATAAATTATCCAACAAAACATTATATACATAACACTGTACATATTATCACAGCCACAGCAGATGTGTTTCCCAGCAAGTTGAACCAGAGAGCATAAATTAAAGTCTTCCTGGATGCTAATGGCACCCACAAGACCGCACCACCATGTTCCTGTATTTTTTAAGAATCACATTGGAGCTGTCGTCAAAGTACAGCACCGATATTGCATTCAGTTTGGTCGGAGCGCAGCACGGCTTTGGCACATTGTTAGGAAACATTAAATGAACCTGAAAAAGAGGCCAAATTGTGATTAAAGAAGTCACACATAAAGAAGCGTTTAACAGGACTTTACTTACAAGTGTTTGGACAATGGCATGATTGGTTGCATTCATGTGTGCATTAAGAGGAAATGCACATTCACCGTCACAGTAAAATGCAGCATAACCCTCCGGAGCAATGATCCAGTCCTTACCAAAACAAGTACTTGAGTTAAGTTCATGAATAAACACAGTATAGTGGCTGCCTATTACACAATCATAGGATCACTTTTAGATTTACCTGCCAACCCAAATCTCTGAAGCTCACATAGAGTTCATGCTTTTTGCACGCTTGCTTCTGTTCACTTGTGTTATAGTCTGAAAAATATTTTTTAAATGTTCATAAAACTATTTATATTGTTGAACATTGTGCAAGTCCTTGCTAGTACATTTTAAAATAACTTGTTATGAGTACCTCCACTCTTTGGTGCTCGTGATGACTCTTGTTGATTCTTAGATTTATTGCGATTATTGTTCTTTTTCTTCCCACCAGTAGCTCTCACTGAGCGGAGCAACACGCCACTGGCCTTAAAGAAAGCTACCAGGAATGGCTGTTTGGATTGGGGCCCAGTCCTTCCAATGATGCCGGCAGACTTGGTGTTGATGCTGCGACCTTCAAAAGTAAACAACTTTTACACATTAAGCTCAGGTACAGCATTTAAATTGTATATTATATATATATATAATATTATATAATATATAATATTTATACAATGTTCTCTTACTATCTCCAGTCTCCACGCAGAGCTGCAGGCCCAGGTTTTGCTGAGGGTTTATCACCCAGTGGTTACTGGTCGCTGTGATGTCAAAGACGAGCCAGCCTCCGTCTGACGCCTGCACCTTTTTAAAATCCAGCAGGAAAGTGTCTGCATCTCTGCAGGTAAAGGGACAACATATACACGACTACTTTAGAGAACATGACTATTATTACATCCTTTTACATGTCAGATTTATTCTGTAATTTGTTATTTAAAACCCCCCCTATCCAGCGTGTTCATTCATTAACATGCACTGTCGTGACCAAATAAAACAAATAATCATAAGTTGGTGCATCATCTGTCCACAACTGTCTACAACAGTGGTTCACAAAGTTTTCACACCAAGAACCACCTAAGAAAATATCTGGCCCTCCGAGTACCACCAGATCTATTCCCGGTCTAAAACAGGACTATTGTGGGTCTAAACTATGGCTAAAAGAGCAGTATAAAAGGACTGCAGACTTGCTTTTCTAGTTTTAAACCAGGCCAAACAAAGACAAAGACAAAAAAGCAGATTAAATTGACTTTATCTTCAGCAAATATTTGAACTGCAGAGGAATCATTGTACCAACTGAAGGAGCCCACCTACCACAGTTTGAGAACCACTGGTCTACAAATCAAATTTGATCATGACTCAAATCTAGACCAAAACATGGTTTTAATGTTTTAACAAAACAACAATTGCTGTTTGTCAATGCAGGTTTAAAACTGGTTAAGATTTGAAACGAAAGTCTGCGTGGGGACTGAGCAGTCTTCCCCTTGGCAGGGACCATTGAGTTGAGCTCAAACTCATGAGAGTCATATCTCCCCTTCAATCACCCACATACATTTTTGGCAAGCAAATGTAGGCCCACTTTTAAGTGCACCCTTGTGTATTGTGCAATGTCACGGTTTAAACTTCCGGGATATTGTTAATACAGGCAGGTGGCGGGCATTATGGTGACCAGAGGAGCACCCAAGGGAGCCTGCTTCCCCTTATAATGACCCCTGTGGTTTCATCTGGGCGGTGGCCGGCATTAGACAAGTGATAGCTGATAAAAGAACCAAGTCTTTTAAGTGGCAACTTGCTAATGGACTTCTTTTTATCCGAGAACTATATTTATCAGACAGACGTAGGTGAGAATGAGTGGAGGTGAGAACTTACATTAAGTGATGCACAACTGAACGTAATGTGGTGTGTAAAGTTGGGCATAAAGTTGTGTGTTTTGTACTTACTTATTTTGATATTCTTTGATGACTTGATATATGGAGATCTTCAGAGTAATATTATCATATCGAGAATGACTGCGATCTTTATAAATGCGAAACTCTGCTGCAGTCACCGCCTCCCCGTCAGGGATCTGGGTCAGATCAAACCGGAACTCCTTGTAGTGTCGTCTTTGGTGAGAGAAATCTTTATCTTTCTCCACTGGCAAAGAAAATGAAGAAATCATTTTCATTCTCTGTAAAGCTTAGTCATAAAATATGCCCTGACCCACTGAACCAACACTGTAAGTAAAAACCCATGTCAGCAGTATCACACAGGAACTTTATTTATAATATCTTCTTTTACATTCCACATGAAATGTAAACATTTAGAATCCCAACAAAAGCACTTTCCAGTTCATTAAATCAGTCAACTGAGTACAGGTAGCCTTTCCCAGACAGGCGTCCACTGTGTGCCTAACTGCGTTCTGCGCCATGATGAATGGGCTGTCAGTTTAGAAAAACAGGCTGATTTCAATTAAAGACACTTTTGCCCACTCCTCAAGTGAGAGAAAAGCGCAGGCACGGTCCACCAACGTCATGGGAGCGTCTGTCCTGACCTCATTTATGACCTTTTGATGACCTCCTGTTGTAGACAGGCAGCGAGTGTTGAGTGACCCTTACCATGAGGCAAAAGTATATCTACTAAGGGTATGTACGGATTAACTGAAAGAACTAAATTCTTTTTCCACTATGTCAGGCTTTTCTTCTTCTCGAGATTGTAAAAATGAATTTGAAACTGTCCAATTATGCTGTTAGTAACACTGCGGCTAAATGAATGTTCTGCCGACGTGTGGCTTCAGACTTTGACATTAATGCTGATATCAGGTGGTACATTTGCAGATATTTTATCACAAGACATTGCCTGTGGTTACTTAGCACAAAGAGGTCAGAGGTCGCCTTTAGTGAGTGCGTTCCATTAAATGAGCCACAGGCGGTAAAGTGGTAGCAGAATAGCCTAGTATTCATTTAGGTTATGCAAAGAGTTTGTTATTTGTCATTGTAATGTGTGCTCAAGTTAACATTTGATTACTTTTTAAATGTGTATTAAAATGTATCACTTCTGTAAAATAAATTGCTAATGCAAAAGAATAAAAAAAAATACTGAGTATATTGAAAACTTCTTTTACAACTGTTACTTTTTGAAATGCTTCATAGATTTCCCTCAATAATTCTATAAACTCAAGGAAAGTGAATGCTCTTTGTACTAAATATTTTACAAAGAAATGTTTTTTTCCCTTGGACTAAAATGTACTAAATTAATTTAAGTTTCCATAACATCCTGGGTAATAGAGCATTTCTACAGAGGAGGCTGGAGCACATGGTGCGGCAAGCTCACTGTAGTTATATTTATATGTACTGTAATGAGACAGAGGCCCATTGAACCTTTCACTGACAGTGGCCAGGACTGAGCGGCCTTTCAGGGGTGACAGTGTACATGCCCTGGTCTGCGTTAAGTGGAAACAGATGGGCTCAGGGGTGCAGAGATTAGACCTCTAAGCAATGGAACCCAAATAACGTGTAGGCCTAGTTTATTATTTAGCTACATAGCTATATAAAACAACTCACCAAATACAAGGATTGTTTTGTTACATTATCCTAATTTGTATAAAGCATTTACCTTTCCAAGAGTAATAGTAGCCTATTTTTTTCACAGAGCAATCACTGAAACTCTCCAACATGAAATAATCTAAGCCAATTTTGTCAAGGTCAGACAGTCATCTAGCAGCACGCAGGGTTCAAGGGTCACGGCTGCTGTACGCACTACTGTCATTTTAGAGATCAGCTCCGTGAGGACAAGCCGCCTCACCAAAGCGTCAATGTGCAGAGCTACATCTCATGTTGTCAAATGATTCCACGTTTGTGGTGTGCGAGACTTTGCGGTCAGGTGTTCTTTAATACAAATGATAGTGACACTTACCTAAATTAACAAAACTCATGACCATGTCGGCGTCGTTCAGAAAGTTAGTGTCCTGCGCCGCGGTGAGCGCAGGGTTGTGGCCCTGCAGAGGCGCCGCGCGGTACGGCTGTGCCACGGGGGAGTATCCGGTGCCCTGGGGGCTGTAGTAAGTCTTCTGAGGCTGTCCGGCCTTGGCACTGAAGCCTTTGGCCATGCCGTGAGGCGCGCTGTCCTCCTCCACAGCCATGGCATTGTACAGGTCGAGCATGAAGAGCGGCGCAGAGGACGACTGCTTCCCGGGAGAGAAGGGCCTCGGCCGGTGTGGCAGACCGAGGATGGACAGAATCTCTCTCTGGATCTCCTTGCGTTCGTGATTGCGCAATCTCCTGTAAATAAAGCTGGAGTGCACATGGTGGTCACTGAACCCACAATGAGCGCACGACAAAAAGCTCAGGCTCCACGCGATTCCCAGAAGTGCACAGGTCAAAGATGTAAGGACTGTCATCTTGACAAATAATACAAGCTGTAAAATCGAACTACATCGCAGTCTTTGAAGAGCGTAAATACATTTAAGATATACCTGGCACAGAGTTCTTTATGAGCTTCCACAGTTAAGTGAGGAGGCCTTTATCGCGGCTCCTTTAAATACGATATCAGTTTGCCATAAACTTGTGTCTGCTCGTGGCTGCTCCAGCGGTAAATCCAACCGGGTCCATCCAAAGTCATTGTGGAGCCAACTATTTATGGAGCTATGACCCCGTCCCTCACCTAACTTCCTCGAGACGAAAAAAAGCGTAGGTAGCCTACGCCCATTGCTCTGGAGGATGACAGAGGTTCTGGTGCTGGAGAGATGTTCAGCAGGTCAGATGTGCTCCGCTGTGCGCGCGTGTCCCGGGACTGATCTGGGGAGTTGCTCAAGTCTGTGCGTTTTACTGTTTGTGCGTCCACCTCCAGCCTCAATAAAAGCCTGAACTGGTCCCATGATGAATGTAAGCTCCGGAGTGTAAAAGGAGACACTTGAAATCCGAGATGCCGCGTCTTAACGAGTGAGAGAATAATGACAGGCCTTTTAATCACTTTAACCAATTGAAACCAGCGTGTATACTGCCAGGGCTCCTGCTGAACTCAATCAAAACAACAACAGCACGAGCACGAGCTTTTTCATACGTTTGGATATTTTGGATTGGTTGAATATAAACTGGCCACAGAGCCCTCGTGCTATCCTTGGGTGTGGATGACCCACAAGTGTCTGTGGTAGAACGCACAACATGAAAACGTTTTGTGTGTGTGTGTTTGTTTTTGTTTGTTTTTGTTGTATTATGTTTAAAACATAAATTGTAATAAAATAAAGATAGTGTTTTTAACCCACGCACTGTGCGTGGGTAGCACGAGGGTGCTTAGGCTACTTTTACTGTAGGTTTATTACATGATTATCTAATTAGACTGCAGGTTTGCAAAATTATATAATCTTGTTCATGCTGTGAAGTGCACTTGGCTGCTTGTAATTATTCTATGCACTAAAGAATACATTCACGTCATCATTCACATTAAGTAGTATCTATTTTGGGTTGAGCGCCACTGAACACGATGTTGCGTGGTGTAGTCAAATGGCGCCATCTAGTGAACAGTTCTGTAACATTTTCAGGGTGTCAGACTCAAGCCGTCAAAATGACTTGTGTTTTACTTTAAACAATTAGCTAGTGGTGTGCTGCATTGAAGGATCTTGCGATGATCCATTTTGTTTGTCTTTTTAATTTATTTATATTGGTTTGTGTTGTCACTGAGTGACACAGAGTCAGATCAATAATTGTGAAGTCCTTAAAGAAAAAAGAAATAATAATAATCCCACAACACAATAAGAAAATGTCAGACAGATGTGTTAATTCAAGTCTGTTTTATACAAAAGGTTTTTTTCTGACACAAAAATAAAATTACATAGATGGTTTTAAACCTGATACACAGTAACATAGATTTATTTATAAATAACAATAAAATTCCTACTACCATTGCTCAAATACAACATAACACAATTGTAAACTTATTTTCTGGACGTTCATATGAAAAACCCTAAACATTGTCCTTCTCAATGAAATAATGTCATATTTAAGTAACACTGTCCAAAATAGTTTCAGATGTGACAATGTGCAGCATGTCCAATATGTCACACAGATCCTGCCCCATGGCCAGGAATCACAGTTTTTCTGAAGACATAGTAATAAAATAGGACATCATGGCATAACCTGTGTTTAACAAAAACACTACTGCTGCTGTAGCCACAGAGTAGCACCGGTGCATTGTGTCCTTTGACCTATCATTATAATGACTAGTTTAGGAGCACTGCTGTATTGAAATAACATTAAACCTAACAGCATTAATCTCCAAACCAGATTGTATTTAGCCAACTGTCAAGTGTGTAGCCACTGGAGGAGGTGAAAGTGTGAGTTCTTCCTGAGAAGGCTGTACCTCTTCACCTGGTGCCTGCACTTCCATCACTGTGTCAATAGTTGGGCCCTTTGCTGTAAGGGTCCCGCCTCATCATGCTTCCATAGCACATGGATGGGTCACATACACCAGGCTGGCCCGGGACGCCAGGGTTACCACTTTTACCCTCTGATCCATTTAGTCCAGGAGGTCCAGGCTTTCCTGAAGCACCTGGTTTGCCATAACCTGGGGGGCCCATTGGGCCTGAGAGATTAAAAAGATTGAGTAAAACTGTACAAACTCAACTCAAATAAGTGTTATAGCTCATTAAATCAGAGCTAACACTCAATGAGTGTAAAATAAGTTTTAGTGTCGTACCTATAGGCCCTGGTTGACCTGGGTCTCCAACAGTCGTTCGACCAGAACTGCCTTTTTCACCTTTGAACCCTGGCTCTCCTGTAAAAGATGAGTCTTGGTTTAAGCACAAGGTGATTTTTTAGAGATTCATGTGTGCACACTTTTTTCTTGTTATTTTCTTTCTTTCTGAGACTGAATGTTTTGAACGTACATGAGATACATGCATGTAAACACGCTGGATTGTTGTCCCGCACTCTCATTCATACACCAGTGTACTTCAAAACTGTAGCCAATGTGTGTGAAGTGTGTCTTGCCCATAGACACAACAACAGTGTGCACTGGTCGCGGGGTTCAAATCCACCAACCTTCTGGTTTGGAGACTAGCTCTCACTGAGCCACTGATCCCCCACTGTGGCCTCCCATCCCCAGTATTAACCAGGCCCAACTTATGGAGGACCCCGAGAGCCACGTTAAATGGGATACAACTTTTCTGAACATACTCTTTAACATAATATTTAATAACTACATTAACAAATGCTTTATGATAAGAATAATACCTTTTCAACCTTAAAAGATGATTTGAAAACCAAATAAATAAACACGTTTATGACAAGAGTTCTGAAAATACTATTTCATGAATTGATTAACAAACTGTTTTATTAAAACTGTTTTCAAAACACAATTTATCAAATGGATTTGTAAAAACTTTTCATTTACAAATCCTTGTAGGAAAACCTTTTGCAATTTGTATTACCTTCTGCAATTAACCTCTCCGTTTAACTTCTGTGGCTAAATTTGAACTAGTAAAGAGATCTCTGATTGGTTTACAAGTAGGTTTACAAGTTGCTCTAACCAAACTCTTTATTAGTTCCCTTTCATGATTTACTTGTCTTTGGCCAGGAGGACCAGGAAAGTCCCAGCAAAGCTAAATGGAGAAGCTAATACAGTTTTCTTTTTTGCTAATTGTATTCTTTAAATTATTTATTAAATCTTCTTTTAAACCTTTTGTTAAATTATTTACCAAATCATGTTTTAAAAGGTGCTTTAGTAAAAGCAGTTACCAATTAATGTAGTAAATTGTCTTTTCAAAAGCACCTTTAATAAAAGCATTTGTTAAGTTATGTATTGAATAATATTATATATATATTATATATATTATATATATATATATATATATATATATTATATATATATATATATAATATATATATATATATATATATATATAATATATATATATATATATATATATATATATATAAAAGAAAGACTCCTTTAATTAAGATTAAGATTTACTCCATTTAACGTGGCCCTCAAGGCCCTCCATACCAACCCTGCTTAGCCTCTGGGATCAGACGAGATTGTGTATTCTCAAGGCCTTACACTTACCTTTAAGACCACTGACACCCGGGTGTCCCGGCCGACCAGGATGTCCTGGTTGCCCCCTTGCACCATTGAACCCAGGAAGACCTCTCAGTCCCTGAGGCCCCATTGGGCCTGGTGGGCCTGGAGAGCCAGGCTGGCTGTAGCATGACGAGCAGCTACTCTGTTGGTTGTTTATCAAAAGCCGGGGCAGTTCAGCTATGAACAAAAATTATTATTATATTAATGAAAAATAAAAACCTCTGCAGGCATGATCTACTATTTTACATTCATACATACACTGAAGAATGTCTCTGCAAATTTGGCGTATATGTGATTCTGACATCTCATTGACCTGTAATCAAGACTGATTAAGGAAATGTTCAGTAAGCAGTAAGTAGAGTGTTTAGAGTGTAGCACTTACAGCTTGTGTTAAGGGGCCTGGTGGGCCTTGGGGCCCTGTGTCCCCCTGTGTTCCACGGGGACCCGGAGCTCCTGCCTGACCAGGCTGTCCAGGGCGTCCCATCTGACCATCATGGCCTCGCTGCCCTGGCTCTCCTGGTGTCCCTCGCTGGGAAAATTATAATATGCTTTTTTACTTACTATTATATATATATACTTACTACTACATATATATATATATATATATATATATATATATATATATATATATATATATATATATATATATATATATATATATATATATATATATATATATGCATGCCCTTTTTTGATTGAATATATGTTGTTTTATTATTACTCAGTGTTTTATGTTGCACCTTAAGGCCGAGACAAGTTCCTATGTTTGTGAATTTTGGTCATTGACAATGGCAATAAACTCTTTCTGATTCTGATTCTGATTCTGATTCTGATATATATATATATAATGGTAAGTTATTCTATAAATGCAATGTCTTACTTCTCCTTTGACTCCCATTGGACCAGTCATGCCCTGTGAAAACATTATTTAGTTAGCATCAGGAAAGTACCCGGATCAAAAGCACTCAACACAGTTGTATAAATACTTCTGGGTTAGCATCATGTTGATAAATAAGGAGGCCAACAGTGCATAGCTTACGCTTCTGTGATACGAGCTGGTTAGCGAAATGGATGAATGCATTATTAAGACGACACTGTCATAGATTGGGCTATTAACCACAACAGAATGTTTGCAATGACCCAACTGGAGGTTGAGGAGGGCTGAAAATCCCCTTCACCACTCATGCCATTTACTTATAATGCTCTGCCTCTGCTGCAGTCTTGCTCACTTGTATTCTATTTAAAACACAATAGTTACTTACATGACTTCCTTGTGGTCCATGCACTCCTTTTTCTCCTTTCATTCCCTGACGATCAAGGACACATTATTCATAATATTACTTTGAATTATTTGATATTATTTCTATGGTTCCCAACCTGGTGGGCGGGGATTGCAGGTGATCCCCAGAGCTTGTCTGGTCAGAGGGTCAGATTATCAAAGTAAATATTAATGCAAATTAAATGGCAAAAATCCCTAAACTAGGATTTGAACATTTGTGTGGGAACATAAACACCGCTAATGCTATTTATTTAGCTGAAATGAATGCTTGTTAGTAATCATTTTATCATGTAATATATTTGTGGGAGCTGCAGTTTTAATCAGCGCAAGTTTTCGGAACAAGCAGTGCAGGGAAAGCTTCAAGGAAAAAAGGTTGGGAACCACTGTATTATGTCATTTAGTATTACATTAGTTTGACTCTTACCATCTCACCTCTTTCGCCTGAATTTCCTTTTTGTCCCTGTCAAAACAAAGTCATAAATGTTTTTATTTTATTTCTATTTCAGGTGAGACACTGCACTGAAAAGAAAAAAATCGTAAATTCGAAACTTCTCCTATAATGTACTTAAATAAATGCAATGCCATGCAATGTTTTCATTAAAAAAAGGACATATGAATCTGAAAAATGGTCATGTTCAAATGACGTGCTTCATTTTATTGGCATATTAGATACAAAAAGTGTTGCTAAGGGAATTTTGGACATTCTTGGATATATTGTTGTTTTTTTCTTGTGGAAATAAAAAATACAATTACTAATGAGCACCTTCAAACTTGAGAAACAGGATCTCCATGAGCATTTTGGAACATTTCTTTTTAGGATATAGGATGTGTTATTTAGTTTATTTAGTTTAGTTAGATTTGACTGAAAATTCTTGTGAAATTTTTGTTTTAAACCTTTAATAAATCATGCTTGGAATTAAATAGCAACAATCCTTCCGTCTGATCTGTCCAATTTTTGTCAAGTACAAGATTGTTAAGATCTATAGACACGTGGAGACAAGTGGATTCAATTGAATAATAAACAATCTTTGAGTTCAGATTGGACCATTTTGTTGTTTAATCGTAAAAGTTCTTATTTGGGAGCGTAAACTGACAAAAAAAAGCGCCATACTTTTGCCTGTAGTGTATCTGCTTGTAGTGCTTGAAGCAGACAGACAAACCTTGCTGCCTTTTAGTCCATGCATGCCTGGGTGTCCTGGTTGGCCTGGTCTTCCTGGAGCACCTGTACTCCCCTGGACAGGTAAGTAATGATCAATTCAGGAAAAACCTTTATCTGTATTACAAATGTATCACCTTTTATATAAATAGAGCTCATACCCCTGGTCCTGGTGCACCCTGAATCCCCGGCATTCCATTTTCACCCTTGTTCCCCTGTTTAGAAAGAATCGTGTGACATTCTGTGCGAGTTTGTGTATCTAATGTTCATAAAGACCCTAAATATTTGAAATAAGATAAAATATACAATCTAAAAAAAAAAAAGAACATCACTTGCTCATTTTTGGTTTATGCTGCAGTACACAAAAATCCCTAAAGATGGCGCCATTGGTCAAAAAACTTTTGCTTTGTATCATGCCTTTTAGAGTAATGCTGTAATGAGTCTTTTGAAATTGATATCCAAACGACAAAAAGGACTTACCTTGTGTCCCGTTTGTCCTTGTAAACCAGGAGGACCAGGTAAACCCATCTCACCCTTTGAGCAGAAACAAGCGTTTACTATTCAAAGCACAGACAGTACAGGAAAATATTGCAGTTCAGTTCAACTTACTGGTGGTCCAACTAATCCATGAAAACCCCTGGGACCAGGAGAACCAGCTTCTCCCTTCAGAAAAATCCATACATTATCTCTAAAATAATGCATAACAATTATTAGCATTCCTTTAAATCTGAAACTAACCTTTTGTCCATTCAGACCAGCGTTTCCTGGCAATCCAGGCATCCCCTACAGCAACAACAAGCTATTATTAAAAAATTGTGATAGCATCTATACAATTGTTTATTATGGCGGAATATTATTTGAGCAGACAAAACTTAAATAATTAATCAATAGTAATATTCATAATTCTCATCCAACGTCGTTCTATAATAGACTTGTACTTGTACTCTGTAGCTGTGTGGATATCACGCATGCCAGGCTCCACGTGAAGCTGGCTGCAGGGTCGTGAGTTCAAATCCAGAAGAACATTTCCTGCATGTCTTTCCCTCTCTCATTCCCATTTTACGCTGCTCTCTTCTGTCTAATAAAGCTTAGGGATGGCTTAAAGAAAACGTAGGTGTGTCAATAGAGTCACACATAAAAACCTTGTCTATCCTTACAAACTCAGGTAAACACACACCTAGGACAGTCATTTGTGGGCTGTCTGACTGCTCGGGGGCTGTAGCCTCGCAAACAAGAGCAGTCGCTGCATTGATTACTACCTACACTGTTGTAGTCAGTGTGTTGCATAACAGGGCTATCCTGAGCTGAACTACAGAGGAACTACCAACTGTTTTGTGGCTCTCAGGGGTCATCTCTTGTAGTGCTTATGTTAAAACTGTGCATAAGTAGGAATACAAAATATATAATGCATCAAATCGTTTTTCGGGTTTGGCAGCTATAATTCGTCCTTTGTTTCAAAGGACAATAACAATAACTTACCGGATGGCCTTGCCTTCCATCAGCTCCAGGAATACCGCTGATTCCAGCTTCTCCCTTTATTCAATTAGAAATTAAATAAATATAGTTAACTTTTTTTTTTTTTTTAATCCTGTGTGTGTGTGTGTGTGTGTGTGTGTATATATATATATATATATATATATATATATATATATATATATATATATAACTAACTTTTTCTCCAGGTCTTCCTGGAAGTCCATCCTTCCCTCCTCTCCCTGGTGGGCCCTGAGAAATTACAATCAAACACTTTAACCTTGTATTCATAAATTTTTTTTAACTAAGATTGCTTTGAACTTACGGTTTCCCCTGGATAACCTGGAGGCCCGGGAGGTCCCATACTGCCCTTTTCTCCCTGAACAATAATCCATGATAAATAATCATATTTTTTTCACCATAGCAAACAAAGAGTAGAGCGCTTGGTACACTTTTACCGTTAGACCATTCTCTCCAGGAAACCCAGCAATTCCAGGAGATCCATGTGATCCCTGTGAGAATCAACAGTTATTCTTATGCAGTCATGCACCAGTTGTTTAATGGCACTGGGCTAAATGCAATGAATGTCTTAAGGAAACAAGACTTACTGTATGTGAGAGTTAAGCTAATATGACGACTATGTTCTTGTACATTTAGCCATGTTTTTATTAACCCTGACAAATGACTATGGCTAGTTATTGCAGATGGGACCTTGTCTCTATTCATGTCCTTCTGCGTTAGTACAGCGGACATCTTGTGTTCATGTTTTCTGAATCCCATGCCAGGAAAATAAGATTACACCAATGGGTGGTCTTTCAATGTGGGAACAATTTGGAAACGTACATATGCTCAGCTGTATATATTTGGAGCTTTCCTGAAACCTCAGCTCTAGAGTACTCCACACTACTATTTTCAGCTTATACTCTTCATAGTTAAGCGCATATAGTAGTAGTTTCATAACCTGGAGCAGTTTAAAATTGTTTTACATTTAGTTCGATTAAAAACTGCTGATTAAATTGACATCAAATAAATTCACTTTTGTTTATTGGATGCCAAAGAGAATCATCAGATTCATATGTTCGTCACACAAGATTTTCTGGACGTCCTGCAGCCTCTTGTTTGGTCTTGTGCCATATATGAAGAATGAAGACAGGGTTTGATCCAGTGAAGATGAACTGACTGCACGTGTCTTCTGTATTTAACACAATTATTTCTAAAGTTACGGCTCTTTTTCTATGGCCACATGTACAAATACTTTGTTTGAAAAATTGCCCTTTTATTAGTCAGTTTAATGCACTTAAAGCAGCAGATATAAGCAGGTCAGTAACATGTTTGGCAGAAGCTTAAACACAGAGTAGAAAGATTGCACATATGTTTTCCCTTTTCCCTTTATGCAGACAGTCAACAGGGATGTTTACATGTCCATGTCTTAAGAAAAGAAAGATGAGGTGGAGGCAGGGATGTGGCTGAAGTCAGGAAACATGAGCACATTTAAGAAGACTCAGATGACTCCTGTACTGTTTTACACTGAGAAGTCCCTCTGAGGATGTTACAGTTCCGAGGGGACAGTGTTTATATCTGCAGCATATGCTCTGTGCTGATTGATGCCACACTGTAGTGAGTTCACATTGATGTGTATAGCAGGATCTGTCATGGGAGTATTTTAACAAATGTGTAACATTTATTCAATCTTCATGCTGCCTGTGTCATGGGAGAAGGAGATTAATGGAGGTTATTCCAAAACACTGGCTGTTATTGTGAGGAATATGTGACTTTGCAACAGTTAAAATCACTTTTGTGGGTGTGCCAATAATAGCTCATTAAAATGAATATAGAGTTGATGTAAGTATGTAACTAAGGTTTGCATAACACTAGGAGTGAACATGAGCCTAAGATACACATAACTTAAAAAAAAAAGATTAGTAAGTCCCTCTCATTTATTTCCTGTTTGTTCTCTGTCATATTTGATGAATGAGAGTTTGGAATCATGTCAAATTTAAAAATAGAACAAAAAAGTAAGACAGACCTTTTCTCCTTGTTTCCCGTGTTGTCCAGGTTGTCCTGGAATACCCCTTTCTCCCTAAAACATTTTATTTAAGATATGAACTGTTATGTTACAAATCACGTCTAGCTTTTTGTTCTATACCTACCATAACACCTGGACTTCCTGGTTCCCCTTTGTACCCCGGCAGCCCACGTGGTCCCTGAGGAAAGACAGACTGTGTAATACTTACAGTAGGTGAATGATTAGTTTGATTAGTGAGACTGCCAGAATGTATGATGAACCTACCTCTACCCCTGAGGGGCCAGGCAGCCCGGGACTCCCTCTAACACCAGGAACCCCCTTCACATGGTGAGAAGATGGAAGACAGACAGTCTCTGTTAAAGGCTTTATTCTACTCGGGTGTGTGCATGCTCTCTGCATCATCTCAGAGTGTTGGTGTACAAACGCCATGTGTTTTGATCATTCTCTGAACTACAGTATGTGGTTGGCTGCAGGATGTTTACGCTAGTCCAAATCACCACTGTGCAGCCACTGTTGCTATAATCAGAGATGCTTTTTATTTACTCATTGGAAAACAGAGTAACATATGTGAGAGTTTGAAGAAGCCCAAACCACAAAGAAGTGCTTGTCATGACCTAATGGATGCTTTAACTTAATTATGGAAAAGCCTCAGATGCGTTCAAGGGCAATGGGTCTTTAGTGTGTGCTGTATGTTTGTATATTGAACTATGTAGTACTCACAGGCTTACCATCAGCACCAGCAGGTCCAGGCTGACCAGGATCACCCATTATTCCTCTGTCACCCTGTTGAGGATCACATGGCATGCTACATGTCAAAATGTAAACTATAAAGACACATCTTATGATGTGCTGAGACCCCCTTCTGACATCCACTAGTTCAACATTGTTGAACAAAACTTGTAATAATAATAACTGTACTTAATATGTTTACTATTTTTGACTGAATTTGAGTTTCCAGACTGGTGTTTGACCTTCTTCTGGAAATTAAGCAGACTTTTTGCTCGAGGTCACAATAAGATGTTTCGGCTACTGACTTTGTTTGATTGTTGAAGTATAACATAAACCACAGCACAACACAGTTTAACTTGAGTATCAGGCTGACTCACTGAATGATGTTGTGCATAGCCTCACTGTAAATAGACAAGGACAATAAAAAGGTCCCTGGCACGCTGTAAACCTGCCTTGTTCGTATCATATTGACTGTACAAGCTTACTATTGCTTTTTTAACCCAGAAATTCATATTTTTATGTTAAATTGCACAGATTTGTACTATAGACTGCTACAAACCATCCACTGTGTTTTTATAACAGGTAAAAGGGGACCATGAAGTCAAATTGTGTTTTGCATTATGTCCCACCATAATGATTCTGACCTTTGAACCCGGAAGTCCAGGTGGGCCGGGGTGGGCAGACACAAGGCTCTTCAGTCGGCTCAGCATAATCAGGGCTGTTGGAACACTGTATTGAGAAAAAGATTGAAGTTAGGCTCCGGAGAAATCCCAAACACACTATTTTTAGCAGCGTAAATAAACATTGAGAAGGAAAGGGAACAGTGGTATTTGGCAAACTGTGATTGTAGGCGTCTAATCTGGCCTGTTTTTATATGTATTTCCAGTGGGCTTGTATTAAACCCATTAGGCAGTAACTGTGTGGTCGTACTAATCTCTAAATCATCATAACAACGGACCAGGGCTTAACAAAAACAGGACCGGAGCCAGAAGGCCTTGAAAACATACTCCGAGCAGAAATGTTTGAAGCTGCTCCAACAGATCTTCAAGTCACTGGAGCAGAATCAATGTGCTGAGATTGCACAAACGGTACAATAATCTACTGCAGGCGTGAAATTAAAAACCGCAAAGTGCTAAAAGCTTTTCAAGATAGGATGGATAGATAAATGATGTCTAAATGATTGGATTCAATATAAGCAACAGGTGTGAAGAAGTCATTAAATGTTAAGAGAAAAGTTTTTGTGCTTACAACTCCAGGTATTTCACAGGCCGTTTCTCTGGTGTTCTGCTCAGGGTCGCAGTAGATCCGCAGCTTCTGAATTTCAAACTGGATAAAGAAGTTTGTAGGAATGAGGTCAGAAGGGCTGGCTAAAAGTTGCCAGGAGAGTACCAAAAAATAAAAATAAAGTTGAGGTACTACTAGGTGGGCAAATATCAGAATTTAGAAAATATCGTGAATGTGGTTTTGCAGAAATGAAACATTTTGATATTGAGTGTATTGTTTATAGTAATGCTACAAAAAGAGCTGATTAAAAATACAGATGAAAAAAGTGTAAATATTATATTAAGGTGATATTTCTTCCCTTTAGTGAATAGTTTAGCAGCTTTTCCTCTTTGTCTGATGATTGAACCTCAACTAATACATTTAAAGACCTATTGTAACACATATCTGTTGGATGGAAATAATATTGTCTGATTATCGTTATCAGGATATTCCAAACAAATATCGACATATACATTTTTATTACTATCGCCCACCCCTAGTGGTATTAAAGAAATATTTTTCCTTTTGATAATATGTCCTGGGAGAGAACAATAGTGTCACCGCAAATGAATGAATAAAAATGTGATGTGATTTTGGCACATACTGTTGATCTGTTTCAAAAAAAGGTAAGAATTTGTTGACACGTGTTTTGAGTGTGAATTCATATACTCCTCTGACTAACTGACAAATAGTTTAAGGTTTGGGGCCATGAATTTTAGTCAGGTAACACAGCTTAATTATGATTTATTGTGAATTAAGAGACAGAACTTTTCAAAAGGAACGTGCCAAAGCAGACAAATAAAACGGAAAATAATAAGGCCCTGTGGACTGAAGTGCTAGCACTGCCAAAGATTTACTGCCAACAGCCTGAGACATGTCCCTCAGGAGGTTGCCGTTAAGTGCCTGATGTGTGACCGATTTTTACTGTAACTGTACTGAGTCTAAACTGCACATTAGGCAAATTGCTTCCTGTTTTTTACAGTGCATTTACAGTCAGTTTATTTGTCAAACTACATCAATCAAAAGCAAACATTTATTGAATACATGGCTGTCAGTGAGGCTTAGCTTACTGGCACGGTAGTTTCTTTCTGGACGTATTTTCCGACTTGTGTTTTTCCGTTGATGAAGATGCCAACCGGGGGCTCTAATGGGAGGGTTTCAATTTCCATATCGTCCACATAAAGAGTCACATCCTCCTCGGTGACCAGCAGACGCAACTGGTGCCACTTCTCATCAAACAGTTTCTATTGTCACAAACACAGAATTACAAGTTAGCACAAACATGAGCTTGTGTAACTCGCCATGGTCTGGAAAGGGTTAAGTTGGTGGGTTATTGTTATTGTAATAGAATAGGACGTTTTCAAGTGTTGACACATTTTGATGGCCTGTAGTGTGAGATTGAGGAAGGGAAAACTGTCAATATTCAGATGCATTGGTGGACAAAATTGAAAACAACAGTAGTAAAACTTTTTCTGTGTGTGTGTTGATGCATTTTCTCCATTTAGTTCCTTTGTGTTTCCACAGAATCAACCCCAGGGCCCCTCACTGTAACTTAAGCCATACTGCAGTTGTGAACCAGTTGACAAATTAAATGTGATTCGCTATTCGTATGCTTTAAAGTGTTTGTGTATTCTGCTTGCACAATATTAGAGTTATTATTCTGAATCCTGCTTTCTATCAATGTTGACTCATACAGTTTAGAACATGCCCCTATGGGTAAATATTTTGGCAGATTTTCGAGTCATTGGATTTGAACTTTGGACTCATTTCACAACTTTCCAGCGAGTATATATTCTCAAGAGCTTGCTGTAAAGCTAAGAGTGCATATACAGTATTAGAAGGTTCATATGAAGGAAAATGTGTTAAATTCCGAGTTACCCAGGCGGTCTGCTGAGAGAAGGTGACAGTTTGAGTTCCGCTCGGGGCTTCGCTGGTTGTTGTGAAAGACACAGTGCGTTTGTGTCCGTTTAAGGTCACAGCCATCTGAGGATTCCCATCTCGAGTCTGGATCCTCCACAAGTCCCAATCTTCCTGTGTGACCGATCCTTTGTATCTCAGTGTGGACACGAACACATAGGATGGTGGTAGTCCATCCGGAAACAGGTCCTCTGAACAAGCAGATAAAGTCTGTAAAGATACACTGTTATATCAAACCCCCGCTGAAACCTCCCAGCTCAGACCAGAATAAACAACCGGTGCCCTTTTGGCTCTTGTCAAAGCCAGCATACATTTTGAGCTCCAAATGTTCAGTTGCTGCCTAATATTATTCAGCCAATAAAATAAGCCATGCATAAGTGATAATGTAATGTTCTGCACCACCAAGCATAGCAGTCATGTAATGCTTGATCTGTATGTAACAGACAGTTTTGTATTCTGTTCATTCTTCATTAAGTTGTACCTCGTGGCTGTACTGAGGTCGACTCGGGATGTCACTTCATAGGCCTTGGAACCGTAAAACGCCCCTTGGGTCTTCTTAGTCTTTTTGGCCAAATTTAAATGCAATAGAATATCAAAGCCCTTTTCATCTCGTGAATCAACAGGAATCTTTACTGGACACACAGTCTCTGTGAAAGTAAGAAAAGAAGATGGGGTGGAGAAGAGCCAGAAGAGATGACACATGAGATTGAGAAACTCAAGATATGAAAAGTTCTTTTTATCTGTTTTCAATTTTACTGCTGCCAACATATATAGTACAAACATAATAAAAATTGCTAAACGAAAGAAAACTACACATTTTTGTATAGTTCATACTTCATCTTGTTCATGTGTTAATGGTAAAGAATGTAGCCTACTTACACTCTATCAATTGAAGCACAGTTGAAACATGTTTGCCTGCACAGTAGTTAGGCACAGTGCTGTGCACATTTAATGTAAAATAATGTGTTCACCTTCACATAGTTTCTGTCTGATGACCTGTATGATCCTGGAAATGGCCTTGTAATCCTTCACAGAGAACACATAAGTTGAAAATGGCTTGTTAGCGATGTCCCTCAACTGCGCCTCCTCCGTCTTTGAGCCAACTCCAATTGCGAACAGAATAATGCCCTTTTTCCTCGCTGCTTCGGCTGCTTTCAGAACCTCATCTTGTGACTTCCCATCTGTAAGAACAACAGCAATCCTGGAGACACCAGCAGGGCCACGCTCCGAGAGGCCAAACAGTTTATCAGTGGCAAATTTGATGGCTGTTCCCGTCCTTGTGTTACCGCCCATGTACTCGATGTGTTCCATGGCCTTTAGAACCTCCTTGTTGGAGGAGTATTTCCCAAGTGGTATTTCTAAAACAGGGTCATCGCTGTACTGAACAACACCGACCTGTGTGAACGTCTGTCCAATCTGAAAGCTTGAGGTTATGTTGACAAGCCATCGCTTCACTATTTCAAAATTGATATCTTCTACACTCCAAGATCCATCTAAGATGAAAACCAAGTCACAAGGAGCAGTCCTACAACCTGAAGAAGACAAGGAGTTCAGTCAGTCCTTCATTACTCGAAAATACTTTATGTTAAGCATCAATCACTGCTAAAATTTTAGTGCGACCAGCAAGACATGTGTGAGAATGAAGACAGCAGTCTTACTTCTTATGTCTTCATCTTGTGCTGAACTAAGTAAGTGGAGAAGCGTGAAGCACAGGATTCTTAAGGTACAGTGCACTGATGTTGCTTTGTAACCCATTATGCAGCAGTACCAAGATCCACCTGAGCACCTACAGGAAAGGAGAAAACATGCTTTGTTTGACCTTGGGTAAGAAAGACAATTGCAAGCAATTTAAAAATGGTAATCTGTGGTTGTTTCACAAAATTGTTTTAGATTGGCCTATAGTGTCCTGATACTGAAATCTTTATTGTATTGGCTTTCTTATCTACAGTAAAGGATTCAATCAGTGTTGGGCAGTAAAACAATTTAAAACAACTACTGGCTCAATAGGTTGTGTTCACGTGACATCACGACATTGCACCAATGAAATTTAATACAGATGAGGGCAGCTAAAAAATGCAGATTTTTGTTTTAATACAATGAGTTCTTAGTCAGGGCTAATCAGCATTTGGGAATTTATCTTCCAGTGAAAAGTTTCTCTTGCCCACCATCTTTTTAATAAAAAACAAAAAACAAAAATTGAATCAAACTAATCTTTTCAGCTTATTTAATTTCACAGTGTCAAATGTTTCATGGTACTTTTAGTGTTTTGTCGTTTATGTCCATTGTTTGTTTATGTGGTTGTTTTTGATGTTTTGTTGTGCACTTTGAGCTTTTTGCACATGTCTTTACAATGTGGTTTTTAACTGCAAATGACAAATAAACTAAACTCTGATCTGAGATCGGAGGTTATGACATGAACGTGAACGGAACCTATTGACATAAAACCAACAATAGAAATGTGTAACATCTGCACAACACTGCTACACATTGTCTTTGTTTAAGTTAAGGGGCATCTCTTCAGGAGCAGTGGTCGCTATAGTGCAGCATCCAGGGACCCATCTCCAGGTCTTTGTGCTAGGCTTGATCAGGACTTCCATAGCTGGAGGATTTAATCTATTGTGCATGTTCAGGGTTGATAAAGGAAACCGGAGCCTGCAGGAAACTCACCCAGCTGCATTAAGATGAATGTTTACAGAGGAAGGTTACACTCTTTTCCAAAGCATTGTTGTTGGTGTCACAAGTAACTATTTTGTTAGTAACTGTATGTCATTATTTTTACAGTAATACATTACACTAATACATTCCTTAAAGTTTAGTATTTGTAACTAAGTTACACCCAACACTTCTTTCATTTCTTTTCTGTTACAAAATAGTGACTTGTTTGGAGTTGTAAGCTCCATGTCCATGTCTGACATGTCTGAGTTTAGAAATAGACTGAGTCTGTGCCCTGGCAGAGGGTTTGCCCTCTTTGCATGCGCCAAGTTTTCTACAACCGATTTCTACTTTTTCAGAAAACTGCTGACATTAAGAATTATTTTGAATTCAGTTTTGTTGGTTGAACTACTTTATCAGTTTTATGACATTATAGGCAATCTAAAGTGTATTTGTGAAACAAACTGCTGCATTAATAATGAGAACATAACATGCAGAACTTCTCAGAAACACAGACACATTTATTAGTTAATGAATAAGCACCTTACAGTTGTCAAACCTCTACATGGTGTAAAGTATATGTGTTTTTCAGCAAGTCAACTACTTTGTGGTTTCTGGTTGTTAAATGACACGGCATCTCCCGCTGTGATACATTAACTTCCCCTCTACAGCACCCACAGATATATGTAATCCTGCCCCAAAGCTTAATACTCTTTTACCACTAATTCCCCACACAGTCCACAAGTTTCTCCAGCTTTCCAAAGCTGTTCCAGCTGTAGGACAGTGAGGACACCTAAGCATTTTCCCTCAGACCTCATCTACCACATCCTTACATGGCACCAAACAAGCGGTGTGCTAAAGTCAGTGTTTCCGTTCAGCTGTTTTCTCTTATCCTCTGTTAATTGTTGCCAATATTTGTCTGTCTATGGTGTCACTACAGAACAGACTCTAGTTGCAACAAGTAAAGATTTCTCCGTCACCTTACATCACACCACTTCTTTGACAGAAGTTATTTAGGCAGGTGTGTGGAGCTATTTAGACCTTTGCGAGAATTAAGATGCCTGAAGCCACATGCAGACAACTGAGAGTTGGATTACAAGTAAATGAAACAACGTAGGACATGATTCATATCTGTTGTTTGTCTATCATGCCTCTCCCTGTAGATTAGACAGGCTTTTCCAACAAACTCTGCTAAGACCATGCTTGAACCGGCTGTTTGCCCTCCAACCATCACTCACTTCAGATTCAGTCTATCTGTGATTCTCAGGCACCTGCCCAGCCCCATGCGCTCTTTACCCAGCTGTTACATGAAGCCCCACTGTTCTTTTTTCATTCAGAATCATATGGAAAAGTGATCTAAGAGCTCCCCTATTGGCTTCAATGCCTTTCCCAGTCAAAGCTACTGTACACCCTGGAGAGGCCAAGCTCCTCTGAAGATAGTCAATGTCCCAGTGTAACCTTCCTGCTGGTGATTGTGTTATAGCTATTAACTGCTTTATCTCCCTGCTATCTCTTCTGGATATCAAATGATTACACCCATGTGACCCTATGCTTCCTTACTCTCTGCCAAGAAGCTCTGGTCATAAACGTGAAAACAAGATCTTTTCTCTTTTCTTCTGTCCATTCTTCAAAGGTCACAGAGGGTTTGAGCAGCTTAAGGATAATTATAAAATGTCCAGTTTTTACATGAATTATAGCAACCATTTTTTCAACATATCAATATTTTTGACTGTAGTTTGACTCTACTTAGGGCTGTAGGTATTTGGTCACTAAGTACAGTAATTTGTTGATGGTGTGTTATTTTTTTAATTCATTCATAACATATAAACAACATTATCAGTGACGTACAGTTAAACAAAGAATGAATGAATTGGAGCAGAAAGAAGAGCAATCTTATGTTATAAGTATAAGGCTAATACATTTCTGGGGTGTGTAAAGATTTATATGGTCCTTAACTGAAAGGAGGCATGGAGTGAACGGGATGTTGAAGTTAGAATACAATTGTTTCATAGTACTCTGTGTACATAGTTGTTACTGCTTGAACTGACGTGAGCTTGTATTCTGATGAGTTTGGGTAAGAAACATGGTCTTGAAATATTGAATAGATTTGTGAACTCTTTTAGTGGCACGCGTTGCTGGATAGGGCAGTTAGTCTTTAGTCGACCAAAAACTTCTCCAGTCGACTACAGCCCTGTTCATAATGGAAGAAAGCCATGCTTATTATAGCAAACAATTGCAAATGTTCCTAACTTTCATGCAGCAGATATTAGGGAACTGCACCAAAGTAAATACTAGACTTGTCCTTGGCTGTCCCACTTTCTGTTCCATGAATGACTGGATTTCTAAGGGGAATCACAAACTCAAAAAAACCTTCAGGAACAACTCAAGCTTCAAAACACTTTTGCATACATTTTTTGTTCACCGCAAAGTTCCCCTATATATCCAAACTTTGAGTTAATTTGACACATGTGGATGTCACGATGACATTTTTTTAATTGCAATCACAACAACTTTCCATTTTATGATAGTTATCGTTCAATGCAATCTGCACCATATTTAGCAGAATTACTCAAATTTCCCAAATAGATTATAAAGTTGGCTGTCTTGTGAGACCTCAACCTCTTAAGATTTTATAAGAACACATTGATTACCTTTATAAGAGCACTTCTCTAAATGCACAATCAGCGTTTGCGCCTGCAGCATGGCTTTAAAGGTTGCCAGTTTGTGTGGTGGGCTTGCTGTATAATCTTTTACTGTATTTTCCAACACGTGAAGGCAGAGAGGCGGCTGACATTTTGAACGCTTGTAAATGAGGTCCAGATCTGTGGCGTATCAGAGGCAAGTCTGGTGGAAGGAATTTCTATAAGAGTCCACTGATTGTGCACCTTATTCTTAGCTTAGTCTGGGACACATGAAGGTCAGCAAATCCACAGCCAGGATGTAACCTTTAACCTTTAGGGCTGTGGAGCTCCAAGTATTTTAATAGTGACTGCGTTTTTCCAGCATGTAAACGTGAGTTGATGCAATGCAAGGCACTGGTTTGGTTGTAGATTTTTCCTCACTAGAGAGCTGGAGGAGGCCGCTGGAAAACCCCTCGCCTTTCTGCTGTAGCCGGAATGACTTTCCCCTCTACTGACTTTGTCCAAACGCACAATATCTACACCTCAGCTCAAGCCACATGGAATTCATTTGCGCCAGCTGACAGCAAAATTCCACCGATGGACAGTGACCAGACACTTGTACGTAAAGCAGAGGGTTTCTATTCTATCCAGGAATATTGTTCTGGTTCATGAGTCAAACATTAAACCATTATGGAGCAGGTGTAATCGCAGTTTCAATCCAACTGAATCAGAAATGCAATTAGTAATCTTTTGTTTAATATGCTCTTCAACATTTGTCTCCAAAAAACACTGCTCCATTTGTATTAATGGTAATGAGCATCTGATGTATCAAATAGGATACTTTAATTTAGATCATCACATTTTAAGAAGCATATTTTAGTAGTAAGTAGATGGAAAGTTCATTGGAAAATTCATTTTCCAATTATTATGGCAATTATTTACATATGTTGTCATTCATTTTGCGAAAACAGTATCATTGGAATATTAAAATGTAATGTCTATAACACGGACCTCTGAGCTAATGTCTCTAATCTATTATTTATAATCTGTTGTAAACTTGGCAAAAGGAAGTCAGTCCTGTCCTAAATCAACAAGTGTTTCTCATGTTGGACAGCGATTGCCAAGTTTAGGGGAATTTATTGCTGCCAAATTCTTCAAAGAACAAGAGGAAGCCCACTTTATCAGTTGTTCTGCGTAAATCTGTTCTGTGCTAATGCGAATGTCCAAATCAGCGCTCGTAAAACAGCACCATCTTAAGCAAATGATTTATGCAGTAATTCACGTCTATTTTAGACCGTCCACTGGAGACACCAAAGACCATGAATGCAGCACTGTGGATGCACCATATAGTATTCAACTTTTTAATGGTAGAAACATCTTTTTTACAAGAAGCAATAAAAAAGACGAGGAAAGTTTTTGACCAGAGTCCATTCATTCTTTGCATGGCAGTAGCACAAACAAGGGACTGATAACTGAAGCCTAATGTCTTCAATATGCAACTGCTGCAGGATGGGACAGAAGAAAAAGGAGACAGTATATTTATGTTATATTCCAACCTGAGTAATGAAATGTAATGGGCAAAGGAATACAGCGATTTTGGAAACATAGCTATAATGTTAATGTTCATCATGCACGTGTAACTGCTGACAAATGTAATCTTATAATAAAAGAGAAGAATAAAACGATAACAATGTTACCAGAATGCGTCCGAGTTGGTGTCCAAATATTTGTAAATCCTTACATTTAAGCCGGTGATCAATAGTGGTGTTACAGAAGGTGGCTTTATCCTGACGAGCACATCTTTCTGGTGAATGAAAGTCTGCCCTTTCTTGCTCTGCTCTTTTTCTGTCCCCGTCTCCCTCTCCACTCCCCCAGCAACCAGCCCCTCTCAGACTGGACTTTTACTGGCCTACAGCCACTCTCAATTACCACGGGTGGAAAGACAGGCAGATAAGGAGAGCATGAAGTAGCGAAAAAGACAGCCCATCTCTGTGACAGTCCAAAGGGGAAAATTGCAGTAATGAGAAAGAGATCGGTCCAAGTGTCGAGGGTTTGGACGCCAGCTCTTGTTGCTAGGGGCACAACCAGAGAACATGAAGTTTTCTGGAGAAACAAGTTCCAAATGAATCGTCTAAAAACTGTCGTCAGCATGATTTTGTGGATCCTACCATGAACTAAATTATCCTCGTCATCAAAAGCAGATTATTTCTATGAGTGAGCTGCAAACAAGGTGTGAAATGCTACTGCTGTCCTTCTCCTGAACTGACAGCTGTGAGTCATTAAAAATGCAGCAATCTTTCTGTATTTGTGGGGCAGGCCACTGCAGTGATGCACTCTAACATGTTTTGTCATGCTTTGTGCAGAGCCATCACTTTACACTTAGTGTCAACAGACAGTGCCATATGCTCAGCACCAGTGTGCACTCAAACAAGATACTTTATCCTCTTAACATTTTAATGTATTGAACATGTTGCCATAGTGTGACACATGGAGCTGTCACTCTGCAAATGTTCAGCAAAGAAGAAGATCTAGTTAACATACAGTACTGTATGTAATTATTTTAAGTCATTTTTCACTCAGAACAAACTTCCAGCTTTCCTTGTGATGCACTGAATTCTCAGACTGAGTCTGGCTTGTAAAAGAGGACCATTTGGCCTGAGACAGCAAGGTTATGGCTGAAGGGCAGCACACTCTGCTGGACTTCAGAGGTACATGCTTGTATGCTTAGGGAGAACTAACTGCATCAGCTTTTATGTTTCTCTTTGATGGGATTTCTGTTGCAAACAACAACTGGTGACGCCATTGGTTTTCTAAATCAAAGCCTGGAACTTGATTTGTTAAATGTTGTGTCACAACTTGAGAATGCATCACTTCACTGGAAGAATTGCAGCAATAAGTTAAACTTGTGACAGTTGTCTGTGCTACATGACCATGTGGGCACAAATGAAACAAACATGGTTAAAGCTGTACATAGGCTCCTTTAGAGAGTGTATCTGCTCCTAGCACTCAGCTTTGCTTCTCAAAAACTGTGCATTTGATGCATGGTCTTATTCAATCAGTAGGTTCAGCAGCATCTTTTAAGTCATTTAAAAACCAAAAGAAAAGTGTGTGAAAGGAGCATGACACAGGGTACATGAAATAAACAGGTTTATTGGCTCTACCCTGTGATACAATATGCAAGTGTGCTTTTTACTAGTGGATAAATGTCCACATATGATTTTGGTAATGTTCTTCTGACCTCATACAATTAGTGAAATCTTCAGTTCAAGTGGTTTTATCTGCTTCTTCAACATAGCACATTTGGCTTGTTACATGCAGTACATATGCAAGGCTGCTTGGAGATACCTTAAAGCCTGTCTTGATGAAACCCCTCATTATGACTGGGATGCAAATGTAGCTAAGCATGTGTGTTATTGCTAAAATGTTTAGCCGGAGCAACATAGATAAATATCAAATGGACGTCGTAAAATGCACCAAATTGTCCTTAGTTTTAGTTTCCATGACAGAAGTGGCCTCCACATCCTTTGATGGAACAAAGTAGAGCAGCATGGCACACAAGATGCAGCAGTCACAAATGGACAGGGCTTGGTAATATACAATATCAAGACATAAGCCAGGAAAGAGCCACCCTCCAGTGTTCCCTCATTCAACTTAAGATGTGGAAATCCCTGAATCATCTTCTCTCCGTTAAGACCTTTTGGAGTCAATGAAGCGTTGGTTTGAAAAGGCGCTACCCCGTTAAAATAATACAGATCGACAGACCAACACCTCATCCCATTATGTAATGTCTCCATTACACTGAAGAGACAGGGTTAAAGGCTGGAAAGTCCACGCAGAAAATCTAGAGACAAATCCAATTTAATAGAGCAGTATCAAATGAACCACCAAGTGGAAAACACTAAATTAGGCTGCAATGTATACAGAGAAACGTTTATACTCCTAAATGCCCATTGCACTGTATACAAAGATGTCTTCACATAGTAAGGCTGGTCGATAATGCCACGCATTAAAACTGTCACATACATTATTTTCTATTCTTATTAGAAAGAACAGACAGCTCATTTTCATCAGTTTAAATAAAATCACTGTTTTGTACAAATATAATGTATTGTTTACTAAACTCCTTTTCAGCTTTGTGGTTGGTTAGTTATTTTAAGTCATTTATTTACCACATCTTCTCATGTTTCCCTATGGATACCTATTTACAGTTTAAATGCATTGACGTAAACACATATTAACAGTAGTATTCTCTGATCTTGGTTTTGTCTCTTTAGAGCCGAGTCCTCCTCCTAGGTCCTGGTCGTGCTCCTGAGCGAGAACCTGCTCTTGTTGTTGGGCTAGAGGCGGGTGTCCCAAGGGTGGCATTCAGAGGAGCGCACCCAGAGGTAACACAGACCCCCGGTGGCCCGCGCAGACCAGCGTGGCCCCTGAGCCCCGGTCGGCCCACATGTCCTCTCTCACCGGGCTTCCCAGACTGCCCGTTGAATTCTCTACCTGGACGGCCGCGCTGACCTGAGAAGCAACAGAGTGTCAAACTGAAGGGTATGTAGCAGCTTGAATGAACCACATAAAGTTATTCTACATATGTTGAAAAGATGATACCTTTGGGCCCCTGGCCTCCTGGTTGTCCTGGTGGTCCATAGCCTTTAGGACCTTTATCACCGGCCTCTCCTTTTCCACCTTAACACATTCAAAAAGACCATTTTTATTTCTTTGTCTTTGGCCATTGAAAACTTTGTTGGGATTTGTATTGGTAGTTTGAACATTTGCTTTAAAAATTGTATGCTGAAGACCTCCAGGTGGAGTTTTACAGCTCTGCATAGCACTTTATACACAGGGGCATCTTTTAAATCCTGTTCGAGGCCTTTCAGTGTTGAAAGTTATAGGTAGTTTTAAATGTTACTTGAAATTCACATTCACAGTTTGTCTTTTATTCCCAAAGTGAGAGGAACAGGTAACAGGTAACAGGTAAACCGGTACAATATCTTTAGACATTGATGATTTTACCCACCCTTTTCTCCTTTCCGACCTGGATCACCAGCTTCTCCATAAAATCCTGGGAGTCCAGCTTCACCCTCTCCTCCATCAAGACCAGAGTCACCCTACAAAATTATGAAAACATTTTAATTTATTTTTTCATCAGAACTTTGAACCAGAACCAGACACTATTTCTTCTTCTTGAGTTTTGAATGAACTTTGCATTCACCTCTCACAGCTCAATACTGAGTGTCAGAGATTGATTTGCTTCACCATCCATCTTGTAATGGGAAAACATTGTAGAGTTTGAAGTCAGGGCTATTTATGGTTTGGCATACTGTGCCACATCCCAATCTAATGGAAATATAAAGGAATATTTTTTTAATTTAGGAGCATATATCAGACCATAAGTCATCTTGATTAAGGAACTGAATTGGTTGTACATTGTATAATAATGTAGAAACAGCATTCCAATCTGAAATCAGCCTTGATTCTCTCCAAAAATCATCAAACACAGACGAGAGTCTAGCGTGTGACTGTATTTGTCCTCATAGAGACGTGGAAAATGGTCATGTTTTCATTCCAAGCTTTTCTGCCAAATACTTGAGCTCTCATAGTCTTGTCCAGACCCTTACAATGTGTTTGTGTTTTATGCAGCCAGGCAGGCAAATGTATGTGTGGATGTATGGGGAATATACACACTAGCTCACCAGCAATATGTCTCCACTGAAGGTGAGATTAAATTTAAACCAGGCAACATGAGACACAGTCTGACCTTACATCATAAACTATAGAAGAGTGTAACACTCACTGGAGATCCAAGGGGCCCTTTGGGACCTGGGGGACCAGGGGCACCCATAGGCACATCCCCATAGAGCGGACAGACTGCGGCACATGTCCTCTTGACAGAGTTGGCGAAGGTGGACATCTGCTCCAGGACCACTCTCTTACAGACCTCGATGACGTGCTGGGCCGGCATGCTCGGGCCCTTGTAACAAATCACAACCACAGTCTTCACTGGACAAGCATCAGACTCTGGGACATCAGTATTACACAACAGCATGCTAAAGGAAGGCTGCCTCTGACAGGAAATGCAGCGCACTAACCCAAGCTAAATCTCCCCTCAGACTCATTATGTATTTATGAGTGCACTAAATGAAACTCTCGCTGTGACTCACTACAAACTTTGGACTAATGAAAACTCTTTAAACATGTTCTTCACACCAGAGCTGTTGGCAGGCGCTGCATGTGAGCCTCTTGTTTATTCTACCTGTGCAAATCATTTCTGATGGTAGGCGCCACAGTCCTGGTACATGCCAGCTGTAGCAAAGATTAAACAGTAATGGTTTTCATCTTAATTGCATTGTTAATGCTATAACATTACTCTGAGCGCAAGTCAATTCTGACTGTTAAATGTTGTAAGGCCTTGTATTTTTCTTACTGGAGGACCTGGTGGCCCACGAAATCCATCTGGTCCACTCTCCCCTCGGACACCCTTCACTCCTCCGGGACCGGTCTGTCCAGGTGGGCCCGCTGGACCGCGCTTCCCCCGGGCTCCCTGAGGACCCACCTCCCCACGATCTCCGACCTGGGACAGAGTACACAGTGCTCCAAGGTCAACAGACCTACACATGTCTAACCCTACAGGTGGAAATATAGTTTTACAAGCATTTAAGCAAATATATATTAATAACAATAATCCAATACCCTTTGTAACATTTACACCTTAAACAAATACATCACTTGCCTTTCCTTTGGGTCCCTTTACTCCTTTTGTCCCCTGTAAATGATACATTTGTGTTTAGAAGATGCACAATAATCTTTAAACAATTTGAGATGTTTATATTTTAATCTGTACCTGTCCACCTTTAACTCCTCCAATCCCCTGGATTCCTGTGTCACCCTGTACAAAATACACATTTATTAATTTTAGGAATTTACAAACACTACTATTACTACGCAACCTTCTTGGTTTTTTATTTATTTTTATTTTTTTTCCTCCTTAATTTATATTGCTTTAATTGTGAATGTAATTTATAAATCCACTCACACTGTCTAATTTACAACCATGCACTTGATATTTGTCAGAGCTCATGTTTTGTTTTGTTGCAGAGGCATGAGTCATAATAATAATATTACATACTACATATTACATATTTCATTTCAAGATACTCAAAGCTCTTTATAATGCCTCATTCACTCCTTACTCAGTAGCCACAGCTGGCTGGGGTAGAATGACTCGAATAACAGAAGCAAGTCTGCCAATGCCAACCTGTGACACTGACCCCACTGACTGCCACAATAGTTCACACGCCACAATTTCTTACTTGGCAAGGTGAATGTGTCTTGCAACAACAACAACAACAACAAAAAACAGCAAACAACAGTGTGCACTGGCCTGAGTGGGGTTCAAAATGTCAACCTTCGTTTTGGCAGATGAGAGCTCTAGCCACCAATGTGGCCCCAAATGATTTAAAAGGTTTTAAAGAGAATACACTTTGAAAAGTACAGTTAGGTCATATAACATATATTTATAATCATTTTCACTTTCCTCAGACTTCCAAACGTTCGTCTATAAATGCGGACTTATTTGATTTGATTTGTTTGTGCTACTACACACCACAGAAACATAAATAGCTGTGGAAGAATATCTGCCTGAGTAATCAACATGCAAACGTCCCCTGAAGGGGAGCTTAGACCTGGACTCAACTCCTGGCCCCACTGCCCCAGCCAACGTGAAATAAACATAGATGATTGTCTGTTGTGATAGCTCCTGGTGGTTTACAACTAGTCTGTCAGCAAACAATAGATCTGAGCATAAATGATTTACTCTGAACTAACAAAGGTCTAAGGAGAACTGCTCTAAATGGATCTAGATTCTTTTTAATATTATGAAGTTATTAGATAATGAATACTCATCTAACCCCCATCATCAGCAAAAGAAAGAGAGGAGGACACTTTACCTTGGCCCCTGGTTTTCCCGGCACACCCACATGTCCCTGTAGCAAAACACATTCTGTCAAACTGCAGGAAAATGAACTTGTTTTGGAAGATTTTTAATCCTCATCCAGACTCTGAGCACTTACAACAGGTCCTGGCGGCCCAATAAATCCTGGTCGCCCTGGCTTCCCTGCAGAGCCTTTGTAACCTCTTGGGCCCTCAAAAGAAAAGTATTTATTAAACCTCCTGATAGGAACTTCCTTATTTTTGTTATTTTACATTACTTTGTCTTTGAATAAGTGTCTTACAGTTTGGCCTTGGGGACCCATCTCTCCTTGTGGACCATGGACACCTTTTTCACCCTGGAATTGACAAACATTGACTATTAAAACCCATTTTATTGTACCTAATACTTTTTGCATTATCAAAATCATACCTTTGACCCAACTTTTCCCAGTTTCCCAATGCTGCCTTGTGGACCTTGGTAGGCCTGTTATGCATATACAGTGAGTTTGTTGTTATCAAAAGTCAAATCGAACACTATATGCTGGGTTTCATATGACATCATTCTACATTCAATAATATTTAATACAGATGGGGGGCACCTAGAAGGAATATTGTCCAAATGCAGTGTTTTCTTATAATACAAGTGAATGTGTCTAGTCACGCTTAGTAATCATCAGATTAAAGATATGTGAATTTACCTTTTAGATATTTCATGGCAAAGTACTATACAATAGGGAAATCTGGCTCGTGCCCCCCATGTGAGGTTATGACATTATCATTACTTTTTAGAATCTTAAAACCACCTCTACACCCGGATCCCCGTCTCTTCCCGATAATCCTGGATCTCCAATAATGCCCTGTAGGGAAAAAGCAGTAATTACATTACAATTATGATACTTAAGTCAAGCGTGAATGTGTGTGTACAGGAAACACACCTTGTGTCCCACTCCTCCTCGTCTGCCAACAGGCCCTTGGATTCCCTGGTTTTATACAAGTTCAAACAACATACCATATTAGCACCTTTGAATTGTGATCAACTTACTGTAAATGTGAGACTATATTGCACTGAAACATACAGGCTTGCCCTTCTGTCCTGCAGCCCCTGTTTCGCCCGGATCTCCCACAATCCCCTGCCAAATCACAATAAATCAGCATTAGTTGTACCATTTAAAACCCTTTGCACTTAACTCCAATCAATGTGAAATGCAATCTGCTGTGAACTTTCCTATACACATAGTCCAATGCTAGGTTATCATTGTGGTTATGGCTCTGTTTTCACTGACTCATCAAAAGCGTGTTCCTCAAATCCAGGTCCCTGAGGTCGAGGCCAAGCTCCCGCCACTTGAATAATGTTGTTTATGGAGAAGGCCCATATGCCAGAAACATTGCTGTATTTTAGCGTTTTACCGCATTAGAATGATTTAAAGGCTCTACTTGTTGCCACATGAAGGGGATTCTAACGGAAGAGATTGAAGATGGATGGTTGCAACTTATCAGAGGGAATCCCCACCTGCTTTCCTCGTGGTCCAAGCTGCCCGACTACGCCCATCGTCCCCTTTTCTCCCTGTGCATATCGGAAAGGTACAAGTTAGTCATAGTTTTCTGATTATAAAAACATATGTGGGGATAATAGTGGATACCTTAACTCCCTGATATCCAGGAATTCCCTCAAATCCTTTTTCTCCATTAGCGCCCTATATAAAAGACATTACATGGGTTTCGACCTGATGACAAATTGAGGCCATTGCCATAGCAATTAACAATTCAAAACAATAGATTCTGCTTTTGAATGTCAAAACTCCTCAAAATTGCATCCATAACAGCAAAAACTCAGGTGGCATCATATAGAGATATGTGTAAAATACTGGACATTGTGCTACAAGTTAACTCACCACTTCTCCTTGTTTTCCAGTCTCTCCAATGGCTCCAGGTGGTCCACTAACCCCCTGCAATTAGCGTCACAATGCGGACATTACGATCTGTAAGTTGTCTATAAAGTTACACAACCGACTGTGCAAAAATCCAATGAAATTCCCATAACCTTGGATAATTGTCTAATTAAACTGAGCGAAAACTGAGAATTTACCTTAAAGCCAGCTGCGCCTTTCAATCCCTTCAAACCTTTGGGACCTCGGTCTCCCTGTTAAAAATAATGCCTCATTAAACTGAAGATGTTTAAAAGACAATGAGGATGTGAAGTTGATAGATACCACTTGGCCCCAAAGTCCCATCATTCCTTTCTCGCCTTTGATTCCTTGTTCACCCTGAGGATGTTTAAGATAATAAAAATTCATTTTCAATACATCACATATAAATTCAGTATTTCAATTGATGGTATTATCAGAAACTCACCTTTTGACCAGGTTCACCAATATTTCCGTAATTGCCTGTTGCTCCTCGTATGCCCTGTATGGATAAATGCAACAACTGTTTTAACTTCAAAATTAGTATTGAAATCTTCATTATGTAATATGTACCTCCTAATTGCCATAATTGCATAGTCATTTGGCATACATTATTTTTTCAGACATAGGGGCTGGAGACACAATTACTAGGACCCATTTTAGCTACATTTAGCTACAGTCCTGCCCTCTATCATAGTATTGTTCTGTTTGATGTACACGATCTGAAAAATGATTCCGTAAGAATAAGCTTATTAAAAACATACATTTCTGATTCCTCAGTTGTTGTTTGCACAGTAGGTGAAGGAGAGAGAGACAAGGGTTTTTCAATTGGCACATTTTCTTTGTGTTAAATAGTTCTTCAGCGCTGTCTGTTTATTTGTTCACTTAAAAACCTGCTGCCTTTTTGGCCATGTCAGCTGGCTAGAGGTTCAAGGTTAAAGATGGTTGCCAGTTTGGTAAAGGCCCTGACCGTGAAATTTACAACATTTCTACACTTCTGACGCGTCTAGGACCACCCATAACACAAGGCTAGCGGACACTTCTGCTCTTGGTGCCAGGAAATGCCCGCCTCAGATGCCAGCAGGGGAGGAGATAAACATATTGGGGCTCCGTGATTCACAAGCTGGCAGGAGGTCAAAACTCAAGGCCTTATACAAGACAGATGTGTGGTGCCAGATGAGCTACAGCTGCTCCCAGCCCATGAATATGTAGCATGTACGGCCGCGAACATGTGCTTTGACTACAGGGCAGAGATGGGGGGCCCAGATGGGAAGTGTACAAGTACGCAAACTGCAAAAAAAGGAATCTAGTGTAGTTCAAATGAAATCATAATACAAAGATCAATTTGAGAAGTTTTGACTTGTTTAAATTTGATTGCCTGATGGACTTTGATTATTTATCTTGTTTTAAGAGCTTTTCCCCAATGCAATGTTACCATGTCCCAAAGCCCTAACCTTAACCAAATGACCTATTCCTAACCCTAACACCTAACCTTAACAAACATAATTGTTGTGTCTGACTTTAATTACATTGCGTTTTATTTCAAGCCAACTTATTTGACTATGGGAGAAGACATTTTCACTATAGGCATATTTATCTTCTTATTATGTCAGAAATGTCATTGTCATGTTAATCTATCTTGTTTGTATAAGCAATTGGATCTAATTGAGCAAGATACATTTTCTGAATATAACTAAAAACAACATATTTTTAAATTCTTTTTTTGCAGTGCATACAGTGCTGCTTTAGTGCACAGTAATACAACTTGTGTGTTTTAAGATTAACAAGTGATAAAAAGTGCAAATTATTCACATCTGCAGCTCAGTGGGGGATGTACTAGAAACATATTTTTTACATTCACTAATCCATGGAAAAGTGGCTTTCTTGATCATTAATTTCTCAAACTGCTGTACTTCCACTTCGTAGTGTATTAAATTGCCCTATACATCAACATTTATAAATCAAAAGATTCAGTTAATTTCACACTTAAGTTATGCGGACTGGTGCCTTTCATTAGCAGACTGTTGGCTTTTGGGCACCATCAGCCCGCATGGTTTTCCTGTGTATGTGGGATTCATTACGTTTGGCTCAGTTTCTTCCAAATGGAAAACCAAAACTATTACAAATGCTCTGATCCAGTGCCAGCGTTTGAATTAGACTCCTATATTCTGTTATGTTTTCAAATGCAAATGAAGATTTCCAAACTGTGCACACAAATGTATAGTTGTATCCGCATTTGGTTTATGTTTCGTTCAGATTCGCGATATAAATCTTTCGCAGTGTGGACATGAGATGTGAAACTATAAAAAGAGCCCCAGTGTTTACTATCGCTAAGTGCTGCTGTTTCCAGGTCTGTTTCCATCCTGTTCGCTGTGTTGTACGAGCCTTTTTCCACAGCGCGCTTTAGTTTTACAATGTAATCCACCACAGATGAGAGGTTACTTTTTTATTTTGCAACACACAATACTGTAGCGCTTCTTAAACCGTGGTACAGACCCCTGCTGTGGCACACACAGTTCACCTGCGAGTTTAGGTTTAGGCATTGTTTGGCATGATTTTGACACAGTATAGTCCTTTAGTCTTAGTGTATTTGTGTTAGTGTAGTCCATGTTTAGGTCTATTTTTATTTGTTGCATAGTAATGTTAGTCAGTTAGCGACTGGGCAGCAGCGGGTCATAAAAGCATTAAAAAGTATTCCATTTGAAGCCATTCATTGGCACAAAGAAAAAGGGATACATTTCAGATAAAATGGTCTTAAATGTCCTTGCCCCTTGTTATATTAATGTCAAAATTTTTTCATATTTTGGTATCACTTTATAATAACTACACCTTTTTTGCCTTAAGCATGATTCTGGCTCAGTAACTGCTTAACTAAGGTTAGGAATTAGGGTTAGAGTATTAAGTGATTACTAATGCTGGATAATTTGTTCACTATGAATTAAGTAATTATAAAATGTTACCCATAATTTTTATTTCAAATTTTTTGGCCTGTATGCTTTATTGGACAGGACAGCTTAGTGTGAAATGGGGATGAGAGAGAAGGGAGGACATGCAGTAAATTGTCGGAGCTGGGATTTGATCTCATGACGCTGTGGCCAGCTCACATGGAGCCTGGCATACGTGCTGCTGCCTTAACCCCTCGACCACCGGACAGCACCATGTTTTATGTTTAATTCACTCAAACACTCTAAGTTAGATGTCTTGACGAGAGCATAATACAGTTTATGACCATGACAACCGGCATCTGTGGTTGAATTGAATTGGATTTGCAGTTTTAATCTATAGACAAGCCCTAATCATATTGCATTAAAAATAAAATATGAACTTATAATATCCATCCTATAACTACATATTTAATACATTTTAATTTACCTGTGTTTTAAAATAACCCTTTTTCTTTTTAAATGAATATTATTTTCAGAGTTAATAAGATATTTACATTTCACTTGCCCAAACCCCAAACTACCCTTTTTTGTGTGAAATCTTTCAGAAACTACTGCAGCTGTATATTTGCTTGCGGCTTGTCATTAGTGTAATTTCATTATTTACCCAGTTGCCTAGTCTTCCTAGGTCTCCTGGCTTTCCGGGAAGACCTCTGTGACCCTGCAGAAAATAAAAGCATTAATCTAACTAACTCAACTGCACATAGGCAATGTATGTTCATATTTTAGCATAGAAATACACAGACCTTTGGCCCCGGAGGCCCCTGGATTCCAGGTTGGCCATGCATACATTTGCACAATGCTCCTCCAGCTGTCAAACCGATCTCAGCATAACCTCCACACTGCCATGAGAACAACTGTTATAACAAAACACAGTGATCCATGAAACACAATGATGTTCAGTCGTTCAGTGCACGTACAAGTTCACAGCAGCCTTCCGTGTAGGCCTTCTCTGGGTCACATGACACCTCCATCTGCTGAAGGTCCACCTGCAAAACATAAGACATTTAGAACCTCGCTACCTACAACCATAAGAGACATTTAGAACCTCACTATCTGCAACCATAAGAGACATTTAGAACCTCACTCTCTGCAACCATAAGAGACATTTAGAACCTCACTCTCTGCAACCATAAGAGACAGAACTCACTATCTGCAACCATAAAGAGACATTTAGAACCTCACTCTCTGCAACCATAAGAGACATTTAGAACCCTAACTATCTGCAACCATAAGAGACATTTAGAACCTCACTCTCTGCAACCATAGAGACATTTTAGAACCTCAAACTCTTGCAACCATAAGAGACATATTAGAACCTCACTCTCTGCAACCATAAGAGACATTTAGAACCTCACTCTCTGCAACCATAAGAGACATTTAGAACCTCACTCTCTGCAACCATACGAGACATTTAGAACCTCCCTATCTGCAACCATAAGAGACATTTAGAACCTCGCTACCCTGCAACCATAAGAGACATTTAGAACCTCGCTACCTGCAACCATAAGAGACATTTAGAACCTCACTCTCTGCAACCATAAGAGACATTTAAAACCTCACTCTTGCAGACCATAAGAAGACATTTAGAACCTCACTCTCTCTGCAACCATAAGAGACATTTAAACCTCACTCTCTGGCAACCATAAGAGACATTTAGAACCTTACTCATCTGCAACCATAAGAGATAATTTAGAACCTACTATCTGCAACCATAAGAGATTTAGAACCTAACTTACTTGCAAACATAAGAGACATTTAGAACCTACTATCTGCAACCATAAGAGACATTTAGAACCTAAATCTGCAACCATAAGAGACATTTAGAACCTCACTCTCTGCAACAATAAAGAGACATTTAGAACCTAACTATCTGCAACCATAAGAGACATTATAGAACCTAACTATCTGCAACCATAAGAGACATTTAGAACCTCAACTCTCTGCAACCATAAGAGACATTTAGAACCTCAACTCTCTGCAACCATAAGAGACATTTAGAACCTCACTCTCTGCAACCATAAGAGACATTTAGAACTAACTATTGCACATACGAGCATTTAGAACCTACTCTCTGCAACCATATTAGAGACATTTTAGAACCTCACTCTCTGCAACATACGAGACATTTAGAACACTCCACTATCTGCACCATTAAGAGACATTTAGAACTCACTCTCTGCAACCATAAGAGACATTTAGAACCTAACTTTCTGCAACCATAAGGAGACATTTAGACTGTAACTGCAACCATAAGAGACATTTAGAACCTCGCATATTGCCAACCTCGCTACCTGCAACCATAAGAGACATTTAGAACCTCGCTACCTGCAACCATAAGAGACATTTAGAACCTCACTCTCTGCAACCATAAGAGACATTTAGAACCTCACTCTCTGCAACCACAAGAGACATTTAGAACCTCACTCTCTGCAACCATAAGAGATATTTAGAACCTAACTATCTGCAACCATAAGAGACATTTAGAACCTCACTCTCTGCAACCATAAGAGGCATTTAGAACCTAACTATCTGCAACCATAAGAGACATTTAGAACCTCGCTACCTGCAACCATAAGAGGCATTTAGAACCTCACTCTCTGCAACCATAAGAGACATTTAGAACCTCACTCTCTGCAACCATAAGACACATTTAGAACCTCGCTACCTGCAACCATAAGAGACATTGAAATCAATATTGGACAACTGGCTGCACACTGTAGAAGTTGTTGTGTGTTGTGGTTATCAGTGGCAGGAGTAGTAGCAGTAAAGAGAGGCAATTTATAGAGATTTAGATAAAATGTTGTTTTGAAGATATGCCAAATTTGAATATGAGTATATGTTGTAAACTTTCAATGAGGGGATATAGTGATATTTCTGCCCTTTTTTTATTCATTTGACAGACATTTCACATTTGTCTGATAATTCAACTAAATTGGCAGTATTTAGGTTTGTGCAGCAGTTATGTATTCTCTAGTGACTTATTTTTGAAGTATTTTAACACAAGTACTGAAGGTTCTTCAAGATTGTCATTTAAAAACCTCACATACAGAAACAGAGCGGTCCTCGGCGGCCCGTTTGGCGATGGACGTGTAGCCTTTGTGTATCACGGGCCTGTCTCGGACGATTGGCTCCACGCTGACCTCTTCACAGTCTATGAGCAGTTTGGCCTGGCCTCCCTTCACACTCAGAGCCAGTTTGTGCCACGCTCCGTCAAACAACCTCTCCACCCCAGAGAACGTCCTGAGCATCTGGCTTCCATGAGGGCTGGTGTAGAAGAAGTCCATCGAGCGTGTCCCAGGGTGGAAGCGTAGGCCCACCTGGTCTTGGCCTTTGGAGTCGCTCACCTGCCACAGACTCCAGGATGTTTTGGCTGTGTCTTTGGGGACCTTGAATGTGGCGATAACTGAGTAGTCCGCAGGTAGCCCGTCAGGATAGATCTCACTGTGCACGAGAGTGGTAACATCAGACACATAAGGGTACAATGGGAAAACTGTGAAGACTTGAGGTGATTTGTTTGGTGTGAGGAATCAGGATAATAACTAGATTACCCGATCGTTCTACAAATGATAGCTGGAACGACCTTTGTATTTATTGTGTGTACCCTTTCTTTGCACTAATGGACAAACTTTTTCTTAATTGTTTGTTGTTTATTATTATTGAGCTGTTAAAAAGTTGAATAATTTACATCTATGACTCAGTAATGACACTAATTAACTATTTAAGTGTTTCATTCTGCTATTTATTATTGCAGCTTGTATTTTCTTTACTTTAAACTGTAAAAAAAAAAAAAAACGGTTTAATTGAATTATCTTGCTTTAGGGTTATTGTGTCATTGACTTAAAGTACTTTTGGTATCATTGTTTATTGTGCTATTTTCTGTGGCAATAGTTCTTCCATCAAAGTGTGTTATTGTGACAGGCCTTGTGAAAAATAAGCAAAAAAGATCAATGCCAAACAACAGCAGTTCTTTGTGGTGGTTTGTGGGTTCATTTTGCATGCTTTATGGTCAAATACAAACAATGCAATCCAAAAGTAATTCTCCAAAATAAACCTTTCACCACATATACACAATTCGTAGCATAGCTGGAGGGAGCATCTGGAAGTTGGTTGAGCCAAAGTTTACCTTGTGGTTTTTCGCAGGTGGATGGAGGGGTCGATGCGGTACGCCACGGCCTCTGGTTTGGATCCGTCCACTCGCCTTACTCCTCTGGACTCAGACACACGGAACTCTTCCAGCAAATCAAAACCTAACAGCAACAAGGTCAGTGTCAAAGTTAGCTGTCAGGAACGTCTCTCACCGAAAACATCTAGCGTCTATATTCATGTATTTGCACAACACTTTTTTTTTTATTTTGAGTTTGAAGGACAGTTGATGATTTAAATTAAATTACATCTCACCACAAGTTAATTATAGAGTCTCACACAAACTGCACTACACAGAAAACCGAATGCTGATCTTTATTTAGTCTTTTTTTTTTTTTTTGCACTCTTCTCTTTTATGTTCTTTGAACTAAGATTGTGATTTCTGCCATGTCTTTGTGATTTTAATGCATTTTTTTCTGTTGTGTGAAGCACTTTGAATTGCCTTGTGTACGAATTGTGCTCTACAAATAAACTTGCCTTGCCTTGCCTATGAATATATGCAACTGCAACTTGTAAAATATCTTAACATGCCGTATAAATAAAGTTTTCCCATGACTTGCAGCAAAAGTGCCCTTGCAAAACACGTTTGCAGCAAGTACTGTATGCAAAATACTATTGGGAAATAAGCTCTAAACCCACTTGAATGAATGATGTAGTTTTGTTTTTATTACGCTTGAACAGCATAAAAACTGTCTGCTAAGGATTCTTGTACCATAATCATATCTGTGATTTATTAATTGTTTATTGAAATCATTAGGCACTGACACACAGGGAGATTCTAAAGGAGTTCAAGATGGTTTTACAAACAAACATGTAAAGTGGTTAGTGTGTAATAACATGGGGTCGTGTATAATAACCTTATATGACCTTGTGAACTCTGGCAGTTCACTTGAGACTCAAAAGGAAGTTTTAATAGATGTGTTGCTGCTGTGAGGGAAAATAATTTGCTTTCTGTGACAAACAGTGGCATCTGCTGGTACAGCTCAGTTACTACAACAGTAAACCAAACTAAACAGGGCTAGGGTAGAAAGAACGATACCAGCATCAATAGATTTTTTTACAAAGAGATACATAATTTAGAAGCATAATGGAGGATTTTATTACTGTAATAAAAAATATCAAGAATGTCAGAAACTTACTCTGTAATTTTTGACAGTGGGTCAATCCGCAGATGACAAAAAGTGCTGCAAACACCAGTGGGTTTTTAGAAGATGGCATTTTCAAGTCACTTGTGAAGGGCTATAAGTGCCTACAGTCCAGCAAAAAGAGAAGAATTATTGTCTTGTAGATTTAGTCCGTTTTTTCTTCAAAAACCTGCACCCAGAAACAACAACGTGTAAATCTGTGGGTCCCGATTTTACACATATCTTTTTTATTAGCAGCATCATATTACTACTGTAATACTGTAACTTCTGTGTGTGGATTTAAAAAAAGATAAATTAATTATAATATAACTGAAACACAATTAGTTAAACATGTTTCCAATATTTATTAAAAACAATTTAATACAATCTGGACCATTACATACATTGAAGAATCTATTATCCTTGATTTTTCACATCCTAGGCTCAATTTGTCATCTTAACATACATAAAAAACAATATATAATGGCAAAGAATTACTTACATATTTCTGAAAAAGACAATCCTTTGTTTCCTCACATGGAGGTGGCCCGTTCCCAGTGTTAGGATATATTCCCAGTCTAAAGTGCCAATGTCTGAGCTGAACAGGAGAACCATTCAAACTAAGCTCTTCAAGTGATTGGACTGTGACCCCGGTGCTCCACTCTACCGGTGGTCCCCAGGGGATCCGCCTGCCCCCATGGGCCCCTGCGATGTCCATCAGCAGTTCAGCAACCGTCATATGAGTCAAATATAGGTGAACATAGCAACTGCCCCATGACAGCAAACATCACGTGAATGAATGAGCAACTTACTGAGAAGCATGCATTTCAGATAAAAATGTACTGAAAGCCCCAACATTTACTTCATTGAAGAAATGTATGTTACAAGAACAAATACATGAATGAAATATTTGATCCAGTTAATTGACAGTTTTCATTGTGTGCAGTGCTTCAGTGTCTGTTCCGCTGAGAGACAAGTGTAGTATGTCACAGCTAAACTCCAGATGCTCTGCAAACATTCCACCAAGAGAGCCCCAAACGCACTCCCAGCATCCATCCATTTACCAACTCAAACCCAAAGATACAGTGTGATTAAAAACTTGACTTAAACTTCACTTAGATCCACTTGAAATGTACAAAAATGGGAGATTCAGGGGTGTTTTAATACCTTATGAAGTAGAGAGCAAACCGCAGATGATATAGTATAGTATATAAGTATAAAACACCCATGCTGATAGGTTTCAGTGGTAGCTTGGTGCAAGCAATTTATTACAAATTAAATTTTACAAGAACAATTTCAGTTCTACCGAAATTAAAAATACACAGACAAAAAGGATGCACATGAGAATGTTTACATAAAGTGTCGTCTTTAGGTGAAAGCACAGGCTAAAGTGGGCAAACTGAACCGGGCTGTGGACATGAAGCGCTGTGATTACAAGGTTTATGCTACTTGGTTTAACTAGACAGAGTACACGTTTTTGCAGTGCTTAAGTTATATTGCATTGTTGTTAATGCATGTTGGCAGTTTAGCATAGCACTTAAATAGTTCACTGCGATGCCTTGAATGGTTCAATAATGCACCACTCAGTCACATATGAGCAAATACATAAATACAGTACATTCAGTAACTCTCAGAGCACTATTCTCACATTGCCTTCATTATTAGTTTACAAACTATAGTTTTTTAGTGTTCATCAAACCTACACAGGTTTTGCTTCAACAAAATACCTTAAAACAATCTTGACTTTTTCACAAAAAGAAAAAATAAATACAAACAAAATCAAGGCCATAATCATTCGCACTTAATATTAAAACATATTGCCTCTTAACAGAATAATTTACATCTTTGCAACAGTTTAAATAACACTCAACACATTTGCAGTCTTTAAGTATCTGTTTCCAGTGTGTCTTGGATGCGGCTAACGTCTTATCATTCTTTTAGAAGGCCTATCGTTTTGAGGCCTTTGCCAGTTTACTTTTGGGAGTGCTTCTCTTCTGAGGTGTCGGGATCTTGGATGGTTTCGCCCCCTGTTGGCGAAGGATAGATCTGGCTGTTGCCCGGCTTGTGTCGCCTACGGTCTCAGAAGCGTCCGAACACACGGACTGAATATCTGAGATGTCAAAATCTGAAGCATCGCTTCCTCTGCGACTACTGCCTCTGCTCCCTGCTTTACTTCCAGGTCTGCTGAAGTTTTTCTTTGACTCTAAAATTATACAAATGATGTACAATTGACTGGATTAAACTGTGAATACTTGAACACAACTATGTAACTTGAGGGTCAGACTTTTCTTGCTGTACTTACCGCCTGCCGTTTGTGCACGAGCCTTCAGCACAGCAGCATTGATGAGAGTTCCCTCTTCACCGGACTGGAATCCTTTCCCTGACAAGTATCCAGGAAGACGTAACTTGCTTCCTTGAACTGGAGTACTCTGAAAGGGGAAATCATTTAGTTACATGTTTGAGGCGATTGCTTTGTTGCAAAGTATTACATCACAAAAATTATAAAAATTGTAAAATGTTTCAAATCCAGCATGCAATTATTTATGACACAGCAACAGTTACAGAAAAGATAGTTGAGAAAGAATGTGAAGGCCAAATATGAAGTTAAAAGCCATAGACTCAACCAAAACATTGGACATAGTAAATATATGGGATTCTATGTGAAAGGTTTTGGTCAGAGGTTTGAGCGGGGTCAGTGAGAGAGGTTGACAATAGACTGCTTCACACGTGACTATACCTCTGCAGGTGAACTCCCAGAGGAGTCGGATGATTTAAGAGGAGTGGAGGGTTTGCTGTTTGCAAGCCATGGCTTATCATAATTGCGGATTATTTGTTGGGGAGTCTGGGGAACAATGGCAAATCAAATCACACAAACTGATTTTCAAATTAAAAGCTAAACAAAAAAAGCGTGATGGATAAAATGAATAAAAAATGATGAGACAATCAAATATAAAACAGATGAAACATAGGGAAGGTGTGATTAGGTGATTGGGTTTGAGGAGCCGTTTGGAGCCTTTACCTTGGGTGTCCCTGTCACAGGCATGGGCTGGTGAGCGGGACAGCTCACACTGGACATAGATCTGTTTGGTGACGCGCCTCTAGACGACGGCCGAGACCTGCGCCCTCGGTAGCGGAAACTGGCCATGACCTGAGTGGTGCCTTCAGGGAGGATGAACTTCTCTCGCAGCTCGATGTTAGTCCGGCCTTTTGCTACGAAACATCACATAAAAAATGTGAGCCTTCAAGCTAAACATATAACATATCTATTCTGGTGGTGGTGATGATGATTATGGTGATGATGATGAAGCTTTTAAATAAAGCTAAAAAATTTCAATTTCAATTGCCTGATTTTTTTTCTTTTTTAACAACATAATGGACAATCATTGTTTGTTGTCCCAGAAGTATCTTATCTTTAAAACATTTGAACACAACTGAAATGTTTTGATTTGAATGTAAATAAAAAACAATGTAACTAAAAAAAGCAAGTGCACCAAAAGCAAAACACTACATTTTGAACAATTGCGTGGCATGCAGCTACTTCAGCGTCAAACAAACACTATTTTAAATGTTGTGCTGTCACAAAACGCCCATCACTGTAGTTGTTTGTTTGTTTGTTTGCTTGTTTGTTTGCTTGTTTGTTTGTTTGCTTGTTTGTTTGGTTGAATGAATGATTGTCAAACAAAACCTGCAAAGAAGCTGTTGTTACTAACACCCACTACATGCTAAAAGAGAAAACGCTTGTTTAAAAGAGCTGCCGATGTGACATGCATGAACACCGTGTGATCTGAGTGAAGATGGCCCCAGTTTTACTTTTCACCACAAACACAAGCAGCAACACTCAATGCACACATACCACAGGTGGGTTCATGAAGGAGAAAGTTTGAGATTTGCCAACCTATAGGAGACTGAGTAATTGAAGAGTTTGATTCCGAGCGCAACATTTTGCTCCCATGGTGATGAACTAGAAGAAATCATATTGTTCAGCAGAGTTTTAGGGATTAGCAGGAAAAACAGGATCCTACAGGGAAGGAGAAGCTGCACGATGCACAATACATACAACGTTAAGACATTATGTTTTTTGGGGGGTATTTTGTATTAAGCTTTAACATTCGGAGACCATTATCTTACATTTTGTCACAAGTAAACTGCAATATAGATCTAAAGCTTTATAATAGAAACATCCATTCACTTCCTGTTCAAACCTGTAGAACTGATAAGCCCTTCACAGTGGCAAGCTGCAGATTTTGATGTACACGGTTTTATTGTTGAAAAGGCTACAGGACATTCTTTAACCTTAGATGTGTATGACATGAAGTCTCAATGTTTTGTATGGCCGTAACTAAGAACAGAGCAGTGGGCGGCGGTAAGGGGGATACATTTTCTGAGCACTCAACCCACAAATACAGGACCATTTATAATTACTCAAACATACATGAATCAATCAAAAATACTGAGCTGAGGGAAAACTGTTGTAACATGGTTAAAAGATCTTTCCCCTTTAAAGATGGAGGAGGAACACTGGAAAATACTCAAAAATGAAATATTTAAACATATATTAGTAGAGTTTGTAATTTGTAAAATAATCATTGAAATGAAAGATTATCAGAACAGAGGTCAATCTTTTTCTTTTTTTTTTAATTATTATAAACTTACCTCTGCAAGGGTCATTTTTGACAAGGAACTCATCCAGAGCCATCCATCCTCCCCCGACACGCACCATGACCGTGCTGCGCAGTATTCGCACCAGACGCAGCTGCTGGGAGTCTCCAAACTACAGCACAGACACACAGTTAATACATAGATTCTTATAGAAAAAAACTATCTTTGCGAGGATAGGATTGATTTTAGGTCATTTTACACAGCAGCATGACAGTGTGTTACAGGCAAAATGTTCACACAGACACAAAGAGCTTAATCCAACTGCCTTTTATTTGTTTGTGTCATCAGCACTCTGAGGCAATACAAGGCTTTTATATAACTACAGCATATTTTGACTTGACCTCTGCCATTTTGTTGCATTGTCAGCTTTTTTAATTGTTTTGTTTACCACCGTCTAGCACTAACTGTGCTTTACCACTAGGGGGTGGTACTGCAGTGTTTAATGGCTCGACTAGTATGAAGGTAAATGGTAGCTATTGTGGTGACACAAGCTAAATGTCAGCCAGTTGGATAAGACCAAAGTTAAGATCAATCACATTTTCACAAGACAATCACAACTGCATGCATTCTGTCGTCTCACATCACAGTCGGACTCTACAGCAGTCTCCTGCAGTCCAGTGTCGCAGTCAACTACACGCAGCTAACGCCGTGCATTGACAGTGATGCAGAGAAACAGCAGCTCGCTCTTATGGCACACGACATCACCAATGATTCATATAATTACGATCCACAACAGAGTAACACGCAAACATGACCATACACTGATGACTCCCTGTGGACTGAAATATGGCTCATACGGCTAATAATGTTGCATTGCTCGATCATCAATATGATTTTATGGTGATTTTTTGTGATTAAATACATATGATTAAATACAAGGTGATGGATTTTTAAAAAATGGACATGAAACATCTTAACCAGTTTAAAAGTTACCAGTATACAGCTTTCCAATACTTCGTGTAGGTGTGAGGTATGATTGTGATTTTCCCTGTTTGCTATTGTCTCATCGCCGATTATGGAGTCATGTAAGCAGTGAACGAGACCAAACTGTCAAAAGAGTTACGTGGGTTCAGTGTAGTGTTATACAATGCAAAAGTCTTATACTGTATTGATACGGTGCCACTATGGCATCAATCACAACTCCCACCAGCCTTACTGCTACAAGTTTCAGAAAGCATGAGCTTTTATTAGTAATAATAAATACACTATTATTATATATTGTAACATGCAGCCTTTAAACAATATTTGCAAAGAAAAGGTAACCCAGTGTCTAGCTTTAAAAATGCCCAACTATGAAAATAAAATAAAGTTATCCAGCCAATATTGAGCTTGATCAAAGGCAAGGCAAGCACACAGAAAGCATTATTTACCAAACGGCAAAGCTGATGAATAAATGCACCATGATTTATTAGAGATATGGGTTCAAATGGGCTTTAATAAATTAAATATGACTTCCTGAAACTCAAAAGCAGACGACTCCACTGCTAGCTACCTTTATCTAGTATATAACTGAAAAAGGAGTGGTCAGTTTTTCCTTAAGTTTAAGTATTGTTTTTCTACTTCTGAGTTCCAGGCAAAAAGCAGGCAGGATTTATGGCCTGGGAGTGTTAGTTGTAGAGCAAATACGGCCAATGAGAAAGGCTTGACAAGGCACAGAACAGAAGGAGAGACAAGGAAGAGGGCAGTGTACCTGGTTTCCAAGGTAAAACTGGTGATATGAGGAACAGAAATGGTAGAGGTTAGATTTTGATGGAAGTGGGTACAAGGACTCACTATATTAGACTGACAGTCCTGGATCTACTGTAAAAAGTGATGTCTGCTTACCCGATATTTGTTGGCCCCAATTTGTTCCACTTGGAAACGTTTTGGGCATTTGCACTTAGCAACCTGTCGTGTAACCTAAACAGAAAGCAATGTTAGAAAAAAATTTTTTTAATATGTTTTTGTTTTGTTTTTTACCTCATCTTCAATTTTGTCTGCATCAGTCAAAGGTTTGTAAGCATCTTTGTTGGGATGTAAAGCTGCAACAAATTCATAGTAGTCTATGTAACCGTCCCCATCTCTATCAAATATGTCGGCCACAGCACTCATCTCCAGTCGGCTGGTGGGGAATCCTACGATACGAAGCATTATTTAATACACGTCCGATGGAGGATTCCTCTACGAGAGACTGAGACTCACTGGAGGACAGGATGCCCTCGATGAACTCTTGTCGCGTCACTTTGCCGTCTTGATCTTTGTCCATCCGGCGGAAGAAATCCATGACTCTGGACTTCTTGTGGTTCATCCACCGCATGTAGCGCTTACGCCACACATCAAAGTCAAAGTTGGCAAATTCTTTCAGCTGCAAAAATAACAATTAAAGATGACATGTTCCAAACACTAAAGAGCTACAATAACCATTCTTGTAAAGCTGTTCCGATGACAGGTTACCTCCTCTAATCTGTCCAAGGCGTCATTTAGTTTCCTTCTCCTATCCAAAGCCAGCAGCCAGACATGCTGCCACTTGCTGACCAGCAGGTTAACCTGTGGGTTCTTGGTTTCTATTGGAGCCTGTGTGGCTGAAGTATACATTGTTTGTGTGGGAGAGCGTTTTCCTGGAAGTAAAAAGAGGACTTTTCAGCATGTAATAATCCAGTTTCTTTCATCTCAAAACAACTGCAGACTGCAGGCACAGAGCGGCGCTGACATCATGCCAGGTGCTACACTGCACACTGTGACTCCACACCGGACCAGATGGCTCTGGTCACGCCCTGTTCAAGAGACTTACTTCCTGTTCTTCCCTTTTCTAGCACTGGGATGTGTGACTGGACGTGAGGCTCCATGGTAGCCTTCCTCTTGTGGGTCTTTGTAATTTTATCAACATCTGGCTGCTTTCTTGTCATTTCCTCCATGAATGCCTTCAGGGTAAAACAATGATAAAACTCCAATTTAAGCAAGAAAATGTATTTTTTAAATATTGAAAATTGATTATTACTTGATGTTCTGCTATAAGCGTCTTTATCTCCTCTATCTCGTCTGGAAGTGTTTCTTTGTCTTTATCACCAAGGTTTGTTTCTGCCCATTGCAACCACATCAGAAGTTTGTCCAGTAGATCCATAGTGGCTAACAGCTCATTCAGGGCTGTGGTCAGTCTCTGCTGGTACTGTCTGCTCCAGGCTTGTACCTGCTCACCAATATTAGAAACATGACTTACTATTTAACGAAAAGTTAGTGCTATAAACTGTGTTCTATTTCCATCTTAATGACCGCCAGAGGGTGGTGCTGAAAGCACTTAATAATTCCCTTTGCGCATGTGCAGAGAATCATTCAGTGCTTTCAGCATCACCCTCTGGTGGTCAGTGGGGATGAAATAGAACCGTAGTTAACTTTTGTTTTATATGCAACTCTGACCTCTTCAAATCGAGCTTTAATGATGGTGTTCCAGTGCTTGACAGTTGTGATAGAGTCGGGATGGCATATGCTCAGAATAGCCTCCCCCATTGCTGTGGCTTTATTGAGGGACACTCGCTTTTCCTCCAGTTTTTTTATAAAGTCCTGTACATAAATTCGATAACATTACATAATATATATAAAAGATGACTATGTAACTGGCAGAACAAGTGTCTTGCCTTGTGTTGCTCGATAAGCGCCCTCAGCGCTTCCTCATCATCAGGTAAACTGCCATGAAAGCGCAGACTTTGTTCAGCTTCAGCCAGCCACTCCAGCAGGATGTGGACCGTGGAGTGAAACTCTTCAGCCTGGAACAAGAGCACACACATGAGGCTCACTGTTGCTCTTGTCCTGTTGGGGAATGAGCCTCTCTGTTACCTGACTCAGGGCCTGCTCCAAACGGGCCTGCTTGGAGACTGACAGGTTACACACACTCTCCCAGCGTGAGCTCAGCTCTTGCATCTGAACTTTGACCCACGAGGTGTCATCATGACTGTTGTCCATCAAATCTCGAGCTGAACGCTTGAGCGCCTGTACACCGACTGTTCTCTTCCCCATCTCCTTCTGGAAAACCTGTGCCAAGAGATTTCAGGAGTATTAGCAATAAATAAAAAAGGGTTAGGGTTAAATTTTGATTTTGAAGTTGCTGGTTAAATTTATCTCATAAAAGAAACATTTATGGGAATTTGATTGTATTGGAGCATCGTACCTTGTGGTTGTCTATCAGGTTTAGAACCAGGTCAATGTCTCCATGAACTGGCTGATCTTCAGCCAGCTGAGGCTCAACTCTGTACAACCAGTCAATCAGGGCCTGCAGCGCATCTGTGAACTGGCCCGAGAACAATAGGGCCTCCTCCAGTTTGTTTTGTCTGGGTGCATAAATCAGTGAGTTGAGAAAGAGTACTTCATATGTATCTAATAGTAGTCACCGTGAAGAAACAAAGGCAATACAATTTCTTACCTCTCAACTGACTTCCCACAAACAGTGTCCCATTTGTCCCTGAGTTCACTCAGCATGTCGTCAAGTTTCTGTTGATCGTCCTGAAGGGAGGTCTTGTCTTTTAAGGCACGGCCCGTTCGAGACGTGGTGTCATAAACAGAGTGTTTGCTGCCAAGGGCTTTTTGAAACTCCTGTATAACATGTAAATCATGTGCATCAATAAAAGTACATGTCTGTGGCAAATACTTTCAGATTATGGATGGTGTATTTTGTGATGAGAAAATTAGGTCAAAAGGGAAGAGCCACCCCAAAGCAAGATCATTTTAATACATTTGTTTCAGTCCATGGCTCGGATAGGATTAACACAGCGTAGTCTTCTAACATGGACAGTCTGTAACAAGGGCATAACTAATCCATTGTGTACACCCATTGAACAGTCTCACCAGTTTATATGCCAAAATCAGCTCTGGACAGTAGTTGCATAATATTCAGTGTTTCTAATTACAAAAAGCTGTTACCTTGTGCTGAACCAGTTGACTCTTGATTTTGTCTGGTTCATTTGCAATTTCCACCTCTGAGTCCAGGCTCCTCTCAGACTCGTCTAACCACTCCATCAGTTTGTTCCAGCTTTCATGAAACTGGTAACAAATACGAGAGAAGAAAAATGAATTAGTTCACATAAAGACAAATACCATTATTAAGGCTATCAAGTGGGCTTGTATTATGTTCTATGCAGATAATGGGAACAATCAGCTATATTTTTAGCACAAATCTCTTTACCTGTTTAGCTCTTTTCTTTGAGTCGTCCAGTAGCCGACCTCTCTCCACAGACCTTTGAACCAGTTTTTCCCAACGGCCTTGAACACTGATCAGCAAGTTTTTGATAAGGACCACATCTTGTTTCTGGCTAAAATATTTGAGCTGTGTCCCGGTCTTGTCCAGTTCGATGATGTGCTCTCTATGTGCGTTTACCTCTGTTATAAACATCTGCACAGAATGAAAACAGTACAAAATCCTTTTTTTCATCTTTTTTTTCTTTTTAATAAATATATCTCTAGCTAACTTACCTTATGTTCATCGATCTGAAACAATATGGTCTCTAAAATGAGTGAGGCTGATGACACCATGTTTAGCGTCTGCTCGCCCTGCGTTAGCCAGTTTATGAAGTCTTGCAGCGAGTTGTGGAAATCTGTGGCCAAAGTCAAAGCCTCTTCCAGTTTAACCTGTCAACAACAAATGGGTCATTGTACCTTTGAAAATCATTGTACTGCTGCCTGCAGTTGAGTAGTCACTGGTCACCCCTGCTTTAAAAAACAAACAAACTTATAAATCCTTGTAGGGAAATTTATCCTCTGCCTTTGACCCATCCTTCAGTAGTGCTGAGGCCACCTGTCAGCTGCAGTGGGCGCCGTAGTGCAGGATTGAACCTATTGTGCATGTTTTGATTTCATAATACACTGTCCTGTCTAATAAAGCCGGGCAAATCTTAATTTTAATCAGAAAACAACTTCTAGGTTTATTACGGTGTTAGCAAACTATGACCTTTTCTATTCCATTTTTATACAAAGTTGATGTCTCCGGGCAGGTTTAATGGTGAAGCAATGAGGTTTTAATTCAATGAGAAAACAGCAGCACTGAATAACATCCGTTTGCTACAGCCGAGACTGGTGGTTCGGACTGATTACGGACCACTAATTCAGTGTTGATGACGTCACAAATCTAATGTGATGTTTTCCTTAATTAAATATATGTCTTTCATCTACCTTTTAGTACAAGGAGTGTGGATTCTATTTGGGATAAAGTTTTATCAGTGCAACAATGTATGTTCAAATGTCACAAGGCCAACAGATACTGATCCAAGATTTGCCCGATACTGAATACTTTGAAACAGGACCAAAGTTAAAATCAAGGCCATATTTGGAGCTATAAGCACCTGGTTTGTTGGCCAAAATATTTAATTATATTAAGTCAGTATATTGGGTTGGGATTATTATATGACATTTACTATAGTATAATACATCCCAAACTATCTTGACAAGCCACGTTATAGGTGGGCAAGCAGAAGGAAAAACAGTTGTTTGACAGTGACTCAGAAAACACACATGCTTTTCTCTAACCACATCCTGAGCCTCCCAGAAGAATATGAGCGTTAGAACAGAAACAGCAGACACACAAATAATGACCGCTCATTGTAGCTAATCATATCAGCATCCTATCTGCCTCACACTCTCATCCCAATACCATAAATCACATTCTTACCTTTCTGTCAGCAATCTTTGCCTTCGCAGTTTCCCATTTCTCTGTGAGATTGGCGAGGTCTTGCTCCGTGTTGCTGTCTGGGCCCTCAGGCATCACGGACAAGAGCTGTTGACCCTTGTTGATGAGCTCCTTGTACAGCTCCTCCTTTGCCTCAAAGGCAGAGCAAAGTTCCTGCATAAAAACACATTTTAATGATCAAGTCGATTTAAATAGTTGGGATTTAAACATAGTCACTTAGTGGTGTATCTGAAGTCTGCATGACATATCTTGGAAAATTCAGACCAAAAATTATGAAAGAAGAAGTAAAACCAAGACTGTTATTAAAGTCTTGTTATAGTTTATAAAATGTGTTATCATTTTCAACATCGTAAGGAAGTAAAATGTAAGATTATTCAGAACACTGTTTTGAGGAATCACTCACAGAGAAAGTGATTAGGAAACAATAAACCCCTAAAAGGAGGACATTCCTACATGTATTAAACTTTGCTATGGCCAAATCAATTTAAAACACTTGGGGGGCTTTTGTTTTTTATCCAGGATTGATAGACATTGTGTATTTAGCAGTGTCATTTGATTTTCACACGTCGGACTGAACACAGAAAAGACATAGTTTACTTACAAGGCTGCCATCTGCATGCGGCCTTTCATATTGTATAGACATAACACATACCAGATGGGCATTAAGCTGCTCCCGGGCCGTGTCTGGTAAGCCTCCCACTGCCTTTGATGCCAACAGCTGACGCTCTGTGTCTTTGAGCCACTGCTGCATATCTTCTATCTCTCCATGGAAACCTTGAGCCTGCAACACAATACAACCTGAGTCAGGACAAAATGTGTCACCCACATGCATTGTTGCGCTCAGAAAGAAAGATTCAACAAATACATTTATCTTTCAAAGCAATTCAAAATGGAATCAATGTAGGAATTGCTAAATAAAAAAACAATGTCTCTGGAGAAGTACATTATAACTTTTACCATCAACATCAATGCATCAAGCAAACACCATTAATTACATACCTGAAGCAGAGCACTTTCTAGTTGCTGTTTTCTCTGCTTGGCCTTCTCGAGGATGGCTTTCCACCTAACGTTCAAGTTCTCAAGCTTACTCTGCAGACTAGAGGCTTCTTCTCCAGCGCTAGATGCCACCAAGTCATTGCCAGCTTTGTTCACGGTCTCGACAGTTGTTTGATGAGCCAAAACATCGATTTGGAGAACCTGTAAAAGATTAACAGAACATTTTATTCACTTGATCACTTCTTTTTTACTCTGTTAATATGAATGACATACTGATGTTCAATTTACATTTATAAATTAGCTTGTAGAAAATGACCTACATGATGTTTGGCGAGCTCTATCTCCATAGCTTTAGGGTCTCCTCCAGTCTTCCTCTGTTCTTTGAGGAGCTCCTCTGTATGGCTCATCCAGGACAACAGTTCATCCAGAGCATGTTGGAACTGCCCGAGAGCCAGCAGGCCTGCCTCCAGTTTGTGCTAGATTAATCACAGATTAAAGCATAATTATTATTGAAAAGCAGAACATTTAACAGGCCTCTGTTTAAAAGCCCTGTATACATCTTTGTCAATGCCTGAGGGTTTCAAGTCATTCTTAATCGTACTTGTCGACTGATGATCTTCTCATCCAGATTGTCCCAAAGCATCTTGAGCTCAGACATAGGCTCCTGGATGGCACATCGGTCAGCCTCTTCGGTGGCTTTTTTAAGCAGCAGCCCTGCCTGGTGATTCAGGCGCTCCATCTCTATCTGCAACTGGTAGGACTCGCCTTTGAACTCCTGGCACAAAGAAAAGCACACACTGTCAGTAAACATTAAGTACAAAGAAGCAGTATGTAATGAAAATAAACAGCAGAAATCCTTTAGTAAAAGAAATGAGAACAAGTAGATAAAGGTAATCTACTACAAACCTTTAATTTTGAACATGGATATAACAAAAACTCTGTAGGTATTTTATAGAGAATGCTACCTTAAGCTCAGCGATCTGCTGCTTGACAGTTTCCAGGTCGGTGCCTACAGGTGACATTGAATCCAGTTTGCTTTCCAAAATATCGACCCAGTCAAACATACCCTGTGTGCAGAGCATAGAATCCATTGTTCAGGACAAAACAGGTTTTCAAAAGAATCAGGTTTCACTTTTCCGTTAGTCATCCTTGGGGAAGAAGCACTCATGTGCTAGATTATCACCATTTATAATGTCTCTGGTGACATTTGTTCTATTTGAGAATTCAAAATTTTGACTCTAGAGACTGGGAGAAATCAAGATTTTTCGACGTTTGTCCTTAGGGTTTAACTTTTGTTTGCCAAACCACCATGGGCTGACACATTACTGACAGCAGTAACTCTATCTCTCGGCTTTAGGTGGTGCTATCAGCTAACATGGTCAAACATTTGACTTTGTTTATATCAAACTGCCTGAGTGAGTGAGTCACCACCTGAAAGTGAGGTAGTCCATATAGCTTTAGATTCTAAAATTACTTTTTCACTGTAAAATGGCGGTTGTCTCAGGCTGAGTGAATAACGCAGATGGTGCTAATTAGCTAAATTAAAATGTATTTATAGGCCCAGCTGTTTTAAATATATCTAACAGAGGCCGGCTGCTTTAGTCTGTCTTTACCATTTCAATTGCAACTTTAAAAGTATCAACTTTAAAAGATAAAAGTGAATTCATTCCAATAGAACATTACCGTAAAATACTGTATTTTGTACATTTATACAGACTCGCACAGTTTTATCCTTTCTTCTAAACTGAAACATTATTATACCTGTAGCCCGTCCTGAAACTGCACAGCGGCCTGCATTGCTTCTTCAAGTCTTTCCCCTCTCTCCTTCCAGCTTTTATTTAGGCTTTCCCAAGCTGATGCCACCTAAATTCACAATCAAAAATGTTAACTAAAACATATAAATAGCAAGATACTTTCTCATAATAAGCAAACATTGCCTCATCAAGACTTTTCTTTATGACAGGCTTATCGGGCTCTCCACAGGCAAGCATCAGCTCAGCTCCTTGGTTTTGAACAGCATCAAGTTCCTCCTGGAGCCCATCAATCTCTTCTTTGAAGCCCTAAAATACAAAACACAAATAAACATTGTCCTGCCTGTGTTTTATCAGGTTTGAATTGATCCTTTTGGCATAATTTTTACCTCCACAAACTCTTGCTGCTGCTTGACCACAGAAGGGTCCACTCCAGGCTCCTCTAGCTCCCTCAGCAAGTCCTGGCTGTCTTTGATGGTCACAATGAGGGCGCAGTGATCGCACCAAAACCTGTCCGCCAAGTCCATAACATCCAGGAGCTTCACCTCTCGCTCCTCTACCAGAGCTTGGATTTCATTCCATAGGAATACCATCTTGTCTAGTTTGTCTTGCACAACTTGTGGTACAAATCATAATAAATATCAATACCAAAAATACTGACAATTAGTCATTTTCACAGCATATAGCCTACCTTTAGCAGATGTAAATGTGTCTGCGCCTTCAGATCGTGCCACCATCTCCTCGCCTCTTTGCTTCAGCATCTCATATGAAGGCTGAAGCTTCTCCAGGTCCACTGACACAGACTTGTTTTCTGCAATCTGCTCTTTAATCTTGTCCAGTTCCACTGAGATGGACGGAGGCTGACGAAGACGTTCAGCAATTCTCTCCAAAGATTCAAGCATGGGGTCAATCTTGTCATGGAACTAGATAAAGTAGAAATATTTTAATAATTGATGGGATATTTTAACTAAATTGGACTTGTGGCCAACATATTGTGTTCTCGATTGTCACCTGTGTTGATTTGGTGATGGCTTCGTCTAAAGTTGCTGCTCTTTGCTTGACGTCAGCCTTGAGTTGAGTGTAGAGTTGGTCTGCAGTGATGTACTTTTCTCGGATGGAGACTCCCTCTTCTGGGCTCAGCTCAAGCATCTGGGGACCGGTCTTATTCATCTTGTCAATGTGTGGTTTGTGTTCAGCAATCAACTCCCGCATTTGCTAAATAAGGAAATATGAATTAATTATGATTTATTATGGATAAATATATGGTTTTGTAGGCATGTTTTGTTCTTACTCTGAGCTCCTCCTGCTGTTGTTTAAGTGTTTCATACTCAATAGCGGGTGGTGCCAGCTGACTGAAAGCCTTTAGAGTCTCCTGAAGCCATGGCCACATTTCTTCAAACGTTTCCCAAAACTGTGCAGCCAAAGACTGGGCTCTCTCCAGCTGTAAACACCTCTCAGAGTTCAGCTGACTGACAACACCATACTTCTCCAGGAGGGCTTGTGTCTTGGCCTGTGTAGAAATCTTCATGTTACCTTTTGTTTATGTTTTTAGAAGAATCTAACCAGTTCTATTTCTGATACGGTACCATTATTGCTTCTTTTCCCTCTGGGGTTTTGTTGTTCATGACAGCCTTTCCTGTTCTCACAATGTCATCCACAGCATCTTTGTGTCTCATAATGTCCATAGAGAACATCTGAAAAACCAGTCAAGTGAGTTAGGCAAGATAAAAGCAAGTGTTTACTTACACTGTGTAATGGATTACAGTCTAACCTTCTGGGCCTGGAGCTGTGCAGTGGTTTGGTCCTGCATCAGTTTGATTTCATCTACACTGAGTAACTTCTTCTCCACTTCAATCAGCCAGGCGAGCTCGGTGTCAGCCGACTGTTCAAACTAGATGTAGAGAATATTATATAAATATATAGTATTACAATAAACACATTGTATATGAGACATTGTGAGTATGACTAGAAAAAACATGACTATTTCCTGTACCTGCTGAGATTTGAGTATATCTGCATTGATCTGGTTGACTTGTTGGCTGATGTCATCACATACACTTCTGTAGCGATCATTATCTTCAGTGATCAGTTTGTCCAGACTTTCTCGGGTGTGCCAGGGGATCATATCCAGGAGCGAGCTACTCAACTCATTCAGTTTGTCTACCACAAGTTTGTTGTTCTTGGTTTCTTTTAACAACTCCTGCACAGATTATTAGTATTACATTTAAAGCAGAATATACACATTTGCATATTTATATTCTTAATACTATACCATTTCATTTTTCATAAAACATACCTTTTTCCTGTTCTGAACATCAGTCACTTGATCGCTGAAGCCTGGTGTATCATGAGCAGCAAATGTATTCATCTCGGATTCAACTTTTTCGAGCCAGTTACTCAGAGATTCATGAGTCTGGTGCAGTTGTGTCGAAAGACCTAAAACCTTTTCTAATGTCTTCAACACATTGTCACTCATGGTGTTGATCTCTGCATACTTTGTTTTAATTCCATCCAGTTTACCTTGAATTACAACCACTTCATCACCTAAGGAATAAGAGATCAGAGGCACATTTTTGACTACCAGTTGGGAAAACATGGACTACATTAATGTTCTATGTAAGTGTACCCAGTTTTTATATAGAGTATAATAGTATTAAAGACGTGCCTGTTGTTTGTTTCAGAAGCTCCATCCCATTAAAAATGGCTTGGTCCACGTTCTTCTTTCTCAGCTCAATATCACTTTGTAACATCTGCTTGTGAAATAGAGAACAATTAGTAAACCATTATATGAAATGATACATCATCATTCAACAGTTTTCTGCTTGATGTAAATTAAGAGTAAAATGATATATGATAAACAACATGGATTAACTCAAATATGACAGAGATAAAGTTTGGCCTAGAGTAGGAGGCTGTACCCGTTGGTCTCGGAGCTGTTTTTCAAGTATGTCTGTCGTGTAGTCCGCCACAGAGACTTCACTCAGTGTGGTGTGCACATCGCTGAGCCAGTTCATGAGTGCCACTTCGTCCTCTCCGAACAGCTGAGCGTTTGACAGGGCCTGCTGCAGCATCTCGGCCTTCCTCCTGCACCTCTCCTGGAGCTCTATGTAACCAGACTGGGCTGCATCCAGTTTGTTCTGAACAAACTCCTTATCATCCACGGAGCTCACAGTTTTTAACATCTGACCCAGATTGACTGCCTGAAACAAGTCTTTACTTTGTTTCATGATGTCCTCCTCTAAGGCCTTGCCACGGAATGGGTCAAAACAAGGAAAATGGGTGCATAACCAAAACACAAACATAAAACAAAAAGGATGAATGCAAAAGGTAAACCAAAAAGACAAACTAAACATGATGAACACGTAAAACAAAGCCAAACCAATGTGTGATGGATTTTGTTACCTTTTGTTGAGCAATCTGTTTCTCCAGTTTGGATGTCTCAGTGCCGATGGGCTCAGCGTGTGAGAGGAGTTTTTCAGTGGCATTAAGCCACTCACTGAGAGGCTCCAGAGTCTCATGGAACTGCTGAGTGACCACAAGGATGCTCTCCAGCTGTTTTTGTCTGAAACAAAATATTTATATTTATATTATTAATATTACATATTTGTATATTGAGGAAAAAGTGACCTCTTTATGGAAGCTATCCGACTAAATACATAAATAATGGGTATACATGTGAAGTAACTACATCAGTTTTCTACATACTGGTAATCTTTCATAGTGGTTGCTACATGTATCACAATACAAACCTGTTTTCTGCCTTCTTGAGCAGAGTATCCCACCTTTGCCCCAAGCACTCAATCTCTTTGGCAACCTTTTCTTTCTCCGCAGCCTCTGTCGGTTCAGACATCTTCCCTCCCTCCTTCTGTATTAGCTCCACTGTTGGTTTACGGTCGTCCAGCAGTCTCTGTAAGAGCTGTCACACACAAACAAAGAGAGGAGTTATTGGGCGCCATTATAACCTGGGACTACTTTTCTGTTAAAAACAGAAACTCCTCACCAATTTTCCATTAAATTAAATGCTTTGTGTCAAACAAAACGTTTGACAATTACATGACATCAAAGTAAGAGGAATGGTTGCTATAAAGGCTATACATCTTTGGCAAATGCAAGTTTATTGTTGATTTAAGTAGCTTAGGAGTCTGTACAAAATGTGTAAATAAACAATGAAGACATTTACTTTCTGCTCTTGTATCTGTGCTTTGACCACTTTAAACTCTGCAGAAGGTGGTTTCTGATTGGCCACCAGCTCTTCTGTGTCAGTGAGCCAGCTGAGAAGAGACTCCAGTGCATCCTGAAACCTCCCACAATGCAACAAGGATTCATGCAGCTGGGCTGAGCGCTCAGCAATCTGAAAAGCACAGTATAAAAATATATTTTTCACCATGTTACATCAAAAAGGAAATGGTCAAGAATCATATCTTTAGAGTAACCACACCTTTTTATTTAAAGTATTCCACTTAGTGTTAACATCATCCAAGTCTTCCTCTAACTTCTTTGTGGTGCCTTTTGCAGCAGTCTGGACCAGACTCTGGCCAAGTGAGGTGATGTCCTGAAGCTGTGCTTGCAAAGGGTCAATGTCTTCTTTTTGAAATGCCTAAAGACAGACAGAAACAAGAACTTGAGATGAATCAATCAAATTATGAAGAAGAAAACAAGATTTATACTTGTTTATAAGAGAAATTTGAGGATGTTTGCAAATTAAAACGTTTTGATGTTTTGTTTTGAATTGTTAATTGCTATAGCAACAGTGCTAGATTTTCATCATGCTGACACATATAGAAAACGTAAATTCATGTGTAATGAGATAGGAAAGGGAACCATCAGACACTAAGAAAACACTAATTAAAATACCATGCATTGTATGAACCCCCTGCTGACCCTGTTAAACAGTCAAACCCTAGTTGAAGAGTGGTTATTTTAGGCACCTGTGGGTTGGGGAGAACTGTTGTGTCGATATCCGAACATGCAGCTATGGCATTCAAAAAGAACTCGATCTCGTGCTCTCCAGCCTGCTGTAGTTCTTCTAAACATTTAGGCAGACAGGCCTCCACAGACTGCAGAAACTCCTCCAGCTCCTCCAGGTTGTATCTGGATGCTCCCAGTTGAGAGTTTTGTGTGTTCGTTTGCTGTCGGCACTCAATGGGTAATGTTACAGCGTTCCTGTATGTCTCAGGCTGAGTGACGACTACACTAACCAGCTCACAGTCCTCTGCACTGGGCACATCCTCCAGCAGCTCTGCGGTGGACTGCTCCTCATAGTCTCTCTTTGAACGCCAACCTAAACTTTGAACTCTCGACCCTGAACCTGAGGAAGATCTGTCTTTTCCTTTCAAATTAAATTTATTGTGTCTCCCCTCCTGTACCAGACTGTAACTGTGGTACAGAGACGCACTGTCCCGTGCAGGAGAGTAAAGGAATTCCTCCTGTCCAGAGCTTAGAGACCGCCCTGTCTTCAGCTCTCCAGACATGTGCATTGCCTCTGAAGAGGACAGACTTCTTGTCCCAGGACCAACTCTTTTGTTGGGATGGTGAATGTGTCGGTCTCTCTCTACAGTAGGGCTATAGAGTCCAGAGTCATCCTCAGATGTCAAGGAGCTGGTCATACTTTGTCCCCTCCTGCCATTGATGAGCGCAGGCCTCTCAGTGCTCCCAGAGCACAGGGTCCCACTGCGGCTAATGTATTCGCCCAGATTTCTCGGAGCAAATGACCTCCATGAGCGCCGATAATGAGGAAAGTCCTTCTTCTCTCCTGCCTGAAAACGTGACTTGGGCAACACTGTATCAGAGGCTCTTATCATGTGTCCATTAAGTTTAAGTCCCTCAAACACTGCACGCTCATCCAGCATGGTGGCTTTTCTAGTGCGCAGTTCAAACGAACTGGAGGCAGACAAAACTCCATTGCCACACAAATTGGTGAAGTCCAGGGTGCGTTGTGTGTATGGTAAGGTGCCAGTAAAGTGTCTGGAGGCAAGGCTGCCTTTAGAACTGGAGTCTATCTGCTCATTTAGTCGCACTGTGTCGTAAATGGATCTCTGGGGCACATAACAATCATCAATGTTCAAGTCCTCCTCCTCCCCCTTCCCCACGCACGAAGGGTTTTTTCTCAGGCAGTCTGGTCTGCTGAGAGGCTTACCCATGCCAGAACAATTCACTACTTTCTGGCACAAATAGCTGAGGTAGTTGTTGAATAGTGCAACAAAAATGATTAAGCAGTAAATTAATAGCAATTAAATAGGAATATATACAAGAAAGTTCTAATACATAATTTGTTTTTCTGAAAAATATAATGACATAATAGAAAAATGCTCTGAAGAAATATATATATAAAATAATCAAACAAACAATAGCAGCTTCACAGTATGAAATCTGAATTAGAGGAAAGTAAGCAAAAGTTTCTAAAAACAGTCAACTGTCCAAGCACAATTGCTTTATATTCTTTTCCTTGAATGGCTGAAAATATTCCTCTCATCCAAAGTTCTTTTTAAATCCCTGAAATTGTTGTAAAATCCAGACAGGGTAATCTTCAGTGCAAAGTTATACATCCACAGATGAGTCAGCAGGCTTGTTCAAAAACTGCGTCTTAGTTGTGCTCCGAGCTGGTACTCGTGGATAAACAAAAAACCCTGCTCTTTCTCTTCCATCGCTGCCTGTGCAATGACAGACTCCCTCCTGGCAGGGCTTAGGCCCCGCCCCCGCTCATTATTCAGACAACATCTGCCACAACTCCATTTGTGCTCAGAGCCGCTACGGCACATGTTGATTGGTGGACACATGACCCTTTTCCCCTTCTAATTCCCCATATGTCTCTATGGGCTGCATGACTTCACTTCTAAGCAAAGTTGATCCCATGTCCTGACATAATCGCTTTGTTTTACGGTGACTAAAGGAATGGGGAGTGGAGCAAGACACCGGCTATTCACAAACAAACAAAAAAAGCCTTGCAGGCGTCAGCATTGGCTCCCACTGATGACATCACACTTTTCTGAAATAGATACACATTTTTCTTGTCTCCTCTTTGCCCTCCGTGTGGATGGGTGCTGGGGAGCCAGCAGATATTGTTAATTACTGTGGAATGCTGAGGGAGGCACAGGTCCCAGGTAATTTAACACCAGCGGCCCTGCCAAGTGCATGAAGGGGGCTTTTTATGTCCAGCGAGCGGGACAGGAGAAGAAAAGCGGATGGAAGAGATCATGAGAGGAATTTATTTTGGTTTCCTGGATGGTGCATTTGTTTGGAAGCAGCTGACACCTCATAGTCTCTGCTCTTGACTGGAGCCAGCTGACTAATGAACATATAACTATCTCCCCGAATCCTACATTTACTCCAGTCCAAATATAGACCGCTATTGTAAGTCTAGAGTAAGTATTATATTGAAAAAACAAAAGGATTTAAGATCAGCGGTAACTTGATCATGTTTTCCGAATGATTGCATGAAACTGGCAGTGAGTCAGCAACGTGGCCTCGATGACACAATTTGACTTCCATTAGCTACATTGTACAGAGTCTATGAATCAGTGTATATGAGATACTTGTGAAAGGCGCTGACACTGAGGTAATGTCTGGGAAGCCACAGAAAATGTCCACACAACCCCCTGAGGAGCTGAGTCACAGCGGCTGCCCTATAGATTACACTATTTAGTATATAATCTGGTTATTCACATGCATAGTTTGTATTGATAATAAGATATACTCTTTTTTTGCTTTTAATGTTCTAATAAATTCAAGAGCAAATATGTGAAGTCAGGTAAGTGGATTTCTAAACCTTGACCTAAAATGGTCATACGAGTGTGCTCTCTCTGTTTATTTCTTACAGGCTGCCAATAAAGTTCTGTTCCATGCAAAGAATGGAAAATGAGTAATTTTATGATACTTTAAAAAACTTAATGACATTACTTTGTTATGTCATCAACGGTTTGTTGCTAAAGACAACTGATCCAGTTTGGTCTGTGAGGACAAAGGGTTGGGAGGGGGCCCGGGGAGTTGGACCTATGCCCTCTCAACCAGGACAAGAGAAAGTGGGGGTGAAACACAATGAATATGTTGCTTAGCAACAATCTGAATCAATCACTTCCTTTGTACTTTTGCTGCAAAGACAGAGACCAAACTGCACACAAAATAGACACCCCCACATTTTAATCCACCCCTCTCTACTGCGCTCAGCACCCCTTAATTGAAAAAAAAAATCCCCTGACCTACTATTGGGCTTGATCTGTGTCCTGTGCACATCTGTTTACTGTGCAACATTGTAATGTGATATACACATTTAATTGACATATCCCGAACTGGGTTAATCTGCTTTTTGAAGCCTACACAGGAATTTAGAATATTTTACATCTGTCTACTACAGGTCAATCTGAGGTAAACAAAAACTGAAAAAAATGTAATAATTTATTTTATTCAACAAACAAATTAGGTAAACAAATTGTAAATGAATGTAACCTAAAGGGATTGAAAGGTAAAACCAAATCAACACCAGGCCACTGCTGGCACAGTACAGAGTTGTGAAAGTCCATTAGGAAAAGCTACTCAGCTAATGTTGATCTATTTGTAGGCGTGACTTCATTACTGAATCCACTGACTCAATTGACACCCTGCTGGTCACCACCTGGCTCTGATGGCCCTATCCCGCACTGCCACTGGGCCTGGGCTCTCGCTCCTTTGTTTACGCCACATGCCCCCAAGCAGTCGTCCCATGGGGATTCCTTGTATGGGGCAACGGTGTGAATCGAGAGCGCAATACTAATCTGTAATTCTAGCCACTACTTTACAGCCTCTACTATACCTGGATTAGCATAGCATTAAATATACTATGGTAATAGTATTTTTTTCATATTTGCTTTTGTTATTATGAAGAAAAAAAACTAGCATGGCAATAAACAAACACATATTATGTTGTATGCAGGGCTATAAGAGAGGGAGGCCCAGGAACATGCTACAAGAGATGAATCAATACTAATGTGCAAGGCAAATAGGCCAGGCCCAGTATGTAAATTGGAATTTTGAGAGCAAAGTAGTTTACAATTGAAGCAAATGTACTTCTTGTTTTGACGCCAGAACAAATCACTCACTCTAGAAGATGGTATTTTTCTGTCCTACACACTTAACAATTATATATTTATATATATTAATTATATATTATCATATTATATTATATTTGTTTTTTTTTTTTGTTTTTTTTTCAAGTATTAAGAAATAACATGCATTTGTAATATGGTAATATAATAATTTAAACGTTCAATGAATGTATTATCCTTGATGGAAAAAAATCAAAAAGTTACCTTGAATGCCTCCAGCTGCTGATTGATGATCTCTGTTTCCATGCCAACTGCGTCCTGGGAATCTTCCTTGACCACGGCCTTGTCGAGTTTGTGCACCACTTGTTTGATTTTTCCATACAGCTGCTCTAGATTTTGAAGTGTACACTGCACTTGTGTCTCCCGGCTCTTGGCTCTGTCCAGCAGTTTACCACATTGTTTATTCAAGGCATCCAAATCTCTCTTGAGTCCAATCAGATCTGGAGAATCTTCAGTCTCAAGCATCTTTTTGCATCTGTCCCCAGCATCAGACGTGTTTGACATGAGCTCTTGAAGTCTACCGATAAAACCACTTATGTTGCTTTGTTGTTCTGTAAGTGTATCCAAGTCTAAATCTACTGGAGCCATGTTGTCTAACTCGTCATCTAAATCAGTGAATTGGGTAAACATTTCACGGATGTTGTTTTGGAACTGACCGATGCCCTGCAGTTTACCCTCCAGGACTTGGCAGGTCTCCTCTAGTTTCTTGCTGAGAGTGCTGTATTCCTTCTCTATACTGTCACTTTGCAGCAGGAGGTCGGTCACCCCATCTGCATCTGGGACAGTTACAACCAAGTCCTTGGCCAGACCCTTCATGTGCTCAATCTGGTTTTCTACTCCATTTAGACTCTTGTGTTGGGCTTTCATGTTGGCTAAGTTCTTGTTGCTATGTACACCCTGTGATTCATATGTGTCCATCTGCTTTTTAGCTCCTTCAAGGTGTGATTGAGTCTCTTTGTAGCCATCATTAAACTCCTTTACTTTGTGTGAGATTTGCTCCAGTGTGTCCTTCTTGTTCTGTAGAGCCTCAACCACACTGTCCACACCTTTGCAGATACTTAACTTTTCCTCTTTGATCATTTCTGTATCAGCATTAGCCACCTCCAAAAGGTCCTCGGCTGCTGTGTTGAGCTGTTCAACTAGTCCTCTGTGCTTATCGGCATCCTTTTGCAAAGCTTTGACTTGAGAAATTGAGTTCTCCACCTCGACAGGATCCACAGTTAGTTTGACCCTTGCCTCTCTGTTTTCAGACTCCTGTATCCATGAGTTTAGTTTCTCAGCATTTTCGTTAAACTTAAGCGATTTTTGTAAAGCAGTTTGGAGTTTCTTGGCCTGCTCAGTATGGCTCTTCTTCACATCTTCCCAGTTTGTAGACAGTGCAGTCAGTTGCCCCTGCAGTGCCAGTTTTTCTGCTCCGTCCACACTCTGGAGCAGCCTCTCTCCCTCTGCCACAATAGTTTTATAAGCCTCCTCATGCTCATTAAGTCTTCCCTGCTTCTTGTCGTGGTCCTCCAGACTTTGTTGGAGCACGTCCACTTTGGCTGAGATGGACTGGGGCTTAGATTCCTCCTGAAGTGTCTCGCTTAACCACAACTGGAAGTCCTTGGAAGTCTGATGGAACTGCTGCGAACTGGCAAAGGTTGAACTCAGCTCATCAACACATTTGGCTGTAAAAATAAAAGAGAAGACATACAAGATTTCAGACTGCAGTCCAAAGTATTCATGTCATGTTATGATAGTACTACTCATACAAAATAGGTCATTACAATGTTAATTAAATACGGAATTATTGGTTTAACTTAATTTATGATAAATATGCATACTTTGTGTGTGAAACACATTATCTTTTTTACAATTTCTTAATTATGGACTACTGACCTGCTTTCTCCTCCAGTTGTCTGAAGGGTTTGGTGACATTCTCCAGTTGCCTGGTTAAGTCTGCTCTCAGATAGTCCTCGGTCACTAGTGTTTTGAGCTCAGCACTGACCGCCTCAGCCTCCTTCAATTTCTTCTTCTCCTCTCTCAGTTGAGCTGAAATCTTCTGCACATCCTCTAGGTGCCTCTTCACAGCATCAGGTTGTGTGCTCTGGCTGTGGTGGTTGGTGAGCTCATTCTCCAGTTCTGTGGTTGTGTTATTTATACTCTGCAGTAGCTCCTGAAACTTCCCGGTCTTGACGACAGCCTGGTCTATCAAGCTGTCTCTGGAGTCCAGCTGTCCACTGAGGCTTTGCCACTTCTGGGTGACCGCTGTGAGCTGCTCTTTCACAAGTTTTCCATTCTGAGGATCCTGACTGGAGCTCAGTAAGGCAGAGGCTGCTTTCTCAAGCTGCTCATATTGAGGAGTACGACTCTTGAACTCATTCTGGATAATCTAAAGAGAAAAAAGAACATTGTAGTTTATGTTTGTCTGAACAGGGGAGTGTTAGAATCAGTAATTACCTGAACCTGTTGCTTTTGCATTTTGAGCATGTTCGGATCAATTGAAAGTGGTCCGAGGACACCCATAAGCATCTCTTTTTCTGAAAGCCACTGACAAAGTTGCTGCTCTGTGGTTTTGAATAAGTCCTGGTTTTTGTTGGATTGTTCGAGATGTTGTTTCCTCTCCTCTACAGAGTCAGTAATATCTGCCCAGGCCGCATCTACAAATAACAGAACGATATCCGTCACATGTCTGCAGCACGGGTCAATACTATTCATATTACACATTATCAGCGGTGGGTTTGATTTCATGCACACCTATTTCTGATAACATTTGCTTCCATTTGGCTGCCTCTGGAGAGTTTGGATGGGTCTGTATCAAGTGGAGAAGCTTTCCCCTCAGCTTCTGCAGCTCTTCTCTTTTCTGCTTCATGTTGTCTTCAAATGTCTGTGACAAAAACGCAACGTATTGATGTTCTATCATACAATTACAAATGGAGTCACAGTAATATATCAGTGTAATTACTGTTACCTTCTGATTTTCCAGTTGTGTTTTAACAGAATCTTTCTCTGTGGCTTCACCGTTCCAGGAAGCAGCAGTTTTCTTCATGTCCTTGAGCCAGTTCATCATGTCAGCAGTCTCTTCCTGAGCCTCTTTTACTTCTCGAACCAAATTACCTAACTCGATGGTCCTGCTTTTAAGCATGTCTCCAAGACTTGTGTATCCCTCATTGACAAAAGATATCTTCTGTTGTATCACCATTAGGTCTACGGAGAAGGAAACACAAGTCACCATTAAAATAATATGTAATACATGTCTGGCCTGTACAATTTTACATTCTTATTATCTTTTATAGGCATATAAATATCTCTTTTTATTTAAACATGTGATGGGAATTAGAAAAGGTACTGATATTTACTTATTTAGAAAACATGTTAACACAGCATTTGCAGTCATTTATTATATTTACAATAGTTTCACATGCGCCGTCATGCTACTGTAGTTTTTCTGAAAGTCATTCAACATTAAGCTCACATATCCACTGTTTAGAAATCCAGTGCTGATAGAATCCATACACAGATGCTTACAAAGAGGCAGAAAGGTTCTTACTCAATTACCTTTATTGGTTAGGTAGGAATGGTTGATCGGACCACCACCGTTAGTAAGAGCTGATGCAGAAACACAAGACAAACCTTGTATAAATTAACATACAAGACTGCCCATAACAATGAAAACATGTTAGTATTTAAAACTACTCCCCAACACCATGCTCCCATTCTTCTGTACCATTAAAAACACAAGTACACTTTTGTTGACGTTACCTGCTTTGTTAGTATTCTTTGACTTGGCAGGTGACGTAAGGAAAGTGATGAAGCTGCACAGTGTGGAGCCTTTGCTGTTCATGTCTTGCACATCCGGGCCTTTGGAAGTCCACTCATCCATTAGTTCCTGTGAAAGATTCCCCAAACACTTTTCAGTAAAATAACAACATTATTTGACATTGTTTTGATTCAAGAACATAGAACAAAGTTGCTTGCAACAATTATTGTGATTGATTTTATTTTTTTGTTTTTAATTAGTTGATATGAAGCATGTTGAAATGGTAAGGAGGTCAAGTCGATTGGGTTGCACTTTTTAGAGGCACTTAATTTATTCATTACAAGACCTGACTCAGGAAAAGCTTTCATCTTTTACTGTGGCAAGGTTAAAGTCACAGAAGCTCTAATGAGTTCAAACATCGTATAATTTGCATATTGATCCAACATAGGATAATCTTTCTAATTAACCTCCATTTATATATACTATGTACATTTTCTGGTTGTGGTCCGTCAACTGCTTGTCTCCATGGAGATATTGCTTTAAAAGTTCCACATTATGGCATTAAACGTATCCATCTTTCATTTATTAAATTACAGGTGATTTTTATTGCTCAGAGGAATCATGGAAAGCCTCTGTTACTGTGAGAGCTGACAGAGCTCACTCGCGGCATCACTTGTTTGTCTCCATGGAAATAGATACGTTTAAAGCCATACTGTGAAACATTCCAAGAAAAGCTATAGCATTTCCATGTAGACAAGCAGGTGGGGCCCATCCACCAGAGCCCCTTTAATCAACAAAGTCATTATTGTCACTTACTGTGACTCTCTCCAGATCTTTCTCCAGACTCTTTTCACTGCGACCTGGATCCACTGCAGGGACTTTATCTTTAGTTCCTTCCAGCCACGAGGTGAGAGCGCTGGATAAAGCTTTAAATTCTCCGAGCTGGTCTTGACAAGATGATACTTCCTCTTCCCTGCATAAAACATATTCTACGTTAATACAATAATTAACAGTAAAATATGTCATTCATAAACATACTTTTCTTGCACTGTATCTTTGAAAGAGTTGAAAGTATTTGTGAGGTTTTCCATCTTGCTCTTGATCTGGGTTCTGTTTCCATCTGGACTTAGTTCACACAGCTCCTTGGACAAACTCTGCAGCTTCTCCAAATCATTGGCATGTTCCTCCATCTCAGCTTTAGTATTCTGTAAGGTAGATGGACAAATGTAGCAATTAGAAATGATTAACTAAATGATATATATTTTCTTTAAATATATATATATATAAAAATATAAAACTTTTATAATTACTATGACTCTGTTTGGTGTTACCTGCATTAATTCAGAAAGTTCTGTAAATGTTTTGCCGGGTCCATCAGTTTCATGCAGCTCCTGAGAACGCTTCACGACAAACTGCTGGACTTTATCTGCCACCTTCTCAAAATCCTCAACTTTTTTCTTCAGTTTTTCTAAGTTGGACACTTTCTGCTTCTGTTGATCACACGCATTAGAGAAACGCTGAGAGAGAGCCTCCATATTGGACTGGAGCAGGGCAGCAGCTGAGGGATCTGCGGTCTCTGCAAACTTCTTCACTTTGGATTTTATGGCTGAGATGCTGCTCTGACGACTTGCCATGTCTTGCTCTAAAGCCTGAAAGTACAAAGAAGATAATATTAGAATTTGAAAAAGGCACTCAAATGAAGAGTTTAGTTTTGTTTCAGCAGGACATACTGTTTCTTTGCTGAGGGCATCGGCCATGGAGACAGAGTCCAGTGGGATTTGTTTGTTCTCCTTCACACTGGCCTCCACTCGCTCCATCCATCCCAACATCTCATCCAGACCGTCCTGGACACTCATGGAGCGGGTCAAAGTTATCTGGATCTTCTCATTTCGATCACTTACTGATTTGGAAAGGTTGTCATAACGCTCCGCTATGTCATCTGAAAGTAAAAAAATATGAAATCATGCCACATTTATTAGTAGGGTGAAATGACATTAAAATATTACATTCGTTTTTTGTATGTGCTGTATAGTCTTACCTACTGTCTCCTGTATCTCATCTGTGTTGCTCAACAAATCCCCCTCAGAGGAAATCAAAGACTCTGCTGTCTTACGTAACGTGTCAACAGCAGCTTGATGTCCAGTCGTCTGATTTTGTAAAGCCTGAGAGTCAGTAAAATGTTTATTAGAAAATAACACAATCACTGATAAACCATTCACTATATTCTATAATATGTAGGACATTGTAGTTCCAAACACACATCATGTTTTATGTTTTAAGTCAAATATTGGCAGAATTTATATATAACTAAAACGTTACCCATGTTTCCAGAGACTCTCTGTCTGTTATCTGTGAAACTCTGTACTGTAAATCACTACGTCTCAACTGAGGAATGTTATTTAACATTGAAGAAGAAAAGGCAGCCAAAAGCTCTCTCTGCACAGCCTCTTATCCTCTTGTTGGAGTGTGTGCACACTAGAAATAACACAAGTAACTGTTCCCATGTGGGACTATATTTGAATTCAGGGCTAAAAATATCTTATAGTGAAATAGTACTATATTTGGTGTTGCAGTTCAATAGAGTAACAATCAACCAGTCTAAGTTCTTCAGAGTGTTTTATGGACAATGAATGAGCTGTGGCTGGCATGTTTGTTGTCTTTTACGATGCATTTAATATTTGATTTGCCTTATTGTCCTCCAGTTGTTTCTGCAGAGTCTGTGGATCCGCTGCAATAGGCTCTGATTGCTGTTTCCTGGCCTCATCCTCTGAGCTGTTGAGCCACTTAAGCAGGCCTGCGCTGGTGTCGTCATATTTTTTGTATTTGTCAATGACATCCTTGAGGTTGTTGCCAAGTTGATTGCACTAAAACACAGAACACAGAACACAGAAATAGAAATGTAATGTATGTGGAATTTTCTACTCCTCATTCCCCATTTGCTTTTAAGGTGAATGCCACCCTCTAGTGGTTATTGCATATACTGTCATGAATGAATGAGCTGTACCTGTGAATGGAGAGTCTTGTATCGAGTGGCTGCAGAATCCAGTTTGTCCTTAACAGAGGCAGCGGTGCCTGAAGTATCCACGTGCAGATGTGTATTTTTATCTGCAGGATCGGCCTCACCACAGGTTTTGGCCACATCTAGTACTTTCTGTCCAGATATAGTTATAAAGCGGAGGTCTCCTTTGTGGGATATCACATCTTCTGAGAAGTTTCTCTGAGACTGCAGTTTGTCAGTGAGAATATTGAGCGAGCCCGCAGGAGTCTCTAGCTTCTGCATCTCATCTTCGGCTTGGTCCAACCAGCCCTCAAACTCCTCACAGTCGTCCTCAAACTTCTTCAGCTCCTCCTGGACACACTGCAGCTGCTTCATCTGCTGCTCTGCCTGGGTCAAAGAGGACTCATATCGCCCTTTCAGCTCCTGTATATCTTTCTGTAGTCTCTCCTTCTCCACGGGAGACAAGACATTGGCCTGTTTGTCAAGTAAGGCCTGGGCGGACTGTGTGGCAATCAAGAGGTCCTGCTGCTGGGACAGAATGGCCTTGTGATGTGCCTGATGAAAACAGAAATATTTAAAGTAATATAACAGCATTTATTTGGTTTATAAGAGTGCACATGTCCCAGTTTGAGGCCAGTTTACTGTAGTCCTGATGTAGACTTTGTTCCTGTACAGGTTCAGGTTTAGTTCAGAGTTTAGTCCTAATTTTTAAGTGGTATGTGCAAATGGGAGCGGGCCTTAAGTATTCAGATTCATACTACAGGAAATAAGGACTGTTGTGTCTCGAAAGAAATGTTTTGATGACTAAAGATATGCTCTCTATTACTATTAGTGTTCATTTGGTGGGGACGGTGCAAATACACATGCTGTAAACACAGATTGTAGCCATGGTATAATTCCCATCTGCTGTCTCACATTTACTCTCACAGACGCACTCTTTCATAAACCAGCATACATGGACACTGGAGGCAAGGTGGATGAAGTCCCAAGGACACAAGGACCCTACCGTTCCCCTGTGGCACCTGGCATTCCAGTGGTCTCCCACCCAAGTACTAACCACGCCCATCCCTGCTCAGCTTCTGAGATCTGACCCAAACTGGCATTTATTTATTTTGGGTAAGGCCAAATGCATTGGTTAGTCAACTAAAAGTGGGCGAGGCATGTATCGCTGTGATCTCAATTCTTTGAAAAGTGGTGCATTTAAAGATTTCTTTACCTTGACTTTTGCATGTTGTTTGTCCAAATCTGTGGATGCACTGCTTTGGCCGTTTTCTCGGCTGTGATCCTGCCCAGGGCTCTGTTGGGCATTTCCATTGGCATCATCATCTTCATCCATCAGCTCTTTGGCTGAAGTCTCACCCGGCAGGTTGCCATTCTCTTTGCTTATATGGTCAGTTTCATCTGGGCTGCTCTTGTTCTCATTCCCAATGTTGGAGATCCAGTCTAGAAGACCTTCAATTTTGTTTCTGCTTTCTTCAAGCCGTTCAACAGCTGCTGCCTACATATCAAAAAGTCATAATAAAACATATTTTACTTCGTCTCTGCACAGAATAAATGTCCATCTGCACATATGATATCCAGTTACCTTTTCACTTTCTTGTTTTATGGCGGAAGTCACTACTTTTTCTAGGTCTTTCCGTGAATCTTCAACCCGCTGATTGATTAGCTTGGATCTGCTTTTAGCCTCTTTAAGTTTGTTCTCAATTTGGGCGACTTGATCTGGGGTCAACTTACTTCTGTTTTCCTCAAGGAATTTCTTTGTACTGGTGACCATCTCGTTCAGAGCACTGGCATTTGACAATACATCCTTCTGCAAAGCCTCAAGAAAAAAAACAAGTGTACATTTTATTACATGACTACGCACTTATTACATGGTCATTTATAGTTGCCATGTTATATAATAGAACATAAAAACTACAGGTTTACAAAAAACGTTCAAGTCTCACCTGGTGCTCCTGTTGGTACTGCTGCAGCTCGCTTACAGAATCTGTGTTTCCTGCCTGCTGCTGATGACCGATCAGATGGTTTTCTGTCAGTGTCAGATTATCAAACAGTTCTTCCAGCTTCTCTGAGAACTCCTTGTGTTTTTCAAGTAGTGTCTGTAAAGACATTAAATCCTGTTAATTGCTTAAGAATAAGCATTTTAACGTTCAGCACCTACAAGAGAAGCAACAGACAAGATGAAGCAAATGACCATTGAACATCAGGGATGCTGTAAACATGCTTGTTCCAGTAGAAGTGTAACGCTTTCTGTTTTGTTTCAGTAAACATTACCGTTTTAGTCATGAGAGGATTTAGAAGCCATGCTTGAGAACATTATCGGTACATTTTATTGCACACTCTACTTGGCTTTGTAGTTGTTATTTGGTTAGTAAATCAGATAAAACGCTCATCATATACAGGCAGACCTGTGCCTGATTTTCCTTCTGTTTTTGTTCCACTAAAAGCTGCAGTGAGCTCCTCTCAGTGGCGAGCCTCTCTGCGTGCTCCCTGAAGGCTCTCTGTGTGGAGCTGAGCAGTTTGAGCTGGTAACTGCTGTGAGCTGGGCTCAAGAACTGAGCATGCTCAGAAAGAAAGCTCTGGATTTCAAATGTGACGTCCTCTAACTTCAGCCGGCCATGCTTCTGGAGACTGATCTCTAAGTCCTGCAGGAAAAGGAAAAACTAGGATATGTTTTTGCACTGTTTTGTTTTTCTTACAAAGCATATGAATTATAATATTTACTTTCTGCTGGATCAAAAATGTCAGCTTGTCCACATCACATAAATTCAAATCCATGCTTGGGGCTTCAGAGTCATTTTGACAAAGTTCTGCAAGCTCCTGAAGAGTATTAACGTGTTGGACATAGACTGACTCCAAATGTTCCTAAGAATAAGACAGGTTAATTGTGCTCATAATCCTTATCGTTTGTGCCAATTCTAAAATCTGCATTACCTTTCCATCTTTTATTGCATCTTTCAGTGAATGACTTCTCTCTGAACACATTTTGCAAACTGTAGTAAATTGTGGTTCTAAATCCAGATATGTTGCAGCCAAGTCCTGGTGGATTTGTTTGGGTATTTCCACTGCAGAAGAGTTCAAAAGCAGTTTGGCTTTCCCCATGTCCTCAGTCAAAACTCCAGTCAACTCTGATAACTGTGACTTCAAAGTCTGTAAACAAACAAACAAACAAACTTCTTTAACTCTTAATTCTGATCAAATATGATACGAATATAATGATTTTGAACTGACCTGACATTCCTCTATTTGACTTTGCAGTTCTTCCATGTTTTTAGCCATGGGAGTACAGAGATCTTTCTTAATATCATCTAAGACATCAATATGATCCTGCAGCTTTCCAACACACTCCAAATAATCCTGGATTGAAAACAACTAAACACACAACATGTAAATCAGAAACACACACATGTAAAAGCAAAATGTCTTGTGGGTGACGTTGGACCTACCTTATTTTGAACTTCTTGGATTTTACTGTTGTCTTTCTCTTTCTCAGACACAATGGAGTCTTCGCTCTTCTCCTTTGTAAACAGACTGTGGTCACCTTCAACCTCCTCTTCCTCCTTGATGCTGTCCAGTCTGTGTCGAGTGTCCTGTGCAGTCTCTCCCCCCAGAGCATTGTTTAACGTGTCCATCACCTCCTGGAGCACAGACAGGTCCCGGCTGGAGGAGACAGTCTTCAGAACCTGCAGAAGTTGTAACTGGATATTTGGGGCATTGGTCTCTTCGCAGTGTTTATTATTTTCTGCTTCCAATACACTGTTTTCCACAAGTGTGAGGTTCAAACTGGGGACTTTCTGAGCTTGCAAAAGGCCTGGTTGTTGATGTGTCTCCAAACTTTCTTCAGGGAATTCTTTTTTATTTGACTCTACAATTTCAAAATGTGGCGTCTCTATAGCTGTAGGTTTTTCACTGTTCTTTAGATCAACGTTTTCATCCACGACATTTTGTTCTTGATTCTGCAGGCATTCATTTATCGATTGTCGACACTGAGAAACATTTGAATTCTTATTGTCCTGTTCAATATTGTATTCATTTGAACTGGACTGGTCATCTGTTTTTGGATTTAATTCTACCCCCACTTGGCAATTCGAAAAAGGTTGTTGCATTGAATGAATTTCCTGTTTTAGACCGTCTTTTTCTTGCTCCTCTGGGGAAACTATCAATGTTTTCGCCTCACCATTTTGTGCCTGATCTATATTTATTAACGTTTCCTGTTCAACATCTAATGTGCTATTCATAGTGTAATTTTTGTCATCGTCTTCATCAATAGTTTTACTTGCACTTGAAATCTCGGGAGTCGGGACCCTCAACTGTTTGTGCAATTCATTTTCAAATGTGATGTGACCATCTTCAGAACTTGTCGACTCAACATCAACATCTCCAGGATGAGTTACAGCACATTGATGTACTGTGCTGTGATCTGCTTTGGCATTGTTATAGCCATTGCCTAAAATTACACTCTTAATCAACTCAGTCCCTATTTGGCTGTTTGAAAACAGTTGCTGAGTTGAATCATTTTTTAAGATGTTGTTTTCTTGCTCCTCTGGGGAAATTTGAATTGTATTCGCCTCAATATTTTCAGCACGGTTGTTATTTTCTAATATTTTTTCCTCATCTATGGTTCTATTCAGAGTGAATATTTCAGCATTGTCCTTATTGAAAGTTTCACTAAAACTTTCACTTGAATTGTCGTTGTTGTAGCCACTGTCTAAAATTACACTCTTAATCAAATCAGTCCCTATTTGGTTGTTTGAAAACGGTTGCTGAATTGAATCATCTTTTAAAATGTCCTTTTCTTCCTCCTCTGGGGAAGTCCTCAATGTAGTCACTTCAACATTTTCAGCATGATTGTTATTTGCTAATGTTTCCTCGTGGTCTCTAGTTCTATTTAGAGTGAAGATTTCTGCTTTGTCCTCTTTAATAGTTTCACTGAGACTGAGACTGGCACTAGAAATATCAGGCGTAGGAACCCTTAACTGCCTTTGCATCTGACTTTCAAATGCAACGTGAACATTTTCAGAGCATGTCGACTCAACATCAACATCTCCAGAATGAGCTACTGCACTTTGATGTACTTTTCTTTGATCTGTATTATCATTGTCATAGCTATTTACTAAAGTGACACTGTTAACCAAATCAGTCCCTATTTGGCTGTTTAAAAACGGTTGCTGCATTGAATTATGTTTTAAGATGTTGTTTTCTTGCTCCTCTGGGGAAATTCTCAATGTAGTCACTTCTACATTTTTGGCATGATTGTTATTTACTAATGTTTCCTCCTCATCTATGGTGCTAATCATTGCTTGCTCCTCTGGGGAAATTTTAAACGTATTCGCCTCAACATTTTCAATTCCAGCAGTGTCCTTATTGAAAGTTTCGCCGAAATTTGCACTTGAATTATCATTGTCGTAGCCACTGTCTAAAATTACACTCTTAATCAAATCAGTTCCTATTTGGCTATTTGAAAAAATTGAATCATTTTTTAAAATGTCCTTTTCTTCCTCCTCTGGGGAAGTCCTCAATGTAGTCACTTCAACATTTTCAGCATGATTGTTATTTACTAATGTTTCCTCGTGGTCTCTAGTTCTATTTGGAGTGAAGATTTCTGCTTTATTTTCTGCATCACCATTGTCATAGCTATTTGCTAAAAGGATCCTGTTAACCAAATCACTCCCTATTTGGCTGTTTAAAAACGGCTTCTGCATTGAATCATTTTTTAAGATATTGTTTTCTTGCTCCTCTGGGGAAATTCTCAATGTAGTCACTTCTACATTTTTGGCATGATTGTTATTTACTAATGTTTCCTCCTCATCTATGGTGCTAATCACTGTGTAGTTTTCAGCATTGTTGGCATCACTAATAGTTTCTTTCAGACTTCCACTATAAATCTCAGAAGAAGAATCTCTTAACCGTGTCAACTGCATCTGACGTTCAGATGTATTGTGAACATTTTCAGAGCATGTCGACTCAACATCAACATCTATAGAATGAGTTACAGCACATTGATATACTTTGCTTTGATTTGCATTGTCATTGCTATTTGCTGGAATTACACTTTTAATCAAATCAGTCCCTATTTTGTTGTTTAAAAACGGCTTCTGCATTGAATCATGTTTTGAGATGGCATTTTCTTGCTCCTCTGGGGAAATTCTCAATGTAGTCACTTCATGTTTTTTATTTGCTACTGTTTCCTCATTGTCAACAGTTCTATTTGGAGTGAAGATTTCAGCTTTGTCCTCTTTAATAGTTTCACTGAGACAGGCACTAGAAATATCAGGAGTTGGAACCCTTAACTGCAGACTTCCACTGTACATCTTAGAAGGAGAATCTCTTAACTGTGTGAACTGCATCTGACTTTCAAATGTACTGTGACCGTCTTCAGAGCATGCAGACGCAACATCAACATCTACAGAATAAGTTACAGCACATTGATATACTTTGCTTTCACCTGCATTGTCATTGCTATTTGCTGAAATGACACTCTTAACCAAATCAGTCCCTATTTGGCGATTTGAAAAAGGCTGCTGCATTGAATCCACTTTTAAAATGTCATTTTCTCGCTCCTCTGGGGAACTCCTCAACATAGTCACTTCATGGTTTTTATTTGTTACTGTTTCCTCATCATCTGTAGCGCTATTCGAAGTGAAGATTTCTGCTTTGTCCTCATTCATAGTTTCACTTGCACAAGAAGTCTCAGGCGGAGAGACGCTCAACTGACTTTCAAATACAATGTGAACATCTTCAGAACATGTCGACTCAACATCTGTATCTAAATTCTGAGCTACAGCACTTTGTTGTACCGTGATTTGAGCTGCACTGTCGTCATAACTTCTGCCTGAAATTGCACCCAAATCCCTTGATAGTGAGTAATCTTGTATGAGCTCAAAATTGAACGCTGACTCCTGGGCTGGGTTCAGATCATCCACAAAATCCAGCTTGTTGTTTGATGAAGCAATATCTCGTTCTGTCTGACTCGTAGTTGCAGCGAAATCCCCCAAATGACCAGCTGGAGTAAGAACAGTCTGACATTTAGCTTCATTTTCATTTGATAAAATTGATTGCATTATTGGATCATAATCGGGCCGAGATTGCCTCACAACTTCCGATAAACTGCCTTCATCCTGCACTAGTGTTTTGTCAGTCTGACCCATACTCGGTGCGGTCACATGACTTCCAGGAGAGGGTGACATCATGTGTGAGCAAGCAGAATCTGGAGCGCTAATGCAGGGAGCGGCTGAGTATAGATTTCCACTTATCTCAGCCTCGCGTCCTCTTGTCTCATGCTCCATCAGTGCAGCACTTTCTTGGCTTCCGCTACGTTTGTCTTTGTGTGTAATCTCACGCGTCATGACTGCAGTTTTCTCATGTCGCTGCTTTGCTTTACTATATTCATGGCCATCGACATACATTTTATTTGGATCAAAAGGGATAGAGTGCGGGGCTTCATTGTAAAAGCCCTCGTTGTGTAGTGTTTTGCTTTCTATTTCATATCTATGACTGTCACAAATGTCATGAGTACGATAAGCGCTCAATAGAGACTGTTGTTTAGTTTGGCCAAAGTCATTATTCCGTGCTAAAGCTGCAGTTGACATATCTAGTGTGCTTTCAATGTTCGCCATATCAAGATCAGACTGAAATTCGTGTTCATTCGATAGACTCTTAGTTATGACTGTGTAATTATCCTCAGTGGTGGTATCCAAAATATCCTCTGCCTTTGCATGTCCTTGTAGAAAATAAATAGTATCTTCTATCTCTCTTTTCTCATAGTGAGTCTCAACTGTGCTGGGAGTTTCACATGCAGTATAGTCTGTATCTTCCAGCATATTGGTATTCAGATATGATTGAGAACTAGCAACATTTTGAGGAGAGCAACTCATAGAGCATATTATAGTTTCAATAGTTTGGATTTCAGTTTTATGTACAAATTGATTTTGTAAGTGGCTGCGACCCAGGTTTTCCTCGGACTCATCAAAATTTGAATCCTCGTCTGCAATTTCAGCTCTGTCAATGTCTGTGTGGTTGTTTAAACCTGCCCACATTGGATTTAAATAGGTTTCTCTTTCATTTTCATTAAAGCTTATATTCCCGCTGGCCGAGGACACAAAATGTTGGTAAAAACTTTGAGAATGAATCTCGTCTTCACCACTTTCTTCTTCCTCGTTGATCTCCAAAGGCACGTCTGACAAATCTCCAGTATCAACAGAAAAATACGTTTGACTGATACTTTCATAGATTGAAGGATTTTCAAGGAAGATTTTGATCATGTTCGTCAACTGTTCGTCCCATATTAAAATTCTCTGCCCTGATTTTGGATCAATGTACGTGTTCATTTTCAGATAGGACACAAATAGCTGCTTGGCCTCTGATGGTGAAGGAATCTTAAAATTGAGTTGCAGTGGCGCGAACTGTCCGTCTGATCTAAGTTTTATATACGTGAGCCAAGACGAATATTCTTTGTTAAGTTTATCCATGTCGAGTAACTCTTCTGGAATTTCAATCGTTTTCAAAATATCTGCTGCGAAACCGTCGATGTAACCCTCGTTCACCGCTAAATCGATGTCTAGTACCACTGACATTTCTGGGATGTACAAAGCTACTATTTTGGGGAAATCTCCAAAAAGCCTGCTTCTGAACATAGCTTCCTTTTCAACGTGCAGTGAGTTGGATGCAGTTTCCCCAGATTGTGGCAGCACTACTCCCATAAACTGATTTCCGAGTACAATGAGTGTGCTGCTGGAGCTCATCAGATCACACTGAATTGAGGCGTCCACTTTTACGTTAGACATGGAACTATCCTGTGTCTGGCCGTGTTCCTCTTCTAAATTGTGTCCTTGACCGGAAGACTTGAGAGGATAAATATTCCTATCCGGTATAATTGATTTATTTCCTTTGAGGCAGTTTAATATTGCACAGCTAACCTCGTGTGGATCTGAGTCAGGAACATTTCTAACAGCACTGGCATTTTTCAAATCCAGACCGTGCTTCTGCGATGCCTTTATATAGAGCGACGCAGGGATCAAACCAGAACGCAGCGCACCCTCTAAACTTAGAGTGTCTCCGGTGTAACACATCTGTAATCCTTCACTCTTGTCTTTGAGCTCGATCATTTTAATGATGGGATTTTCCTGTGTGGATTCACCCAAAGCAGCTGCTACTTCAGGGAGAGACACAGAGGATAGGTCTGCAGACTGGAGGCATTTGTTTGGAGCATTCACTGTTGGTTTCCAATTGGGATCTTGGTACGAAATTGGATATTGCTCCATATTTTCATAGACCTCTGTCCGATACTTATCCACAACTTTAGGCTGAGGGTTTCTTGAGGAGTTGTCGTTCAGAGGTGCGGTCTTAACCAAAACTCCATTCAAGTCAGATTTGGAAACCTTCAAAACACAAACAAAACTTAAATCAATAATAATGTAAAGAATCTGTTAAGAAGCAGTATATGTTTAACAGAGATGAAATATTTACTCACCAAAACACAAACATTTCAGGGTTGTGGCAGGATCGTGGCAGACACACATTAAAAGCTGTCATGCATTTGGAAATACAAAATCCAACTTTTGGCCAAAAAATGTTAGTTACATATAACATACATCATAGTGGTACAACAGTGTTAAGCTCAGCCCTTTGCTCTGGGGATGTTTCAGGTAGCAAGCATGTTTACGAAGCATGTTTACAGCATACCCAGTCTGTTAGGGTTCAGTTCATTGTGATAATGATGCAACACACATTGTATTGAGGAAGAGAGAGAGGTTAATCATGCAAGTGAACATCAGGTGGCGCTGTTTCTACACACGTCATTACACTCAAAGGAAGGGGGAAAAATCCAGTGTCCAACCTCATCTGCAGAGCTTGAATGTGAAGCACAGTGCTGGGAAAGGTCACTGTAGGCCTGGTTCAGTTCTTTTAGCTGCTCCTCGGCCTCTGCTCTCTCTTCATCTGTCATTCTGATAGAAAGATAGAACAGCATGATTTAAGTTATGGGTTAAAATAGGTTGAGGATAGGGTTTATGTTAAGGTTAGGCAAGGATCAGTCTCCAGGAAATAACGCACGTCAATATAATGTCCCTAAATAGCATGGAAACCCAACATTTGTGTGTGTGTGTGTGTGTGTGTGTGCGCGTGTGTGTGTGTGTGTGTGTGTGTAGTTAGGGATTAAAATGATACCTAAAAAGCATGGAAACCCAACATTTGTGTGTGTGTGTGTGTGTGTGTGTGTGTGCGTGTGTGTGTGTGTGTGTAGTTAGGGATTAAAATGATAACAATTTGCACTTACTTTTCACTGTGTTTGTTCAGCATTGCTTGTGTGATTCTCACTGCTTCTGCAATCTGTTCTTTTTTAGTGACCATGTCTTCCATTGAAACCTGTATACACAAAGAAGTGTGATACAGTATTAAAATATAGTAAAATACAAGTCAACAACAGGTATTTGAGGATGCTTTTACAAACTACATAGATCAATTCAAAATGTAATAGGTCATTTGTATGTCTGTTTGATTTTTGGTTTATTGCTAAATTTGTAGTACATACGTGTAATAAGCAATAATAATAGTTGCTTGACTGAAATATTCTGGGGAGGCTTTAAAGTTAAGGAGACCAAATCTCATTTCAGAAGATTTGTGATATGTTATCGCAAGCATATCTGGAGGCAGCAATGAAATTACCATAAAATATGTGCACTTAGTAAATGATTTATAGCTAGCGGTCCATCTTGTCCAAACTCGCTAAAAATGGCACTGTCCACAAAAAGTCAAAACATGTCATAAATACCGTACATTCTCAAACCGTACAGTCAAGCCCTTTCATAACATAATGGGTGTCTATCTAGCACTTTGGTACATGATGTGATTAATATGTACTAATTTTTTTAGGATTAAACAGGGGGGGAAATCCCATTTTATTATTAAAATATTAAATATTATTTATATATAATCATAATATAAATTCCAGAAGCCAGAATAACTCAAAACGGAAATAATTAATTTCTAAAAAAGAAGTTTAAAGAATTTTATAAAGACATATTTATAGAATTTGGGTAATATAAATAATGATCTAACATAGCATCAAATATTGTTAAATGTCTATATAATTTGCCTGCCGTAGTGTTTCCAATACATATGGTGGCATTATATACATAACATAACATAATCAAATTAACATAACATTATATAACATAATTTGGGTGTTTTTTGATTCTTGATTTTTTTTTGTATCTGCTTTACATTGTATCTTATACAATGTTCCAAAATGTTATTGTATGTGTGTATGTATATGTATATATATACTTGAAGATTTCAATGTTTGAATGTTTACACTATTTACTTGAATGTATTAAATCAGTTGGTAAACACTGGTTTTATTACAACTGAAATCACATGACAGTAGTGAGTGACATAATGACATAACCAAAACATTTCTGTACATTAGAGTACACACCTGTGGCTTACTAGAAGTGCCTGTGTTGGCATTACTATCTTTATGAGCACTGCCATCTTGGTTGACGCTGTGTTTCACATTGGACATCCAGTGCAACAGTTTGCTAACTTTGTCACCATGTTCTCTCTTCTCCTCATCAACAGACCTCTAGAATAAGAATACAGGTTTTTCAGTAACAAAGCTAATCACGTCATTTTTGGGGTCAGGAATTACAAAATGCTCAAATAAAAAGATTTACAGCATAAATAAAATTCAACTCAAGATCAGCAATACGTTATATGCTCCAAAACACAACAAATAAAATTACTTTTACTAAGTACAGTCATACTTCAACAACAAACATACATGACGTTACTATTTATATGTCGGTGTAATCTCTCATTTGTCCAGGAGAGTTCCATTGCAGAAAAAGATTCAGTTGTAGTCATCTTTTTTCTACAATTACTATTTATATGCCAAAATATAGTGATACATTGCTTTGGCTCCAAATGGGTGGAGTTTGGTGGCCTCCATTAGCCTCAGGCCAGTATGACAGTCAAACACACTTCTCTCCAAAGCCTCCTTGAATGTGATCTTCCTCTTGGTCTTCGGACACGTCAGGCTTTTGGTGTGAAACTTTTCATCTTTGAGCACAGCAGCCGTGACTTTGTCAACTAGGCCGCTCTGCATCACCTCCTCAAAAGACACTCTTGCATGTGTTTCGGGGTTCACCAGTCCTCCAGTCAGAAGCTGGAACTCAATACAGCGAAAGCCAACGTCTTTTGGGAGGAGATTTTCTTGAACTGCTTGGGAGATGGATAAAGTCTTTCCTGTTTTGGGGTTTACAATGCCATAATATGCCTGCTCGAACTGCTGTAGCTGCTGTGCTAGTGGTTCGTCCACGAGGCCTCTTTGAACAGCTTCTGACAGCCTAGCTTTCACCCCTGACGCAGGATCACATATTCCCCCTGTACACGCCTGTGCCTCTAATAACCTCAATGCAGTGGCTCTATCTGTAAAACCCTGCTGACAACCCTGGAAAACAGACAGCCTTTTCCTTGAGGTTACATCCCAGAGACCAGCTATCGGACTGTTTGCATCCTCCACTACAACCATCCTTGAAAATATAACATCAACTATCTCATAGATACTGAGTATGCCCCTGCGATAGCTCTCAAACTCCGACTTTTCAAGAAAACGCTGACTCAAAGCATATTCAAGACAAATCTCCCTACCACTTTTGGGATCACTGATAATACGCATAGATTTTCCACTGGTTTCAACTATGGACTTTTCCTCCCATTGACTTTCTTGTTTGGATAAAGCCAGATATGTGTCGTTATTGATGTATTTCTTCTTAAAAGCCTCATAAGCAGACATCTCACTGCCCTGGCTGCTGTTCACCACACACACTCTATGGGAGCTTGTTGGGGAAACACTGGTGAGATGTCTATCCCCAAATGGGACAAGATACAGCCCACCGTCAAGGTCAAAAACACACGTTGTGAGTATTTCGGAGTAGTACGCCTTCTGTCCCGTGTCCAGGCTGTGAAATCCTTTGTTGTTACTAACTGGTTCATACAGACTTTGCAAGGTTTCTTTGTCTATCAGGCCCTGGTCAATAGCAATATTAGCAGGCACTCTAGCACCTGTTTCGGGGTTGATAAGCCCCCCAGTAGACAACTGCACTTCCAAGTACATCCTTCCTCTGTACCTATCTATCAGCCTCTGTTGTATGGCCTGAAACATGGACAACTTTTTTCCAGCATAGACATAACCTGTAAACGCCTTCTCTGCTTCTAAAAGTTTATTTTTCAAAGCTGGATCGACAAAACCCTTCTCAACAGCCTCTAGAACCGAAAGGGTTTGACCTGTGGCCAAATCTGTGATGCTCCCACTGGCAGCTTGGGCCTCAAGAAACTCCACAGCGTAAGTTTTAGCCAGGAATCCTTTTTCAGACGCCTCCAGAAAGGACATCTTCTTTTTACTGGACTCCACGTACACTCCAGCAATAGTTGTTGACTTTGCCCCAAAAGGAGTGTTAGTTTGTAACTCTTTTCTTGCGTTGAGGCCAGATTCATGCTTCTGGTGTGTTTGTGTGGTGACATTCTCTGTAATGTCAAAGACTTTAGTGATGTACTGCCTCTTGGTGGTCTGTTGTTGGGAGGCGTTCTGTGTTGGTTCTTCATAATGTATGGTTTTACAGATAATTGTCTGACTGTTCAGCTGTTTGGCTTCTTCAGGAGTTTGTTGAGTCTTTGTGTTTGCCATCTGTGGATATGACATTAGAATACAATTTTAAGTTATCTATTTTCCAAAACGCAAACAAAAAATGTTGTATAATGTTGTAACTTTTATGCTTCTAATTAGGACAATAATTAAGCTGTATCTTGTGATGTGGATTTGTTTGATTGAGATAATAACTATAATTTATATTTCTAATTAATGTATAAATTAATTATTGCAGGAATTGTTACAGGATTCTTTACCACTGTGACATTTTATAAACGTTTGCACTAAAGTTTTAGTGGCACTATGTAACTCTGCCGGTGGAGAGCCTGCTAACCGTATTTTTGTTTGTATTGTTTTGCCTGGAATGCTCCACAATAGGGCATTAAACTTGGCTATTGTCATGGAGACAAGCAGGTGATGCCACAAGGCCAAGTGAGTTAGAATGCCAAGCGAGTTAGAATGCATTGAGCACTGAAAACACTGTAATTGAATAAATGCAGTTAATACCATACTGTGGAACATTCCATTCCAGTAATAGGATCTCCCACTGGAAATGGTACATAGTGCACCTTCTATCTATGACATAAATTCTATGTCTATATTCAAGCTCAACATATTAGGTTATTTTTTAAAGGTAGATACTGAAATGATTAAATTGATTAAAGTTGACTTGGTTAAGCATCACTGCCTCTTTAAAAGTTCCACACCACATGTTTTACAGTTTTAAAAAGTGCTGTAATTGCAAATAAATAAATGTTCCTCATGCATACCTCTGTGGACACTTTGCTCTTTAGCGTCCCGTCCACTGTTGCAGAGGCTTTTATGGCTTGGTTTGAGGACGTCACATGTTGTATAGTGTCAGTCTTCATAGAGCTTGGTCGAATAGCAGCCGTTTTTTCCAGAACATTTTCAGCGCTCATTTTAACATCTGTCGTCGTCATGAGTTTCTCTTTTAGATTTCGGACTTCTTTCACGTAAGACTCAATCTGCTCCCGATATGACCATGCTTCATTTTCTATCAGCGATCGCTTCAACTCATTATCAGTCGCTTTGCTTGTTTGCTTAATCTGGCCACTATGTTGGTTTTGTCTTGTCTGTTCACTCTTCTGTGTTTGTTTAATCTGATCATTCTGCAGGTTGACTTTGAATTGCTCACCGTACTGATTTTGTAAAACGCTAATTTGTAATCCGAGTTTACGATTGTCATCCTGAAGCTCCAATATTAGCGATTTAGCGTCGGATAAATCTTGAAGGACTTTATTCTTTTCTTGTTCAATTTTGAGCATCTGCTGCTGGTCTGGGCCTTGTTTGGTCTCCACTGTTGTATGGTGCACTGTCTGAATGTGTCTGATATCCTGATGTAAACCCCCTTTGACCGTTTCTGATCCCTGCGATACTCCCTTTCCTTCACTTTGCATTAAAATCAATTTCTTCTCCACTTCTGCCCGCACTAAGAACAACTGCTGCTCATATGCCTCTTTCTGAAGTTGAAGTTTGCTTTTCAACTCCTCTAGCATTTTCTTACAGTTGCTCAGCTGCTCCTCCATCTGTTGGGCCTGTAGCTTAAATCCTGCATTTTCTCTTTGCTTTTGTTCCATTTCGATTTGGTTGCGTTGCAGAGTATCTTTATATGTTCGGACTTCTAATGACAGAGACATGTTCTTATCCATCTGCTCTGCCCGCTCCCTCTGAAGCATTGTATTTTCGAGTTGTAAATTCGATCGAGAGCAATCTGAACTCGTCATGACGTCCTTTACAGTTGTCCTAGTTTGTTTCAAATCCGTCTCCAACTGCATAATCCTTGAATCTTTGACTCTCAATTCAGAATTCACCTTCAATAAATCATCATTAGCTTTTTTAATTGAAAGGTTCAATTCAGATATTTTCAAACTCAAGCTTTCAACTTTCCTCTCTGCCGCTTTCTTGTCGTTTTGAAGAGAAGTCATTTCTTGTTTGAGTTGCAAAGACACATTCTCGGTACTGACAGAGCTGTGTTTGTACTTGGAAAGTTCACTTTCTAATGCCCTGATTTTGTCCTTGTGTTTCCGACTCTCCTCACTCTCTCTTTGTAGCTCTGCAGTCTTTTTGTTCAACCTTCCATTCAAATCATTTACGTCTGCATTTTGACTGTTAATCGTTTGCTGAGCTGTAGTTTTTTCAGTAAATAAATGTTGAATATCTGATTTGAGAGTCCTTATTTCTTTCTCATACGTGGCAATGCTTGTGTTAAGTGTTTGGATTTTTTGCTGCAGCTCAGACGTTTTCTTAGACTCATCACTATAACTTTGTAGTTTAATTTGCAGGTCATGGTTACTTTGCACTTTTCTATTGAGCTCATCTTCAATAATTTGTACTTGCGATTTACTGCTTTCAACCTGCGACTTCAAGATCTTAATTTGTTGGTCCCTGCTGTCAATTTCCATATTCACCTGTTCAAGTTTAGACTTTGCGTTCTTCAAATTGTTCTCCGTCTCTAGCTTGGCCTTCTTTAGTTCATCTACTTCTTTCTGCAGCTGAGAAATTACCAGTTCACTTCTCTGCAGCTCACCTTCAAGTGTTTTGTATTTAAGATGTAAACCCTGTTCAGACCTTTTCACCGTTAAATTCTCCTCTTTGACTATCAGAAGCTGCTGTTTGCAATTTTCAATCTCATTTTTTAAACCCAGTATCTTCTGTTCGGATGCTGACCTTTCTTTTTCTAGTGACTCTGCTTCAATTTGTAAATGTCTGAAGTCACTGTCACTGGACACGTTTTTTCTCCTCAGCTCATCACACTTAAACTTTAGCTGATCGATGACCGTCTGTTTTGAATCTAACTCCTCCTCCAACTCCTGCATTTTATTGGCCTTGTCCTGCTCCATAGAGTTTTTCTTCTGAAGCTCTCCCTGTGTGATCTTCAGCTGCTCTTTAAGCCCCTCCATCTCAGTTTGTTGGAAGAAGACATTCTGTTCCAGTGACGACTTTGCCCTTTGGAGAGATCTGATTTCCTCTTGCAGGTCTCTGATGACTTTCTTCAAGTTTATCGTTTGCTGCTGTAAGTCGTCAGACTTCTTGTTGATGCTGATCTTCTCAGTTTCTATGTCCATTTGTAATTTTTGTAAAGCATCATTGCTGTCATCCAGTAGTTTTTTAAATGCTTCTGCTTTCTTCTCAGCTACCTCTGCTTTGTTCTGGGACATGACTAGTTTCTGCTGCAGGACCTCGACGTCTTTAAGAATAGCTGCATGAGCCTCACTCTGGAGCAGCAGGGTCTCAGCTGGGGCTGAATAAACTAAACCATTCTCAGTGGTCTGCACCCTTACGTCCTGTTGTCTGATGCCCTTCCCCCTGCCCCCTGTCCTGTTGTCTACTCTCCTCCTTCCCCCTGTCCTCCTGCCTCCTGTCCTGTTGTCTACTCTCCTCCTTCCCCCTGTCCTCCTGCCTCCTGTCCAGTTGTCTACTCTCCTCCTTCCCCCTGTCCTCCTGCCTCCTGTCCAGTTGTCTACTCTCCTCCTGTCTTCTCTCTTCTTCAGCCCTCGCCCGCTGAGCCTCTAACTGCTCTATCAGCATCTTCGTATGCTGCAGCTCTTGGTCAATGGCATCTTTTTCTTTCAAAGCCAACTCTAGTTTTGTGCGATATTGGTTCACTTCATGCTCCAGTTGGGATTTCTCTTGATTCACACCATTGACGGTCTGCTGTAGTTTTTCTATCTCTCCTTCCATCTTTTCCAGCTCAGCCTGTTTTGTACTCAGCAGTGTTTCCTGTTCATGTATTCGCTCCATGAGTTGGTGCATTTCCATTTCCCCTGTGGCTTTTTGCAGTTCCATGTTCTCTGTCCATTTGGCACTTTCTGCTTTTTCAATAGTCTTTCTGGTCTATAACGCAAAGAGAAAAGTCATCCATTGCTTCAGGTTCACAAAAGCCCATAAATATGAGATGTGCTGCAGCACCAGTGAGCCACTCCCGGACATGCTCCTCACTGTTAAATGGACTGATTTAACAGAAGTTCAAGTTCAAGAACTCACCAAAAACAACAACTACTTACAGTTTACCAGCACAGTGCTTTGAAGAGCGCACTGCTATTCAAAGGTTTCCAACAGAAACCTTTGCAAAAGACAATTATACCATTAAAACACCATCACCAAAAACAGCAAAGGAACAGACATGCTCATATGAACCACAGCCCCACACTCTGAAACACACTTTTTGCACCAAATCACTAAAACCTTTGTATGCAGACCCAAAGACCCAAAGAGACTTTAAATAGCACATAATATGACAAAAAAACAGAATGAAAGGACAAAAAAAGAAGGAAACATTGCTTACCTCTTCCTCTTCTGTTCTTTTCAAAGTTTCAGTGGCAAACTTCACATACTGCGTCATGAGAGTCACAAGAGCAGTGTAGCGAGTTCGGAGATCCATAAACTGAAAACATATATGTTCACAGTATTTATACAAAAGTATATATTTTTACAGAACAAATGTTTACTCCAAACTATGTTGTACATATACCTCCTGTTGAATAGCATCAGCCGAGCTCTGCATCTTTCTCTTCTTCAGTGGAGATTTATGCTGAGAATCAACCATAGCTCTGAATGTCATCAACTGCAGCTCATAATCCTATAAGATGGTTATCACTTATTAGACCGTGATAGTCTGATAGTTTCAGACAAAATGAACGAATAATCAAGTCTCTCACCTTGACAGCTGTGGAGTACTGCTCTGAGTATTTCTGACACTCATCAATGCGTCCCTGTATTTGTTCAATTTCACCAACTAGAACCTTAAACATCAAACATAAAAAATATATTTTAATCAACAGTTCTATATATAACTCTTCTTTTAAGTATCCAACCTTTTGTTTGTTTAATAATTCAGCCAGAGCCTTGCTGTCCTCGGGTTTGTTTTCCTGGGCTTTTAGCTGCACAGCCTCCATTTCTCTGATCCACTCGTCCAGACTGCCATAAGACTCTTTGTAGTGTTTGAGGGACTTGCTGATGCCGTCCAGGTCTCTGAGCCTACGGTTACATACATAATATGGTAGTGTAACACAGGAATCAGGCATTACAATTTAATCACTGACAAATGATCTTTAGCTTTTGATTGAAATGTTGACTTGTACAGTGTTTGTACGTCTTTGTATTTTGGGGATCTGTGTCGATTTCATTGTTGTATGTAATCTGTTGTATGGATCCTTATTTTCCTCATTAGGGTCCTGGTTAGTAGCTTGGCCAACCATTTCTATTCAGAGAAGCTTTTGGTTGAGTTTTTATATCTTTGTTTTAACTTGTTATTATGTGTTCTTGTTGCACTTTGTAAAGCACGCTGTGGTTTTATTTGTGAAAGGTGCTCTGTAAATAAAGTTGACTTAGTTACTTACTAAGAACTCAGATTTGGTTTGCCTGGCTAAATATGCGCAGAAAGTATTGTAGTATTTCACCAAGGTGATGTGTAGAGGCAAAACAACAGAACATGATTGGTGTATGTACACTATTATAACAAAAGTGCATTCATAGTAGGGTTTAAGCGTGTACAAACCTGCTGTCTATCTGCGAGTGGACGCTCTGCCATCTTTCACAGAGCTGATCTGCCTTCTCTTTGTGCCAGTCCAGGTCAAAATCACGTTCATTGTGGGCCTTAAACATGCGATCACTGATGACTCTGGCTTTCTGAAGCTCGTCCTCCATGTCATGAAACACCTCCTGCTGTTCATCTATCTCAGTCCGCCATTGCTGAAATCAAGTTGAAGAACGTCAACAAAAGAAAGAAAATAATATTTTCACTTTTGATCAGTTTTACCTTGAGAGTAGAAACAACAGTCTCTATGGATTTGAGGTCAGAGTTCATGGCGTCCTCCTCATACAGTTTAGATTCATAGGATTTTACTAACATTTCGGCGCCTTGGCTGTGTTTCAGCACCAAGCTGACAGTTTTCAGCCTGTGGATTCATTCAAGCAAAAGTGATAATCACATTTTGACAATTGAAAATAACCACCAATAAGAAGTCGTACTTGTCCATATAAATGAATGACATGGAGTGGACTTGGTTCATACTGTGCACCAGAGCTGTGAGTTCAGTGGACAGAGTGGAAGCAGAGGAGGAGCCCACGGCCTGCCTGATGAACAACTCACACTTGTCCTTCATCACATCAAAGTCCTCCTTTAATTTCGCCAACTCTGAGATCTTCTTCTGTAAAAGTTAAAGAAACAAAACACACACATGATAAATATAAATAATCTCAGAAAAGATGATCAAAATAACAACAATATTTCCCTAGATAATGTGTGTATTGACTTGAATATATCGTAACTGCTTATTCAGTGCTGAAACAACATTGATTAACAGCAACTAAAAACTCATTTCGTAATCAAATAAGCTAAACATGCCAAGTGACGATAGAAAAGGTTTAATGACACAGTAATTATATCAATATGAGGAAATTTGTAAAATGTATGTTCTTTACGAAAAAACTCCTTTGTCTGTAAGTACACTCGGTGAAGATGTCCTCAAGCAGCAGAACTTCAGCGTCATATTTGTCTAATTTTCTAAAAATGTCATATTCTTGGGCCTTTCAAATTTGTTTAGCCCTGATCTTATTCAAAACAAAAGTCCTACCTCGTGCTCTGCGCTCCTCAGCAGACTCTGGTCCAGGTCGTCTCTCTCCAGAGGTGTCCGGATCTGCCTGATGAGGTGTTCTTCATGAGCCTCCAAATGCATCCGAAAGTTACGAATCTCTGAGATGTAATGATTGTACACAGATTCTTGGTGTTCCTCTGTTGAAAACATATGTAGAGGTTCATACAACAATAATTTACTTCAGTTTAATTGGGCAATGTTGTGAGTGATGATGTAATAATCCAACTTCATGAGTCATAGTGCACTAAGTAAGATGCGCCTGTAGATGGCAATATTATCACATGATTTAAAGCAACATGCAGTATATTTTCTTGCTTCTAAGGAATACATTCAAAAGTTGATTAAATGTTTCTTCTAAATGACAAAAAATGAAAAACTTTTCATAGCAATAGACATACATTAATAAATGTCTCTATATACAAGTACAACCATGTAATTATGATCCAATACCTACCACACCCATAATTACATAAAAACTACAAGCTGCAAAGCCAGAAACTTCTTTTGAAAGGTCTTTTAGTCAGACAAAATACTATAATTCCAAAAGGCATTAACTCTGAGCTTAGGGGCTTAAAGTGCTGTGTGTTTTGTCAGTGGAAAATCAAGCTAAGCCTTGCCTCTCTCTGCCGACCGGAGCAGTTCCTCATAGTATTCTTTACAGGCAGCCACATCCCTCTCAAGCTGAGCACAGTCTGAGACAGTGAAGACCTCCGACTCCTTGCTGTCCTTCAGGAACTCATCAAAGTGGATCTGCAGGCTGTGGATGACCTGCTGGTGCTCTCCTTGTAACATTGTCTTGATCTGAAAAAATTGAAACATAAACTTCAATACAGTTGCTCTGACAAATTAATGAAAATATATATGAATACATACCGAAGACACATTCCAGTTGTGGATTGCCCTTATATCAGCCATTAGATGATGCCACGCGACCACACTCCTCATGTTGATGTGCGAGTGATGCCACAGTGACAAGACGTTCTGGTATAATTGTTCAGTCCTTAAAGAATAACAGAAAAGTTATATATACTGCCTTTCTTTTATTTTTTTTGTGAGTCATATAAATCATTTGTAGAATCTGCAATTTTCCTACTCACCTTGTGGCGACATCGATGGCCTCTTTGTTCGGGGGAGGCACAGTGAAGCACACGGAGGGCACCATGGCCTCGTTCCCCCCTGGGTTGATGACTTTCCACTTGGCTCTGTGAGAATTACTGGCCAGTACACATTCATCTTCTTTGTAGATTGTTATCTGAAAGTAAAAACATTGACAACATTTGATATCAAATTTGGTTTTATATTTGGTCAAAGCGTAGTAGAGCGGGTACCTCTATTTGCCGGTAATCACAAATGGCTTTCACTGGGATGGAGGACCTGACCGGGTTGTCTGGATTTCTGGGCCGCAGTTGAACAATACTCTTGGCCCTGCCCACAAGTCCTGCTACTGTGCTGCGGTATTGAAGCAGCTGCTCTTTCTCATCCTTCAAATTATAAAACAATGAGTAACAGTCTTGAAATGTTCTCATAACTTGTCTTTGTTAAGCTTACCATAGATTCCTGAATTAGATCGTCCAGTCTGTGTAAGCTGCTCGTTCGGTCACAGCTATATTTCCGATGTATAGCGTCCTGCAAACTCTTGAGGTAATCCGTGGACTCCTTGGCATCACTGAAAAACTACACAAAAAATAAAAGCGTCATTAGGACCAATCTATTTTCTGCAAAGTTATAAATGAAACAGTAAATACTCACCTCAAAATAAACAGCATTCTCCTTTAAATGCTGCTCCACACACGCACAGAGTTGTAAAATCCAGTTCCACTGTGTCTGCATAGCGGCTCTGTAAGCCTGAAAGAGGAAAAGACAATCTGAAATGTAAACTTAATCTCTCCAATCAAATTATTGACTTTGAATACACAGTGGAGTTGGGAAATGAGCAATTAGTGTATACTTTGACCGGATTTTACCTCTATTGTCAGCCTGGCCGGGTGATTCTTGAGTAAAAGCCGATCAGCCTTGTCTTGAACAGACTTGATCACATCCTCCTTGTTGTCCAGCTCTCTCATCAGATCCTGTTCAAATATATTTTCACTCTAATGTCAGCATGTTACGTTTCACTGCACATTCATTCACGCAAAATGGCGGCTTACAGCATGGTAGTTCCTTTTCTTAGAGATATTGCTGTTACGATCGCTCCAGTCATAGGACACCTCCTCTTCTTCTTTCTCATTCAGCCAGATCAGCTCCTGAGTTGCCTTCGAAACAAAGTCGTGCAAGCTTTCCAAGTGACTTTGTCGGTCTCTTGACGAGCTCTGAAAAGTGTAATCGAAAACATGTTTATAGATACACAACATTGTTCACACCTTTAGACTACAATTCTTTTGTTTACTCACCAATAGTCTGTCATACTGTTTGTCTAGTCTGTTTACTTTTTCTGAATAACTATGTTTCATGGGTAAGGTCATCTGAATCTGTGGGAAAGAAATACATTGTAAAGCTTTGTAAACATAAAAAATATATACATTTCTTCACTTACTTCCCCAAGTTTGGCTTCTTTAAGACTAGTTTGAAACTCGTCTATGGCCCTGTGTATACTCTTGTGGTTTTCTAAGGACGTCTCCACACTGGGCAAATCAGAGCCCCACTCCGCTCGATCCAACTGCAGCTATTGAGCAAAAAAAAGCATATTTTGAAATTTAGGGGCAATTTATCATTCAAAGGACTGAACAATTAACTCTCAAACATGGGACTGACCTGCATCTCCTCCACCCAGGTCAGCAGGTCTTGGACATACTTCATGTTGACCTCATCCTCTGACATGCTCGGATCGGCCAGTGATGATTTCAACAACGGCTTTCGTATCTGCATCTGTTTGACATGCCTGAAACCATCTGTGTCCATACTGCCACCTCCACCAGTCATAAAGGTCTGGACCGAGGAGGACTGCAGCCCTGGGCTTAAGACAGGTGGGAAGGCCGGTGAAAGACATGGGTTAAGGCTGGAGGAGTACGGGGATCCAGGAGTGACCAGTCCCCCCGAGGTGATTCCAGAAGCCATCACTGGGGATGGTATATTTGGAGAATAGCCTGCATTTAGACTATGTGTGATGCCTGAAATCATCATCTTGGTCTGCTCGCTGGTTAAGGTGTGGCCCTTGCTGTACACAGATGAACACTCGGCTCTCAGGACCAGCAGGTCGTCACGGAGCTTCGAGACTCTCTGAACGAGCTGATCAGCGAAGGGAAACTTTCCATCCAGAAGGATTTGGATGTCCACCACTTGCTGTCGGAGGATGTTCTCACACTCCAAAAGATAGCCTGCCACCTCAGCTTCATTTAGGAACTGGATACCAGACTCAAGACGTTTTGCATCCTAAGAGAAAAAACATGGAAATAGTGACAAAATTATTCATAAAAGAGGAACTGTTCTAGTTTAGTAAGGAAGAAATGTATAATTCATAATCTTCACAAAGTATAATAAATATCAAACATTTCTATACCTTAAACTATACTAAACATTATTCTAAATACCTCCATACTTTTGAGATGGATGAATACAATTATTCAGCACATCACTCACCGACTGTAGAGCAGCTTTAGCCACAGACAGCCTCTCCTCTCCATTGACACAATCTCGTTGGATCCTGTTGGCGATTTGTTGCAACATCTCGAGCCTATTAATAGAAAAATGATCCAGTGAAACTGGGTATTCGCTGTTATTGTCACATGAACTATATACAACCTTACCGAGATCCATAAGCAATATTGTTGTTGAGAAAGACCGAGCTGTTAATTTGCAAAGGTTCGGACAGCGTGTGCAGAGCATCATTGGAGCAAATACTGTTAAAACTACCGTTGCTAACAGAAGACAGACTGCTCAAAAATGCCATGTTATCCGTTATGGCTCTCAGCTACTTCAAAATATCCACAGTCAGCTCTTCCATCGTTATCGTCCTTCTACAGTTTATCCCTCTGACTGAGCATATCCCTGAGCGCTGACTGACTTTTATAGTGTCAGAGGCAGGTGAAGAAACCATCAGCAGGAGCTGAATCCCTCCCAGAAAAATATGTGACCCTTGGGGGATGAGAATTGCAATGGCAGGCTTAGACAGTACACCTTTATCAGGAATGAGACTAAGTGAGTTACTGTTGAACTGCCAGTCTTCTCCGGGATTTCATGAAACAATGTGGAAAAAATTTCCAATCTGATATCACTAGTAAAGTTCCGAATAAACAACATATATCTTTTTTCAGCCTGCTCATTGTATAAAGAGGTCATAAAGCAGTGGTCTTTTGGTGTGTATTTATGAATAAGTGTGACATATTAATATGGAAATCCCTGCACACCTGTCTGCATACTAGTTTCAGTTGACAACAAGGGAAATATATAATAAATATTCAACACAAGCTACTAAAGAAAAAAATAAATTAACTTTGTTGCAAAGGTGAAGAGTTGTTCGTCTTGTAACTTTAAACCAAAGCACGAAAAGTACCAAATTTACTGTGCAAGGGAAGGGTCGAACGAAAGTGATATTTAAATCTCATTTGTATTAGGTCTCAATGGAGACATTAGATCGAGTGCAATGTGACTTGTGGGTACACGGTCTACTTGAAATGATACCTGCTGATTCATGCAGCATTAAGCTTTATTTTTTTTCACACACAACCAGAAGATCAACTTACACTCTTTAAAACCACCATTCACTCCACAATGGTTTTGTGTGACCAACTATCATTATCATTATAAAGCTGTGTTCAGATTACATTCACATCAGTACAAAAGATTTCATTGTGTACTTTCACTGTACAAACCTCTCCAGCTCAGGCCTCAAGCTCTTCTCTCTCTCTAGCATGGCAACAATTAATTTCCCCCATTCCTTTTCGATATCGTTGGGGTGATGCCCTGGAGGTAACTGGATACGTCCAAATTCTATCCACACCTGTCCCCAAAAATAAATGTACAAGAAAAGTGTTGAGACCACTAGTGCCACCAAAACTAAATATGCAGGGATGAAACAGTGGCTTCACCTCAAGCATTTGATAGAAGTTTTGTATCTTTGTCTTCTCTATCTCTTTTATGGGGATTTCATTGTCCTTAAACTGAAGATACTGTAAATAAAGTGCCTATGAAAGAAAATACAGGTTAAAAAAGTATATTTAAAGATGATATAAATCTGAATTTTGCAGTAAAGATGTCAAATGTCTTTGAGAAATTGATTGACATTGATTGATTTCCAGCCAATAAAAGCAGCGACTCTCTCAGATCTATTTGCATTCATTTGCTTACTTTAAGTTCAGCAGGACTGTTGGGGAATGCTCTGTCGTTCATTATTGCCACATTGTGTTTGATCCATTGGCTGAGGTATTTAATCATGTTCTGGTACTCAATCCATTTTATGTCGACATCCTGAATAAAAAGACAATTCAAAAGTTATTCAACGTTGCTCTCATAAACAACAGATCAACAAACAAATCAACAACATAACACACAATATAAGCAACAATAGGATATAATGGAAAAATAACTCAAATGACTAATTGATTGTGATGTTATGCTAGTCGCCTGCTGGTTTGCAATGCGCAGTCTCCTAACATGAATGCAGTTCAACCAGTCACTTACATTAGGGTTGATGCCATCAACACCATCAGGGACTTTAGGAAAGGCATCGTACAACGTGGACACATAGGTGATGACTGACTTTTCATCAGGAGACTGGACGTCCACATCTTTTGGGGTAAAAATAACAAAAACACATGGCAATAAGTTGTACAATAAAATGTGGACTAGTTTAGAAGGAGTGTCACTGAATGAACCAATGAACAGCTAAAGAACTTACCTTCGGGGTCTAACAGTCTGGCCACTCCTAGCTGCTCTGCTACACAAAATGCTTGCTCTAAATTTGATCGGTTGGTCTGTGCTGATACACGACTCATATCAACAAGGTCTGGCCTGGAAAAAGAATGAGAAAGAATAACTAAAACAAACTTAAGGCAGGAACTGCAGTATGTTTATGCACTAGATATACCAGTATAATGTTTACTTAATGTCTGTTTTTTCTATTACCTGTATTTATGAATAATAGCGTTAAATAGTCTCCCGTCCCTCCAGGAGGTTGTGAAGTTATCACATCGTACGCCCACGTAGCCCTCCGTCATCTGCTTGGACCAGAACAGAAGACGCTCCTTGGCTGTCATGTCCTCGGACTCCCCTGTCACATGGATCTCCGAGATCTTTACAAGAGGAGAAGATGTAATGCTTTTATTGACCAGCAAACCTCTATACTGTACCTCAGTAAGTTTTTATTGTAAAGTTAAGTATGTAGTGGAGAATCTAGTATTAAGATGTATTAGGGATTACTTTGAGGTCTATTAGTGCAAGTTTCAACAGATACAACTTTGAATCATTGCTCTGAACATTGCCCTGAACAACACAAAGTGATCTGAAATAGAGTGCTAAAGAGTTTGTGCTTTGCCTCAAAAGAAAACTTTTGCAGCCAGTTTCTGTAAGTAAATGTAGTATTTGTTTCATTTTTGAAGGTTCAATATACAGTACATTCACCATAAATCAGAGTATTATTTTTTAATCAATAATGACTGTTTTTGAGAAAACTGACGCCACTTACACATCACAAACTCAGTCTTTATATGTAATCACTATGCAATTAACATAATCCAAAATCCACACACACTATAGATGTGGCAGGAAACTCCCACATCCACCTTTTTGCGTCAAATATCAAAACTCTCTCCCTCTTGTACATGACTAAACATGAAACACATACTTTTCAAATAAATGTCCTACTAAAATAAAGCCAACAATAACATTTCCCTCACAGCTATTATTTTCTTCTACATCATTCTGCTTAAGTTAGGTTAGGTTCAACGTTATTGTCCCAAAAAAGGAAAATCTGTCCTGGGCTCACAGTGCTGCAGATCACATTCCACACAACAACCAAACACACATTAGGACAACAATCAGCTGGTCTGCATAATTTCAACACAACTACTTGTGCCTTGCATGTCATAAACTCACATTGAAACAAAACATTTGAGCCTAAACATGAGATAAGACAGTCAAAACAGTAATGACAACAAGCCACAAACATCAACAACATGCCCATGGGCCTACACCGATTTTTGCTGCTTTAATTTAATGCAAACTCTGCCATGACACCAGTTACTAACCACCTTCACAATGAGTCAAGCCTGTGATGTGTTTAAATATAAGTAACATGGTTTACCTCGGCCTGAGTGGTGATACACTTGGCAGCAGATAAGGTTGGCTCGATGATAGCAGAGCAGGTGTGGGCCCTGTGCCTCCTCCTCCGGTGCACTTGAGAGCCACATATAATTTTGGCAAATGTGTCCTCGGTGCCCGCTCTGTGGTGGCTCCCCTGAGTGCGTAACATGTGCTCCACTGCCCCAAAGCTCACGGCCCTCCGGAGCTGGCGCTGCAGGAGTTTCTTCACCAGCAGACTGTCTTTGGCTGAGCGCTGTGTGAAACTTCTGTTAACACGATGGATCTTTCCTTCAACACTTGATCTGGAACCTTCATCTTGACTTTCATCGTCACTTTCATCTTCATCAACATCTTCAGATTTGGCCAAAGGAGCCTTTTTAGATTTGGTGCCTATTGTCAGGATTACAGGTGGATTACTAGAGATTATAATTGGTACCTCTCCAATCCAGACGCCCCTTCTGATGCTGTCCTGCCGCGATACAGCCCTGTTGACCTCTGATGCCTTCTCCAGCTCAGCACGAATCTCCACAGAGCTCTTTTCACTAACATCCTGAGGTCTGACACTATTACTAATATCTCCATTCGTGCAAGCGTCACTTACTGCCCTCCTGGGAGAGTCCACTGGAGCAAAGTCTTCAGATTTTCTCTTTTTCCTCTGAAAGTAACGCCGCCCTTTCAAGTCCTTGGATTCAGGGCTGAGTGGAGCCTTTTTGGGGTCGACATAAGACTCTTCCTTTGGCACACGCACGCAACCACATACATTTCCCATAATTGTCGAAGCTCTCGTCCTTCTTCTTCAACACGTGGTTGGTGGATTGAGGCTAATATCCACTGAGCCATAGTTTATCAGTAGAACCTTTATCCCAAAGATAGGTTGCCATGTTCACAGTCAGCTGGCACTGTGACAAAAGCCTATGACGCGGTCGTAGGCATAAACCTCAGTCAGAAGTAGAGTTGACTTCTCCTTCAGAGTCACAGCCTTCTCTCGTTCACACGCTCCTCAATCGCTCACTTAGTTCTCTCCTTACACCGGAATCCTTTCTGACCTTTGGAACATTTCTCCACTTTACTAATCCAGCACAAACACCATAAATGTATACGCTGTCATAGCCCACGTGCTCACAGCTGAGAAGGAATGACAAAGGCTTGTGCACCGACCTGTTTGGGACTGGCTCGTCTGCAATGTAAATATGGGCAGCAATAACACAGTCAAAGCTGGGGGTGAGGGGAGGACAAGTGTACACTGGGGTTTGGGCTGTTCACTGCATTTATACTGTTAAAAAAAAGGAATTGGCTCAGCAGATTTGGTGCTGGCTAATACAGTCCAGACACCGGCCCAACCAGACACAAAAGCTTAGGTCAACAGCTGTGGTGAATCCAAGCGCTGCAGAGACATGCTTTCAATTTGCTTATGCACTTTGTATTATTCAAGCTGCATACAATGGGAGATTTAGACTAAGACTTTAGGTTTGGCCCTGACTTGAACCCAGTTTAGTCCTGACGTAGACTTTGGTTTGGTCCTGGTTTAAACAGGGTCAAGTCCAGGTTAAGTCCCAGGTTTAGTCCCAGTTTCGTTTCACTGTTTTGTGGGAACTTCCTTTACACACAACAATATGAAATGGATTGCACCATTAAAAGTCCATCACATAAGATAAGATAATAGATAGATTATTCATAATTGTTGTGATAAAGAGACATGGTTTGATTACTATTTATATAAGTATATTGTTCTTATAATTATGTTTATAAATAAATAAAAGGTGTGTTTGTGACCTGAAAACAAAGCTCAAGTGAAGCGGAAAATGTGTCCTCTAATTGTTTTCTAAAGGTCACAATGACAGAAAACAAATGACACCGCAGTGACTTTGGACTGATACTGCCAGGGTCAAAGATAATATCTAAGTTAAACAGGGTCCAAATGATTATAACATCAAGTGCGTTTACTAAGAAAACATGCTTCAGGCCACATCCACGTTTGTACAGTTCTACTCTAGATCCACATAATTATTCAAATGAAGACATACATAAATATTTGTTATGCTTCTGAGTTTCATGAAAAGAATATCATCTAGCCTGCAGGTAAACATAGCAAACAACCCAAAAGAAAACACACCACTGTCAACAAAATACAACTGCTAAGAGTAACGGGTGGTCCCACGCAACAAATGCAATGTTGACAATATTGCCTGCTACATATGAAAGGTAATTTAATAACAAGCACCCACTGGACTACTGTTATTGAGAAAAGGTGCCTAAAGTCAAGTAAAATGCAGTGTGTCCTCTGATTGAACTGTGCTGGTCTTTCTCACCGCCCAAGGCACAGCTTTTCATATAAAGCAGGTAACATAATAACTTGTCAGTCCGCTGTCAGGGCAGATCTGCTTTAATAAAAAGCTAACGTGGACAAACCAGCATATTTCTGTTGCTGGGCCTCTCCTCCTAATGTCATGCCATGATCGAACAGGCCCTGTGCTGCCCAATAAGAGCTGCAGGGTTTGCGTGAGACACACAGCAGCAGGTGTGCACCAACGCTACCTGTCAGCATCCCAGTCCAGGTTAAATTATATTAGCTCCATCTGACATTCATTATATCACAGCCAGCAGTGAGCCAAATATATGCAGCAATACTCAAAGAGCTCCCTCTCATTGCAACCTCAGAATGAGAATGTTTATTGAGGCCACTGGTTGAGAATTATGGTATGTATTTTTTAATCAAGACAATTTCACTTAAATTAAGTCTCCTGTCTCCTGAAATATAAACATATCTGAAATTGATTTGGCTGCTTCCTATTAAATGTTCCATAAATCAGTGTATTGTGTTCAAATCTGTCTAAAACACAAAATTAGCACACAAAAAAAGTAAAACCTAAGCAGCCAAAACATGTTTTAATTATGCCATTTTTTACTTCAAACATTGGTGTTATGCAAAATTATGTGATCAAACCCGTTACATCATTCATGCACTTATATCACTTGTGGTACAGCTTTGACCCCTTGTGGCTAAAAGTAGAAACTCCATTAAGAACCCAACTTGACAGTCACGTAAATATAACTTCAAAAGAACACAACAAACCAGCAGCTTGCACAGCCAAAACATATTGTATAAAAGCGTAATAATAAGGGTTAGGATTGAATATAAAAGTATTCAAGTGTAACAAGACATTTGTACTGAATATTTCAAAGCCAGAATATTAGCTCTTTCACTAATTAAGCTGTAAAAACAACAATGATGAAGACGAGCGGTTCTCACCTGAAAGTGCAGAATTATGGTCCATATTAACCCCAGTGTCAGTTTGGGGTTACCGTCTGTGATGTCATCATTTCTTATATTTACAAGTTTGACCTGGAAAAATAAAAGCATTTCATTAGAACGCACTAATAATTATGTTGCAAAGAAACACTACAGGAGTTATTATTTCGTGTTATTTAGTTCTAGTAAATATATAACAAATTTAATTTCTAAATTCAGTGAAATATGATTCATTTCCAATGTTTACCACAAGATGGAGCAAAAGATATTGTAGACATTGTTTATAGAGTCAACAATAAGAAAGATGATTAGGAGCAAATGCTGTCCATGGATCATTTTAAGCATTTAAAAGCAGTACATGAGCTGAAAGTACAAAAATCCTATTTTCATATCAGTCATAATTATGATGTCTGATGTTGAATCAAATCAGTTATTGTTGACCCAATTGTAATAATTTGTGAACATTTATTTGCAGTGTAATCCTAAACCATATAATAATAATAATAATAATAATAATAATAATAATAATAATAATAATAATAATAATAATAATAATAATAATAATAATAATAATAATAATAATAATAATAATATATGATCACAACAATGGATGCCCAAAGCTTAATAAAAGTGCAGCTCATGTGTTTCCTATGAGAGCCCTTTGTCTTGGCCTGTTACGTCACATCTGGCTGCAGTGCCACCCGTAGTCCTTATCCAGCCTCCCCCAGGTGGGGGAGGGGACAGCGCCTCCAAACCAGTACAACTGGGATTTAGGTTAAGAAAAGCTTTTTCATACAGTATATACTGTGGCTGGGGATTTCATTCAAGATTTTTTATTGTCTTTGTCATAGAAAACAAAAAACCCAAACAGGACACTGCATAGTTTTGATGTAAAGTGCAATACACTTATGATTGTGTTTATTTTGTGGTAACACTACATGTTAAAGAACATACATGATATAGATGCTCTAAACATGCCAGATTGTAGCCATTATCAATACACGTCATTGGGGACAGACTCACCTGCCGCCTCTTTAAATAATCCAGTGCAATTTGTACATTCTGGAGTTTGTGGAAGCGCATCCTCCCTCGTTCTCGAGGCTGTGGACAGACGCAGGGACAAGTTCAGGAATCCTGGATCTTTCAGAAGGAGCAATAAATGATTAGTAAGATTTTGGACATGCTCTCTAAGTCTTACCCAGTGACCTTTAAAGTTAGATTCAAACATATAAACCAGTGAACACAGGTGGTGTGTTATTTAACCTCTGAAAAATATTAATTCAATGAATAATTGATTGATAATTTAAGGTGAATATTAAACAATAATAATGTCATGTCATGTAAAACGCAATGAGATGTATGAATAAACTAACCAGGCCAAGACGCAGCAGTTTACTATAGCTGCATTAGCCATCACATAGCTGAAAATGAATGACTATGTTCTACTTCAATGCAAAGCAACTTAAACATTTTCATTCAAAGCATCTAATTTTGTTTGGATTTGATGAATAAAGAAATGCCCCAAATGATCAGATGTGAAACAAACATGAACATTTGAAGCAATCAGAGCACAGATGACTCAGCGAGCAAGTCATGAGCCTGTTCAGACAGTATCCTTTATTATTTCAGGATCTGTTTTCATCTTGAGATGTTCTCTCTTCTCTGTGTTTTTTCTGTGATTAAAAATAAAATCTGAAACTCAAAAGACCCGAAGCCATAATTATACAATTTGTTGTTTAGGACTACTATGCTACCCTGAACCAGACGTGTGTCCCATTATGTGAGCACTGCAGGCGGTGTATTAGTTTTGGGGTGTGGAGGGTGCCACACGTACCCCCTTATCATCATCCACAGTGTCTCCATGCTGCTCAACCGCACATGCTTCTGTCCCACTCACCAACCGCAACGTCTTCAGAAAATCACGCTCCCTTGGCTTATCATCATAAGGAAAACATGGGGAAGAGGGAGATATGGATAGACAATGGGCAAATCAAAGGAAGTCAGACAATGGAGAGAACAAAAAACAACGTAATGAAGGAGAAGAGAAGGAGAGCGTGGTAGAGACAGGAAGAGACAGCTATGAAGACGATGGAGGTTAGTTACACTGGGGGAGGGAACTGCAGGGATTGGATCCTCAGGAATACATGCAGTTATGTCCCTCTAAATGCAACATTATGTAATTATGTAAAACTGAGAAGGAAAAAACTACAGCTGACAGATCCTTTGTATGCATGATGTTACTGTAAACTGATCGAAGTCAATAAAATGTTTATAGAGAAACGTGAAGAGTAACGTCAAAACAGTAGAGGAGCGTTTCTGAAGTGCTAGTGTTTGCCAAACAGTTGTTTATAATAACACAAAATGATACCTGCCCCAAAGTGGGGTCACAAGGACCTAATGTTATATTTAAACATTTATCACACTGTTTAAACAATTTGTTTTAAACTGTATATTAAAAAGTGGTTCCAATTACACAATAAACCATGTACTCACAAAATAATATTCAACCTAATTTTACATTATATCATTATTAACATTATTATCAGCATACATTTTTATTTTACAGGGGGGTTCCGGGGTTGGACACTTGCATGGCAATTTTGGGGGTCTTCGTTTGAAAAGTTTGGGAACCCCTGGCCTAAGCAATGATACACAAGTTATAGCCGTTTGCATTCCTTAGTAAATTAGATTTGTGAGCCTGAGCCTTGAAAAGATTAACTGTTGTTTAATTCCTATTATGTACATTAAAATGTGATAAGGAACAAATGTATGTCTCATCTGATACTAAAGAAGACTAACTCACCAGTGTGTCTCCAGACAAGACCTCCAGCAGTGAGATCAGATTATGTCCATCTCGCAGGTCTTCGTAAAGGTCATTTATGTGCTTTCGGACCTACAAAAATACAAACAGCAATTTTAGTCTGAAAATATGTTACTGCAATTACGTTAAAACAAGTGTCTCTTATATGACAGAGTGTAGACAAATGTATTATGGTAAACACCTTTCATAAATCACTTCTAAATTTGAGATGCATATTTTGTGTCAAACGTCTCTGGAGCGAGGTGATCACATGACACCTTGTCTGAGTGTACTTGGGGAGACATTTGACGTGACCCACTGTGTCTGTGGACTTGCCTCCTGCAGGTCCAGCCTTATGTCCCACATGGCACCTCGAAAATCACTGTCCTCTCTCATTGACCTGCTTTTACACAAGGCTCTCTCACTGTAATCCCAGAGAGAAGCCGCAGCTGTGGGCCCAAAATAGACCTGTGCCCTTGTGTTATTGGGTCAGCCGGGCACATACCAACTATTACTCAGCACCTTCAAATACGTCAGGATCTTCAGTTTCTCAGGTAAATTCAATGGTTTTGAAAAAAATCGAGTGCATCTTTGGCACTGAAGTAAGCAACAAGACAAAGTGCGTGAATCTTATTTTCAAATGTTTGAATTTTGGTTGTTTTCTCTGGTCCTGCCCTGTTTGTTTTTGTTTGTTCTGTGTTCATTTTTTCTTTTGTTTGTTATTTTGAAGGGAAAAAAAGGTAAACGCCTTTTCATGTAAAAATGTGCTTTGTACATTTACAGCCTTAACAATTTTTTTGTCAGATGATTTGGACATCAACATCACTAAAGCAAGAAAATATTATAGTAATTATTGATAATATACACATTTATACACATTAAACTATCACTATTATGTGAGTTATATATAATTAGAGGTAATCAAGACAATAAAGGTTGGGAGCCACTGAATTACTTGTTTAATCGGTCGATTGAGTCATAGTAAAACATGCAATAAATGTGACTGGGATTTCAAAGAGTAATCTGTGCAATAATAGAAAGGAGAAGGAATGGAGTGAGTGAATGCTGCATTTAATCTGAGTTTTTACACATACATGAGCTGTTTAGTACTTCTCCTTGTGCATATCTGTTTATTATGTGAACTCCTGTGAGCTTCTGGTATTGTAAGTCCAGTTTGGGTCAGATGCATGGTCAAATCCTAGAATTATTAGCAATCATTTTTATTGTGCTACGCTCCCTTAAATTGACTAGACGCTGCACAAGGCGACCAAAAATGTATTTAGTCAACAATAGTTTATTTCTTCTGCTGAGATTGTTACAAAATTAAAAATGTTGTTCAGGAGTGATTACAAAAATATTACTTGGGGTTACTGCTCCGTTTTGTATTTCTTTGAAGGATTTGTAACCAACACTCAATGTTATGTCTGAAATATATTGCTCTTCTTGAACTAAAAGATACATAGAGTTGACTGTATCTTTATCATCATGACCACAAAAGGCTAAAGTGATTATAAAAAGTGTTATTTTGATGGCGTACGGTAGATCCATTTAATGCTAGTGTATAACTAAATTCAAACGTTAAGTGGTTTTATTTACACAGGCATTTTTTAGTACAAGCCGAATCCTGTCTTTCAGATGAAATGTTGACAAGATTCACACTTTTCTCGAGATGGACTTGTAGCTGCAGCGTGTGTGACCACATGTCATGCTACATTATTCTTAATCAGCTTTAATAATAACTGCAAGCAATTTGAGCAAGTCTAGACCCAACATGAAAAAGTGTTTTAAAAGCAAATACTGCAGTGCATGCCTTCTTCTGTTTATGTATGCATTGTAATAATTCAATCCACACCATGCAGCGTGCAGTAACTGAACAGATAAACACAGACAACAAAACCTTGACATTGTTTCTCTAACCTTTTGTGAAAACAATAGTTATCATACCTTCATCAGGTGTTGATTTATCCATTTTGTGAAGGTCTTCTTCTGTACTCTGTCTCTTTCATCTGTTGGAAAAGAAAAATGAGGAGTAAATCTCAAACACAACACATGCAATTAGACTGCCCACACTGGGTTACTGGGCTCATCTTGTGATTCAGAAATAGACGTATAGAAGAATATTATTTTCATTTGTATTAGTGCAACATTCTTATTTTATAACATGTTAATGGTGCACTGCGTAACTTTTCTGTTGGGGGTCCTGCGTGTACAGTGAGGAAAATAAGTATTTGAACACCCTGCGATTTTGCAAGTTCTCCCATTCTCCCAAATTTTCATCATAGGTGCATTTCCACTGTGAGAGATCTAAGAATAAATATCTGGAAATCACTTTGTACGATTGTAATTTATTTCTATGTTATTGCTGCAAATAAGTATCTGAACACCTGAGAAAATCAATATAAATATTTGGTACAGAAGCCTTTGTTTACAATTACAGAGGTCAAACGTTTCCTGTAGTTCCTGACCAGGTTTGCACACACTGCAGCAGGGATTTTGGCCCACTCCTCCACAGAGTTTCAGCTTCTTCCAAAGATTTTCTATTGGATTTAGGTTTGGAGACTGGCTAGGCCAATCAAGAACCTACCAAAAAGTTATATTTTGACCACATGACCACATGACTTCTCCTATGACTCCTCCGTATCATCCAGATGGTCACTGGCAAACTTCAGACGGGCCTGGACATGTGCTGACTTAAGCGGGGGAACCTTCTGTGCGATGCATGATTTCAAACCATGACGTGTAGTGTATCACCTTTGAAACTATGGTCCCAGCTCTCTTCAGGTCATTGACCAGCTCCTCCTGTGTAGTTCTGCCCTTATTCCTCACCTTTCTTATCATCATTGATAACGAAGTGACTTCTTGCATGGAGCCCCATGGTAGATTGACAATCATCTTTAGACTCTTCCAATTTCTAACAATTGCTCCAACAGTTGATCTTTTTTCCCCAAGCTGCTTGCCAATTGCCCGTAGCCCTTTCCAGCCTTGGGAAGGTCTACAGTTTTGACTCTGGTGTCTTTTGACAGTGCTTTGGTCTTGCCCATGGTAGTAGATGGAGTCTGGCTGATAGTGGGGTGGACAGGTGTCTTTATGCAGCTAACAGGTGCTACTAATTTGAATTAATAAGTGGAGTAGAAGTGGACTTTTTAAAGGCAGACTAACAGGTCTTTGAGATCCAGCATCTTGCTGATTGGCAGGTGTTCAAATACTTACTTGCAGCAATAGCCCACAAATAAACTATATAAAAATCATACAATGTGATTTCCGGATGTTTTTTAATTTTTTTATTCTGTCTCTCACAGTTGAAATGCACCTACAATGACAATTTCAAACCCCTCCATAATTTCTAAGTGGGCAAACTAATAAAATCACAGGGTGTTCAGATACTTATTTTCCTCACTGTATCTGTGGAGATGTTATTGCTTTGCCTGAATGTTCCAGAATACGGCATTAAACACATCTATCTTCCATTTATTCAACTACATGCGTTTGTTACGGCACAAAAATACCATTCCTTCTATAAATTTAATACCATACTGCGGAAGAATACAGGCAACGTTCCAGCAGCATCTCCATGGAGACAGGGTGACATTGAAGCGAAAACCACACAACCGAAAATATCTCAAAGTAATACTAAAAATGGTAAATGGAAATATACAGTGGAATGATGTTTTTGATAACCTTGATGTAGATTTGTAATAAAGTGCCAAAAACGCCCCTAAAAAACCCTTAATTACCTCAAAACCAACTATTTGTCCTTTTCCTTCATCCACAGCTGGAGTTACAATGCTCTCAGAATGCAATTACAACAAAAATACAGTACATTCTAACCCCAAAATACAATAGAAACCATAGACACAATACGATAAACTCAACTTAGCAGCAGCAATTCATTTAACATCACAGCATAAACTGTATCCCCTTTTATCTGAATCAGAATCCGTCAGTACGAACATAATTCACCAAACTAGAAATAATAATAAAAATTAGTAACTAATAATATTATTATTATTATTATTACTATTATTATTATTTATTATTATTAGTATATACAAACTATGATAAAGTAAAGACATGCAAAAATAATGGTCAGAGAGAAATAGGCTTAAATATAAAATATATACAGCAAGATCAGGACAAATACTGCAAATCTCCAGTACTGCTCCAGCTACAAAAAGCAACATCTGAGCACATGCTGGACCACAGCACACGCAGCAGGCTTTATTCCTTTTCAGTATTGATGCTAAGACTCCAGGTTAATGCCCAAAGTAATTCAAATCTACACAGACCTAAGCAGCACATGAGGGTCACCAGGTGGGCTCTGAAGTCCCTCTCCATCAGCAGCACCTCCCGCATTGTCCACAGTGAAGTTATTCCAGTAAATGTCAGAGATCCAGATGTGAACAACTGGATCAGTGTCTCACACAGTGCCTTTGCTCTCGTTTGCCTGGCAGCCTCAGGGGCAGCTCTCACTCTCTTTCTCTTCAGGAGCGAGTCCTGTCAGGTTTTCCATGGCTACTGTCTATTTAGAGTTTCTACGTAGTTCACTGTTTATCCTGCCCCTAAAAGCACAGAAATACAAAATATATACTGGGAAATTGTTGCCTAAGGACATGGTTAAGTCTCCTAGATGGACCTCATAGTTTGGATAGAACAAACCTGCACTGAATTGTAATGATAACAAGTCATTTGGGACGCTTTTATAATCCTAGCCCTGTGCAATACCCTTTATGGTTGTGATTTTAAGTTGTCAAATCAATGTCATTACAACAACATCAAGCAACTTAATTATCTTTATGAAATGCAAAAGAAAAAGTTGTAGTTCATGTGCAACCGTTATCAAGAGGTTTTAAACCATCTGAAAATCCATGTACCGGTAATAATGACAAGACTTTGTATTCTCTCTGGACCATCACATTTAGTTCACCTAAAAATAGCAGCAATAGAGAGAGCATTAAGTGGGCTGGTCTGCCTAATATCTATAATTTGTTCATGTTTATTTAGCTGTAACTATAAAGCTAATAACTAGAACCCGTGCAATGGCAAGAAGCCATTGCGAATGACTGCGTAATGCATGGCCATATCCTGTACAGTGGCCATGATCATTGATCACTGCATGAAAACACGTATGATGACATCACGCCTGTAATGCCCGGTAAAAGATAAAGATATAAAGCTTTATATCGTCACATCAATTCCTTTCCGCTTTGATCCTATGGGCTTTGAAGACAATGAAACATAAACACAGTGGTATGAGTCAGCACCGCGCAGAAAGGGTACAGAGGTTTTCTTGCTTTTCTCTTTCTCACTTTCTTTCTCTTTTTTTTCACATACTTTGAAGACGTACAACTCTTATGGTTCCTGTTGATCTCGTGTCCACACTCAATCCATTAGGTGGCAGTAAATGCACCTTTACAGTTTACTGCCAACCGCCATTAAAAGTAACAGAAGAAGACTGTCTTTGCAGTCTGTGTGTGATGGTGGTGACCTGCCGAGATAAAAGGGGCCACACTCACTCATACTGTTTAACCATAGAGATATCAAAGTCTAACTGACAAACTCTGCAATGTAAACTATTATGGAAACTATTGCAGGAAAAAAAATCCCACGAAAAATATCTACAAAAAGAATCTTGAATGACAAAAATCAGTAAATCATGCAACCCGTGAAACAGTCCAAAAAAGTGTTTCTATAATAATGATCTTCTGAAACTAATGTTCTAGGGCAGGGGTCTCCAAACTTTTTCCAGTGAGGGCCACATAACTTTTCCCTTTTCTGATGGGGGACCAGAGTCAGTTTGTAACAGAAAAAAGTGTGACGATTGCAGGGGTGCCTAAATGTAAACATTTAATGTTTTCCAAAAAGCCACACATAATAACCAAAGATTAATAACCCTTTCCGAGATCAAATAACCCTCTCTGGGTTCTTCACAGAAAAAATTAACTCAGGAATTATATAATAACGCTATTTATGAAATCAATAAAAATCAAATAACCCTCTCTGGGTTCTTCACAGAAAGAAAGTTTCTGTTGTGCCGTGCACAATCTTGGGTAAAAGTTCAGCTTCAGTTGTCAGAGCAGAATCTCTTAAATGAGCATGAATAATGCGTCTCTGGTATTGTTCAGGGGGCCGGGTCAATAGTGGAGGCGGGCCGTAGTTTGGGGACCACTGTTCTAGGGGTAGTAATTGGGAAACTTTTAATTTGTCATTCTGAAAAAAATATATTATGATCACTGATTGATGAAAACACTGCATAAGCTACAATTACTAGAACTACAATGTAGCCCTAGTAATTGTAACTACTTTGTAGTTCCAGTAGTTCCATTTGCTATGATTATTACATGACGAAAACACCTTTTTTGGTGTTTGTTGCTTTTGTAGTTTTTTCAGAATGACTAGTTAAAAATGTCCCTATTAAGGGGATGCATACGCTACAATTAATAGGACTACAATGTAGTAGATAGTTGCCATGATCATTGCATGATTGCAAGTAGTGCCATGATCATCGAGAAATCTCGAAAATACGAAAAGACCGAGGACTACCAAAAGTAATCGCAGGAATTTCACCAAAAATATTATTCTGGACAGTTGCGATGACAATAATGTCACACAGCACCAACATTCCGCCACTCGTAAGAGCTAGTGAAAAATCCCAAATTTGAAGATGAATCCCGAAAAAATTACAAGACCGAGGAATACCAAAAGCAATAGCAATCATCAGACGAATAATATCTACAAATTGAACTTTGAATGATGAAAACCGTCAAAAAACGGCAATTGAAAATAGTGAAATGATAAAAAGCACAGGAACAAAAAGTGCCTGCATTCCATTGCAGTCACTCAATAATAATTTTAAGTTTAAGTTTTTCAAGTTAAACAGTAACAAAACTCTTATGTCTTTTAGAAACAGCTTATCAACTCTAACCTAATTTGCATACTATACTTTTTCAATAAAAAGGAAAAATCTTCTGAAATGAGCACAATATTTTACACCATTTCTTAACATGGAAAGGCATTAGGGTTGTAGCTGCTTTCCATCTGCCTCAGAGTGTACTGCTGAATCACATCACATTTTTAACCCATGTATCTGGCTCCCGCAGCTCGAGTTTCCATCTAGAGGAAACCCATTACTAGAGATTAGTGGATCAATATTCCAAGAAATGGTTCTTTTGATCATTTCTCTGGCTGCGGCCTGTTAAAGCTTATTCTGTGAGTTTATTTACAACCAGTGTCCATCAGTGAAAACACAAAATGAGAGATCATTACAGGAAGATTAAAACGAATAAAGAAATATTATGGCCCCCTCTTGAGGAAAAAAAAAGTACTGTTGACTCTGTGTCTAATCTGATGTTTACGTTTGACATTCATGTTTACCGCTTGTGTAAGAAACACTGGGGAAATTGAAGGTCAGTTACTCACAGATCAATCAATAAACATCAAGAGAGTTTAAGTAAATGTTCAAGAAAACCAGACTGACTGCTCTGCTCTGTCTGACTTCGGCAATTTGTGCAATAATATTACGAGGCTTAGAGTTTAGGTGAGCACATAAATATAGTATGAAAAGTACACACAGGCTGTTGCCACACATTTGTTTGGAACAATTATGTACTGTCAAAACTTCATTTTCCTTACCATATGTAATGTTTTGTGATTCATATTTTAAAAGTCACTGTATAGATTTGAAAGTGGTGAGCGCCCATATCATTTATTTCTGTTTTGTTTGTCATTTACCATTTTTGTACTTGATTATAACCTATACCATTTTATTAATTGCACAGGCCAAATGTAGCTACATCTTGGACTGTGTGTGAGGTACAGTAGGTACAGTATGTAGGTGTTAAGTGGGAGTTTGTTGCTGTAGTCAAACACACAGGCAGCTCCTAAGCCACTTATTTGAGGACTTCAGAAAAGCACATGTGCAAGCCTAAAAATAGCACCAACCCCAAACTATGTCGTCCAGCAACGGCAACTGAGTGTGTGCCACTGAGGCACAAGTCATCTCCACATAGTGACAAGTAGTGTCATGATACTAAAAGTTAAAACAATTTTAAAGGGAAAAAAGGATTGATACCACATACTTTACAATTACAATACAACAATAATGATTAAACATAATGTAATTTTTCAACGCAGAATAATGGTAGTCTTATGTGGTCTTACATTAGTTCTGATACAAGGGGAATGTCAAATTTGTCCTCCTTTATGTATTTTCAGTATCAACAGTTCAAACGTATCTAGTTTCCATACTAGTCTTAGTATTGATTAGTATATGGGTAGGGGTGGACGATATTGACCGAATAATCCGATAACTGGTATTTCGATAACGATATTTTGCCAATATTATGTCAATCCAATATATGTCTTTTCAGTGTATTAGATGAGTATTAATATTCAGACAAATGTAAAATGTCTGTAAAATTATGTGCAGAAGTATCACCTTATACTCTTATTAGAAAGTTTATAACTACTTTTTTATTTTTATTTTTAATCTGCTATTTAATCTGTGTAATATGTTTACTATAAATACTATACTCAATTATAAAATGTTGCATATCTTCAAAACAACACTCACAACATAATGTCGACCACCTCTATATCTGAGTATTTATTTTTCTTAAAATCCTAGTGACATAACTGAATAAAGTAAATAAGATATTTAAGCTAAATAGATCTGAAATGAAAGGTTCTAATGTGGGAAGTTGGTAGAGCTTTATTTTAAAAAGTACTTAGAATTAAGCTAACTGATTAAACTAACTCACTTATTTTTACATATTGTTCATTGTGAGACGCAACAAAAACAGGATCATTGACTTCCTGTTCAAAACTGTTGAACTGCTAAGCCCTGCCTCCTCGTAATGGCATACCACAGATTTTCATTAACTTGTTCTTATATATATATATATATATATATATATATATATAATATATATAATATATATATATATATATATATATATATATATATATATATATATATATATATTTATATATTTATATTTATATATATATTTATATTTATATTATATATATAGGTATATATAATCCTTTTTTTTTTTTATAACATTTTTCCCAATATGTTTCCTTTAAATTAACGTTTTGAACTACAAAGTGTCTAAGATGTTAGTGTAAATAGTAATAGTGTTTGTAATAGTGTAAATTAATCCTCGTTAGCTGCACATTCATGCTATTGATACTTGTATTACACAAAACCAGGGTGACTGACTCAAATAGACTAACCAGAGCACAGAGTCAAAAAGTTGCAGCAATCTAAACCTCGCCTAATCCTCTTGACCCACAGCAGGGAAATCAAAATCACATAATACGTGAAGTGAAGCTCTGACAAGGACGCGCTAAACATTCCTGTCAAACTGCTCTCATTTCACTGCTGTGTGTCACAAGCAGCTGATTGAGCACAGGCTGTGTTTAACAAGAGCTCTCTGTGTATTCTGAAGATTTATTACAAGATGTTAAACCTGCTTAACCATGACTTAATCAATCCACTCTCCCTTCCGATAACAACAAATCCAAAGTGAAAATGTATATGATGCACCAAATAATTTATAATAGTGTTTAGTTCTATTGTCATTATACAACACCAAAGGTCTATACAGAAACAATAGATTTTTCCTTCTTTTTTTTTCACATTATTGAGTGACTGCACTGTCAGCGCAGAGCAGAGATACCAACTTGAAAGCAATGGTTCCAACAGTTCAGACTCTATTGTGTCAGTGTTAGTCTAATGGAGACATCACATGCCTTTAAATCTAAGGTCACTGGTTAAAGACCTCTGGCAATTCAATGTAGCCTAGTTACTGTGCGTAGTTTCTAGTGGATGTAATTCTGACTAAGCTCAAAATTTCGTAACATATATATTTTTAAACAACGCAAGTTATAAATAAAATATGAACATGTATATTTATTGGTCATTGCCCATAAGTGAACATGCTACACTGAAAGAAGGGCAGGGTAGTATGTAAAATATGTGAACCAGAACAGCTCAGCTAATGAAACAGGTTCAGAGCAGTCATCATGGACCGGATGTTCTACTACTGCCAAGTGAACAAACACTTAGTGTGGTATCCTTGAAGTTATGACCCTAAACCAGTTGCACGGTCACACTGCGCTCTTACTGCTAAAAAAAAAGACACTTGCACAACACTAAGAACTAATGCTTGGGGAGAAGGTTACTGTACAATACATTAACTGCGAGATCATTTTAAAAGAATCTTAATTTAGCGATCACATTCTTCACCAAGGGGAAAGCCGAAGCCTGATTGTGAGCTAATGCACTCTGTCTATGTACACACCAGCACAGACAGACTCACACCCCGACTTGAGCCTCCGATTGTGCAACAGCTGCAACTGTCAAAACTCAGACATTTTCTTATCACATGTTTGACTGAAATAAGTTTATCTCGATCGTTACAAGTCTCTCATTTAACTGGCATGTTAAAAACAGATGGTGGTGCTCATGTCTTGGCCAGGAGCAGCGCAAAGAGAGGAAATGAACTTCCTATACACTGCTGTGGGATTAGTTCAGCATCTGCTTTCATTGAGAGGAACAGGGCGGTGCAGCTGAAGCGAGAGAGGCGTGAGTGAGTCAGTCCCGAAACAGTATGACCTCATACAAGAGGAGCTGTGCGGGGCGAGTCGGTCAGGCTTTTCCTATCACCATGGCAGCAGATAAATACAACAAATGTGTCATATATAGACAGCGGTAGACACTGAGTAAATATAACTAGGTTTGGAACACACATGATGGAAAATGTGTAATCTTTTTTAATAAATCATGAAATGCTGTTCAAGGTCAAAATGTAGTCGTTTAGTCGATTCATGTTAAATGGGGTCTTATTTGACCAACATGTTTTTAATCTAATAACTTTTTTATTAGGATTAAAAGAATTGATATGGATCACAGCAGAAAATAGAAGGCTTGGAGTGAGTTAGTTTGAGATTTGGGAATGAACCGTAAGTGTAATCTGCCTTCTTATAGATGAATACACTCTTTATTAGTAGTTTTCTGTTCAAAAAATATTTGTAATTGTGTGAAGTCCTTTGATCTTGTGGTGTTGTCAGTGCACTTTGGGTCAGATACTTGGTTTAATCATAGAAATACTTCATAGTATGACATAGTTACTGGAACATTGGAAATAATTACTTCATCACAAAATGTATTGATAAATGGCTGTATGCTTAAATGATGTGACTAAAACCAATAGTCTATTCTGCCCTTATCTTAAAACAGTCATCGGACACAGAGAGGGCAGCGGAGGAGCCGTGAAAGACTCAGATGAAGGTTCTACATTGATTGGATCAATAGCCATCTGGATAATCTAAACCAAAACCCAAACAGTGGCTATGTTCACATGCAAACAAAAATATGATCATTATCTGATTTCTAGAGTTATCCGATTATCAAAATGTCATATGAATAGTTACATCTGATGTGAGCAATCAGATTTCTTTCTGATTGCTCACACTTGTGAAGGAGTTGGCAAGGAAATAAAGCGCTAACATTATGTGACAAAGACAAATATTAAAGATAAAATGTTAAAGATAAAAAAAAAGATTCAAAGAGTTATTTTTTAATTCACTATACTTTGTCTTCCAAATAAAACATGTACGCAAACCCATTGATTAACTGATACGTGTCACCAGGTGCATGTAAACACAAACAAAAATCTGATTGAATTATTTTGATATTTGATCTTTTCAGTTATTCATTTTCTGGTGGTGTAAATGTACCCAGTATCAATATTGTTTTTCTACTCACTCCTATGTCCTCGTACAAAATAAACAAACAAACAAAAAAATTAATACGTTCTTAGCCATCCAAAGATATCTATATGTATCTATATATAAAGACCACCTTTGATTTGTAGCTTCTTGACATTTTGGACTCAATGAAAAGACAATAGAAGGAGTGTCAGCCAGGAGCATGAAGTTGACACATGAGCAACTCTGTGGAACTCAGATGAGGCTGAACAAAAACAAAGTGTCTTTTGTACAGTGTCAGACAGTTCCTGCAGAATGAGAGCAGTCTGTGTGTATCTGTGTGTGTTTGTGGATGTGGGACCATTTGAATGTGATGAGTGGGCCGTCAGCAGTGTGCAGAGGGGTTCGGTCAGTGCAGCTCAGGAGGACGGACAAAGCCTGTGACTGTGCAAAAACACCGTGCTCTCTCACTCTTCGTCCTGTTGGTATTAGAGCTGTATTTCTGCTTTATAACTACATGGAGTGCTGTCAAAAATATTCAGCAATCAATGATTGTGATTGCTCAGGTCACAATATAGTCAAAAGAACTACAAAATAATAATCGGGACAACGTTAGATGCAAAAAATGTAGTATTTTTAATTCAATCTATAATCCAAAAAATGTAAAATACTTTTTATCTGGCTGTTTTTGTCACTCAAATACATAAAGCTCATCACAGATTTTAAAATGTTTGACCAGCTTTCAACTTTATTCGTTATAAAGTAAAAATATATATTTCATTTCACAAAATATGACTTTCTCTTGCTCCACTTTGGTTGTCATGCTTTCAAGATTTATTTTCACAGAAGCCCCTGAAAGTCACCTTATTGTATACATAGCGATTGCTTGTATTATTTATGGGTTTACATAATCTGTTATTGAAATTTGCTGTTATACATCATACAATATTGTTGGTTGTTGAATAATTTAAAACAAGGCTCATACTTAATACAACAAGTGCAAAACTATGATCATAATAGCCAGATTTTTACTTTAGTCAATTTCTTTTCTCTATGTAATGTACTGTTTTTATCTGTTCTGTGAGTTTTTTGGTTGTTTTATTGTTTTGTGAAGCATCTGTGAGTGTCCTGAAAAGCACTAGATAAATAAAATGTATTTTTATCATACAGTTTTAGCATTGCATATAACAATTATGTTTCTTCTTGTTAAGTATCTGGGGAAAAGCAATGTGACCACACCCAAAGATGCACAGGATACAGACACAGAGAGCATCCCATTATCAGTGATGCTCAGTCTCAGAAAGTCCCGCCTCTTCAGGAAGTGCTGAAGAGATGACTAATCCAAAACAACAGAACATGGCATTTTAAATAAACAGGTCTGCCAAGAAATAATCTGGGATCAAAAGACTAACCTAAAGAAGCCTTAAGGATCAAACTAAAAGACCAAAGACCAAAGACCAAAGACCAAAAACCAAAATCCTAATCCGTGAAATTGAATGTCAGAGGATGATTCGGTGGTGTGAACTGTACTGGCCCATTCAAACCCGGCCCGGCCTAAGCTCACCCAGAACACTGTGACCCAGCGCCGTAACATTAACTGTACAAAATCACATCTTGCACTCGTTCCTCAGCTTCTACGGTCTTTTGTACGACTTGTATTGAATGTCAGCCGTTTGTTAAGTGATTTGTCTAATAGCACCTTATTAGTCTGGTATTTTTACAACCGAAGGAAGGCGATCGCGCATATTGTACAGGCACATTTCAGTACGTGCATTTTAACACCTGGAGGTTGATTCCTCTATGCCTGATATCTTCTTGTTGTTGGACTTGTTTTTAATTAAGAAGCAGCTACAAGGATGTGAAGATTATTTAGTTCATCGATAGTCAAGATTAAAAGGTCACAATATAATAATACGGGACAAAAAAAAAAGAATCATCATCGTGACCATTTTAGAAACACAAATAAGTCCAGTTTGATTCAATTACTCCAAAAAAGTACATCTAAAAGTTTACCTTTACTTAATATAATTTGCACAGTTTGATTTTATAAAGTTGGCTCGATAATCAGGATTTTTCAGGTCACAATATAATCGTAAGATCTAAATAAGGAATAATAAGCAGTTTTGGAAGCAAAAATAATTTATTTAGATTCAATTTATAGACCTACTCAAAAACAGTTAAGCTAAATGTCAAGTGCTTTTTTCATCAGGCCGTTCATGTCACATTCATTTTACTTTATCGTTTAGAAAGTTTGATTTTATAAAGCTGTTTGCGAAAGGAAAATGTAAATTAAGGATTCTCTGTTGTTAGACTAATCATACAATTGTTATATTTCTTCTCACAATCATCTAAAATTTGTTATTGTGATGTCCTAGTGCAAAAAGTCCTTATAACAGCATCATTTCATTGTGTTTGTCTCTGAAACAGGCCTATTGGCACTTTTTTGCTGATAAAGAGATCGTTTTTTGTACTATTTATATACTTGAGTTCACATCACATGGAGAAGGGCCCGGGGCTCATGGTGATCTATAACTACAAATAACACAACAAGACACTGCACTTTGGACTTACTGACGTTCAACGAAATTAAATCAAAGTGCTTTATATGCAAAGACTTCAGTTTTTGTCACAGGCTGTTCTAAAATCAGTGTCTGTTTCTCCAAGGTTCAGACAAGCCATTTCTCTATATATAGATCAAAAGAAAGAGTATATTGAAAGATGAACGTAACCAAATAGGTGGGTGCTGTGAAAAAGCTAAAAGATACATGTTTTAGATAAGTTTGTTGGTAGTAATGATTAGCTCAGTGCATACCAGGACCACCCCAAAGACACACAGTTCTGTTCATATTAACAGAAATGGTGAGTAAATGGGTCTGTTACTTCAGCATGAATCCAACATATCACAGTGAGCACAAGACAATACTAAAGAAAATGCAAATCAATACAAATCAATATCTTACCCTTTCTTAGTAAATTCATCGTTATCGCCTTTTGGGTCAAACCATATGCGATTCAGAAGCACAAATGACAAAGAAACCAGTTCACAAACAGAGAAACAAACTAAGCTCACTGTGTGTTTTGCTCATCTGACTGAAGACAAGAGCAGCAGATTCATAACGATGAAGCATCATATGATCCATTAGGCCCCTGTCAGAGCTTCAAGCTTTTCACCACAGCTGACTGGGGCTGCTGGCTACAACAGTGAACAGCTGTAGAAGAACCTGAACTTAAACATGGACAAGTTGAACAATCACTGGCAGATGGGACCAGGGACATTATTTCTCGTTTTCTTTTGATTTTCCTGCACTCTCTCTGGTCTTGCCGTGTTTGTTCTTGTTCTGTTTGTTCACTTTGTTTTGTTTATATTTTAAAAAATCTAAAGAAAAACGGAAGAAGGTATTCAGCGGGATACTTTTTGGTTTTTGGGATGTCACACGAGAGGGAAAACCGCTTCTGTCAGTTTGAATCGAGCTCTGCAGCAGCTATAGGCATGCTCAGACACACTACACGTGCATGTTGTGTGGAGCTGTGACAATCGCAGCGCAACACTCAATGATGATGTGATAGATTTGCTCTAATTAGCCAGAAAGAGACCAAAAACGTCCTGTGAGAAGCAACAAGAGCTACTTCATCACGGCCTGACATGGCCTCGTCAGTCTTGAGAAGCGTAAACTGAACGTAACGTGAAATGCCACAGACCAACAAACTTCACAGACATCAGACAACAAAGGTTATTCATATATGCTTAACCATGCTGTCACTAATGGAATCAATGTATCATGCATTTCTTAACTGTTGAATTTGAAAAGAATAGATCTTGACACAAAAATCATGCCTGTACATTTAGTTTAAACAGTGATTGGAGTAATATAGATGTGACAGCCCACACGTGAAGTCATGCAGTGGATATTCATATTTTCCACAGCAGTGACACCGGTCCTGGCAGTGAAGGGAACAGGGAAAGGGCCATTTAATATGTACTGAGCTGACTAACACTGTCTTCACTGTCGTCAAAAGGCTAAATCCTACTCAGTCAACATTGTTTCCTACCTTTGTATTTTTCCAAAACATCTTCATAAGCTTGTAGATATTCCAGCTCTTCGGAAAACATAGAACCCTGCGGTGCGTACTGAGCCATAACCCGGACTAGACCAACTGGACATTCACCCACAGACAGCGGGGACAGGGCGTGTGTGTGCGCGTGCGTGCGTGTGTGTGTGTGTGTGTGTGTGTGTGTGTGTGTGTGTGTGTGAGCGTGTGCGTGTGCGGTGCGTGCGTGTGTCGTGTGTGTGTGTGTTGTGTGTGTGTGTGGGCTCAGGAGAGTGATGGGCGCTGTTGTTGAGCCGGAGGAAACGCCCTAAGGCCCGCCCATGTCTGCACTCTGTCCAATGGGAGCTCTTGTGTGCCACTAATTGATATAAAGCACGGGCATGCTGCGCTGCCTTTCTGATATCATTTCCGAAAAGACTTCTTTAATTTGAATGAAAATCACAATAGTCTCAATGGGCATGTTAGGAAAACAATATCAAATATGCCTAAGCATGAGAAATATAGGCCTGGTCTGGACTCGGGGAATGACCCCACCATGCACTGCCACAACGATTAAAGGCTTCATTACACCTAGAAGTCGGCCTCTAATGCATTGATTATGAAACAATTACGCGCGATAAATGCACCACGACGTTTGCCTTATCAAAGTTTGAAAGTCCGCCCTTGCTGTTACAACATATGCTTTTGCTTTTATTTAAGATTGAGTGACCTGTGGACTGTATGTGTTTCAGACTATTGCTTTAATCGGGCAGTTAATGTCAAAACAATGGCTCTTTTAAAAACACTGTCCAGTGGCACAAGCAGCTGTGTGTGCCCCTCTTTTCTTTTGATGGTTCCTTAAAAAAGAGGGGCATGTGTCCATTAGCAGAGCGCTGTATGTCGTTTGTTCGCAGGTAAGCTCTGTACCTGCGATCCGGAGCACTGCCCGCTCCGCTGGGTCCAGGATGGAGCCTCCCTGGATTTTCCTTTTTGAACCGCTCGTTGCCTCGGCAGGTTCCACGGTAACGTGTTCGTCCAGAGCCGGGGATGCCGACCCAGATTTAACACTGTAATCATCCTCGTCTGAAAAATCTGCCGAGGAAGACATGGAGCAGCGCTGGGAAGGGTTCCCCGAGCTGGAGCTCTGTTAGACAATAGAGAAAGAGGGAACAATGCTTTAGATTCACCCCAAGCACAGCCTGGTACAGTAGCGCCGTGCACATCTGTCTCCTACCGTCAGCGGCGTCAAAGTGGATAGACTAAATGTAAAGCACTTAAATGTGCGCAAACGTCGCGTCACTGATCAGATCGGCCTCGCAATGCTCGCTATAAGCAATAATAAAATATTGGGCCAAATTAAAACGCGATCGTAAATCAATAGTATCTAGCTCCCCCAGCAGGCCAACATTAAGACTTTACCACTGTGTACATGGTGAGCTGTCAGCCGGGAAGAAAGAGCCTGTTTGCGCGTTATAGCGTCCACGGGCCACCTTACGTCCATGTATTAAAACACGCGCCACGCCCTTTGACTGTATGCCACACGGTCAGCTGAAGCCTGCGTCCTATCGGAGCATTATGAGTGATGTCAGATCTCCTGAGTGTGTGTGTGTGTGTGTGTGTGTGTGTGTGTGTGTGTGTGTGTGTGTGAGAGAGAGAGATAGAGGAGGAGAGACCGTGATGGCGAGCGGAGGCTGCTTCATGTGTCCTGGTGCGCGTCATAGCCGGTAACCACAGCATCACCGGGAAGAAACACAAGTAATTTAGCGCCACCCGCAGGCAGAAAGCGGTCACTACATGGGGACAACTGAGGACTAGAGGTGGGGACTGAGGGCTTCTAATACCAGTTAAATACCATGGATGTTGTAATAATGATGCACTAGTCTGAACACCTTTTGTGTCAAATTGAGCAATTGATCTGCAGGTGTTAACGGTTTAAGCTTTTAAAAATGACATATAAATTTGTCTAATGGTAAAACGAGTATGTCTATGTGTAATAAAATGATGACATAATATGGTGTGAGTCAACAGACTGAACTTTTGCTTTGTTAGAACATTGTGATTATGGCAGCTAAAACAGATGCACATAAACCAGATTGAGCCACATTGATTTTTTGGGGTATAAGCCTTATGTTGTACACACTTTAATCTGCACTATAGTAGTAACCTCAGGCAGGAGGCTACGGTCCATCCGGACCAGAACCTCCCGCCACAAGAACAGTTTCTTTCTCTCTGCCGTTGGACTCATGAACACTTCTAAACACCTGCCACTTTAACTACAATCTAATCAATCACTCACTACATCTGTGAATTGAACTGTAAATTCTTGTGTACATAGTAAGCCTATTTCTGCAGCTTATACATTGCAAATATGTACTACTGTAACAGATTTATGTGATAAAAAGTCAGCATTTTTAATGAATTTGCAAATAAACCATCAAAGACCATGTTGAACTGATGGACTCTTCTTTGTAGAGTGATTGCAGATAAAGTCCTTAAACTATTTCCCTTTTGCTTTGTTATCATTCGATGAGGACACGTTGTACTGGACTGTGGTCTCACTCAAGCACAATGAATAGCTGGATGCAATCGTCTGTCAGTAATCAATAGGTATCAATAAGTGGGAAACATGTCACCAAGAACCAACATTTGACCTCCAACATAACAAACAAGTTTCGATGAAAGGTGATACGTACAGCTTTACGTGTGGGTGTGACTTGTACAGACTGGTAGAACTCTGGCAGCACCCTCTTTTTGACTTTGCGTTTTCTGAGTTGACTGGATGATGACAGCTGGTTACTCTCCTCTGCCAAAGCAGACTTGTCTTCTGTGGCTCGAGGATGTACACTTCTCCTCGTGTGACGTGGACTGTGTCTGAAGCCCTGGTGATCAGAAAGGGAATGTTTTGGGAACGCAACATGACTGAGATTAAGTGATTTGAGAATGGAAATGGAAAAGAGGCAGTTTAGAGAACAAGGCTTCAGGTGTGCTGCATGTGCCAAGAATGCTGTGTAATGTAATATGGGATAGCCATGAAATTCCCTGAGGCTTGAATTGTTCTGCATTTGCTGTGCAGTGTTCAATTGTCTGAGGTATAAGATAAGGTATAATATAACCTTGTTACTATGACCAAAATGAATGTTGCCTCTTCATGGCACGCTGCACTGCTTGTTTCAAAAGTAAAACCATGTACTGCTACTGAACCAAGGACAAAGCCCCTGAGAGGCTGATGATGTGACACTTCCCCATTGTCTCTGGTCTAAATTAAAATTGTGTCAAAGCGCTTGAAGAACTAAAACTGCCAAATCACGCTTATTGTTGTACAGACATGCGCAATGCGCTCATCTTAAAATAGAGCGACTGGTCTATCTTAACAAAAGCTTTCATTACACTAAAAAAGGGAAAAAGAGTTCACTGAATGTGAGCATTAGGCTGTTATTTGCAGGTCGTTTACAGCAAAGCAGCTTGTGCCCTAATGAAGTATAGGCCTATAGTTTATACTTACTAGGCCGATAGTTTATACTGGTCATAAAGTAATTTAGTTCACCTACCTCTGAGCAAAAATGGTGCGTTCGGAGCCCAACTGCGAAATGGAACAATATTTAGGCTGGTCCAAGGTGGGGATGATAATAAAATTGACAAAATAAACCTATAATCTATATGACATTAAATAAAATTCAGATAAATTATCCAAACAAATCCTGTCAAAATGAATTGTAATTTAACGTCCAGTAAGCTATAAAAGACCTGTCATAGGCTAGCATTAAGAAAACATCAGGCAGCACAGATTAGGCTCCAGCATCCCGGGGACAGCTGACATGTCAGGAGGATGCTGCGCCACTCACCGCGGCACTTGGGGCGTCCAGAGAGCACGGATTTTATTGGATGCTTTCCATTACGGAGCCTGCGATGCCAGCAGCAGAAAAACAAAATAGTCGCAATAGTTCCTAGCAAAAGCAGCAATAATAGCAGCACACATTGGATACTGTACGGCTTCAAGAGAACCAAAAAGGCTGCAGCGATCATCATAAGACAGAATGAAGGACAGAGCCCGCAGCTTCAGACAGATGCTCTCCCTCACGGTTTATGGAAGATGGCTCAAAATGTGAATAAACTCCCTGACAGAGATATCGCACACCATCCAGCGGATATAGGGTTCAAAGTGGTCAGCGCAGGCTATTGACATCATTGTAGTGTGGGGATAATGCATGACTCAGCACAAGGACAAGTTATTTATTTATTTATTTTTTCTGAAGTGTAGTAAGTCAGCAGATTCACGCTAAAAACACGGACATGGTCCACACGGCTGTTTCTTGAAAATAAGATGCAACATAGGACAAATAACAAATATAAAAGGGAAAACTACACATTTTAAATATAGATTCGTTTAGCCTATATATGACTCTTTTAATTCATATACATTTTTATTTTATTTTTTATTTTTGAAACTCTAAACCCCGCCCGCCACGCTCAGGCTCCCGGGACACCTATAGCAGAAAAAGAAGCGTTTCTTACGTGTGACGTCACACCAGGCGTGGGCTTCGCGTTACTTTGACAAAAAATAACCCACACGAAGCAAACAAGAAATCCATCGAAGGACATAGGTAAATATCTGATAAAGTTTAAATTTGGGATCGGAGTTACAGTTCCAGTTTGCACCGGAACAAGCTACACTTGTTTGTAGTGCTTTCTGCAGGTTGTCAGGGGAGGGGAACTGCTACGTTAGTTAATCAAGCTAACGTTAGCCTAAGGGTTACTAACTACAGGCTCGTGATTGAGTCACTGCGCTTCGTATTGTATGTGTTTACCTCTACATAACCAACTAAAGGACAGTTTGTTGCATACATTTTACAATAACATTGCAATTTGCTAAACTGATGCAAGTTCTCCAACAGTTAACGTTCATAAACAAAGCGCTACTTGTGCTCCGTAATGCGTTCACTCAAGTGGCAGAATAACATGTGGCAGAATAACAGGTTGCATGAGAACATCTCGTGCATGTCCGATTTCCAATTTTATTTTACCTTTTTTTTTTTTTTTTTAGCCTTTTTTTTTTTTAAATGAAGTGGTCAGTATGTAAATTACAGCAAGTAGATGTTTAACTATGGTTGCATGGTCTTTTTTAGTAGATAATGTCCTCTCCACTTGAAGCAGAGGATGATGAGATGGATGAAGTGGAGTTTGTATCTGTAAGTTAAAGTAATTCATGTAGTTTATTATGTTCCTTACAATTAATAATACAATGATTGTTCCTGGCTTTTAATAAACATGTACACATTGTTGTATTGTGTTTGTAAAGCCTAATAATCGTGCTTTTTCAGGAGGGACCTTTAAGACCAGTACAAGAATGTATTGATCTTCTTAGTGACAGTGAAGATGACAGAGGTTCACCAATGTTAGTCACGGTAAGAGATTCCCTCAAATCGTCTTGACTATTAACAATTTTATCAACTCCTTTTTAAATTTGTGTTTTCAGCTTGAAGATGAATTAAGCCGTCACAAAGACCATGTTGCTTCCACATTGGACAAACTTGCACAGCAGGTTGCATTGGAAAAACAAGAAAGGGCAGATAAATGTAGAGCTTTTAAGGTAATTCTCTACTTGATAAGATTGTTTTAAATGCATTTGTTTCTTGTAAGAAAAACCCTGCCACCTTGTGGCAAAGGCTTTATCTGATGTATAACCTAAAACGTTTGTTGCAAAGGCCCTTTTATGTTTGTTTAATATATTTTATTTAGGAAAAACAGATTTTACAGAGAGCTCACGGGCAGCGGGAGCTTGCTTTCAGTGGAAATGGAATGAGTCATGAGGCAAAGCGGTGTGTGGACATGTGGCTGAAAATGCCAGGTATTTTGTTAATAAGTGCAAGAAGATGTAAAATGGACCGGGCCGGACAGTTCATATATGTGTCTTTCCCAAGGTGCTAAACCTGGAGTTATTGGTGCTAGCTTTAGAAGAAGACAAATGTCTGCTCCCTTCCCAAGAATAAATCCAACAAGACAGACTTGTCCTGTGATAAACTGTGAGAGAACTTATGAGAATGCCTCCCTCCTAGAGGGTCACTTAAAGAGGTCGGCCCTTCATATTTTATACCACTTTCAGATATTTGCATTTGAATCATATAATATCTTCATTCACTAATGATGGTCGTCTCATGTCTTTTAGGTTTGATCACTCCCCTTGTGACCCAACGATTCATCTAAAAGGGAATTCTTCTGACATTTTTGCCTGCGTTTCCTGTTGTCAACATTTTCATACTGATGAAGAGTGGAGAAAACACATGGAGTCCAAGGTTTGATATAGTTTATGTAAACTGACCCTTTGCACTGTGTTTAATCTGAGAGGGGACACAAGTTAACAGTTTCCCTCAAATGGAACTAGATCCCTGTTCCCTCACCTTTTTCACTGGATTCCTCACCAACAAATTATTAGTTATATTTGCAGACTTCTTAACATACCTGTTCCCTTAGCCTAGGGAAAACATCGCTGCCTTTGCATAATCAAATCTCTGCTTGTTTTTAGAATGTTATATTTGAAAATATTTACATTTGAAATGTCAATGATTTTACAGATTGCCTCAGATAATCCTGATGGTCACCGCTTCAGTCAGACATATCAACGCATTGCGTGCTTTGCTTGTCCTGCCTGTTACCTCCTCTTCCATGTCCGGGATGAGTGTCTCCAGCATATGTCAGGGAAAAATCACTTCACAGAGTCTCTTGCCTTGAGTGGTAAGATTTTTGTTTTTGTACTTACTGAATGTTGAGGGTCACTAATTTAACACTAACATGTTCCTCGAGAACCAAGCGGGAGAGCGCTGCCTGTTCCTGTTCCTCAGTATGCCAGGAATCGTCTTATTGCTTTGTGCAAGGACACAACTTTCAATGTACGATGCTCTTTATGTCACAAAGTACTAGCCTCACACCAAGTTGCTCAGGCTCATTTTAAGTAAGACTTTTGTAATTTTAGTATAATTTAAGTATATTTCTGTTACTGAGTTTTCTGTTTCTGTCCCATTTGGTTACAGTGTGCAGTGCAGACAGGGCTGTGCTGTGGCCAAGGCTGAGAAGACAATAGTTGAGATTGTCAAACAGCTGCAGGTGAAGGGCCAGTGCTCTGTGTGCTGTAAGATTTTCCTGACCCACGATGAAATACAGAGACATCATAAACAGACACAACACAACGTGGAGCTCATCCAGTCTATGGAGAAGGCCCTTCTAGAGTTCAGCAGGTTTCATGAACTCCAACAGAAGCAGAGGACGAAGGATAAGATGCAGAAAAGGAAGTCTGAACATCCTGCTCATTTTCAGAAGAAACATCGAGCAAGTGACTTTGACGAGTTTCCTGCTAAAAGGCAGCGTCTCAGCCCCGTGGAGAACGGCTCCTCCAGCAGACTCTCCACTGTGGCCTGGTTCTGTGAGTGTGGGCTGCAGTTCTCAGAAGAGACTAATGCCTCCAAGCATCTTTTGGCTGCTAACCAGATCTTCCATCAGTGTGGAGTTTGTGGTAAACACATGGGCGAATCCTCCATTGCCCGTCTGCACATGAGTCGATTTCACGGAGGAGCGCATCTCTCCAACATTATTTACTTTTGTCGAAAGTGTAATATAGAAATGCCTCGACAGGAAGATATCCTATCACATGTGTCAGATTCCCACAGTGGACACACGTATTACACAGAGAAAGAAGTGCCCCAAGACGTCCCAACATTTGATGATGCCAAACCGTCCACCAGTGGCTTTAAAGCTGTGCTACAACAGAACACAGAGCTGCCCAAAGCCCACGCCAAACCAAAGAGCTGGATGTGCAGGATGTGTGAGGACATCTTTGATTCAGAAGCAGCAGTTCAGAAACACTGTGGTGACATGAATACTCACAGCTTTCAGAGGTTCATCTGTGGGCATTGTCCTCAGAAGTTTTTCAAAGAGTCCACAGTGCGCAGACACTGTGTGAACGAGCATAATGGAGACATTCAGAGCTCTCACTTCTGTGGCCTGTGTGACAGCATGCAGTTTGAGTCTGAAGAAGAATTCCTGGAGCACTTCAAATGCCTTCATAGCCGGGATTACTACTGTATGGACGACAACGATGTGGTTCAGCCCAGTGTCGGTAGTGTGGGCTCATTTAATGACCACTGCCCATGCATGGGCTCTGAGAGGGGCAAAGACGACATGAAAGCTGCTTATACTCAGTGCATGAGAAGTTTGGCTGCAGAAGGGAAATGCCAGTACGTGTGTCGTCCGTGTTGTCTGAATTATTCTGCCTATGCACAGATTAAGACTCATGTCCATACAAAACACACTGCCTTGAACCTTCCCAAAACCTTCGACATTGAATGCAATGTTTGTCGAGAGAGATTTCTGGATGTTCCAAGTTTCCATAAACATTATCACAACAAACACTGTTCACATGAGCCCTGCATGAGCTCCAGGATTTGCTCAAACTCACTGAAGACTGAACCTGGTGCTGTTAAAATACTTGATGCAGTGGAGATCCAACCCGAGAGCAGTGGTAAGAAGATTCTTATGACAATCAACCTTTATGTTGGATTCTCTGTTTTAAAAAGATCATTTGTTTGTAATTTACAGACATTGGTAACGAAACACTTTCTTCGTTGGAAATAAACATGAAAGACAAAGAATGCAATGAAAGTAAGGATTAAGTCTGAACAGTTTTCTATATTTCGTTAAACGACAGTACGTAAACGGAATGCTACTGTGGTTCACGTAGATGCGGCAGATGAATCTGATGAAGAGCTGAACCGCACTTTGACTTTAAGTGCTGAGGAAGCCAGAGAGGAAGAGGCCAGAGAATCAGCTGGTTTGTGTCCTTTACTTCACTGCAAGGATTCTCAACTAATGAGTAGAAAACTAATCACTTATTTTTCTAATTCCTGCAGAGCTACAAGAGGCCCTTCAAAGAAGTATGCTTGACTTCTAAAATGGCGAATGATTAAATATTCACCAAGTGTTCTGTCAATCATAGGGGTTTGCCAAGTATTAAATAAATGCACACTATGTTTTAATATAAGAGTTGTATTTTTCTGAATATACAATTACGGTACATTGTCGTGTGTGTGTGTGTACGTGCGTGTGTGTGTACATGTGTGTGTGTACGTGTACGTACTCATAGATGGCATGGATGCACTCATAGATGGCATGGATGCCATAGTCACTGAACACCTGCCCGTCGGTTTCTGTAATTTAGATCGGTCAGTTTTAATGACTACATTCTGATAGGACGGTGACCTGGAGCCTACTTTGCTAAATGCTTGGAAAATGTACTTTGAAGAATAATTCTTGAGTCAGTCCTTCGTGGGAGGGGCCACAGACCCCTCTTACACTGACCCGTACTCCCCTGGTCTGGGCTCCTCGAGAAACTTCTGAGGACCGAGCAAAGGAGGTTCCAGCCCATGTTTGGAAGTCCCTGGGGCAGAGCGTCTGACCGAGCAGAGCGAGGTAGATCTTGCTTCAGTGAACAGCTGCAAGTGTCGGACACGCACGACTACTATCCGGCTCAACCCACTACTAAACCCTTAATCATCATGGCTCAAGCGAAAATACAGGCAAAACTGAACGAGTCTTCAGGGGGCAGCAAGTTCAACAGGACACTGTCCATGGCGGACCGCTCCGGGAGACTACTAGAAACTTTGGATCAGCTGGAAATGAGGTGAGCTTCATTACAGGCCGGCCATGGGCCCGTGTGTAGATCACAATATCAATAAATGGTTTGTTCGTTTGAAATGAAAGGGAAATGACTTCCTTTTCTAAGCGTACGAGCTTTCATGTACACATAACGGTGCGGCAAATTGCGCAACTCTGGGGCACATTTTGGTCTGCACTTTTTCCCAAGGCTACGGTTCCAATGTCACTCCTCTGTGCTTTTGTTCAGGGTGGAGACTTTACGTGAGACGGCATCGGCCATGGAGCAGGAAAGGGAGTGCATCTTGGAAATGATTCAATCGTTAAAAAACAGCCAAGAAATGCGCAACATATGTGATGGTAAGTGCACTAAAATGAAACTGCTGAAGCCGATGAAGCTTGACTATTACATTAGTTAAGATTTGCTTCAGTCTTTGTTTAGTTGCTGCAATTGTACTCCACATTTGCTTCTATTGCTTGGGTGGGAACATTGTTATGTGATGAGGTTTTGCCTCCACATTGTTCTCGTGTGGGTTCAAAGGAGATATGAGACTGACTTCCTCCAGGCAGAGCTTCCCCTTCCATCAGCGCCCCTTTACCTATGTCTGAGGGTTATGCACTTATGTATAAACTATACAAGGAAAACTACTGTGTTTTGTAAGTTGTATTAGTAAAGCAGTCCTGTTTAAATCACTTTGAAATTGTTTTCAGCAGGGGTTGTCAAACTATGACTCAGGGGCCAAATGCGGCCCTCAGAACAGTTTTTGTTGGCCCTCAGGCCTCCTGCTGAATTGGCCCAAATGACAATCAGTACTTTTTTCTTCCAGTATTTCTACAACTACACCTCCAATAACATCTCATTGCATTGAGCTACAGACCTAAATTAATGTTTCAAAGCCATATAAACGCTTTAAGATCATGTATAATGTGTTCATCTGAATAACTCGTGTGGTCCTCTGACACCCATGATCTGTTTGATTTCTTGCTGTCTGATTGTGCAGTTGTTATCCTGCCCTAAGATCATGGCTTGTTTCTGTTTTGTTAAGGTGAAAGAGAAGAGTTAACTTTAACTGCAGAGCGCCTGATGGGACGGACCCTGTCAGTGGAGGTCTGTGTGGGTATAATCAGAAACTCCCAGCAGGAGGAGGCATTGTGCAAGGCCACATCTATAATCAATGAGATTGTGAAGAAGTTACTGGAGGATATGGAGGACGGGCGGCAGCAGCTGCAGGCTCTGCACGCTGCATGTGTCACAGAGGCGCCGCCTGTGCCCATTGACCAGAAGTTTCAGGCTCTGGTCATCAGCTGTGCTCTGGAGGACCAGAAGAAGATCAAGAGGAGGCTGGAGATGCTGCTAAGGAACACGGAGAATGCAGAAAATACTATTAAATTGATGGACAACGTGAAACTAGATGAGCCCAGAGCCAATGGACTGTAATGCTAGTCTACCTGTGATTTGTGAGGACAGAAAAAGTGCATACAGAATGTTGAACCAAAATAATTGTTATAGTTTAAAGTTTGCAGTCACGAAGATTTTTTTTCTTTGTTGCACCCTTAAGATGAATTACACTACACTACCTCTTTTAGTGAAGGCATCACACACTGTACACAACATTGTAATCGTTTATACAAAAATAAAATATTTGAGATCAACCAATGTTTTTTTCATGGCTGATGAACATTTCTTTTGAGTCTAGTGAAACCATTGGCAGGTCAAGAAGTAAGACAGATTTAAAAATGTCCCCAAATTATGTAATTGTTCATTATTTACAATGCATTTATTGTTATCATTACTGGCTGGGGACAGTGCATGTTAATGAATAATGGAGGATTTTTACCTATTGTGCATGTTTTGTGACATAATAAATTAGTCATTGTCTATCAACAATGTGGCATGTTTAAGTTAATTAGATAAACAAAAAATAGTTCCATGTTCCAAACAGCTTAAAACAAAGTTTTATTTCAATCATTTCCTCTCAACCAACAGATGCAGCTTTGTGGCATTATTTTTGTACATTTGAATACGATAAAACAAAACTAGAACAGCTGTTTGTGAATATCTGAATGCATACATAAACTGAATCCATGTTTATAAAGTCGTTTGTAAAAGGCATATGACAATGTTTTAAGGACACCTGAGTGACAGTACAGAATGGTTTGTATTAAATATCATTTTTAGCTAATTCTTTTTTCCGTAATGATAAAGTGCGCTTGATTTAGTCAACAAAAAACACAAGAATGCCAAAGATAAAATGCACATTTTCTATAAATGCAGTCAAGTATATATATAAAAGACCGTAAAATAAAATAACTACAGACTACAAGAGGGAACGTAAACATTTGAAAAGGCAATGCGGCTTTGAAACTAATGTAAAACATTCCCTATAATGTGAAAAGGAAATACTTGCATGCAGTTCTTAAAATGTGACACCACTATTTCACTGGGTGTAAAACACAAAAAAGGTGTTATACTGTATTAAATCATGTTTAATCTACAGTGAAGTTTATGTGAGGCCCATTTAAACATCATAATGAATAGTCACATGCATGCACACAAAATGGTACCAATGAACTGTATTCTTTTATTTTGTGCTTTTTAGATTAATGTCATCTAAAGATTATTATTTCATGTCGTGGAAATATTTTTGACATTTAAAAACAGTATTAATTAATTAACCGCTGTAAACTGTCTGAAGTTATCTTGTACCTTTAACATAAAATATATCTTTTAAATCTACAACCTCAGTCTTGATTTTGTTAAGAGGCAGACTTGAAATGTAAACAACTATTGTTTTAGTACATGTCAGAGAAGGACACTGAATGTACATACTGTACATTCAGTTTTTGTTTGCTATAAAAAGGACTCAAGGTTTAGTACTCCAAAGTCGTAAATTTGGCACTATTTAACACTTAAGGAAAGTCTCCACAAACACTGCTTTTATTAGTAGAAAAATACTTCGCATTTGCTCTGAATTTAGATTTTAGACAAGCATAGCGTTTTCTTTTTCTAAAAGTAAATTAGATGAATCAATTTCCAACAACAAATTCCAACATATTGCACTGTTGGACTATAGGTGAAATGTAGTGGAGTTCAGATGCAAGGCAGCCACAGAAGAACCAATGAGTAAATGATATTCATGACTATGTTAATCCATTTTAACTGCAAATTTGATGTAGTCCTAACAACTTACTTACAGAAAAATAAATGTATAATATTAAAATATTTATAGTTACTCAGCTTTGGAGAGCTTTGGTCTCGAAATTGGCTACCTTTGATGAATAAAATAACTAGTTTATTCTTTACAGACAAAGGTCTAGATTAGAAGACGCTGCAGCTTCCAAAGGGATTTTTACTCTTCTTGGTCCTTTGTTTGTTAGGTCGCAAAGTGATAATTTCTCTGCCATTGGGGCTTTGATTGCAAGCATTACTAGTTGTATTAAATACACCTGTGGAATGAAACAAATCACTATGTCAACACAATACATAACAATACAGTTTATAAATGAATCGTTATGAAATTAATTGTATTACCTATTTTATTGCTCGTTGTGTGAACTACCTCCGTCTCTTCTGCTGTTTGTTGTTTGAGTCGCTGTAGATACTTTTCAGCTAAGTATTTAAAAACTGAAAGAGACAAGAGTTAAAGAAAAGGGGGAAAAAGTCAACTAACAACCAAATTGTAAATTACCTTCGTTAACGTTCAGATCTTCCTTTACTGAAGCCCGGTAAAATCGCAGTTTAAGCCTTTTCGCTAGCCCCTCTGCTTCATCACTGCAAAGGCAATACAACTCAATACAGACATACAATTTGTATTCACTCATTCTAAATTAAATCTTACTTTTTAACAACAGTCTCCTCGAGCAGATCAATCTTGTTTTGAACTAAAACTGTAGGAATATCTCCAACTTCTGCCTCCACCTTCTCCTTCCAACTGTCAATGGCCAGAAATGACTCTCGGTCTGTGGTGGAGAAGACGAGCACACACGCTTGGGCACCTACAGCACGTGAAGTAAAACTGCACATTAATAATGCCAACTGGAGGATTACTTACTCAAAAGAATGATTGCAGTTGATCCAGTAAGTAAATTGAGTAGACCCTTACCTCGATAATAGGCTTTTGTAATAGCATCAAACTCCTCTTGTCCAGCTGTATCCCACAACATCAGCCGCACATCTTCATTGTTTACACTGTTTAAAAATAACAACATTGTTTAGACACATAGATTTAATGGAAAACCTGGTAGTCTGCTCTCATTTGTGGCTTTTTGTCTTACACTATTTGCCGTTCCAGAAAATCCACTCCAATTGTTTTCTTGTAGTCCTTAGTGAAGATGCCTTTGCAGTAACGCTGGATCATACTGGACTTGCCAACAGCCCCATTGCCGACTACGACCACCTTAATGGCCACTTCCATGTCCTCTTCCAACATGACGGCAGCGTTTAGTTTGTTTCTTTAGTTCCACTCTGCCTGATAAAACCTTCATCGGATCGGAATAAGCCACTGTCAATTAACAGATTATATGCAATATTTATGAAAATCACCAGTTTATTCTTGTCATTTTGATTTATTAATGTCACAGTTTTAGCTATAAAACATCTGTTGGCATATGTTTTAGTGTCTGTATTGTCCATGTAACGATTAACAATGATTTTATTAGTCAATTAATCATGATCATGATGTTGCAGCCCTATTGCAGATATGTCCTAAACGCCAATGTGCGCTGTGGGTTGAACATATTGAGGGAAAGATGTTGGCACTGGACACTCAAAACCTACTACTGTGTGGACAACAGGCGGTCTGCTATTGAGTCACAACATGTTCTGTATTTCCAGCCTAACTCCAGCCTTTCTGAAGGGGAAAAGAAACATTAACACCAAAACACTTGAATAAAACTATAAACACAAGGCCTCAAATTGGGGCGTGACAGTAAGTAAGATATTTAGGAAAAAGGTAATAAAATGCAGCTAAAGGTAAGGTCATCTGCCTGCAATACGTAACATGAGGGATGAACATTATATAACACGGTTTAAGTCAAATGTTGTAACCTGTTGAACGACACGCAGGAGGAAGATGATGTTACAGCTGTTCACACCTGTCACTAGCGTCTAAAACAGTGCAAGATTAAATAAAAGTTTTCGCTTACCTGGAGGAATCTTTTGCAACACATCCAGTCTTTGCTGTCCTCATAGGGTGATCTTACAACACCGCTAATAAATAATTACACGCCCATATCTTCGCCCGCTATTTTCTTCTCTTGTCACTGCAGCAGCAGAAATGTGACCGTTCTCCCGGTGCTAATGTGAGCAAGCTAACTAGTGCTAGCCACTTTTGGTAACCCTGCAATGCACCCTTAGCAACGTTACGTACAAGTGGTTTCTAGAGTAATTATTTTGATCCACTATTTATTCTTTTCATACAAAAGGTTCTTGTTCAAATGAGACGACAAGCCGCTGGTGATCGCAATCCTTCCAGTGATCTCCGGGATATGTTCCGCATTGCTAACCTGGAAACTGCTGCTAGCTCGCTAATGACTTTAGTTGCTAGGCAGCGGCAGAACCCTCACGGCATAGGAAACATCAGGACACGTTTGAAAAGATATCGGCCATACAAAAATGTTACCAATGTGGGATTGTACATTTTGATGAATATGTTGAGACATGATGAGACTAACACTGAAAATAACACTATGCTGACATAGGTTTCAGAATGATAAGAAAGTAGTTGCCATTGAGATTAACAATTTAAAATGAAATATAATACAATTCAAAAAGAAAATGTCCTTTAAAAAATACCGCATATAACAGAAAGCTGAAGCTTATGAATAAGTTTTGTTGCACATTTTTACATTAATTCACATTTGTGTTATTATGAAAGATAGTTGTTGTTTTTTCTTTCAATCAATAAGGGCAGAATGCAATACATTGTTCTACAATGCCGGTGTAATCCCTCATTCGTACAGGAGTGTTCCATTGTAGACAAAGATTCAGTTGTAGTCATCTGGACCCAAAACAATTGTTTTTCTAAAACAGAGTCCCGATGACAACAATTCAATCTTTTTCTACATTGTTCTACAACGATAATAACAATAACAAGAGCTCCCTTGACAAAAACAAGAAGAAGAAAAAAAACAAAGAACATAAAATAAAGACATTTCTTTATTTTCAATATGTATATGAAATCATTAATATTATGAAAGAGAAGTATAAACTTTGACGCAACAGGCCGATAAACAAAACAAGCGCTCACATGTCACATGGCTCGGGGGCGTGTCTGTTTTGTACTTCCTGGTTGTAGTCGTCACACTTTACCCGCGTTTGTGTTTGGCGGGATTCGATTTGGAAATATACTCTCATCAGGATAACGGTATTGGCTTTAACTTTGATTCAACACTTTACAGCACATGCTCGCAGTGCGCCCAGTCTTTCAGAGCACTCATTTCTTTCAGTCGCATTTGTTCTTTTAATGTAGGCAAGCTGCAACGTAATCCTGTGTAAACACTTCTTCTGTCATAATGTGGCGTGCCCATAGCTGTTGTGTTTCTGTGAGTGTGTAGCTCATGTTCTGTCATCACTTTTATTTTGCGTTATTTGTAGGCACGATGGAGTTCATGAGCAGAAGGAGAAAGGTCAACAACACCGCTCACGAAGAGCTCTATGGACATTCGCTACAGTTCTACGGACAGCCTCCCGTTGAAAACCTCTCCCTCACAGAATTCGAGACTTTTGCTGTGGAAAGACTGAAATGTACGACCAATTTAGAGACCCTTTTAAATGCTGTCATCAGAATGTTCAAAATTCCGTAATGGAGGCAAAATTAAGTCAACCACAACAGTTTCAATAATTAACTCACAATAGATCTAAATGCTAAATATTTTAAGTCTTTATAGCATATATATATATATATGGTAGAAATGTCAATTATTTTGCTCTTCGATTAAAAAGAAATATAAACTGATATTTTCTAGCCTCAAAATAGTATTTGAGCTTTACATTGTGTTCCACTTCACTTTTACCGCTTTTACTTTTCTACTTTAGAGTCTCCTTACAAACCTTTTTAAGCGTTTATTAAGTGTCACATTACATGACTTACAGATGTTTTTTCTCTTTTTACTGCAGTGTTGAAGACCATTGAAAATTTGGGAGTTAGCTATGTCAAACACTCTGAGCAATACAAGATTAAACTGGAGAATGAGTTTAAAAACCTACATTTTCCATACAGATTAGACATGGTAAGTACAAACTATTGTGTGTAGACTACAAAGTGTAAAGTGTTTCCTGTCAAAACTTTATTCCTGAAGGTTGACCGGAAAGTTCAGAGTGGTCCGAGCGAGTATGAGAAACGCCGAAAGGACCACATCTCTCACTTCATCCTGCGCCTTGCATACTGCCAAACGTATGTCCGATGTCTACGTTAGTGTGTAGTATATACAACATGGACTAATGATGTCTTTGCTTCATTACAGGGAGGAATTGAGACGTTGGTTTATACAACAAGAAGTTGATTTATTTCGATTCCGCTTTAATGAGCTGGGTCCAAAACAAAAACTTGAGTTTCTACACAGAAATGATCTTCAGTATGACACGGTAATCTTTGGTTAGTCTTTACATGTTGGTAGTGAATTAGCGCTGAATTTGTCACAGAGGTTTGTATTCACTAGAAGTAATTTTACACATGATTTCAGTGTTAACTGTCTAAAATGCCATCTAAATGTGAAGAGATTATAGATTTAGCTCCTTTCACTAGATGGTGCTCTTCACCACCGTTTTTAGTTGGATACTTCATTTGTGAAATGAAAGTCACTTAGCATTTATAATTTTAATAAATTACATTGACTCATAACTGTATCATATCATTTTATTATACACATAAATAAATAATGCATTATTTAATAACTAATATAACCTTTGGACAAATATGAAGAAAAATAACTATAATAAATAAATAAATATTATTGTGGTTGTAGTTCTTATTATTTATTATCACCATGCATATTACATGCATCCTTTTTTGTTATTGTATTTGTCAAATCATTGTGTAACTAAAATCCCTTGTCCATAACATTTCAGCTTAGTGTTGAGGAGAAGGAGACCTTGAGGGGTAAACTCATCAACTCCAGTCATGCTGTCAGCGGGATCACGGTGGAGGCTCAAGACTTCTACAAAGTGAGTTTAGTTCTTTCCATGTCTGACAATTGCAATGAAGTATTTGTCTTCTGCTCTGTGTGACCGAAGTTTGAATTGATGTTTGCTATTGTAAATGACTGTAAATGTGTGGAATGGGAGTGGTTTTTTTTTTTTCAATCTGTACAATGACTACTAATTGTAACATGCAAGTTCGAGTACTGTTCTTACAGAGGGACCTTGTGTTTGCTTTGACCAAAATTAAACGTAAAGAAAATAATTTGTTATTGAATTGACCAATTCTCTTTTACAGGTGCCATTTCAAGATGCTTTGGATTTGGTCAGAACAAGAAAAGTGTACCTTAAAGCAGGATACGTTTACATTCCCCATCAGGACATTGTCACAATAGTTCTCAACGATTTCCGCACAAGACTTTCGAAAGCTCTGGCTGTGAGTATTTGGATGTTTATTGATGTGAAATTGTATCTGCTGTGATTTATAGGAACTGCCACTGTAACTCCAGAGCAAACTCGACCTCTAATGCATTTATTTAAAGCCACAACATTTATATATTTTCTTAAGGCATTGTTTGTTATTTTCAATTGTTACTTAATTATGTATTAACTCTATTCAATTGAAAATGTTTTTTTCTTTTAAGACCTCATCAAACGCATATTTAGGGTTTAGTGGAAAATGCACAGTAAAATCGATAAATGCCTTTGAAGAGAGGGTCGTGTTTGGACACTGTTTTGACACATGAGGCATTAAGGAATGTTAATTTAACAGAACTCGACTGTAAACTGTAGAAAGGCATTATAGATCTGTGACCGGGTCTTGTCTTTGAACTTAACTTTATGCAAAGTTGTGCAGCAACTGCCTGTTCACGCTACACCTGGTATCGCTGTCCTCTCTATTTCACCAGCAATAAAACACATGCTTGAAATGAAGGTTTATAGCCACGATTATAGCCTTTGACCAGTCTGAAGATGCTGAGTATTGGCCTAATGACGCTTTTGCACCATATTGGATGGTTTCAACAAAAGTGTTCATTTTGAATCCGTCATATTGTTAGCTTGTTGTACTTACAGACGGCAGTACAATTATGTTGCTCTGAAAGTGAAAAAAACTGGAGCACTGCCTTGAATCTGTGTTTAATGCAACATGAAAAACCAGGAAAGTTTTAGTTGCCAATGTTGCAAAGTTGGCCTATTAATTTAGATTTAAATGCAGTAGTTTGTCTTGGTGCTGATGTTACAGAGTTGTTTTGTAAACAATGTCCAGTGTGGGCTTGGTTAGGCACGGCATTCATTAAGGACTTGACAACTAGACAAACCTCCGGGTGCCCATCACTTTGTCCCGTTTTCTGGCAATTATCTGGACCGTTCACTGTAATGGACGGCCTTTCACTTTGTAATTGTGCCATGGTGGTTTTCAGATGATACATCCACAAAAATTACTTTTTAATGACACACTATATCTTTATGAAATTATTGTGTAATTTGTTTATTACACAATGTTAGGTTGTACGCCCTATTTATTCATCACTTTTATTGCCCTGGACAAATATTGAATTAAAGTTGTTTTTTTCTAATATATTTGGCTGAATAGTAACAAAGGTTTCAGGATACAAGCTCGTCTCACTTCTTTTTTACAGAAAAATGGTATTGAATCTATTATCCATTAGAGAACCACCTTTGACTTCTTTCTCACACTGACCTTTATTTAACCAAATTAATCATTTTAATCATAACGATTGGCACAACTTGCATTTAATGCATTTAATGCATTTAATTGCTGTTCATTTGTACCTCCATGAACCTGCAGTGTTTCAGTAAAGTTTAAACTTTGACCTCTGCTATGTGCATCTCCTTTTGCAGCTGACGGCCCGCTCACTTCCCATAGTGCACTCTGATGAACGGCTCCAGCCTCTGCTCAACCACCTGAGGTAAAGCAGGATTGTCCCAGACACTTGTTTTCAGTGTGTCCCTTTGGACATCTCCAGATGCTGTGCACATGTCAGGGGCCTCTTAAAGAGTTAGTTCTGAGCCTTAGCTTTTGAGTAGCTTTTTGCTCATATTCAAATGATCTTTCTCCTTTTTGAAGTGTTTCACCTTTTTTTTGTTTATTTTTAGTCATGCCTATGTAGGCCAAGATTACAGCATCCAGAAAAATGTTGGTAAAATCTCCTTGGACCAAATAGATTCAGTAAGTTTGTTACTAATGTTAATCCGTTCATTTATTGTAGAAAAAGATTCAGTTGTAGTCATCTGGACACTGTTTTTAGAAAAACAAGCGGTTTTGACTCTCATCAAAGAGTCATTCTCAATCTGCCGATCTAGTTTGAGAACTCCAATATTTGTCATACTCTGAGTAGGCCCTGCCCACCGGGTGCTAATAATAGCTGTTTACAGTTTCCCTTGACACTAATCTTTGTACCTTAACAGCCCTGTAATGGGCTATCAAAATCCTATTGTAAACTGACTGTAGCTCCCTCATCACTGAGTACCTGATTAGCATCAGAATAGCCAGGGTTTCTCCCTCCCCATGACTTCAACACACAATTGTATACGACGGATTCTCTTTTTACGAAAATGGCCTCCCTGACTCTTTCAAAGAGATGGTTTGAAAGAGGAGATCAGACTAGATCGGCAGATTGAGAATGACTCCTGCATGAGAGTCAAAACGTCTTCTTTTTCTAAAAACAGTGCCCAGATGTCCACAACTGAATCTTTTTTTCTACAATGGAACACTCCTGAACGAATGAAGGATTACACCGATTTATATAAATTTATATAATTTATATAATATAAATTTATATAAAAGACTCCAATACTGCTGCTCCCACCTCGCGCGTGTGTGTGTGGTCGTGTGTGGGTCGGGTGGTTGTGGGCGTGTGTGGTGGGGTCGTGTTGTGTGTGTGTGGGGTCGGGTGTGTGTGTGTGGGTCGGTGGTGTGTGGGGTGTGTTTGTGGGTTGGTCGCTGTGTTGTGTGTGTGGGGGGTGTGTGTGTGTGGGCGTGGTGTGTGTGTGGGTCGGGTGTGTGTGTGTGGTCGGTGTGTGTGTGTGTGTGTGGGGCTGTGTGTGTGTGTGTGTGGGGTCGCTGTGTGTTGTTGGGGGGCTTGTGTGTGGTGGTTTGGCTGTGTGTGTGTGTTGTGGGTCGCTGTGTGTGTGTGTTTGTGTGTGGTCTTGTGGGGTCGTGTGTGTGTTTTGTGGGGTCGTGTTCTGTGTGTGTGTGGTCGTGGGTGTGTTGTGTGGGTGTGGGGTCGGTGTGTGTTTGTGTTTGTGGGGTCGGTGTGTGTGGGGTCTGTGTGTGTGTGTGCGTGTGTTTGTGGGGTCGGTGTGTGTGTGCGTGTGTTTGTGGGGTCGGTGTGTGTGTGCGAGTGTGTTTGTGGGGTCGGTGTGTGTGTGTGTGTGTTTGGTGGTGCCGATCACAAGTGGCTTACCACAGCTTGCAGTATAAATATCATTAACCCAATGCCATTGTTTTGTAGCTCTCTGGAAAGTCCTTCCCTCTTTGCATGAGGCAGCTCCACCAGTCCCTCCGAGAGAACCATCACCTGCGTCATGGCGGCCGAATGCAGTACGGCCTGTTCTTAAAAGGCATCGGCCTGTCCCTGGACCAGGCACTGCAGTTCTGGAGGTCAGAGTTCATCCGCGGCAAAGTAGATGCTGACAAGGTAGTGCTTCATTCTACACTTCTGATTCATGAGAACAATAATTACTCTTCAAGTGATTAAAACTTCTTTAAATTTGTTCAAATGTTGTCTGGGAATGTTGATTATTAATTATCTGTCATTTCACTGCAAAATGGACATGACAAAGAAGCAGGTACATTGCGAAACGGCACGTTTATCATTTGTTGTAGAAAAAGCTTCAGTTGTAGTCATCTGGGCGAATGAGGGATTACAGTTTTATCATTTGTCTTAATCATTTGGTTTTATTGAGTTGTGTCAGTGCCATGACTGTCGTCCTCCACAATGTCACACCGGACTGCACTTTTTACAGTTTAAACACGCTGCATCCGACATAAGAAAATATGTTCAGCTCTCCTAAAACAAAGGTTAAGTTGATTTAAGATAGGAGTTTGACTTGTGGCCAGACACCTTTGCTCTAGCAGAAGAAAGTCTTTTTTTACTTAATCTTTGTTACGGTCTGTCTTTGATTTTAGGTGTAATGTTTTTTTTTTCAATCAAACTGGGGAAACACAAGGCCTTAATAATAACTACCTTTTTAATAGTTCATAGAGTGTGCCCAGTGGCCTTTTTCCCTGCTTTATTAAAACACTGGAATCGCTGCAGAGCTTAATTTAAACACGTCCTAGAACTAAATGTTGAAGTTCTATACATAGTCCTTCCAGTTTACTGCATGTTCTGCAATCCTACTAATACTTGCCTAACCGTAGCAACCGTCTCCTCTTCTCCCCGTCCCATACAAATAGTGACAATCTGCACAATTGAAGCCCTTGTTTCTGTGCAGAAGCGGCCCAACACTGCTGACCAGATCTTCCTCTCACTGTGATGTATGTGTTGTGTCGGGTGCCTGCACTTTTGCACAAACCGCCTCATTAGTATGCGAGCAGCGCCGGGAAAAAGATGGGAGCTAGTGATGCCGAAAGGGAGGCCTGGAGGAGGCGGCAGTGTAATATTAGACTAGAGGGAGCGCGGAAATTGATGAAATCTACTTGATCTATCCATTTTTCCAGCAAAGAACTTATTGTCAGCAGCTGTCTGGAGTGTGTTTCGTTTGGACTCTTGCCTTGGGGCAGCTCGGCTTTGGAACCGAGCCCTGTATAGATTTTAATGAATTACCACTTGGCGACCTGGGTATTGCTTCACGGGAAATGGAACATGATTACAGCTGGAGTGCACGGTTAGGGCTCTCGCCTCCCAATAAAGCGCTCGTGGGTTCCATTCCCGGGCCAGACCAACATCACATGATCTCTCTGGGTGGAGTCTGCATGTCCTCCCCGTGTTACCGTGGGTTCTCTCCGGGTTCTCCGGTATTCCTCCCACCACCAAAAGACATGTTCGGTCAATTGGCAACTGTAAATTTTCCCGAGTGAAGAATGTGAACGTGAATGTTTGTTTGTTGTGTCTATGTCTGTGTGTTAAACCTGCAACGAGCTGGCCCCTGTCCAGAGTGTACCCCGCCTAAAGCCCAAAGGCACTGGGACTGGGTCCAGTCTACCAAGCGGTTGAAAATGAATGAATGATTACAGCTGGTTTGTGATATAGCTTAAGTACCATTTTATTTACTTTAATGTGGTGAGTTACAAATAAAATAACTATATATGGCAGATACGGCTGCACAATAAATCGCAAAAGTATCGCTATTGCAATATTGGCTGACGCAATAATTGATATTGGCAGTAACGCCAAGCTCCCCTTTCTGACAGAAATGTACTGTTTCTAAAATGAAACGTTTCATTTTATTCTTTATTTTATTATTATTCAATCTAAATTGGCCTTGATTTAATCCTGTTTTTTTTTTCTCTCTGTCTTGCTTTTAAGGTTTTATTTAGACAGAGTTTGGCTAATACATAAAGACATGTACATATTTCAGTAGAACTGATCAGATGTTAAAAAGTATATTTAAATATCACAATATCTACCTGAGTACTTAACGACTGTGTATCAATCATTTCCAATATCCTGCTGATAGTTTTGAAGTATCTCCGTCTTTAAGTCGACTTGTCGGTCAGTATGGCATGCGTTTAGTCCACTACAGCCCTGCTTTGCTAATTCGTGCTTTTGTTATTGCTCCAGTGTGAAAAGAAAAGGCTCGTATCGCAGTTTAAGGTGTTTAAGGTCTCGTTCTTGTGTTTAAAAAAAGCCAGTGCAGACTAGGACGCCGCGCCACGTTTACCCATACTCACTCCTTTGATTGTGGCCTATTTCTCTGTCTTCCGTTGCCGCTGGTTTTGTGAGATTGTCCTGGAGTGATGGGGGGGGGGGGTGCGCTCTGGTGTGATGTTTCCCCACAAGCCAATAGAAGTCAAGCCGTCTTACTTTAGGCTAGTATTCGTGCTTTTGCCTTTAGAGTCTGTTTCTGGATCGCTTTATTTAGCTGCAGCTTCCACCAGGATTATACCCGTTGCCCTTTGTAGCAAATCAAATAATTTTATTCTTTTTAGAAGTTGGAGCCGTCTGAATCGGTCGGAAATACGCGGAAAGAGATGAAACCAGTCCAGTAGCTTGAGGCAGTCTCTTGCCATTTTAGAGGTCAGACGGAGTTATAATGTGCAAAAGACAAGTCAGACTAAATTCCTTTTTAATATTTTCAGTAGTTGAAGGCCATTGCAAGTCTAAGCCTTTGCATATAAAGGATCCTGAGTGGTTAGTATGGCCAAACGATTCCACATTACAATAAAAAGAGATGCCAGCAAAAGTGGACCCCAGAATACGTTTTAACAGAATAGGAGGGTCCTAAATCTAGAAATGGCCTCTAAAAGTGATGGCTTTATATAATTAATATTTGACTTATTGTACTTAAAGAACGTTTAATGCCTTCTTTAAATGGCGCTGCTGCTCGTATCATTAAGGGGTTCAAGGGTTTTATCGGACAGTTAATGTGCTCTGACGGCTGCAGTCAAGGTGCTGGTGCTCAGCCTCGATGTGGCTCTGTCTGTTGATTTACCTAGATGTCCCGAGCCGGCTATTACAGGAACGAGCCAGTGTTATCACAGTCCGAAAAATTCAACCTCAACTTTCATGCCAAGGGAAAGGCTCTGTCCAGTTCGATATTACAGTGATGATGATGATGATGCAATTAATTCATCGAAGACTGGGCGATCGAGATTCAGTCATGTCTAATCGTGAATTATATGGCTGGCTTTTTAAAATGAGTCTAAAGCCGATCTTCTGTCAGTAAATTGTGTGGTTTGGAGCTGATGTCAGACTTTGGAAGAAGAAATTTAATTATTTTTTGTGACGATGATTATAAATTAATAGTTTGTATTCATGAAGTCATTGCTAAAAGTGTTTTTGTTTGTTGAGAACAGCAAATAAAATCGAATCGAAAATCGAGATGGATCAATATGAAGAAAAGTCTTGTTTTAGTTTTTTCTTTCATGTTGCCCAGCCCGAGAGTAATGATACTGTTTGACAAATCTGTAATGGAGCTGAAAAATGACTGCTTTAATTGGATTTAAATAACTTTTCAGCGCATTCTGACATGCTCCATGCCTCTGCCAAATGTTATTATATTGAATCTAGTAATGAATGCAGTTTTAATAGATCTTGTGCAACCAGCTCTCGTGAGATAAAATCCTTTTGATTGTACGCACACATTGAAATTTACTTTGTGAGATTTTGTTCCCCCGTGTGTTTACTTTTGGCTGTGACACAAAAATAGTTTGAGATGTGTCATACCTGAAATTTCAGTATTGATCAATGCCGATCAATACTGGGAGCCAGTATCGCGATACAGATACACATGAGTTCCATAGAGCTGTTACTGCTTTTCCTGGAGTCTTTCAATGTAGGGTATTAAATGTATTCATCTCCATGGAGACACAGGCAGCTCCAGCAGGCCAAGTTACAGGTCAGGTCTGTGTAGTGGCGACCCCACTCACAATAAGACTAGTGCATGTTTTTCAAGGTATTTTTGAGAAATACATTCAATATATTCCACATATGTTTAATGACGTACTGTGGAACTTTACCAAGTTATAACATCTCCATGACGACTAGCGGATGGCGGACCCTCTACCAGAAAAGTTTCTGCTCAAAACTCTTCTTTACAGATTTTTGATTATTTGTAAAACATTTCCAGTTAGAAAAACTCTTCTTGTTTCAAGTGCAGTCCTACAGAGGATTGTGTCAATTCCCTGTGTATGGCCGGTAGCAAAAATCAGTGAACAGGAAAGTTGAGCGTGTTACGGCATTCATAATTCAGCTATCTCAAGTGGGGTGACACCTCGAGAGCAGGTTTCCTCTAATAGCTCTATATTTCACAGAGGAAACACCCTGTCAGCGCTGCCATGATGTATGACTGTGTCTCTTTTCACCCAGACCTTGTCCTCCTTTTACGCTCATCCTCACTAATGCTTCCTGTGGCCCGTGTCTCTCTCTCTCTCTCTCTCGTACTCTCTCTGCAGTTTGACAAACAATACGCCTATAGTGTCCGCCACATGTTTGGTAAGGAAGGCAGACGAGCGGATTACACTCCCTACAGCTGCATGAAGGTGATCCTGTCAAACATGCCCAGCCAAGGAGACTATCACGGTAAGTCAAAGGATAGATCAAGAAGCTATTGGCCACTGCCATTTAAGTGTTTCCCAGTGACACTAGTGTCAAAGTCTTAGATGGACATTACATTGGCATTGACAAATTTTACCCTTTTTCTTCTTGTACTATTCTAAACATTCAAAAGTAACTGTTCTGTTCTCAGAAAATGTTCAAAGATGACATGGAGACTAAGGCGGCACGGATGCACATTGTAAACGACTCCAGAAGCATTGACATTTGAGAAAATACTGAATTATAAACTGATAAACGAATACAAGAATCCAATGAATTTCAGAGGTCTAAACTACAGGTATAACAAGATTTTCTGTTGTCATGACCTGACTCTGAGGCCACCTCAGCAAAACTAACAAGCAAAGTAACACAAACGAGCGAACCAGTTCCGTGGACTTGCTTTACGGTGCGTTGTAGATGAAAGGAAATACGTAAAAGGGTGCAGACGGCGTCACGTGCACTCGCTTTTACAGGCGCAGGGCTCCACAAGGCCACACCAAACTCCAGCCGCATACAAAACCATCTCAGTATTACACGGCAACAACATGAGTTTGTGACATTTTAAAGACACAGGATATTTAGTTCTTTGCAGCGGACTGGGCGATTGTTACGCCCGCTCAAACTCCCATTTCTATTTGAATGTGTTATATTGAGCAGCTCCAAGGAAAATTTGTACTCAATCTAATTGTATGAAGTATAATATAAATTAGACTTGCCAGTGCCGCCATAGTGAAATATTGATGCCACACTCTTAGTATAGACAATAGTGTTTTCAACGATGACGGTGTCGATACTTATCTATAGTTTTTTTGTTTCGATACTAGTTTGAGCATACTTTTCTGTCTGATTTTGGACACTTTTGACAGTCATTGGTCAGGTTTAAATGTCCTTTTGCGAGTTCTAAAGCAGTGCAGCAGATGAAGGTGGTCCGTGTGTCTTGCAGGATGTCCCTTTCGTCACAGTGATCCTGAGCTGCTCAAACAGAAGCTGCAGTTTTACAAGGTGTCGCCCAGTGGAATCAGTCAGGTAAGGCTTTCAGACGCTTACCCTTATGTCCCCGTTTTCATTTACAAATCTAAAAACATGCTAGACTGCATAACAAACCTCTCTCCAGGCTTTTGTGTAACACTTTATCAGTGTTGGGAAGTAACTAAATGCATCACATACAAGACGCATTCTGGTCATTTACGCTTTCATTTCCGTGTTCTGATTAAAGATACTGAACAAAAAAAAAAAGTATATTGCAGTGTTTGACCATGTAATTTATGCTCCAAACTGCACAGCTTTATTGAGAAGAGTAGAAAACACCGCTCTTGTGACGCTTTGCGATTTGTACATTAATTATTGATAATGAATTGCATAACAAACTGTGAAACAAACATAACTGTTTTAATGTATTTTTTTTTTTAACACCATAAAACAAAAATTTAATTATTCTATGCATTCAGAATATTGTACGGTACTCTGATAGGACCGTGTAACAGAATACTCTACAGAATACATACAACTATATACATACTTTGTGATAACTACAGCATAATTAGCCGTAATAAAGCATGAACAGAGACTTAATTAATCAATCGACATTAACTCCGAACACACACACACACGCATGCACACACAAGCTGCTTTCATTTGAACTTCCTGGTCCGTCCTGACCTCCTGAAAACTGGTTAGTTTTTCTGTTTAAGTCTCCGCAGTTTTAGTTCTCGTCCCGGCCCAGAGCCTGGTTGTGACACCGGCTTCTGCTGTGGCCCTTTTTTAAATCGTATTCCAACTTTTGCAGAATTGTGTTCTGTCCTCTAAAGCACAGAGGAACTCATCTGTGTAACATTCTGCGACACAAAAGACGTACATTTAGCCTTTAATACGCTTTCATAACGAGTACAATAGACATGCGGCAAAAAAGATGCAGCAAGTGTGAAAAGCCGCGCGCCGTGTCGGAGGGATGCTGCTGGCAAGTGGACGCCGCGGGCTGCCTTCAGGAAGATATGAAATAATGAGGAGCCGCATCTACACAGTGCAGTGAAAAATGGATCCGAGTGAAGTCCGGAACCATTTTCAAAAGGTCTTTCGCTGCGAGTTTACAGTAACATGGCCGTTATTTTAGTGTTACGCTGAAAGTCACCCAAAAAGTAGAAGCTCAAATATATCTTCTTTGTCTGCAGAGAAATATGTAGTAATATTGCATTTGAGTTACACTGTACTTAAAGACCTTTTACATTGCATTTACTCATTCACACATTCACACTAGACAACTGCTGCGTTCCCATGTTTTTTGTTTTGTTGTTTATAACCTGAAAGACTGCGCTGCCCATCTATGCCAATCACGCATTCTCCTCCATTCATTTTTGACCAAGTGAAGGTGGGTGACGGTGTGGTGTTTTGCCCAAGGACACAGATCAAGCAATCACTCTCCCTCCCACATATTCATCATTTCACATCGCTCACAGTATAATCCGTTTTCAAACTGAAGCTCGTAACATGGTCAAAGTTTATGCAACGTCCTCTTAATTTCAGTGTAAGACATCTTTGTTAACGCCTGTACAATATTATTATTATTTGAAGCTTTTGAGTTGGTTTTTCAAGCTCTTTGTGTTTTTTTTTTTTTCTTCTCTCTCCCTGCAGATCCTTGAGCTGGTTAAAGGGATGCATTATCAGCTCGCCTGCCAGAAGTACTTTGAGCTGACGCACAATGTAAGCACATACTTTGTAAATGGGTTATTTTGGGGAGGTATCAGGGCTGCGTTTGTACATGAAACATGATATTGTGTACTGTAATTACTGCGACTTAGAAACTAAATTATATAAATGAACCACACACACATTTTTAAAGTTGTTGTTGTTGCGCATTTGCTTAAAACATGAGCAGGGCCTGAGCTGAACCTGAACCAGGATGAAGCCGGGGGGCCAAATACCTGTGTCATGGATGTGGCCTTTATCTGTCATCACATCCATCATTAGTCGCTTGCCACAGCTGCTTAATTTGATAGCCCTCTGATTGCATTTAGATGTGTTTTTCCCCTGTGGACACCGCTTTAATTTAATCTGTTTTAGTCTAGTGCTTGAGTCATCACCCACTTTCACTCGCATGCAAGCGTTTTGAAATGTTGGGGGAAAAACATTTGCTTCTGGCTATAAGCGTCTCATTCAGGTCATTTTGGCTGCACGATTTGTTTACGAAAAGATTTGCCTGGTGTTTCCAATCACATTTATACAAAATATGTATAAGTATGAACTAAGCATGAAGGTTTTTAGAAAGCCCGAACATCCAGTCAACTCAGGAGATGTATTAGAACGACAAAATATAACCAGACAACGGGGAAATCTGGAGAATTTAAATGAATATGGAGAGAGAGTCCGCTCTGTTGTTCATGTGATTCTGGAGATTTGACTCGTTGTGGCGCATACGTGTTTTATGTGAAGAACAACTGATCATGTATTCACAAAGCACCAATACAATCAATAAAATATCAATCTCAATTGCATAAATACGGTCTCAGGCAGCTAAAAAGGTCACTGGCAAAGCTTTGGCGCTAATCTGAAATTAATTCCTAGGTTTTTATTCATTGTGAGTGATTCTGACATTTTTATTTGTTGAAAGGCCATTTAATGTGTGTGGCCTGATGAAATAGTTTTATGGAATTTAAACGGCTAATATGTCTATGAGAGCCATAACAATATCCACATTTACTGTTTATACATTTGTGTCTTTTGGCCAGTTTTATTTTATTGCAAATCCAGAGTAAAATTGTGTTTTAATGCTGGTGTAACCTCCCCGAAAATCTTTTTATACAATTTGATTCAAGTATATTGAGATCCAAATCAAATCTAATTAAAAGGCCCACAAACTCTTCATGCCAGTCCCAAGCACATAACGCTGAAAAGTGTCATCATTTCTAACTTGTGTTTTCCTGCAAGAAAATGTAACTAATCTTTATTTTTATTTTTATTTTTAATGAATTTTATTTGATCCTCATTTTTAGGTTGAGGACGCCAACTTCTCGCTCAATCACCCCAACCAGTACTTCATAGAGAGCCAGAGACTGCTGAGCGGAGGGGCCAGGGATCTCAAACGGGAGGGGGAGACGCCGCAGAAAACCAAATCTCCGCCTGCAGCTCGAGAGGTCGCCGCTAACGATGTCCCTGAGATGATGGAAGACCTCGAGTCTTTCTTTCAAGATCCATGATTTCTGTACCCCTTTTTTTTTTTTTTTATACAAATTTAAAAATATGTATTATTTCTGTCCTACACATCCAGGTCTATTCAGTAAACTGCATTGTAACACAAACTCAGCAAAACCTTGAATATTAGCAAAATAAGACTGTTTAAAATGGTGCACTGCGTTATTACTGTTTAAACAGATTTACCAGAATGTATAGCGTTTAGTGGCGTCTTTATTGCTGAACCAAACCTTGAAAAACAGACATTCTTACACTTTAATGGTGGAAAATGTATGTTTAATGCCATACTGGGGAACAACCAGAAAAGTGACTTAGTGCACCTTTTAACCAAACTTTAGCTCAGTACTAATTCTACCCTTTGTATTTGATCTGATCTTGCCTAAACGTCCTTGTATCAGTAGAAGTCCATTCACAGTTTGAAACCCACTCGTTCCTGGAGTTTTGTTTTGGCAAATGTCTGAATTTGGGGTGATGATGAGAACATTTTCCAGCTGTCTCTGAAACAATGTCATTGTTTTTGTTGGCAAGAGCTGCAATAAACAATGGCAGCAAGAAGAGTGAAAATAAACCATTTCCACAGTGGTATTTTTCTGTGTTGGAGTATTGCCTTGTTGATAATGGATTCAAAGTAAGGCTCTTGGTTTCTCTAAAACTTTGCACCAAATGCGTGGGAGGTAAATATCTCCCGCTGGTTAATGGTCAAAGCTTTTGTGCTTGCATTCTGAAATCACACTAGTTTAGTGTTATCTTGGCATCAAGAATAGAGATTACTAATTTAAGATTTAAAGTCTCAGTGGAATGTGCTCTGAATGCTCTGAATACAAATGTGTTTACATCATCAGGCCAAAAGAAAGACTGGTTAATGATGTTACGGTTTCTAATTCTTACAAGCTGCTGCATAGAAAGATTAGCTCTGTATTCGAGGGACAATGTGCGACTGTAAGCAGAGATGGGAAATATTGACTAAATGTAACTTTTTAAGTAAAATTGTACTGTATTCACAGCATACTTGCACTCTAACTTGAATAATATACATTTCGTAACATAATAGACTCTTAAAGCAGTAAAATGGTATTGAACTTTCAGGAGGTGAAAAGGTCTGCATGATTCCACGGAAATAAAATGTAAAAATACTGTGGAACTTTCTTCAAGGAGATTGAAAAGTTTTATGCCAAAGGAATAAGATTTCCATTGAAAGCAGGAGGCCCCTCCAGACAAGTAAGAGCCAGGTTTGTGGACTGAATGAAAAAAAACATGCTTGTATTTTAGTCTTGTACTGGAGCTTCAAGTAACTTTTCACTTTTGAGTTTGAGTCTGCAATCGACAAAAAACTTTATGTTGACAATAATTATTTGAGAAGTTGTGTTTCTCCTTCAGAAATTATTTCGTTTTTTCTAATTTTTGTGGTGCAATGTTTATTCATATTTTGACTTTCTCTGTGAAAACGGGACTCGTCTTTAGCCCTCACAAACCCTTTGGTGCATCATTAATATTCGCTTACATTAGTTTTATGGCTTTAGAACATCTTTTTTTCAGACTGTGAAGTGAAACAGGGGTGGTCCGTCCAAGCGCAGCCAATTAGAGCGCTGCTTTCAGCTCTTCTTTCTGGGTTGACGTGAAATAAACTGCTTTATTACTTTTACTTTGCTTTTTATAAGATACTTTTAGGTGGAAAACGCAAAATGTCCCCGCTTGAATGCCACTTTCCTATTTTTCTTCCTCTATCTTCTTTCTTGAGCACAGAACTCACTTGAGTACAACGCTTGTCCATTCTGCCCACCTCCAATCATAACTATAAGCACTGAGGTTCGATTTGTCAAGTATCTGGTGCTGTTTTCCATCAGTCATTCCTACTTTGGCTCACTGAGAAGTCCAGGTTTACCAAAGAATCTACTGTTATAGGATCTTGTATTCCTGCTTATGAAAACTTTACTCAGTTTAACCCCATGCCTCTACATTCAGACTAAAACGCCATACTTTCAGAAAACGAACCAAATGATGTGTTCTAATCCCCGCATGGTGCGTGACATGGAGGATTTTCTCTGCACAGTGAAGCGACTGGATAACAACAAGCGGCCCGGCTCCTGACAGCCAGAGACCCTTGATGTTAAATATTTGGCAGGGCATGACTAGATTTGACAAAGCTGGCACTTCCTTTAACTGTGCCGTTTGACTTGTGGTTATCTCTTGAGCAGGATTTACCATCATTAGTCATAACCTCGGATCCCCTCTCCTTTTGCCGCATGACATGGACCAGGCCTTCTCAGAGGACCAAAGTGTTCTCGAGAGGGTGTGAAAGAGTTGAACCCGACACCTAAACGCGGCACTGCCCTCATGCAAAGAGACGGGCAGAGCATCAGTATTCATCAATGTGCCGTGTGGTGTTGAGCCAAACCATCCATTAAAGCAGAGAAAAGGCCTGCTAACATTTCACACCAAACATGCCCCAGTTCATTTGCATTTGTTTCATCTATTTGCTGAAAACATGAAATATGTAAGACAGATGTAAAACATATTTTAATTGGCCCACACCCTATATTTCTGTCTCTTCTTAAAACAGTTGAAAGTGGTTTTGTGTGGGTTAGATGAGTTGGTAGAGAGGTTGGCGGTTCAATTTCAGGTTGCGGTCTACCTTCAGTTAGACACAAAATTATGTGCACAATAAATTGATGTAAAGCAGTATAAATGTTACCTTTTATCACTCAAATTGTTAATTGTCTTCTTAAATACTCCATTCATGATGTCTCATGATTGGCATTTTGGAAATGAATCTTTGAGGTATCTGCAGCAAATATCTCTTCTTTAAATTATGTTACTGCATGAATGAGTGTAAATAGTTCATCTTATGTGTGACTTTCCTGGTGGAGGGACGGACAGCTGCTTATCTTCTTGATGTTGCTTCGTTTCAAAAGCTCCTCGTGGTGTTATACTTGTCTTGCATTTATTCAATTGCAGGTGATATTGTTCTATGACAATGGCAATAAACCTTTTTTGTCTGAAAAACATAGCTTGACACACATGCTTTCTTACTCTGAGCAAGCTTGCCTATCCACAGATCTGACCTGTGACTTGACCTGGTGGTGGCGCCCCCTGTCTCTGTGAAAATGTATAACTTTAATGCCATACAGTGGCACATTACAGACAAAGCAACATCTTCATCTACAACTTTAAATTTAAATGTAAACTTGTGTACATTGTAATGCCTATTTTTATTTTTATTTTATACTATAGTAATTTTAAATTGTTTCTTAATGCATGCCCTTTTGTTTGATTGAATATATGTTGTTTTATTATTGCTCAGTGTTTTGTGTTCACCTTCATGCCGAGACAAGTTCCTATGTCTGTGAAGTTTGTTCATTGACACTGGCAATAAACCCTTTTGGCTGATTCTGATTCTGATTCTGATTCTGATTCTGATTCTGATTCTGATTCTGATTCTGATTCTGATTCTGATTCATGGCACGAGCAGGTTACACGGTTACAAAGTGCGCCTTTAAACAATTTGATCAACACCTTTGATGGCTGAAGTTCCCTTGTCAAGAAAACAGTGAGGGCATGAACAGTAGGCTACCTTTAGTTCACAGCCACAAGAACCTGCAGAGCAATCTGAAACGAGCCATTAGCATTTCATCTGTGGTCTAACGCTGTGAATTGGAAACATAAAGGGTAAATTGACTCAATCATTTCTGCCAGCTCCGTCCGTGGGAGAAATGAATCAAATGAAATCAAATAGTATTTATTACAAGTCTCTGAACCACAATAGCGCGTGTATTTGTATTCAATATAATTTCTCTCCGGGGATGACATGTGTGTGTGATTTGGGATTTAAAGTCCCTCAGCAGAAAAACATTTGTCTGATTTGAAGGATATGTGTGGATGTTGTTTTTGAGGCAGTTGACATAAAGACGGCCCACAGTTTACAATGAATTTATTGTGTTCTCAATCTCTCGCATTGTAAAGTTAGTGGCAAATGTTTTCAGACTACTCAAAACATTTATGTCAGCAAGAAAACCTCGGTGGTATTGTGTTCCTGCTAGTCTATTACGCTTTCTTTCCAAGTCAACTTCTGGGGTACCTGCCTGGTTTTCAGGCCGTGAATGGAGGAAGCAGATATTTAAATCAAACTTAACTTCTTCCTGTCTATAGCTCTTAAACCCTTTGACACATCGCTAGTATTCTCAGGCATGAGTTGTTTTGGCCACTAGCTTTAGAACAGCTTTTTTTGGACAGAAGTGTCGCATTGCTTTGTTGTTCATGTACTTTTAAATGTATAGAGTTAGATTTATTCAGAGTCGACACAGCTTTCCAATTCTTTTTTCAATATTTATTGTATTTTGGTGAATAATATTTTCCAACATGAATCTAATATTTGTCTTACATAATGTATCACAGTGTGTCCTGCAGCAGTAGGTAAACTAGTGTGCACTTCCCTGACAGCTGTGTAAATGCTCTTCCCACAGACTGTAAATATCACGGTCTCTGGCCCCTCTTGAAATGAGCTCTCCTCATCTCTCCTGCGAAGCATCACCAGTGGTCTTCCTGTCAAATCATATGAGATTTTACACTGGACTCCAGCTTGGATAGTGATCATTAGTGATGTACACAGTTGTTGTAGTTTAGTAAAAGTTCTATGGTTGAGTTGATGAACGTGAGTCTCGTCTCGAGACACGAATCTACTTTGGAAACCACTACTCTATGGAACTACAGCAGTACTTCAATATGAATTCATCATTAATGATTAATTTAATATGAAAATATACACCAGCCAGGTTAAATATTGCACCTTCAACCTTCCTTTCCATGTTGTAGTCATCTGACTTTAGTGTGTTTTTCCGTATTGTTCAACCTCATAAACCTTGTATTATGTAAATGTGAAACTCTAGAGATTGTTGGTGAAGCTCAGCTTTTCTTTACCTCTAATTACTTTCTAAAATAATCACTGATCTGTCATCAACTTAATTAGTTGGAGAATATAAACAACAATGCCAGCCCGTGAGAAAAACAATGTGTTATTGTTCAAGAGAAACCTGTTTATTTTGTTCAGTACAGCTGAGAACGAGAGCACCTGTCAGGAGCAGTGGGCGACCGCAGTGCAGTGCCTCGGGTCTCTTCTTCAAATCATGAGCTGGGATCTTTCTCACAAGTGGAGCTGCAGCAGGAATACTAGTCGACTGTACACGTTTTAGGCAGATAACAGACAAAACTAAATAATAAATTCAATCATTATATTCTCTACCTCATTGCCCCAAATCCTTTCACGTCTTCTCCGCTCCATTTCATGCTGCAAGCTGTTTATACCTTATGTCTTTTTACTGCTGCTTCTTTCCCTGTTATTTTAGATAATGTAACTACAACTTTAACTCTTTGCTTTCTGGATATGTTTAAATGCTGCTAAACATCTCACTTATGGACTGATAGAAAAGGAAAAATCCTCTGTGAAATTCTTCTCCCTGGCTCAGCAGCGGTTAAGTGGATCTGTCACACATATTAAAAACACATCTGCAGCCGAGTGTGACACATCAAAGGGGGAAGTGGAAGCACTGGCTCCTCTGGTAATGGAGCGAACAGTGGGAGAGCGACTGAGGGCTGTTGAGGGGCGCATAATGGCCCTGACAATCAAGTCGCTGAGTGGCTGTATACCACTGCCTCCTCCAGGGGGCGATGGAGAGACAGGGAGTGAGAGCTGGGTGAGTGAGGAAGTTCAAAGTGTTTACCTGCTTGTCCTTCCTCTGGACAATCTAATGAGGCCTGGGTGATTACCTAGAATGTTCCACTGAATGGCATTAAATCTAATGGTCGCCATGGAGATAAGCACCAGGCAAAGTTACAATTCAGATCCGTGGAGAGACAATCCCGCTCCAAATTATGGGTTTTGAGACAATTTGGAGCCAAAAAATATGTAACCTACTTGAATAAATGCAAAAGAAGTTGAATGCCACTCTCTAGGCTAAGAAATAATTACTTACTGCCCTTAAAGGTAGACATTTTTTATGAATAAACTAAAGAATACTGAGGATGTATTTCAGAATCAGACTAGTTTGTTAATAAAGCAATATCTGGTTATTGACAAAGTATATCAACAGATTTACCAAACGGTCCTAATTTCTACTGCATGTATGTGTAGACCCAAATACTTTTCATTTTATATTGGATTCAGTATAGCCTAAATTAGATAAGACAATGCTTAAAACATATATCTATTCGACTAGATCTCATCTAGAGTCTTTGAGACCTCCTTTTTCTTGATTATAGTTTCTTGGTCCTGAAACACAAAACAAGTTATCTCAGGAATGTAAATGGAAGAGATTAGATTGAGTTGATGCTGATGCTGTGAGCAGAAACAGAAAAGGATTAGTCCTGTGACAGACTGAGGAAGTTAAAACCGTTCTCTTGGTTTTCCTGCCTGACGTTGACAGATTGATTGAGCTTGTAACAGCGGTCGCTCTGGCGAGATGGATAAATAACGATTTTTTTTTTTCCCAGCTTGTCTTTTCCCCAAAAGGTGTGGATACGATCCATATGAAAGGGCAGCTTGCTTTCCATCTGAACTATTTGATGGAAAAAAAATGTAAAAACAGTATGTGGTTTTTTTTTGGTTTTTTTTAAAGAAAGGGGCGCTGCAGTTATTTCACAATGTTGCTTCATTGTCGTTGGGTAAACTGTGCGAACACAAGATGCAATGACGAGACGCCTTATCCTTACTACCTTACTACTGAAGTACACTGACATAAATATAGTTTGTATAAGAGGACATTTACTCACTTCACAGCTCTCACAGACTAATCATCATGTCTTCTTTGTCCTTGTCCCAAACCCAGATAAAGTGAGAGAGTTGCTTTGGATGGCGATTGACGTAAATACCAAGTTGTAGCATTTGCACATGTCTTCTAATTCTCAATACTTTTTCTTCAACATCTTCTACACTAAAGCAGAACGACACTCCACACTCGCCAAAGCCATTTTGAGAACCATTTTTTTCCTCCGGAGACTAAACCAATATCACACGTGTCATTTCTGTCGCACATCAAGGCGGACTTCCCTGTGCACATCAACAGTTTACAACTTCCTTCATTGTGGATCATTTTAAATTGTACAAATGCTTAAGGACACACTGACAATGCTATTTTTTGGAAGGGATTATTAAGAAAAGGCTGTGTTCACACTGCTCATTATTGGGTCCTAAATTGAGCCCATTTTAGTCCAGATGCTTGATTTGCTCCTATTTAGTCCTTAGTTTCAGCTTTAGTCCCGGTTTAGTCCCAGTCAATGTGCAAGTGTGAACAAGGTCTCATGTTTATGTTCATAAATAACAACCAGGCAGTGCCAAAAGCCCCAACACCTCCATGGGAATGTTCCAGTCAGGTCTGTGGAGAGGAGAGCAGTAATGATCAAACATCAATGTATTTTCTATTCTCTATCTGTTGCAGTGTTCAACTGTGGTGTGTTAAGTGTGTGACCCTGAAGCCAAACTGTCAACATCGTGTACAGCTTTACTCTGCACACACACACACACACACACACACCGACACTTTCCCTGCAGGCTACAGAATACATTTGGCCCTAATAAAATGAAAAAAATGAGCTGTTTTGTTTGCTATTTTTCCAGCAAAACAACAACAGAGTCATGACATGAACCACTTTCAGGAAAGATAAATGGTATCTGGGAGATCATTCTGTTGTTTTGGAAAGGACTGGCTGAACACAGCTCTCCAGCATCAGTTGTTCTGAAACTTTTCACATCAAGTACCACCTGAGATCATATTTGGCTTTCAGAGTACCACCAGATCTAAACCCGGATTTTATCAGGCCTGAATTAGCGCTAAACCTGGTTTAAAATGAGACTAAACCGGATATAAGGTAAATCTCAATAATGATTAGCCCAAAGGACGACAAAACATGAATTGAGTTGTCTCTAAAGAAAAAGAATACCCAAACTGTAGCGGGCACCACAGGGCGTTCAGACAAAGCGTCCAGGTTACATTCTATGTGGAAGCGTGTCCTGGGCGTCCAGCGTTTTGCGTTTTTCCTTTTCAAATCCTACATTTGAGCCTTCGGGTGCGTCAGAGGCTTGAGACATACGGCCTCTTTAGCTGCGTTCAGGACCGCGGCGTCCAAATTCGTCTTCCACTTGACGCCCCGAGTTGGACGCCTGTACATTTGAAGGCAGAAAAAGTTCAGCTTTGTCCAATTTTTCTGCGTCGGACGCTGTCAACGCTCTGGGCGCGGCCAAAGTGGCTCTAACGCCACGAAAATGCTCAAAACGCGCTGCAAAAACACTGGATTCGCAGGACGCGCGTCCACATAGACTTTGAATGTAAACTGGACGCTTTGAACGAGCCATTGGAGCATTTTGGGACATAAGAAAGCAAAACAAGAAAGAATGAAAAGAGTGTTTTCTTTATGTCTTATAATTCTTTGAAAAGTGTCCCATTGATTGTCTTGAAAGAAGCTATTATGTAAAATGAATAACTATTATGAGACAGAAAGTAAAATACACACACACACACACAAAAACTCACAACATTGCTGATTCAATATTTTCGTGAAGGCTCTTTCCAAAGGCCCGTAAACATCTTTATTTTATCAATCTAATTCATATTTTTGAATATTTTCCGAGCACCCTTGTCAACATTTTACCTTGTATATTATAATAAAGCTGTAGATGCACTTAACTCATAGAACAGCTGAGGTCATCATCCACTTAAACGTTTGGTGCTTGTTCAGATTTTGCTATTAGTATTTTGTGGACCGCAGAGTGCCTATTAGTCCAACAGTGAAAAACAAATTTTGCAGCATACTGTATAGTGCCTTCTTAATGAGCATTTGTTTGCTTTGGCTTTAAGGAGTGAAAGCTAATGAACAAGCTAATATCCATTGTGTGACCTTGACTTGAAAATTGGGCGTGAAATCAATATGTGTTTTTGGGTCGGATGGATAACCTTGATATCTGAACAGTCGTCGGTGATGACACTTTTGTCATCTGTATCGAATCCAACAATAGAGTATTATTTCCCAGGCTGTGAAAGGAAAGGAAATATTATCTTGGCAAAAAAAAAACAAAACAGTCGAGTGGGGATGTCTGAATGCTGACAGCTCCATCCCAGACCCATCTGACAGAGAGGCATTCGTCAAAAGAAGGTGAACTGTAAACTATAGGGACGATACTATTCACAAATAGTCCCTGCCTCCCCGCTGTCTCCTCTGTTTGTGTGAAATGCAGTTTAGTGATCTCGCCATAATGACTTCACTTTGCTTACAATGAGAGGCGATGATGGAAGACCAATGAGGTTATAAAGGTGAGAGGAGAGACAGAGAAGACTGCATGTCTGAAGAGGACAGACGGAGAGCCCGGGTCATTTCGACAGAACACACTTGTGACATTTCAAAGACTCAAATATTTTCAGTCCAAAAATATAGACTAATATTACTATTGTACCTTTGCAGCTTATTAGATGGAGGAAGACAGAATATTCAGAGTAGTCTCTGGGTAGCTCGCAAAGTTAATGAAATAATTGATCTTTAACTCCTTCTCGTCAGCATCTCACAGTCTGAGGGAGGGAGACTCTTTTAAATATCACGCGGACATTTATCATTCACAAAGTGTTTTATATCTATAGTTTAACAATAAATGTCAAACTTTTAGCCTATTCTTGCCACCAGAATATGTTTATTATATTTATATTTCTGTTGAATATGGATATGTTCTGATCTGCTAATAATAATAATAATAATGATAATGATGATGTGTTTTTTTTTACAGAATTCTAATCACAGCTCAAAAATCACTTTCTTTATATTAACATCTTTGTTGTCTTTTGACTTTGTTTCAGTATTGTGTCTTTGAGTGTCCAAAAAAAGCGCCATACAGGTTTGATTTATCCTTATTATTATGATGAGGTTAGATTTTATGTATGGATAGTGTAGGCTTGCAATAAAGCATTTTCAAAAATGTATGGTCATTTTGGATGCAGTTTTACAAAGAGTGAAAACCAACAAAATGAACAAAGGAAAAGTCCATTTGAGTTTTGTGCTGGTTGAGTCGAGCCGCAGGAAGCCAGTCATGGCAAAACTCATCATTGCAACAAAAATAGCACTAATGAGCTTTTGTGGGCTGTGGGAGCTAAAGTGGAACATGGTGGCAGTAACAAAATACAAAAGGTAAAAGTACTGCACTTAAAGTCCATATGACACATCAGATTACACTTTTCAGTCAAACAAAGGGAATATGATTATATTTAGGATTTTACCAAACAGCGCTAACCAGATTGTAAACAAGGGCGAATTGCTGCGTTCCAGACCACGGGGGAGCCGTTTTCTCAGAGTTTCTGCGCTCGTCGGAAAAAACTATGGGCAATACTGGAGCCGGTTCACAGCTGGACAGAGAGAAAATAACATGAGTACTACTGTATCAATGTTTTAACTGTCAAGTGAAAAACATTATCAGCAACTTAGCAGCGAGAGCTAACTGGATACAATGGAAGGGAAATTCTTAGCAGTTAAACTGATGATATTTTAAATAAATATACAGCTAACAACGTTGTAAAAACCTTAAGCCTGTTCTCATTTGTTTGTGGCCCAATCAAAAAATGATCTAAACTAAACTGAGCTGTGGCTTTGTGATTAATTCAGCTGTGGTTGAACAACAACGCTGACAGCTGTATTTCTTTCGGGTGCGCACCTATTTTCCCCTGTACCGATGTCCCCCGGTACCACCTCAAATCATAGCATAGGCTACTAGTTCAGGTTCCACATCCCCAATACTTGTGCATAAATGTATGGTTTTACAGCATAAAACATAGCAGCATATAACCCAAACCCTAAACCAGATCTCGGGAACATAGGGCTGACCCCATTTCTTTGCTGCATTCACAGCGCTCTGAAGTGCGACTGTCCCAATTCTCCTGTTTACCTCCCCTGCGACCTTGTGTATTTACATACCTCATGTACTTTCAGAAAATGCACACTTCAGTCAAGTGTGTGGTGTGTAGTGCGTGTATTGGGACAAGGCCTTTCTCTGCATTTTTTATATAATGTCGCTTTTTGATGACAGAGGTGGAGGTATTCTGTTGTAGCACTCAGCTCTACTTCCTATAATTGAAAACTTTTGTCAAATTTTCTTCACAAACTGCATCTTGACTGATGAAAATCTATGATCATTATTTACCACAGGGACTGTCCCACCAAACAACGTCAAAAATGATAAAGACATGAGAACCTGTCATATGGGCTTTAAGTAAACTTTTTAGGTCTGTACTGAAAACATTTTTACAGTGGATCTTTGTTTTACTTTTACTTCACTACATTTGAAAACCGGTATTTGCATCTACTTTACTATATTTTTTAACTGGACTGAAAATTAGAAAATATTTTTCACATGCTCTGAGGGGTATTTTTAGTACATTCATGGTGACATGAAAATCCAAAAATGAACAAAAATGTATGCATAGATTCACAAAAAAGAGAAAATCGCCACATTTAACGTTTCAACGGTTACTCTTAAAGTACACACTTCAAAACTTAAACATAATGATTTTTTTTTTGCTGCTGTATCTATACTCACTACTATATACTATATACTATAATACTATACATAACAATAACATAACTTCTTCCACCACTGCTTGATGGATAGATTGACCAGTTACAAGAGGGTTTGTGGTTTGATGCATTTCCCACTGGTTCATGTTGCTTGTGTGTCCTTGGGCAAGACACTTATTTGAATGCTGCATGAGGTACAAAAGTACTATGTTAGACAGTTACAGGGAGAAGCACCAAAAATATCTTCAGCTGATACTTTGGCTTAAAAAATACAAATTTACAAAATCTAAATGGCTAACTTTGTGGCAGCACATAAAGGATTTAGTGATGATACAACTACAGTATACATTTATATTAGTAGTTATAAGTAGTAGAGCAGCTCATACAATAACCCTGGCAAAAAATATCCTCACAAACTGGAAAGACAGACCCAAATCACAAAACCACTGTCAAAACTTCCTAACACATCACTGCACACTTGGAAAAACTCACATAACGTAAAAAAAACAACCCGACTTGATTTAAAACCACATGGTCACCATTGATGTATTCAAAGCTGATTCCTCTCATGCCTTAAAGTTTTCTCACCTTTCTGTTGTACTTTTTACTTGATGTTTCTAAATAATTATGCAAATCATTAATAATAATAAAATACATTAAAAAGTGGTAGAGTAACAGTTAGTTGTCAATAGTACATGTTCTATAAAAGTAAGTAAGTAAGTAATAGGTAAGGATGTGAGACAGGCCGCTACTCTGGCAATGTTCAAATCTAAACTAAAAACTGTTTTGTTTGGCTGTGCATATGACTGAAATGCTTTTCTTTGCACTCTTCTCTTTTATGTCTTGAACATATTTGACGGATAGCCTGAAAATGGCACTTTTAAATGAAGATTTTGTGATTTCTGCCATGTCTTTGTGATTTTAATGCATTTTTTCCTGTTGTGTGAAGCACTTTGAATTGCCTTGTGTACAAATTGTGCTCTACAAATAAACTTGCCTAAGCAATAAGTAAGCAAGCCAGTAATTGTATTTGGGATTGAAGTAGCAGTAATACATTCTTCTTCAATTTACTTTACACTAAATGCAGATGATACAGATAGTTGATGCTGAAATTACACAACTGTAGTTGTAAACCAAAGACACCTAGGCTTGGTCCTTGTTGACATTTTTTGCCGTCCGCTCTATCTGAACTACCGTTATAGAGGTTATAATGCTTCTACAATGGAGCATGGCCAGACTATACTGAAGGTAAACAAACTGCTTTTATAACTCTTTATAACTTGGGATACTTCAAATACAGACACATTTGGACAAATAACACGAGTTCGAGCAGCCTTTTGTTACATGGTCTCACCTTCTGTCACCTGTTAGATCCCACTTTGCTTTTTACAAAGTTTAAAAACATGAAAATCCTTTAAAGCAATCCGGCGCATCAGAGGAGCAGTGATGGTGAAGGGGCTCTTTTAGCTGTGGGTGATGCTAAGCCCTCATTGTCTATTCTGCCTCATCAAGCAGCTGTCTAAACAGGGCTGCGTTTGCTCAGGTATCCATCCAGACTCCAGGAACCGCTGAGTGTCCGACTTATACCAAATGTTGTTTTTGCAGCAGTGCATCAGTTTTCGGGCGCTTGACCCAGTTTGGAGCCGTTGTGTTCCTAATATTTCGATCCAAGCACACGGAGGAAGATGCCACGCAAACAGGCAGCGATGTGTCGGACAGTGAATGGATCAAACTAATGGCGGTCTCGCGGAAGGCTGTTTGGAGAGGCAACAAAACTGAGCAGATTTTGTCAATTTATTTGCATCCAAATAATAGAGGAGATTCTCTTCAATCAAATTCACGGCAAGCTGTTCAAATCTTGTGACGTCAAACAACAAAACATGAAATGAGTTGTTGAAAGATTGTGTAGGACTATCAGATACAAAAAAGCACAGGTTTAAAGTAATTGAGACCATAGACCCACAAAACATACTTGAAAAATGCTTTACAATTTGTAAAATGAAATCACTATTCGATGTGTTAGGACACATAGGACACAGCACATTGAAGTTATAGTAATAGTCGTATAATAGCATTTCTGCCCAACAAAGAAAAAATGCAGTAATTGTGAGTTAAGACCAAAAAGCAGCTTCATATCACCCATTTTATTTCATTTGAAGTTTTATGGCTCAACCCTGTATCAATTTTGAGACGTTTTTTTCTCCGTTGTTTTATTGGAGAATTTCACGCAACACACAGATACTGAAAAAATGTTTTATGTCTAATTTTGAAATAGGACACATAAAAGACTTGTAACTTTCACAATTCATAATTTAACCCACAAACTGAAATACTTCATGTTTTGCTGATAAAAGATCTCCCCAAATATGTTATCTCAGACCATCTTATTTACTGTATTTTAAGTACACATTTAGAGCCGAAATGGTCAGATCCGTTTTGATGGTTGTATATTTACCAAATATTTACTCATCGTATGGTAACAGAGGGACAACATCCAAACTTAAAAGCCATTTCTCAGTTTAACTGACAGGGCAGTTACTACTTTGTAGGGCAGATAAAGGTGCCCTTTATCCAGTAACTTTTATGGTAGTGGTCCACCACCTGCTTGTCTCCATGGAGATGTTACTGCTTAAAGAATGTTCCACAGTATGCAGTCAATTATTGTTTTTATTTGTCAAAATTCCTCAAAAACATGCATTCTTAAGGTGAGCAGGGTCACCTCTCCACAGATCTGACCTGTAAATCAGCCTGGTACATCGTGCAACCATGAAGCAACAATATGTAACTTTCTGGAGGTGTCACCTGCAGGACTTCATTTCACTCTCCAAGCAGATAGATACATGTTATGCCATACTGATGAATATTATAGCCAAAGGAACAACATTTCCATGGAAACAAGCAGTAGGCTTCTCCAGGACAAGAGCCAAGTTTGTGGAGATGCAAGCCTGATCACTGTAAGGACACAGCGTAATAACCATCCAGATAGGAAAGCAAATGTGTTTCTATGTTGTGTCTATAAAGTTACATACCGTGGAGACCCCATAACTCTGAAAGTTGTCAGTTTAGTCACCATTCTCACCAGTGCAGATCTAGTTCGGTTCAAGTAGAGACTTCAAATAGAGTTTCCCACCTATAGAAAAAGGCATTGGTAGAGTTTCCTTCAGCTGCCTGATAATCTGATAATGTACCATATGTGCTGCACTATTCATTATAGTGTGACACTTCGTCTCTGACATGAGGCACGAGCAGAGACGGGGGACTGCGGCACTGACAGGCTGCGCTCACGAAATAGCTGTGACATTTGGCCGCAGCACCAGCAGTGAGCCCAACTCGCCTAACGAACTAACATGTTCCGAGTTGGCAGCATTAAGCGCACAATTTACTGTATTAGTGAGCGGGGAACATCTCCCAGGGTGCACTTGGGTTGGTGGAGACAAGTGCACTACACACAGAGCGCCATTCTTGCATTCTTCTTTTTAAATGTTAAGTGCCTCTTTTGTCTGAGCCAAAATAACAGACATTATCACCCTAAGGCGGAGAGATGTGGCTTTATGGTAAGAGCAGATTTGCAATATCCAAAGTGAGTCTAAATCTTGACATTGACAGCAGAAGGGTAAATCGCTGGAGCAGATTTTAGTTGAAAATTGTCATGGAGAAAAAAAAATTGCACAGTTTATCTTGACATTTATTGTGCTCTGTTGGGTTGAGTGGTTCTCCTGTCATTTTCAGACCTGAAAGACAGAAGAGAAAGAGAGAGAGAAACAGACATTTTAGACTGAATGTCAAAAGGCAAGAAGACATCATGCCATCTGGAAGAATATGTTCCATTAACTGTGGATGTATAGCAAATGACACTCAATGTCCTTGGTGACATAAGCACAAAGCCTTTGAGCCACCCGAGCCTCAAGCATGACATTTTGGCCACATGAAGAGCACTGCTGTAAGTCCCCTCCATCCACTCACTGTTTATGAAGCCCCCAGTTACAGCCTGTCAACACGAGTCCCACGTCCACACCGATCGAACTGCAGTCAGATGTCCTTGAGATGGACCCTTCTCAACTTCAATGTCCAATACACATACAATGGCACCGAAGAGTAAAGCACCTTTTTGTGGCTTTACAGAGCTTTATAGAGCTCGGGATCGAACGTCTAAAGGCTCATTTATGCTCTACATCCTACATCCTCTGTGCCGTTTTGTCCGTCATTTGTCTGTTCACAGCTCATGGATTTAACTGAGCTGTACATGAGCTGACCACTGGGGGTGTTTTTTAAAAAGTGACTTAAACAAGCCGCCTAACAAATAAAGACTTCTCTAATCTTCCACCAAATGTGATCTAAAATAATGCCACGGGCGCCTTCATGTTTGTTTTCCTTGTTGCCTTTTTTCTTCGGTTTGGGTCAATTCTCTAACTGACTTCAAGCTCCCTCTGGAGTTCATTTATCAGAACACAGACCTGACCTGAAATGGTTAGAAGTATAAATGAGGCTCAAAGCAGTTTATATACGAAAATGAGCATAAATGAGGCTTAAACGTGACCGTTTCTAAATCCACCATTTTTCTAGCCACAGTGGAAAAGGTCCATTGAGAGTCATTAAAACAATGTTAGAAAGTAAACAAAAGAGCCGTGGGCAACCTCAATTTTGTTACTGAAGAATCACATTAAAAATCTACTAAAAGTATTGAGGTACACAGGTTCAAATGTATGTCTAGACTAAAAAAGTATTTCAAATAGATTTTAAAACTATTAAGGAGTCAAATTGGTGATCTTGATAAAGAATTGGGCTGATTTTTGGTCTAATTTCCTTGGTAGTTTTTATATATTTACATGTTTTGTACGTAAACTCAAAACCTTCAGACAAAATACACCTCTTTAACATTTCAGAAGGTCTCAACTATACAAAAAAATGCTTCTACTTTTCTGGCCAGTTCAGAAATGTAGTGAAATAGAAAGTACCAGTAAAAGTATCCCCTGAAAAATGTTCTTAAGTAAAGTACCAATATAAGAAAATTGTACTTGACTTACTTTTGTACTTTGTTAATCTCCACCAGTGGTCACTGATGGTAAAAAAGTTCCTTACTTTTATAGTGTCAGAAAACTTTTGAAAGAACACTATATTTAATGTTTAGCAAAAAATCTCTATTGGATTAACATCAGGTGAAAATCCTGATGACAGAATACCGATCTCTGCTGTAGTGAGCAAACAGAGTATTTGATTATCCGTCTCTACACTGAACTCCGTGATAGCACAACCTTCAAAATTTCAATATTTGTTTCCGCAGAAATCCAGAGAGCTGTGGACACTTTATAATAATGTGAAATGAGGGGCAATTCTTCAAACATTCAGATGCACTTTGAAATCAAGTATGGTAATATGCTCACACAGGATTTATACAAACTATTTTATGCAAATTCTAGCCACAAGTGGTCAGTAAATAAACATATGAGTAGATTTGCTAGACCGTATGCAGGAGTGAGATATGCACAGAATATAGCTCAGTGCTTTGTTCAGCATGTTCCCCTTGAATTGAATAAAACTGTTTACAAAGTGTCAACATTGTCACGTCCTCCACAACGTTTTAGCCAAACGCACTTGTGATAGAAGTGGTCCAACCTCCACCTTTTTCAAATGAGCTGTTATCATCTGGTTAAGGACAAATTATCAGACACAATTAGCCGCAGAAGCTGCGTGTGTTTGCGTATGTGTGTGTGTGTGTGTTTGCATCTAACAGCTTAGGTAGACTCTTTTAAACAGTGGTCCATATGGTACCGTGCTATAACTCCTCAATGTGTATCTATCGCTCTTATTCCCCAACGAAACCACCATTTCCCCTCATACATATTTATACACTACCTTACAGTAGGAGGACGGCACATCGCTCACATCACAGCCACATGTTATGCAAAGTCAGATTTTATGGATTTTTTTTCATACAATTATGGAAATGTAACATCCAAGACACTGAGTGATAGTTTGTGTGGCAAAAAGTGTAAAATAGGCAGAAAACATCTGGGGGGCTGTAAAATAGGGCTGCTTTCAGTTATTTTAGGCTTGTTTTTATATACTAACAATATTATTTGTATGTTGATGACTCAAAAAGCAAATGCTCAACCAATGTTAAACTATTCATGGGTTTCAGCTTCCTATTATACGTGACATTTTGAGGACCATTCACCATTCAATATTCATGAGTGTCAGGCAAATGATGCTGCGTATTTGTGCTCGGAGGTCGGAACTCGGACCTCGGGGAGATGTTTCAGACTTCAGAGAGACGTTTCAGACTTCAGAGAGACGTTTCAGACTTCAGAGAGACGTTTCAGACCTCAGAGAGACGTTTCAGGCCTCAGAGAGATGTTTCAAACTTCAGAGAGACGTTTCAGGCCTCAGAGAGATGTTTCAGACTTCAGAGAGACGTTTCAGGCCTCAGAGAGACGTTTCAGACCTCAGAGAGACGTTTCAGACCTCAGAGAGATGTTTCAGACTTCAGAGAGACGTTTCAGGCCTCAGAGAGACATTTCAGACCTCAGAGAGACGTTTCAGACCTCAGAGAGATGTTTCAGACCTCAGTGAGACGTTTCAGACCTCAGAGAGATGTTTCAGACCTCAGAGAGATGTTTCAGACCTCAGAGAGATGTTTCAGGCGTCAGAGATGTTTTTAGACTTCAGAGAGACGTTTCAGACTTCAGAGAGACGTTTCAGACTTCAGTGAGACGTTTCAGACCTCAGAGAGATGTTTCAGACCTCAGAGATGTTCAGACCTCAGAGATGTTTCAGGCGTCAGAGATTGTTTCAGACCTCAGAAGATGTTTCAGCGTCAGAGAGTTTCAGACCTCAGAGAGATGTTTCAGGTCAAGATGTTTCAGACCTCAGAGAGATTTTTCAGACCTCAGAGAGATTTTCAGACTCTCAGAGAGAGTTTCAGACCTCAGAGAGATGTTTCAGACCTCAGAGAGATGTTTCAGACCTCAGAAGAGATGTTTCAGCTCAGAGATGTTTCAGACCTCAGAAGACGTTTCAGACCTCAGAGAGACGTTTCAGACCTCAGAGAGACGTTTCAGACCTCAGAGAGACTTTCAGACCTCAGAGAGACGTTTCAGACCTCAGAGAGAGTTTCTATGTTGCATATGTCAAGTTGGAACTAGTATGAGCCATACATTACAGTTTATGTGCTGTAATGACTCAAATCAAATGAAAAAGTAGGAAAGTGCTCAAATCAACCAACATGTGGATCCGATTAAGTTCATTTATCAACCCTGACAGTTTATGACATTTGTAAGTTATAAATCAACGTTTGTGCGTGAATGTCTGCTTTTGTTGTCATTAGTTCCATGTAGACCACACCTGGGCATTTGCGGCCCAGGGGCCGGATCAGGCCCTCGGCCTGTTTCAATCCGGCCCTCCCCCGCAGGGATCATATGTGTTTTACTCTTAGTTTCTTTTATTTTAACTGTCTTGGCGCAGTAACGTTTCTGCACTTGTGTCCTTAATAAAGATGACATGAAATGAATGAATAATAGATTCAGTAGCCAGTATTTTACAGAAAGGAGAAAAGTGCTTATAATGATAAGAATTTTTTACACCAATGATCGCGGGCCGGCCCTCCGCCACTCGCCTGGATTCCAATATGGCCCTCGAGGAAAAATAACTGCCCACCCCTGATGTAGACGTTAGCTACATTTGCATAACACGTTGCATACGTTGCTCAGCAGCTGCACAGGACAGTGGGTATTTTAACTGTCATATCAAACTTTATCCAAACGCAGGGTGCAGCCACGTTGGATTTTTTAACTCTGATAAACTCGGGATTCTGAAATGTTGCCCAAGTTTCCAAGCAGAAATTCCAAGATGCGAGGCTGTTCTCGTGTGTATTTACAGGTCGGAACTCGGAAAATCAGACCTCCGAGGAGAACCTGTACGCTGGATGAGTCCTTCCTGATTTAAGGGATTTCGTAAGGACCTTTCCCCATTCAACATTTTGATTTGATTGCTTTTAACAACAAAGGACCATTGCCATGCCAAATCCTTCAAATCTGGAAGAAATCTTTATGCCTGAAAGTGAAATTTATGACTAAATATATATATGGAACGGTCATCATTCTAAAACCCATTGATATATGGCTTCCGGAATTATGGATGAATATTCATATAGTCATTTTATTGAATTGATTATTTGAGTTATTTGCATACCTGATTGCATCTTCTCATGCCGTGTGCTCGTTGTTGTCTCTCCCTTCATTCACCCATGAATCTATAAAACAGCAGTGCACACAGTCAGAATCCTATATGTTGCCATGCCAACACATGCACAACACTAAATGGAAAAGGTGAACACAAAGACAATACAAATGTGTATACATGTGGTCTTTCTTCTCAAGGCTGCTGAAAATGTCAGATTTCTTTATCATCTCATCATAAATGTCTTTGTATAGATGCAAAAATCTAACTAATTTGTGAAATCCTTTTTGTAATCTGAATGCTAGAGTGGGGATAGGATTGGCATTCCCTTTCTGAAATGCCTCCACACCCGCAGCAGCTCGGGGAGTTGAGCTCTTGGCAAGGTTGAGGCTTGCTGGATATGAAAATGGATCTGAGAGTGCTTTTGGCAAGGACTGATCAACATCACTGGCACCCGGACTGCACCAACAGTCATCACTCCAAACCAGGAGCAAATAAACAGCAAAAAGAGAACACTTTATAACTGATGAAAGGGTCATTCACACTGGTGTGTCGGTTCACTGTACTCCCTCACACTTTACTCGCTGCTGTGTTGAAAGGTTTGTTTATTTATTATTTATTTTGATTTATTAGCAATATTATATCATATTTATTGGCCTCGAAGGGGAGGAGCCTATTGTACATGTTTTAAGTGATAGGGGAAATCAGAGGAAACCTACGCAGACATGGGGAGAACATGCAAGGAACAGAAAGGCCCCACGCCACCCAGGAGTCAGATCCATGACCGAGCTGCACCGTGTAACTTTTCTGGTGGAGGGATTGATGATGTTAGAATGTACCGCAGTATGGCATTAAACCCACCCGACTTGCAGTTAATCAGTTACAGATTTTTTTAAACAAAAATATGCCTCTCTACAAATCTGATCTGTAATCGGCCTGTAAAATATCACCTGCTTGTTCCCATGGCGATCAATATGTTTATTGTCATACTGGTGAACCTTCCGGACACAGAAATTACATTACTATGGAGACAAAAGAAAATATAGATGTTCATTTAATTTGTCTAAATAATAAACCTGGAAATTACAAAGAGACCATTTAACAAACTACACATTCAAACTTACCAGATCATTTTAATCAGATGTTTCAGATGTTTCAGGTGTTTCAGAGGCCTCATATCTGTGTGACATTCTGAAATCACCAAAAGCTATTTTCCTGGAAAAATAAATTAAAATTGAATAAGTACTGTATGCACTTTTGGTGTTTATGATGTTTTGTACAGACCGTTTTAGGAAACACGTATGACTATGAATTATCCATACTGACAAATACATATGCTGTTAACATTGATCATTATTATGTATATACAACTTAGACCTTAGTCTAGGGTAGGATACAATAAGGACTCCTTAGTGTTCATTTATTATTCATCCCATGTTCAAAAAATTTTCTTCTATTCTTTTTTTTTGAACTGATAGAAAAGAGAGAAGATGAAAAACAATCAGAAAAAACATAACACAAGACAAAAAATGTTATGTATATATTTTTCATACATACATACAAACATACAATAAAAATCTTTAATACTTTGCATCTTTAGAATTGAAGGTCTGCTCTGCTGTTATTACTTGGTCCTAATTATTGTATTTTTACACCCTGATATGTATATTGTTCGATCTTGAATATAAATGGATGGATGTGTGTCTTACTAGCGACAGTAAAAGTGTGGAGTTGCTGTATGTTGTGCGCAGGTCAGGGAGTATTTGTCTGTAGCCTAATTAAATGTATGTGAGCACTGGACTGAAAACAGCAGAAGGTGATTAGCTTGAATAAGGCTGGAAATATTTCAGCTGCTTAACACATTAATGATCTTTGTTTGAAAATGTAAATACCTATAATTATGAATTGAGGGCTTTTTTTAGCTGTCATAATAACGTGATGAATGGTGAAATGCAGTGGTGTTTGATGAGAGCCTTTTCTTCTTTTTCTTGGTTCATGCTTTATTGTGTTTTAATAAGCTGTCAAGACGCTGCCTAACACTGTAATGTATGTAAATGAGCATTAACCAGGAGTCCAGGGGAAATGCAGCCAGATGGAAACTACTTTTAAATCTACTTTTCATTGTGACGGCTGAAGAAAGTGAACCATACGGAGGTACTTCTCCTGACAATGTACTACGTTCTTCTATACTTTTTTTTTTTTTTTGCTCAGAATGTTGATGAAATGATCACATTGTTTGTGTTTTTGTTTGCATAGCTATTTATTCTGTGAACATCTATTAGCTTAATGTCTCTGTACAATGCCCCTTCAAATAAAGATTGAACTAAACTAAACTAATCTTAAAAATAATCATGTTCATAAGTTTTTACAATTAAATGTGTAATAATCTAATCTGTCATGTCATGCGCACTTTAAGATCTTATAACTAATGTTTTTTGTTTTTTAAATTTTTTTATTAGACATTTTATGGCTGGAGTACTTACTTTATGAAATATCACAAAATCACAGCTGCTGATATCGTATCCTATTTGGTGTACGGATTAATCCATTTCCATATTTTACCAGCATCATTTACATAATTACAATCTAGCACCATTACCACATAACCACAATTAGAGCTAACTATGAACTAATGAATAATAATCAGCCTTATCTCGGTCAATCCACTTTATCGCTGATGTGGCATAAGTCTGTACCTGCTCAGAGCGACGTCTCCACAGAGCAGTGACTCTGGTGATTCTCTGAGGCTGTAAACACAATATATAATGTAAGAACATGACCTGGGGCAAACTCCGTATCATCATCATCATCATCATCATCATCGTCATCGTCAGAAATAATACACGTTTCAACACTGTATAAAAAAGTAAACCAAGCTGTGATTTTAAAACTGTATTTAGTCACGTTTATTTATTGGTTTAGCGTAGTTTAATAGATCTATTTTAATTTGTTGTTATGAAATGTTTTAGTTTGAATGAAAATGTGTGTTTTCTAGGCGGTTTTAACAGGGGCAGGTTTACTTTTTTAGATGGATGTTAGCATTGATTTATTACATTAATGTTATGTTACCTGTTTAGAGTTTAGTCTTCCCTTCAGTCCACACATCCGAGTACTAACAAAAGAAAGATTGCTAAAATGGACTGTTGCTTTTGGAGTTGGTGCATTTCAATATACAGAGCAATATTATGGCATTATTATCATGACTTCTTACCTCTTTTAACTGCATTTCATCTGTTTAAAGATGTGCCTTTCCCGGGAGTGTTTAGACAGACATGGACTTAGTTGTTATTGAAAACAGAAATTATAACTTGCGTTTAAACGTATCATTTATGTGAATGGTTTAAAAGTTTAGTTTGAGTCTTACACAGCATATTGCAGTTTATGTTGTTTTTATTAAATGCTCTATGTACAAATACAGTTTACACACAGAACAAAGCACGCAATAGAAATTACAAACACTGTACAAGGCTAACTGCGTTCAAACCAAGAAACAGAATCTTTTTCACAATTTGCACACTTTAACATACAGGCCTTAAATACACTTGGGTTTAAAATCATCTTTAGTTACCTTTAATTAGTCATGTTTAATTTAAGAAAGAGGGGATATTTTACTTAATTTTCTGTACCATTTAGAATATTAAAACATTTTTAGGCGTGAGGATTTATCATTCATGTATATACTGAAAAGCTATCATTTTGTCTGAACTAATTGGGTTTTCTAGCATTAGTTTCCATGTGTTGCCTTCAACAATGCCCATATTGTTAAACACTGTGTAAAGAAAGTAAAAACTAGAAACTTAGAAACTTACTCAAAAAGAGTAGTTGGCGTGGAGTTGATTTTATAATAATGCGTCTTTGCTGGCAACAACATGGTACAGTCCAATTTTAACTGTTTTGATGGGCAACAATAAAGGCAGCATTATATTACAGAATTAGAAATTGTGCTTGACGTTCTTTAGCTACCAAAAGAGTTCATAAAAAACATTTAGAATTGTGGCAATGTTTAATTTAAAATTAGTGTGCTTTCTGGATTATTTCTCAGTCAGTACTTCTTTCTTTTCAGCAAAAGGTGTTTTCAGACATTTTGGGACATGGGGAAAACAGATTTGAGATGGAGGTCAGACGTGGAGCACCTTCAGTATCGACCGTACGGATGTTTTCTGAAGCCTCCTCGTGTGAGTCGTAGAATAGGAGCTTTGAGAGCGGGGCGCGAGGTCGGCCACTCCTCCTCTGCAAAAAAAGAGTCATACAATTACTTTACTTTGCTCAAACGCTCAGGTTATAAAGTCAACCTGTCATAAAGGGCTAATGTACAAATCTTTCTCACAATCCATTTGACCGCACAGTAAAAAAAGCCAAGAAAGCATATGCAGAAATGTTGTTGTTCTCATACAAAAGGAATTTTAAAAAGCACTTAAGTCTCCTTTGCACCACAGCTGAATCCAGACTATCAGGGTTTTATTCTCTTAAATCCAAATGACATAAAGACAACCGCCTCTGCTGCATGGCACATTGCTCAGCGTCCAAATCAAAAGTGTTCACGGAGCAGAAAATCAAATTGCTGGCCCGTGGTTTCTGTTTGGTTTGACCTCACCAGACCAGTGCACATTATATGGAGCTTAAAGTGAATGAAGCCTCAAACCTGCTGTGGAAAGTGGCTTCTCACTGAGTCCAATGATAACACAATTTCCATTTTGTTCCTCAAATTACACCTGACACCATAACATTAGATTAAACATCAGAAAGAAAAGCAATAGCTTTTGTTCATGTTCTAAAGTTACATGATGTCAAAATGTGACCTCTATTTCTCTGCAGGGGCTGTACTATTTTATAGTTTGTAGTTTTTTCCCCCCAAGTGGACTGGCAGAGATATTAACTATAAATAAGGATGATTTTACCATACAATTCTTTCACTATATTATGTTTTTTTTCATTTACAATAAATTAATTTCAGACGTTTTGTGCACAAAAGCAGTATCACTTCATGTTATTGGATGTACATAAGCATTTTTATACTATTAGTATTTTTATTTATTTCATCAATAGCTGTTACAAGAATGTGTCCTGGGAAGTATTAAGCGCACAACGAGCTTTTTGCCTAATCCTTTTGGACATTGTTTCTTGTGGTTTCTGTTGTGAAGCTAAGCAAAGTTTGAGCCTGGAAGTCTGCTGCATCACCTGCACCTTCACTGCCCCACTGTGCTCTGACCGGCCGAGCTCAGCCTATCACTGCTGCGGCTCTCCATTGCACCAGCAGTTCACCAGCAGCACCATCTTTGCACCCAGCACCCAGCACCATCTTTGCACCATCTTTGCACCCAGCACCATCTTTGCACCCCAGCACCATATTTGCAGAGTCTAATCGTCTTTCAGGTTTTTCACCACCACCAGTCTCTAGTGCCCAGTGGGAAGATTCCCATCATATCCTGCTCTGCGCCTCCTGTGCATCTCTCATCGTTCCCTGCCTGGGTCTAAGCGCCAAGCCTAAAATATTTTTAAATATATATGATCGTCTCATTCATAGTTGCATTTTGTTCATTATCTTCCAACACATATAATCTTCATTTGAGTCTCTCCAGCTTGAACAGGTCTTAGTGTATGTTAAACAATGTTTTAATAATCTGCTCAAATACATTTAAATGAAATGAGTGAAATGAAAGTGGTGCAGTGACTAAGGGCATTGCACATTTTTGCTTGCTATCATAACGATGTCGGGGGCTTAATTCCACATGAAGATGGTGCTGCTCGGACATCAAATTCTGTAGGAGGTGCGTTGGAAAAGGCGTGCGTAACGCTGGATATACTGAGAGAAAAAGGTCTGACTTGCTTAATTCTAGCCATCAACCACGCTACACGCTGTTCAATTAAATAAAGCCTTTGGGCTAGAAAACATCTTAAAAAAAATAAATTACTAGGAAGATACTACATACTCATATGTGCAAACTTTTTCTAATTTGGTATGGTGTAGGTCAAAATATACTTTTTTTGTGGTACAATTATTGTGAGAAGAAAAATCTGTTTTACATTTATTGACAATTGTTGATACCATGACTAAACAACAGATGTGTAACAGGATTTCTCCTGATCAAATCCTGGGTTATGGTCATGGGCGTTGCCTGGCGAGGTCAAGGGGGGTCCCAAGACCCTCCTATCAAAGGCTCTTATCATATCACGAGAATTCCTCTACCGTGAGCCAGGTTAGTCACTTCAGCCTCTTAATTTCTTTTTTGATTTGTACTTTTTTGGTATTTAGTCCACACTACCCTGAACTTTCACGTTTGAGCTCATTCATTGAGGATTTGGCTCCCTCCTCCTTCTTTACGCGGCACCGCAGTGACATCAGTGAGCAGTGCGGGGCAGACACACAACTCAGACACCTCTGTCTTCACAAGTGTGACTGATGGATGTTCCACAGCACATTGACAAAGGTTTTCAGACAGTTTTCACGTGTATTGATATGCAAATGTCTTGAGTGCATATGACACGAGGTGTTAAGTTCGTTATGCACAGAATCCCCTGTTAATAGATCGAATGAAAATGGGTGAAAAATAGACTTTATTGAGGACTGTTTCCTTGTTTTGTCTCAGAGCTACTTCAAAGTCTGTTACACCCTTGGTCAAAAGGAAACTGTCAACTGTCTGTGCATTAAATAGGCCTAGATTAAAAATATTATCTAAACATGACAAGAGCTACTTTGTCTTTAGGGTTTCCATAGGAAAATAAGATAATTAAGTAAGAAAATTAGTTTATGGTGCACAGTGCTGCTGTTGTGAGCCTTAATGTCACATCAGAAAACTGTCTGCTGTTGAGGGGAAAAAACTCCCTAACCATGATTTTAACATAGGCCATCAATAAAACATCAAATATATGGGTTTATTTGCTGAAACATATTCAGCCAGAAGCCATTCCAACCTATAATCATCCTAACCCTTCACTGGGTCTAAGAAAACCTTCAAAGTTAAGCCCATTTAATTTGATTTGACACATCCTATCTTTTTGTATTTGATTATCTCTTGAGAGTTTTGCCCAAGGAAATTTGTGTTGTGTTTTGTGATGGCTAGGTCATTTCGTTTTAGAACATTTAGCAATGCTGCTGTTGCGTGACAGTACGGCTATGTATTTTCATAATATAACAGACCGGGATCAGTATATTCTCCACACTGTATTGGTTGCACATAATTGTCTGGAGCCGTCAAACACTTGCGGTTATGTTTCAATCATATGTACATTTTTAAATTTCAACATACAAAAGAAGTATGAGAAGATTATTGCACGCAAGCCAGAATGCTAAACCCCACATCCCTGAACCTGGTTGCCTCTGCTGCTCCAGTGACACAGTTTCAGAGCATTAGGCGCTGAGCACAATGGTGCCCACCCCGTCCTGAGCCAACACCATCAAGAGCCAAGTGCAAACACGTGTCTCTCCTTTTGACTCAGAAGCAGCTTCTAAACATCACAACCACATCAACTGCCATTGTCTGTCAAGCACAACATTGAAAATAATCCAAGGCCCATTGTTCACATATTCATTTTTAAAGTGTGACCATGAATACTGCTAATTACCTTCAATAATACAGGGCTCTGTGTATTGTTTAGTTCAAATGTTTTGCATGTTTTACCCTGAGCATTCATCAAACCACCGCACAAAGAAAGCAAATTGCAGTTTCGAGGCAATACATACCATAGTTGTAGGCGTCTTCATTGTTTGCTTGTGAATATTCGTAATAATCTGAAACGCTGAAGAAACAGAAGAATAGAAGCTTTAAAAGAAATGGAAACTATGGGCTCTGATAAGTCTGATTGTTATGTATTAATAACAGGAAAAGGTTGAACTGGAATTATTGATTTGTTTCAAAATAAAAGTGTATCAAGTAAGTTATGTGCGCATGTCAATTATTTACAGTTTCGTAATGTCTAAGTGACTGCAATTACAGACCGTATTGGTTGCCAGAATATTACAGAAAATGTACATTGAATTAACTCTGTGTCAACTCACTAAAGTAAGCTAAAAGACCATCAGGCTGTCAGGGTCCTTATCTCAAAATAGCAGCACTTTATGACAACAACGGTGCAATTTCCTTGTGCAATTTGCAACAAAGTCTTTTTCACCTTTATGTGTGAATGTACACGTGTATGTGAAACTGGTCATGGAAGAAAAGGTTTAAAAGTTAGTCATGTGGACAATGCTTTGGAAATTGAGACGTTCTGTTCAATCGAATAGTCATTTCCAATCTAAAGGGACTGGTCTGAGAATCCAATATTCATACATCCCTGATTTTGATTAGTCCTGTCCTAAGGGAGAAGTTTTAACCTGAAGACTATGTTTACCCGATGGCCCAGTCTCGAGTCGTCCTACCTACCTACCTAACCCTCAGGCAGGTACCTTCAGATTGAAAAGGACACCTCTCAATTTAAAAAAAATAACCCGGATGATTACCTTTGAAACCTTTTCTACAATGTGAAACTGGGTAAATGCTTTTTATGTTTAAATATAATGTTGTTTTAAGTCAGTTTTTCTCATCAGAACACATTTGGTCGCACTGTTGACCGTGTGCGATCTAAACATCTAGCCACATAATGTTTACACAGATTAATTAATGTGATGCTCACCTCTTGGACTGATTGCTGTAGCTGTCCTCATAGGCTTCATAACTTTCTTCATCATACTCCCCTCCATATCCATCATCAAAGCCCTAGAAGAAAGAGAGTTGTACTATGTAAAAAAGAAATATTACAACAATCGATAGTGAGGTGCACAATCTGGAGTCTATCACGCTGTGTTCATAATGAGACGGACAACTTTGTCCAGCACACGTTATTGATTGGGGTTAGCAGGAGGAAGGTGTTTCATAACAGCCTAATGGACACCTACTGAGCTGCCAGCTGCATAATGGAGCCCATTGACGGATGACTTGCTGCGCACACACATCCATAAAAAAGTATGCAAAATCAGTGCAATATTAAGAATTGACTGGACGGGAAGCATTTGTATAATTTCTGTTTGAATCATAACATGAACAGACCAAACGCCTGCTTCTTTTTCATAGATTTCTCTAAGCATTCTCTCACTCTTCTTCTCCTATGCCAACTGACTGACCCATGACCCCTTTCACTGCTTTCAGAAATCTAATCTTTGATCTTCTTCTGTATCCCCTGCCTGGTAACTCAAACCTTGCTATTCTATCTAAGGCTGGGTGAAAAGTAATAAAAATGTTTCCCTCTCAACAGTCAATTCAATTTAATTTGGCCTTATTGAAAACAAACAAAACCACTTTCAATATCCATTTCCTGAACAAAACAAAACAAAACAAAAAGGCAAATTTCTTCTGCCAATCTCTGAACTGCTCCAAACCAGATGTAGACCTATCGATTAAACTGATCATTGACGATTACAAATTAAAATTCTATGAAAAGCACTGCCTTATCTAAATGAACACAATTCTGTCTTCCCTTTACGTGCATATAAAACACCCCTGTTGCTATCAAAGGGTGCAGGAGCACACCCTCTGCTGGTGCCCTCAGGAGTGAAGCAGTTATACTTCTATAACTAGCTTTCTTACAACACTGTAAAGAAAAAACATGTATCTTCATTTGCTGTCACACCCTCTGCTGGGGTCAGCCACAACATCATGCATATGTTCATCTAAAAGTTTTGCTTAGAAAGGCAGAAACTTAAAAACGACTCGGCTGTGACTGAAGTAGCCCAATTTACAGCATGTAAAGTAAAAAATATAATCACTTTGTTAGAGACGAAATCTGTAAGACTCTTGCTAATAAGATTCAAATAAAACATAATTTATGGTGCATTCAGTGAGTCCCAGGATGATTTCTGTTATAAATACTTTATTGCTGTCGGAATAATAGTTCACATTAGACCAAAGTTCATGTCGACAGCTTAACCTGATCAGTATTAGAAACTTAACTCCTGTAATTGGTGCGGATTTATCAAAGGATGTTTTATGCATGACATCTAATCTGATATAATCCTTTGCTGTTTTACGATAACAAGTCTGTCTTCTCCACAACGTTACAGTTAATCAGTTTGTTGTAGCCTTCAAATACATTTCAAATCAACAAATTAAAAATAAGAGCTTCACTAAAGACGATTTATTCAAGTCATCTCGCCAGCACATTTAGCGTGATGTCTGCCTGCAACAAAAGGGTAATATCATCCTGCATTTGGTGTGACTGCTCTGCCTAATGCGTTGTGACACAAAAGCAGACGCATCACTGAGAAGGACATGGATGCAACAAGCCACATGAAATTACATTTAGGGAAATTTCACACAGTCTCTTGTCTCAGACCGTTCTCTATTCTAATCCATGGATTTGACTGAATGAAAGTTATAGGGATTATTGTCCGGGATTAAGATGCTCTCGGGATCCCGTATTCTTATTTCACTTGAATAAAGACACTGCGGGTAATAAAGATGAAACAATTTTATACAACCTTAGAAGTGCATTGGTGTTTTCATAGTCAGAGATTAACGCTGTGATGGAAATTAACAAGAGCTGTAGTCGACTGAAGACGTGCTCTGAGCGCTGATTTAAGGTATGATCTCTCAGAACTCTATGATCTCACGAGGAATTTGACCCATACAGCACATACAAGACGCAAAAACAACTATGCATGCATAAAACTACCTGTACACAGTGTCATTACTTGTAAAAAGTAATCACACATTCAAGATTATATTGTTCAGGAGGTGAAGCAACGATAAAATACATTTGTTTCAACTATAGTATTTGCAACACATTAAAACAACACAAATCACACATTTGTTGAGCAGTGAAACAGTGCTGAGAGGAAAAACATGAACTGTGAATATCTCCACGTTAAAAGCAAACAAATTAGACCTGAAGCTTGGCCAATAGACCCTTTAAAGTGCCATGTCATCACAATTTCCAAAATCCCAAATGGAAGTGACTGGAGGCAAAATGAAAAAGACCCTAACACATTTTCAATGATTCACTGACTGCAGAACTAAATACCAAAGATTTTGAGTCTATAACAAAAAATAAGCACCAATTTTGAATTTGCAGGGTAAAAATGTCAGTTTTCTTGGATGGAAAAAAACCTTTTTCTAGCCTTGTATTGTGTTGGGCTTCTCAAAAAGTGTCATTTGTATAAAGTTTGAAATACATCTGTAATAAAATAGAAAAATATTGTAGGGTCAAGTATTTGTCCAGTAAAACTTCATCAAAAATCAAAAATGCGACTAGTGGATCATAATCACCTATTAAACAAATAATGTATAATCTAATAGTAAATGTGTTCAAACCAGTCACTCACATGCGTCTTTTAAAGGGTCTTCTCTATTGTCAAATATATGTCAGCGCTCAACTCCTGTGTCTGCTCATCAAACTAACTTGACTTTGCTGCAGTCTCACGATCATCAGTAAAAACAACGAACAGCTCTTGCTCTGACGCAGGCACTGAGCATAAATCACATGCTAACACAAAGGTTGGAGGGCTGTGGTTGGCAGTAATTAGGACAGCGAGGAGCTAAAGGCCCTTAGCCGAGTGCTTCATTATCAATTGACAAACCTGTAGGCCCCTGACAGTGACCGATGCTGAAGGCCTGGCCACACTGCAGCACCAAATGAGATTCAGAGTCCATTGTTTCCTCCAAATGAATTCTGCTTTTCACTCCTCGCCTGGGCATTTCTTTTGTCGTCGCTACTTTTAAACGAGAGCACTGTATTTACAATAATCTTGAGGAAGCGTTGACTAGTTTGAGTTTGAGTACATCATTTATCTCATTCGGTCATTATTCTCTTTGTGCGTGATTTCATGTTGTGCCTGTGGCTTCGATCTCTCACAATAAACGAACCATTGTGTATCGCACCTGTATTACACGAGAGAATAAGGTTGAATAAGGATTACCACTGTTATAGCATAAACAGCAATTTTGTCCAACATAAAATATCACATGTTATTGTAGTTCGGGCCAAAATATTAGATAAGAAAACTTGTAATTGCAACAGAAAGTAAAAGAAAGCTACTCTACAATAAGAATATCATACAGTATCAGCCAAAAGATGCAAATGTATTTATACGAGAGCTGAACGATTTGGGAGAGATATCTAACTGCAATTTTTACCTGAAAGATTGTGATTGGAATTGCGATATTTTTTTTTTAATAATTGGATTGTACAAAGCTCAAGAGAAATGACAAAATTACTGAAATATGAACAGGCAAACAAAGTATTTCAGAATATGTTTGTGACATTTTTATGCAGAATAAGACAGGATATTTTGTTGTTTTTGAAGGAACTTAGGGTATGGTAAATTATGCGTCCATTCAAATTGCAATTTTGATTCCATAGCGATCAATCTTGCAGGCCTAATTTATACTTGAATATTATTCCCATAACAGCTAAAATGTATGAAAATAATTCAATAAAATGTATTTTTCATTTTTTCTAATGCTCAAAATCACAAGAGAAGAGGATAAAATAATAAACCTTTAGATTACTTACTGTATTACTGCCACATTTACCCGACCGGCTTAGTGAAGTAACAAAGTACTGTACTTAAGATAAGTATCTGTTTTTACTTTACTGTAGTAAGGTTTTACTTTACTACATTTGAGAGCAGTAATCTGTACTTCCTACTCCACTACATTTTTGAAACGGTAAAAAGTACTTTTCATATGTTTGAAGGGTTATTATTAGCACATTCATGACTAAAGGTTTTGAGTTCAAGTCTATTTTTGTTTGCTCAAAGCCCATTCATGTATGTTGAAACATTGAACAATAATAGTTATCAAAATGTGTATGTAAATGCTTTTTACTCAAAACACACCATTGATATCTTGAATTGAAATGATTATTGAAGGTGAATCCATAGATTTCAGGTCTGGCAGCTGTATGTTTAGCAGTTTCGGCTCCCTCACTCCAAAATGGACAACAAAAAGATAAAGCTCACATAATTTTTCTGTTGGTGAACTGAATGTTATAGGGAGAATTTGTCCCCATTTCAAAAGGATGTCCTCTGCTTTTGCCACACTCCATAGATGAGACTTTTTTTTCCCTTCAAAGCGGCTCAGAGCAGTGTGTTTAATCACATTATGGCATTTCGCACACAGTCGGGGGATGGTTGCAGGGCTCAAGTTGAAAAACCTAGCCGTGCATTTTGGATTTCACCAGCAATTTGTACAATTTGCGCTGTACTGTCAGGGAGGCAGCGCTCTCATTGTCTCGTGAGCGCTGACAGCACAAGATAAGACTTGATCCAGATGGGATTTGATCTTTAACATTCGTCTAAGGCCGCAGTCCCGATCCATACAAACTGTCATCAATCACTATTTAATCTACTCTGTGCGTTCACTTTGCACTTTTCACACAAACGTTTAAACTGATCACTGTCCAAAGTCCTCGAGTTGAACCTGACTGAGGATTTGTAATATTTAGAACCATCACCGTAAAACAGAGGTGATTTATGAATGCAGTTCCCAGTACAAAATTAAGTGTGGCTGAAGGCCTGAAAGCATGACATTGGCCCATTCATAATAAGCCACATACAGTATATTCCTAACTAGTGATGTCACGATACTAAAAGTTCAAACTCGATTTTCATACAAAAAACACACAATTCTTTAGACAAAATAATGTAATTTTTAATGTAAAATAATAGTGCTTTCTTAAAACTGTTCACGAAAGTTGACATCTTGTCCTTGTTTATGTGATTTATTTAGTATCGATACTTAGATGCAAATGAGGTTTCGTTTTGATACTAGTTTTAGTGTCAATTCGTTTTCTACTATTATTAGTTCTCCCAAAGACAGAACGTACAGTCAGTGGTAGAAGAAGTATTACAAAATGTCAAATTCAGAAAGCATAACGCAATTTCTTTAGAGACAAAAAAAGTCTACCATATGACAGGTTTTTATGCTTTTCAAATATGGACTTTATTTGGTGGAATAAAACTTATAAATTATAGTTTTACCAATCAAATATCAGTTTGTGAAGAAAAAGTTAAGAAAAATAATTCTATATAATGTAAATAATTCAGGAAGTATTATATATGTACAAAATATAAAAATAAATATAATAATAATACATATATAAATTTCTGCTCCTATGGAAAGAAAAGCTATCAGCAGAAGAAGCCCTGATGAATCATAAATCACTGACACCGCCGTCAACACACACGGACATAGAAGACACTTTCAAGTGCTTATTCTGTAGAGTTTAAACTACTTATCTGACAGAAATACATTAAAACAGACACCAAGAATCTGAAATTACATACTTGATGCAGTGTAATTAATAATCCACTCGACATAGCATCAGTGAAGAGCAGACCTCGTTTGACCGGAGAACTCATCATCAATACAGTCCCTGCGTTCATTCTGATGCCCTGGACAATCATTCAGTAACCGCGGTGATTCATGGGAAATCATGTGTCTTTACCATTAATATCATAATAAAGAAAATATAAAGATGATATGAAATGGCCTTGAGGTAAAGAAGTTTCTGATATCATTTTTGATGTTCAGTGTTATTTTCCAAGTACATGAGTTGTTTTGATCATGTGGCCTAATGGTTTGTTTCTTCTCACTTTGATTGGTTGGTTTGTTGTTTATTTGTCGTATGATTTCTCCAGCAAAATGTATTTACTTTAAGACACTTTTAAGGGTTTCAACAAGGTGAGAGCAGTGTGAGCTCTAAAGTATTGATTAAAGTGATTCAATACAAAAAAAAAGGTAAGATTGAAAATTATACAATTAACACAAGTATGTATTTGTGGATACAGATTGGTTTAAACTTGATTGTCTGCTTAACCCCTTATGTGTAGGGCCTATTTTTTTTTTAAAATGAGCCCCATTTCAAACTGAAGCTGGTCCTGAACCCTCTGGAGCACAAACAATTGCCTGGAGCCTTTGTGAAGCTGAGACTGTAGTTTTGGACTCTGATGTCTGTTTTACTCTAATTGTGAGTAGAAACAAGGTCTGCACAGAGGAATTCAGATTTTAAAACCCACCTAGATTTTCTTTGTTATATATATGAATGAAGGGGTGCACGGTGGCAGAGCGATTAGAGCTCTCGCCTCGCAAGAAGGAAATCATGGGTTTGATTCCTGGGCAAACGTTATGTCACATGATTTCTCTGGGTGGAGTCTGCATGTTCTCTCCGGGTTCTCCGTCTTCCTCCCACCGTCCAAAGACATGCATGTGTTAGGTCAATTGGTAACTGTAAATTGGGCCACTGTCCAGGGTGCACCCCGCCCAAGGCCCAAAGGCACTGGGATAGTGCCAGTCACCCGCGACCCCTAACGGGAACAAGCGGTAGAAAATGAATGAATATATATGAATGAGTAAAGCTCGTCTGATTGACTCTAGTTTTAGCATTTATTGGCTCTTTTAAAAGCTGAAGGTAAATTCACTAAAAATGAGTTTTTTCATTTTATTTTAGGGTAATTTTTGGTGGTTTGGGTTCAAACTGACCCTGATGCTTTCCAGAATGATTGATTTGACTGGAAATAAGAGGGTTACAGCTTTATTTTTATGTACAGCACACCAAGCAACTTGACAGTTTTCTTTTAGAAGATGGTGGACAAAATGGAAAAACTAAAAGTCTAAAGTTTGACTTTTAAGGCGTTAAGGAGAAATCTGTGCTGAAAAAACCATGGGCACAGAGACACACAAATAGACAATACTCCAACCACAACATTCACAATACCAAGTACAGACAACACCCAGCGGTGCAATTCCCATGTAAACCTGACAAATACAAATACAATCTGATTTGATGTGATACCAATTATCTTTATAACGAGAACATTTATCAACACTGTGAGCCCTCACCATCGTAACCACAGTCTTGAATTGTGACACACGACCCAATTACACCTCCCCAGTCCCACACCACCTCTTCCTGTGTTGCAACAACCCAATCCGCTCGCCTCTGTCACTTTCTATACTTTTGCAGCCACAATAATGGTCACTGTCACTGTATTAGTTTTACAGCGCCGACAGCCTGACAGAGCACATTAATCTGGATCGCCCCGGGAGACACCCCTGTTACATGATGACCTGCTACTCGACTCGCTCACTGTTTATACCGCACTGTCCATTACCAAACATGCTGAATAAAAGTACAAATACTATGTGTAGGTGTGGGTTTTATGAATAAGCAATCCTATGCAAATGCGCTCCTGGCTCAAAACACGGCTCTAATTTAAAAAGCGTGTTGTCTTGTTGTGTGAAGTCTCAACAGGGAAAGGATGGAGGGAAATTCATTTGTAAACAGATCCATTGTGACACGGGGAAAATGGGTTGACGATGAAATTAAGTCTAAAAATGTAATGTTGTTTTATGTGCAACTTTAAAATGGAAGGTTGTGCAATGTTTAGTAGAGGGATTTTGGTTTGCTGAAAGGAAATGTGACACACTGAGGAAGCACGAAGAATACAGAAATGATAAATAGTGATGCATGCCTAAATATTTCTTCTTCTCTATCTAATTTATTCTACCCACTATATTACATCTTTTACAAAGCCAAGGGAATATCTCAGTATTGGATCTTGTATCATTGATTTCAATTCACCTTTTAAATCCCCAAGGGCATATTTAATTGGCAGGTTTTTTCAAAGACTCGTGACTGTACAGTATTTTCCGGCCATACAAGGTATGAAAGAGACTTTTAAACCTCAGTATGTTCCAGAGGAAAAATTAACCCAGCTATAATGAGAATAGAGGCTTTTGGTTCGATATGTATTTTTCCAGCCAATATACCAATATTTGTCATACGGCTGGAAATAAGATTTAAAAATCTACAAGCGTGGTCAAAAAGTTGTAGTAAAGTTTACAAAAGGAAACATATAAACATTAATATTAACAAATGTTTGATAAGACACGTCTGAGGACAAACTAGGAATGGCACATGGGCCATACACTCTACAATATTGGTGCTAAATATTGGCCAAATGTCCAGTCCAATATCAGACCGAAACCAATTATTCTATTTCCAATAAGTTTAGCCAACACATCGGGCATTTGTTTTATAAATATGATCATTATTTGATATCAAGTCAAATCTGAACCTGTTTGCTTCATATCTGGACACACGCATAGGTGATGTTTATAAAATCTTGACCAAAATCCTATTTACCCTACAAAACGGCAGTTGTACTTGATCAGAAGAGAAATCAAAGTCTGTTGCTAATACAGAATAACAAAATAGGACACAAAATGCAACAACAATCAAGGACTGGACCAGTTTTAATTTTAATTTTTAAAATATTTTTTAAAGAATAACTAAGTGTAAAATCTTTGTTGTCAGTTTAAATCAATGTACTGTTAATAATACTTAAAGGTTGAGAGAGAATCAACATTTATGCAGACGCTGGAGCCAAAATGTCAAAGATGTCCATACTAAAAAGGTCAAGAGTACTTTGAATTGGCAAACGTCAAAACAGTGTTGAAACCCTGAGTGGACATAGTTGGTGTGACAGCCATGTGAGGCGATGTTACAGTCACTGGAGCAGTAATGTAGAGGCGATGTCAAGGTTAGATTTGTGGTTGAGGAGGAAAAGGAAATGTTGTTTTCATAAATTATAAAGAGAGTCACTTGATAACCGCCAACCTCCTCAGACTTCTTCCTATTGGGGCTCTAAATCAATAGTGCTGTAGATTAGGTACAATTATGGTCATTCTCCAAGTATCACTTTTATAGGCGCCTTGACAGTTTGATGTTAGTCCATCAATCACAGGTCTCACGAGATGTTCTCTTTCAACAGCCATGGAGTCAAGGTGCAGTAGGTCTATTTCAGAAGGAACTGGATACTTCCAGTCCACTCCATTACAACACATTTTAGGTATTAATATAAATACACGTTTTTTCATATCCCAGGTCAGAATGTTTTGCAATGGGGGTAGCAGTAGTAACAGTATTAATAGTAGTGGCAGGAAGTCACGATATCTACATTTATTTGGTATTTATTTTACACAATTTAACAAGTGCTCACATTTACTGAGACCATGACCAAACCAAACTTTCATTCCCATTGTCTAACATGTTAGTCAAATTTGCGACCAGTTTTATGAAATTGAACTTTCTGAATGAGAAAATAAAGTGAATGTGAAAAAACAGCCCGAAATCTTGACATTTATGTATGTATTTTTGGACTATAGATTGAATTAGAAAGACTTAATCTTTATTATTATATTGTATTGTGTCCATATTGTGACCTGACTAATCACAATGATCAATTAACCTAATAAGCTTGATATCCTTAAACGGTAGTAGTGCAAATTGTAGCTGTAGTTGAAACGGCAACACTGCATCTTGTACGCTTTCTGCTACTGATTTTGAGCACTGTTTCAAAGGTGCTCTACATATTTTTTTGTGTGGTCTCTATAGCAAACCATCCACAATTTTCATTATCAGTAATGTTTCACAGTATGGCATTAAAAGTCCAGATGCGGGACAATGGATGAAAATTAGCACACGGCTAATACGCGGTGTTTTTGTCATGTGTTTCATGTATGTTCATTAACATGCACTGTCCAGACCAAATAAATAAATATTAAATATCTGTGTAGAGGTGACCTGACCGCATTAAATAATAATAATTATTATAATTTTTTCAAGGCATTTATTTAGCAATAAAAACACCTGTAAATAAATGTACTATTATGCGTAACAGCAATTGTGCTAATGGAAGCAATGGCTTTATCAAGCATTCTAGGTAATCTTAAAATATTTATATTTCCTTCTCTGTCAAGTTTTTGTATTTATTTTGCTATTTCATAAAAATAATAAAACAAAAACAAACAAACAAAATATTCCTCCTCATGCCATAATTACCCAGGCTGCATTCCTTCTTTAACTAACAATCCTCTACTGTACTTTGTACCGCTTCTCTTTTAGTTCAAACACGTTCCGTGGGCAGAAGGCAAAGATGGACGACTCTGCTGGTCTAATATTGTGTCGAGTCGCACAGCGCCAGATTCATGTAGTGGAATAACAACAACCAAAGCTCTGGTTGGAAAGCAAACAACTACAGTATCTGAGTGTCCTGCTGGACTTCAAGAAAACACATTGTGCAAAGTCGCTAAGACAGATAAAGTATGAGGAGAGAAATGTTCAGGACAAACTCATATTTGTGTAACCCCCCCCATCTCTGCCCCACCCCTGCTTTTCAAACCTCCAATTACAAAGGGAAAAAAAACGGGTGCTTTTTCTTCACCTCTCCGAAATACATAGGCTCTACATCAGAACTCAATTTGGTTTGGTAATGAGACTGCGCTTGTGCTGTTCCCCGCGCAGACAGCCCAATCTTCAATAACCAGCACACGAGGGCTTTGCTTAGTGGGAAGGCTCTCAGGAAATTGACTGGTGAAAGTGTTGCCTTTTTTATTCAGAGCAAACTTGAAGCTCACCTTGTGTAGTCATTTCAAATGCCCTTGAATTTGAAATGGTTAGATCTGAGGACATCCCCCACGTTACCAAGGGCACGCAATGGTTTTGATATAAATCTCTGTCAGAAAGTACTGTATGAAGATTAAGAACAGCTTCCCACACACATTTTTTTCTTTAAATAGGGAACCGAATGAGTAAACAAAGCTAGAAATAAAAAGACACGGTTCAAGAGCAACTGTATCCTGAGCCCACACAACGACGCAGCTCCACGCAAGACTTTATTCAACAAGCTGACTTTTAACCCTGTGGGATCTGCCTCATATTCATCTCCTCAGACCCATAACAAAATGTACTCACTTGTTTTGTGTCTTGTAGCAGCATTCAGTAATTCAATATTTTCATGTTAATAAAGCTGTAATGACGCCTCCCAGCTGTCTATATTTGAATACCCTTTTTCATTTTCTTCTACAACCTCAGCACAGTAACGTCTTTGCTCCCTCATCACCTCAGCAGTAGAACATCCCACCTTCAAAACATAACGTAATTAATACAAATCGATATAGGACTGAGCGTTATATTGATTTATTTCATATTAAATTCCCAAACGTAATACAGACAATGGTAGGACTTTAAAATAAGGTTCCTTAGTAAACAATTTATTATGCATTCATAATTTGTTAAAGCACTTATAAGACATACTCTTACAAACATTTTGTACATGGTTTATTGACCCGTACATGTTTTTTTAAGTGGCTTATTAACATATAAGCCATCTACAAATGCTAGTAAGTGTTGAAGTGCTTATAAACAAATAACTAGTGCTTATTAACACCTCATACATAGTTAACAAAGGAACCTTATTTTAAAGCATTACCCAGACTTTTAATCATTGCCGTAAAAAATACATCTTCCACAGCTCCAAACCACGCACGTTTGCTCTGGAGACAAGCATATCATTGACGATTAGTCATGACTGAATCTGGATTCAAATTAAATGAATTACACATCCTTAAATAAATACACATCTTGTTCATTAAAAAATGAAAACAAATAAAAGCATCAGTTGCACTCCAAATCATTCTTTATTATTTGTATAGTGATTGGGCCAATGTAAATTGGATTTGATCATTTCTGGAATGATCATCTTGACATTGAGCTAGTATCTCACTTTATCCTCTTTATTTACCACTTCTCACCGGTCAATTCGACACTCCAAACAAAAACTTGACTTGAATAAGTGTATGATTTACCTATTATACTCTATCTCTATCCTTCAAAGGTTTTTCACTCAAGATATGCCTTGTTTCTGTTCTCTCTTGGCTGCTGCATTGGTAAACAAATCTCTCGATAGCGGGTCAAAGTTCATGAGCACCTGTAACTATAGTGCACTCAACAAACGCACTCTTCAGTAACACTTAATACTCAAGCTTCTCCCTGCTTCTTGTTTACGTCAGGAAGCATAGGCGAAAACATTTCTCAGACTGTAATTACAGGCAACATTCAAAGCAAAGTATAACAAACAAGCAGAATTTTGACAAATCATTATACAAGAACTTGACTTCTAACATCAACTCACTTCTATATCTCAGCTTTAATGACATATAAAGCAAAAAGACATACAAAGCATACATAAATAAAACAATACAAATGTGAGGTTTATCAGAAAACGTCAGCCCCCAACTCACAAACCAAAATGTCTCTTATTATGACATAATTAAAAGACTTTGGTACGTTCATCTCGTCATCAGTTACTACTACTACTTGCCGCTATAGATTAAATCCACCCAATTGATGCTCAGTTGCTCAAATTAATTTATACGCATGCTTTTCGGACAGTCATTTGATTCAATTCATTCGCAAAGGCATGAAAATCACCTTGAAGCCTGCCGTGAGTGTAAATTCATCACCTTCACTAGACATTGTATTGGCCTCATTGTTATTATCTGACTCCACTGACAACTCTTGGAGGGCAGCTTTACAGTTTAGGTATTTTTAACACTGCTTCATTCAAATCTTGCATGTAAAGAAAATTGAACTTACATAATCCTCATATGCTTCGTGCGTGGCTGGTACTAGCGGCGGTCTGTATGCGTTGCTCGCCGCTGCCCCTCTGGGTCTTGGAGGTTGTGCGTCTCTCGATACGACAGCTGTGGGTGGTTTGGTGTGCGTCGCTGCCGTCGAACCCCGGGGGGCCACAGCGTTCCTCGTCGTGCCTCTGTGGCCCCTGGCAAACACATCAAACATGAAAGTCAAAATAGGTGTAAAAAAGGTGTTGTGACAAAAATGTGGCGCCTATTGAACGAAGTAGTAGTACAACAAGCTCTAAGGCTTAAAAATGTCAGTATCTTTCTGTGAATACTCGTTTAGGACAAAGTATTTCAGTAAAAGATAGGAAAGCGGCACATCGCTCTGTTACAAAAGCACATCTCTGCATGCCTGGAGCAGCTCTAACGCGACGGGGTTGTCTTCACTGTTTTGACAATTGATAATTGTTCGCTTAAGAAACATTCACAAACGAACGTTCTGTCATGGGACTGTCCTGCTGTGGGATTTGGACAGTGAAATTCAAAATCACTACATCTTTTATTGTCTAGTGCTGAAGTTTTTAGAAGAAAATCCCCTAATGTTTTATTTAAAGCTTATGTTTTGTACTTCGTTTCATTATTAGAGGGAATTATAAAATATGACAAGCATTTAAGATGAAAGTTTTAATTACAGCAATGTTCTGTCTACTCTGAAGTCTATTTTAGAATAAGTAATATGTCAGATCTTGAGTGGGCCAACTTACACAAATGATAAAATAGTTAAAGGCTAGTTAAAGATAATAAGATAATTGTCGATGAGTTTGAGAAAATGTACCCCTCTGCCCCTTAAAAGTACATTTTGATCCAAAAATAAAGATAAAGAGGAACTACTGATGCATATGTCCCACTGAGGCTTTATTATCCTTAATCAGTGCACCATAAGAGTATATCCAAGCAGCAGAACGATGGTGCCTTTAAATGTGTGCGGTCCCACGTTGAGCCTGGATTTAGCTCATCAACATGCGCTGTCTGAATTAGGCCATGCTGCTGTGGCAAGCTGTATTTGCTTATTCCTGTGAGGCCACCAAGGCTCAGGTAAAAAAAACTTAAAAGCCTGCTGGAGGAAAATGGTTTTTCACACCAGCAGCTCTTCCAATTTATTTTTCTGTACACACTGTTATCTATGTTAATACCGCTAACTGCCCAAATTTCATTTCACTGCTAGTGTGAACATTACTTAGTCAAATGTCAATTATAGTCTTAAAAAAGTCTCAAATGAATATTGTTAATTCCAAATGTAACATGATTTTCTATTTTAATATCAGTAGCTTGTGTACATACAGCTAACTTTGATGGACCTCTTCAAAATATTGTAATCCTATTTAAACAACAAACGCACAAAGCCATACACAATATAGTATTATATTATATTGTAGTATTTGTGGATGTGCTTGACACTACCTCAGAAAATATTTGACATTCCAGCAGCAGTTTTGCACATGGCAGACGGCCTTGAGTACAGTTGTGGTACCTGTTTGCTGCTGTGGCAGCCGGCCGTGTGCTCCTGCTCTGGGTGACTCTCGCTCTGCTCTCCTCAGAGCCGTTGAGCAGGGACAGCTCCCTCAGCTGCTCCTGTCTGATCTCGTCATTGTAGTCCTGTGGGAAACAGGCAGTGCCATAAGAAACGCAACATTTGTCTCCTAATACAACAGATGCTCCAGCAGCAGCTAATGCCATCAAATCAAAATTATCTCGACACAGAGGCACACAGCATCCTATAATAAAGAACATGCCAAAAGTAGAGAAAGCGAGCCAAAGCACCTCCAGCTACTTTGGGGCTTAGGTGGTTATTCTGTGAACAATAACAGTAAGTCATGGGCCAGTTTACAGATACAAGTTCGTGTATATCTACAGAAAATGAGAGAAAGCTAACGCGGCGGAATTGTATGCACATTCCCAATAAGGACTGAACCCACAACCTCTATGCTAAAGGCACTTTTCATTTGCTTTCAATAACAAGCCGTTTTATATTTTTATATTTGTTAGCCAACAACAACAACAACAACAACAACATCAAATTAAATCATAGTGTTCACTTAGACCTGTAGGGCCTCTAATAAAACTTTAAGGCTTATTATAACACATTTGTACAATCGCTACCAGGTCTAACTATCTTTTAAAACAAATTTGTGTGCAATATGATAGTAAAATATTTCTCACATTCACAAAACAAGATATGGATCATAACTCTGAAGATAAACAGTGGACAAAGCAGCGTTCCTTGTCTTGTGGCTGACAGATAAACAGTTGTATTTCTCAGAGACACTGATGGTCCTCTGCAATCAACAATGTGAGACAGGCAGCAACCCATCCGCAACTGTCCCTGGATTGAACATGTCTTTTTTCCCCCCGGATTTATTTTTGGCCTTTGGAGAGAAAAGCGCTTACTTGACTCAAATAACAAGCTGTTGTATGAGAGGTGTTGCCATTGGAAAGCACTTGTGTCTATAATATCCCTAGCCAAATATTTACAGGCTGAAAAGCTAAATAACTGATTTTCATTCAAACATTTCTTTCTAATTGTGAAGTATGCAAACCAAGCCAGTTCTTACACTTACGCATTACTTTCATTATCACATTGGTGGAGTTACAGCAGCTGTCACATAGAGGAGTTTGATGAGCAGATTTTGATGCAGATTTAAACAGCTTTGTGTCGTGAGAGAGAAAAATGGGCTCATTTCCACAACATATGACTCCGAGTGCATGCGTGATCCTCTGTTTAATAAATGAGTGCCATCTTCGGCATTCTGTTGAGCGGCAGAAGACAAAGCAGAGATTTAATTGGAAAATCTGGTGTCGGCTTGTCCCAGTACAACAAAGACAACTATGCTGTAAAGGTGGAAGACTGACACTGGTGTTAACAGGAGCGCAAAGAGAACGCCCTCCGGAGGCATCTGTGCCCCTCTGTTTATTCAATGGGACAGAGCCTGATGGTTGCGGCCTGCTCGACGCAGTGGGGCTCAGATCAAGTAATATTTGGGTAAAAGGGTCAATACTGCAGAGTTCTCTAAACGATTATGATCTACTGTTGTTAAAACTATATATATACAGTACATACTATATTAATACCCTTAGCAGAGATTATCTAGAACCATTTTCCAATTCATTATAAGCACACTGTATTCTACCATGTTTTTGTAAATACCAGTTAAACTAAACTCAACAATGAGCAGCTAAATGATGACGCCTCATAATGTTTTCAGGTGCACTATGTAACTTCTAAATGGAAAGTTTGCCACCTAATTGTCTCACAAAAATGTTATTGCGCTGCCAGAACGTTTCCACTGTATGGGTGTAATAATGCTTTGTTTGTCCAGGAATGGTTCATGGTCTGCTGGACACTGTTTTTGAAACTGGGACATTTTCACCGTCATTCTGAAGTCATTTTCAATCTGAAGGTACTGGTCTGAGGAGTGAGAATTTCCTGAATAGTCCAGGTGGATAAAGGTATAATCTACCTTCTGTTTACAACATTATCCTCCAACATTGGTCAAGTGAGAAATCAAGCCAGGCATACAGTATGCTAATCAGGTGCTAAGGAGCTGAGAGGTTGAGAATAACAAAGAACAATAGAGTAGAACAATAATGGGGCTGGCATATAAAAAAAGGCAGAGCTGTAACTCCTCCCTCAGGGCAGGGCTGATATAGCTCAGGGAAGAATAAATACAGCCTTAGACCAGTACCTTCAGATTGAAAATGACTTCCGAATGACAATTGAAACATCCCCATTCCAACAGTGTCCAGATGATTATAAAAACGTTGAAAGTGGCGTTGTTGTTAAACACTTTTAGGCTTTATTTAAATGCAGAAGTGAGTTAGAGTCATATTTTACAGTATATCTATCCTTTGAAAATAAAGATTGTGGTTGATTAATTAATGTTTCGTCTTTCCAATTACATTCATTTCAAAGTATAAATCAGATGTTACATGCAGACGGTTATTCTTTTTTTTTACTAGTAGTAGTATTTCCCCTCCAAAAATGTGTCTTTTGAGTAATTTCTTTTGACCACTTCATTGTACTTCTACATATTTTGGGGTAATGTTGCTCTTACTCGAGTACAATTTGATGCTAATCCACCTCTGTTCAAATGTATGGACCCCAAAAAAATCTATACCTGCTTCACAGGATGTAATGGTAAAGGTGTAAAGTAAATGTAAAGGTTTTGTGGTTCTGGAAGATGAATGATAGCAGTGCCCCATATGATACCTGCCTAAAGCACTGCATCTGCAGCAGCTGCTCTCCTGCATATTCATTAATTCTGTCTATTTCCTGTACGTTACACACATCAATTATGTTAACTCATAATCACATTATTATTTCTGAAAATGTTCTTGTTACTCTCATTTAAATTATAACAGAAGAATGAACACAATATTGGGTCACTCTTGCCAGCATACAGCCTGAAATGGTTTCATCCCATATTTATATTTTCAATAATTTTTCTTTTATGGCACTCAAATGTCCAAATTAGTCTTTAGTTCCGTCCTATTGCTAGTTCAGTGCTTGTCCACGGTAAAATATATACAATCAAAGAATATAGAGATAAGGTAGTGATGAAAATACTTTGAGCACCCAGTCATGTGAGTAACATTAGAAATGTGTGCCAAGTGATAAAAAATGTCAATATTTTTAGTACAGTAAAAGAAAATAATACGTACTTGTGGTGGTTATATAATATTGTGTGTGTGCATAGTGTATTGCTTTTACTGTATGCAGCTCTGAGAATGAGTGGGCTTTCCTGGCTGGGGAAAAGTGTTGTAACTGAACAGTGTAATTTAAGAATACTAGACAATATTTCATTAAATGCCTTACAAGCTGAAGGCATTTTACACATTGTAGTATTTAATGTAAAATAAAACGATTCCACTAATATGACAGAGGAGAAACATGCTATTCATCTGCACACATTTGTTCGGAATTACACATCAAAACATTTTGTAATTCCTAACTATAAAACTGTATTGCTTGTCAGTGCCTCATGCAAGGACTGACTGGGGAAAGAGCGTTTACCTAGGCTGCTCCCGCTGTGAACTCCCTTTACGCGGACTCGAAATTAGGAAAACTGGTCCCACTAAAGGGGTTTTGAGTTATTCAAAAATATAAATGAAAAGAGAATCCTATAAAACTTGTTTGTGCTTTTAAATGTAACTCTGTTTTTATTTGCTCTTAAATGTCTCTTGATTGTGTAAATGTTTTTATGATTGGTGTGCTGTCATGTATTTTCCCTTTTCCCAGGCCTCAATCTTATTGGGTTCTTACCTGGTTAAATAACGATTAATAAATAAATAAAAATGTCACATTGATAAACTCTAATAAGACCATTTTCTCCCTGTACTTTCCTGTGATTGTTGGCTCTGCTGGATCTGCCCATTAGACACACAGTGCTGCATTAAAAAAAGACACACAGCAGGACACTGTGGTTTGTGAAGCCAGAGGCAGCAAGCATCTGTCACTATGGATACTGACAGATGCCTGGTGCGTTTATGATGCGCCGTTTCACTGCAAATCCATAACATCACGCCACCAGCAGGTTTGAACTATAAAAAGGAAAAGGTAAGGTATTTCAGGGGTTCTTTTGATGTGTTTGTGTGGATGGATTACAGAGCAAGAGATAGATGGGGGAATGTGTATTTCTATTTTAAAATTTGGGTCATTGTTTACTGTACGCTCTTGTCAGTAAAAAGTACTGCTTCTATTGACCAATGACTGTTTCATTGTTTGATTTTCTAACCTTCTAAAGGTTTGGTTAAATCAACAATTTTGGGAGGCTCTGCGAAGCATTGCTGTTGTGATTTTGGCCCCTACACAAATACATTTTATTGAATTATTAGAGAGTGTGCAAACTGCATTTACTTCGGTAAATAAAATATAAATGACGGCGCCATTTCAACCATTGGTTACAAGAAGAAAGCAATTCAGCAATTGTAGCATGTAGCCATTTTCATAATGTGCCACTAAAGTACTATATATGTATGTATGTATATATACATATATGTGCTATTAATTTGCCTCCCACAGCTCTATCAACAAGAATTATATGTGATTGATAAGGCTTTTTTACCAGGTGATCATTAGCAAATCTTCTAAAGCACAAAAAGGTCACATAGATTTTTTTACTCCGGCCCCTTTGACACCAGTTTTAATTGTTGTTGTCCTTCAGATCTGGTGAGATGAGAAAACGTGCATACATTTATTTGTGAGTACAAGATAATCTCTCCTATATCAAGGCTGTCACATTTGCAAACCTTGATTAATATTTACAGCTTAGGCTCAGCCAGAGTACACAACACGCACATTAATTGCTGAGTTCTCTGGGCTCTTAATGGGAGCTGGAGTCTTCCAAGTTGCTCCTCCATACTGCACTTTAATTGCTGAATATATTACTGTTCTCTTTGTGACTGAATAGAAGAAAGCACATTCACTGATTTCAACTTTAATGGCAAGAAATGACTTAATTTTTTATATGCTTTTACGTTGGTGAAGAGAATAGTTTAGAATAAGTCTTTCAGTTTCATGGAGCTAAAACCTGGAGTGTGGTCTCACATGTTCAAATCTAGGCTCAAAACATTTCTGTTGTTAATATGACTGAAATTATTTTATCTTCTCTTTTAAAGCAGAATTTATATTGATTACTTACATTTGTATTTGTTTGTACTGTGAGTTATGTAAAGCTAACTCTGATTTGTAAAAACAAGACAAAGTAACAGTGTTGGTTATAAATATTTTAGGCAGTCACTTGAAGTAGTTGTACTTGTAGATGTCAGCAGTTACAACTTCCTGTTTTGAAGGACTTTTTCAGTACTTTTGCCCCTTCAAAAAGTAGGATAATTTGAGTGGTCCCATTTCTTCATCACTCTGAAACCTATGGATAGAGGTAGTGCGGAACTTTTTAAAGAATGGATTACTTGTTCCCCATCGGACCAGTGCAGCAGCATCAGGCTCAACCAGCACATCGGATTTAGAGAGAAAAGAACAAACAAACAAGGCTTACAGGCAGGAGCACTGAACACTACAGCGAGAAAGCCAAAGGTCCAGAAACAAGAGCAGCAGCAGAGTGGAAAGCATAGAAAAAGTCCTGGGTTGAGACACACATTATAATCCAGAGATCAGAGTGAGGTGAGAGGTAATGCATGCTCTGCACATCAGAGGAAAACAGCTACTATTGTTTGCCTCAATATAATAAAGCCCTATAGATTTTTGTACATTGTGCACAAAGAGAAGTGTAGAGAGCAGCAGAAAAGGTGCACTTACAGGAACGAGAAACTTCTTGATCTCCTCCAGGGCGTGGCTCATGCGGGAGTAGGCCTCTCCGGGCGGAGCGAAGACTTCAATTAAAACATGAAGGTCGTTGTTTAAATGAACGTATTTGGCCTCACCGCCTTTTCCTCAACTCTTCCTCCTGCAAAGGACAAAGACAGAGAAATGACGTTTTCTTTAAAGTAAAGTTTGGAAGAGTTTACAGGCCAATAATAATCCATAGTAGAGTTGGGTAGGGATGTCAAAATGTCCAATTTTTGTGTTACGATTATTGTAAAAAGAAACATCACGACTTAACAATCATTCCCGATTATTGACACATAACTAAAGAAAAGTGAAATCCTTCATTTTCTTTCATCAATACACGACTGTACAATAGTATTTATGAAATCAGACTTTATGAATGCAAAAGGAAAATTACCAGCAGCATAATCAGTATTAAACATTTAGGTTTACTTTTTTCGAGTGATTGAATTGAAAGGAATGACTTTAGCTTCTAAAATAGTCCTAATTATTAGTTTTTAGCCCTAACAATTATATTGTGACTTAATAACCACAACTATCAATTAACTGAATAATCTTGACATCCCTAGTGCTGGGTATCATGTTTAAATGTTCCTCTGTGGTATCAATAAAGAAATACATGTACTGCCGGTACTGCAACTGAAAACTGGTACCGTTCCAGTGTAATAAACCATGAAATGTTCAAGTACCAGTACCACCCCCTAAAAATGAAATGTACCCTGCCCTAATTCATGGCACATAATTCTAAAGTTCACTAGGAGGGACTAAATTCTGTATTGTATATCATCTTTATCTTTAACTGTATGTTTATATTATGTATTATTATTTCATTAAATTATGAATGGACAAATTAAGCTAGCAGCTGATGGATCTCATTTATAACAAACATTCAGATCAGCCCATAGCAGAAAATAGCATGTTTAATATAGGCTGTATTTCTCGGCTCGAAAAATGTAATTAAAACAAATGTCAATCATTAAAGCAATAACGAATAAATGCCAAATCTGGAGTGCACAGAGCTCACATCCTGACAAAGTTTTGCCGCAGACATTGAGATCTGAATTGGTGGTCGGACAAACAGTTCCAACCACACAAACAGTTTGAAAGTTAGCAAACACTGCAGCACACACCTGGGACCTGGGGGATAGACGAACATATGGAGCTATCAAAACAACCTGGTGTGGCCGAGAAATAAAAGGAAACACCAAGGAAGCAGAAAAGAGTTGAAGGTAAAATAAAGCTAAATTTATTTGAGGTAGAGATCAGTTTAAAGTCCCTCTAATACGCTTGGGTGCTACAGGTGCACAAAAATGTTTGGTATGCATATATATTAGTGAAAGATTAAACTAAGGATGTTAAAGATAATTTGGTTAATTCATAATTGTGATTATTCATGAGAACTACCCAAAAAAAGTCTAAAATTATTTCTTTTATTTCTAATTAACTTAAGTTTTCATGTATAAAGTTTGATTTCATAACACTGGTCACATACAAGAGGAAGGGTGTTGCATAAGACAAATAAAAGTGAATCAAGGCAGTAATAATCATGAATAATTGTGAAATCGTTGTTTCTTCACACAATAATGGTAACACTAAAATGTTATCTTGTGACATTCTTCTATAAAATATAACATAGAGTACTTCATTAAAAACTAGTATAAATGTATAAATGTATAAACATTTATAAAAAGTATAAAAATAAACTATATTCTAAAACACATCAAAAAAACAAATTTGTTGGAAGAATGTGACTCATTTTTTCATAACACCATGTCAAAGTGCACATTATTCACAGAATGCTGGAGAAACTGTGGTTGCCGGGAGGCAAACCATTACCATGTGTTTTGGGACTGTCCTGTAGCACAGAAATATTGGGCACAAATTAACCAGACAATACAGAATATTTTTGACACCGCTATTCCACTCAATTTTGGAACAATGTATTTAGGCCTCAAAACTCCCGCTATGGACATAATGGATGGATATCTATGGAGCATACTTTTGGCCACCGGGAAGAAGGCAATCAAAAAAATGGATGACACAGGCTGCTCCGACGATTAAGGACTGGATGGACATCATAACTTACATTCGCACCATGGAAAAATAACCGCCGGACTCGGCTTGAAAATGGACAAATTCAACAAAACAATGGACAAAATGTGACTCATACTTCCTGACATAAGATGTGTTAACCCCTCAGTCCATTGGATGCCACCTCATTATCAGCTAAACACTTATTCTTTTACATATTTCTGAGTTCCCTATGGTCCTGCCCAGCCCTGCCCTTTTTTTTCTTTCTGAATCTTTATTATTATTATTATTATTATTATTATTATTATTATTATTATTATTATTATTATTATTATTATTATTATATACATATAAGAGAATGAGTATGTTGGTTTTGTTTTCTCTTTACATAGAGTTTGTGTGATGTAAGATTTTTGTTGCTATATGTTTCAAAAAAGAATAAATAGAAAAAAAAATGAAAAAAATAAAAATAAATCTATGGACCAGACGATGGCCGAGCGCGAAAGCCAACTGCTCGGTCCATCTGGCGATGTCCTTGAGTTACAGGGTCAGGTTTTGCCTTTAGAGACCAGTCACACTTAATTAAAATGCTTTTGACTGTCTCTTTCTGGCGATACATTCTGCACATGTCAAACTGCTGAGGTCACACTCATAATGTGAGGCTAATGACCCGCTTTTACATTGGTCTGATGGTTCGGTTGGACACACAACAGCAGGAGCAGTCAAATCTGTGAATAATAAAAAAAGTATAACTAAGATAAGTATAACAAAATCCAAGATATATATTGAAATAAAATATGTTTCCATGGAGTTGCCAAGAATTCAGTTTAATTTTATATTGTGGTCTCTAATTTGGCTCTGAATACATACATCTTTTGTGAACTTCAGATTCTGCTTGCTTGAACAGTTTGAAACAGACTCCAATCATTGTTAGATTATGGAATTTAGTTTTGTATTTGTTATTATGGCGCTTTCTGCCGATCCAACAAAAAATACAAATCCTAGAAAACTATAACTTTATTGCAGTACATGTTTTATTGTAAGAAGCAGCTCTACCTGTCCAGTGTGAATAATATGTGTATCGACTGGTTGGACATGAGTAGGTGGAGGAGATGTTGCCATGGTGAAGTGGATGAGCGGATGAGCTGTGAAATATGTTTGGCTTGTAATGGGGCCGGGGCTCTGTCTGTAACGCTTTAGCCGGTGGCACACTGTCTCCAATGGCAGCCCAGCTTTTCAGCGGTGACCTTTAGGTGCCACTCTCATCTTAGAGTCCTCCAGACCAAACTCAAACTGTACACAAAATCAATACATCACACAAAAGCCAGGCCTAATCTGATTGTAACACAGGCAGCCTTTTCACTGGGGCACAGAAAAGCACACACAACTCCAAATGAAAGTCAGGGTGAGATAAATAGTGTTAGCAAGAGTGGCAAGGGAATGCAGCCACATTTTCAGAGATTTTACTGGTATTTGTCTGACCTTTTTTATTTAGCCAGAAAAGTCCCACTGAGGAGAGACACCCAGAGGTAAACTGAGCAGAGATACAGAACTAAATCCAGGGCTTTGTGAGGGGAATTAAACCCAAAGAGTTGCTATTAGATACGATGTGCTAACCAGTCCGCTACTGTACCATAATCATAGTTACATATATATATGTATTATATATATAATATATATATATGTATATATATATATATATATATATATATATATATATATATATATATATATATATATATATATATATATATATATATATATATATATATATATATATATATTTTTCCCTTTTAAAAAAAATAAATCCTTACAAATAACTATGACGACAACCATAGACTGTGTAGATGAGTGTGCATCGCAAGCCCGCTAGCTGCCGCTCGCTAGCTCGCGCTGCCGCTCGCTAGCTGCCGCTCGCTAGCTGCCGCTCGCTAGCTGCCGCTCGCTAGCTGCCGCTCGCTAGCTGCCGCTCGCTAGCTGCCGCTCGCTAGCTGCCGCTCGCTAGTACCATCCTTTGTCCACTCATTCATACAAAGTGTCTATGGTTTCAGGTAAAGATTATTTTGGTAATCGATTAGTCTGACAATTATTCCTTTGTTTAATTGATTTGTTGTCAAGATCTCAAAATCCAAATTGTCAATGCAAAGTCAGCATTCAGAAAACAATTGCTGTACTAAATTTGCATACAATGATTTCAATAATTGATTATGATTATTACAAACATGTGGGAAAAAACAATCAGGCACAATGATGAAATATAAATAAATCAAACTAAAATAAATACATTCTGGAGCACAAAATCATTGATCAGTTTAAATTCAGATTGAATAGAGCATTTGAGATTTGAGAGCACAATTGGCAGCAGTTGTTACTTTTGTTCTTCTAATGAATTCCTGTAAAATTAAATTCAATTTCAGGTTTCCTTTTTACTGTTAATTGTGCACAGCCCATGTCACTCCCAGTGCACATTATTTCCTATTCAGCTCCACACTTTCAACATAAATGAACACAGAACAAACAGAAGTGACTGTAGTGGATAAGAGCCAACATTTTAAATGAACTACAGCATCAGCCAAAGCACAGCTCACATTATGAACTGAACTGCAGTGCTCCCAGAATTAGCAGTGCACAATCCTTGGAACAGGGCAAACTAAACCAACCACACTGCCAACCAAACAGAGTCCTGGTCTTTTTAATTACATTTCAATTAGCCACCACTTTTGTTTGCGTTATTCTACTTTTTACGTCTCCATGAAAGGCTTAGTCATCCTTACTCGTTGCTTACAGTGAGAAGAAAAAAATGACATGAGACAACTCCTAAAATCTGTTCTTTTTTCACGATTCTTGGAAGAAATTAAAAAAGAAAGGATTAATGAATCATCCAAAGCATTACGACATGTTCAGTGTTACAGCTATTTCAACTAGAGCAAAAAGATAAGTCACAGTTGCCTGATTAACAAAACTGCAATGGCTGAAATCATTTAAGTGACATAATGTCCTCTACAACCAACAAAATATCTAAGCTCACGATGTTAAAATAATGCCTTTTAGAAACGTTCCAAAGTGCATAGGATTTTTGTACTTCTTCACCAGTTCATATTCGGGTCGTATTTCTTCAATTAAAAAATGTCAGTGTTTTTGAAGCTGAGGTTCGTGACATTTTTTTTTGCAAAAGAGTGAATTTTGTGTTTTCACCCAAAGATTATATTGTAAAAGCAGAACATTGGGACAAAATGAGACCACTGCATGCTGTCTGCAGCTTGGGTGGTTCATCCCAATTTCAAGTTGTCGCCTGAAAAAGCTGTCCTAAGGCTATGCCCTCACCTGACAATTGAGAGTTAGATTGATTTAAATACCTATTTCCTCCTTTCTTGGTTTGAAATCACATACCCCAGCTTTAAATGTGTATTATGAACGGCATATTGACTTAAAAACAGGAAAATATGTTCACAATTGCAGCACAGTAAAAAAAGTATCCAAAAATTGTTTTGGGTTACATAATTTCAACTCTCAAACTTGATTAAATGCGTTGCCATTTTCCTGCTAACATACCAGTCCAGTACTGTCACTCGTCATGCTTTGTTTGTTTAGCTCATAAATATTTGTTATGTCTTGGCTCTCATGTATCAAAATGCAAATGTGTTCCACTAAAGGAGAAGTAAGCATGTTGCTTTTTTGTCTCGTAGTGATGTCTGAATCCGAGAATTCTGTAGTAAAAGTCACGTGGCTCAATATGCAATTTGCTGTTTATCCCAGACACTGGTCCTGGCCCACTGTGTACAAGCTCGAGATAAGTATGGCTCAGGGGAAACACAAGTCACTGCGATAAATGGCTCGAGCAAAGAGATCCATTATGCTGCATTCATAATAGACCTTTACAGAATGCACTATTAAGATTTACACTCCAAACTTTTCCTATTCTCTACCCGTGTTACTGGCATGCACAAGTTCCCTGGTTAATCCAATCTGTAATCCTGTAGTTACTGGTCACTGAGACTCCGCTGAGACTCAGGCCAAACTCAGACAAAGACTGTTTTGTTTTTTTCCCCGTTTCACATAGAGATGGAGGAGCTCATTGGTCATCTAACATCTACATACAACAACTCAACTTCAGATTAACAGCATTTAGAGCTTTGATGTTTTTTCAGTTAACTGTGCTATTTCCTTTGTTAATTTGTAAACTACCATGTTTGCTTGGGCACCAACAGGCCATGTGTTTGTCTGATTGGCTCATTCTCATGTCAATCACGTACATCAACAACACAATTTAACAATTTTAATTACAGTGAATCTTAAATTTTGAATCATTCCCATTGTCTAACGCATTACTATTCAAGTTTGTGACGAATTGAACTGATTTTTAAAAATAGCTTACATTTAGATTGGACCATAGATTAAATTTAAACTTCTTAATTTTGCTTCTAAAATTGTCAAGATTTTTGTGTGTGTGTGTGTGATGATTACCGTATATTGTAACTTGAATAATTACAATTAAGAATTAAGCTAATAATCTTGACATCCCTTGCAGAGATACAACCAGGGCTATACATATTCTTTGGAAAAGCGTGTAGTTTTTTCCCTGTCATGGCAACAAAGAAAGTAATTTATGTGAAAGCTCCACACTCATCTCTGATTTCTGAGATACAAATAAACCATACTATTTTAATTGAGATACAAAACAAGGTACAAAAAGATTCTAAATGTATCCTGCAAGAGAAAATATATAATAATTAGAGCTGGACAAAAACTTAATGTTTTAGTTCAAGGGTAAATGTTGAATAATGTTGTCATTGCAAAACTCAACTCATTTTACAGTCTTCCCTGCATGTCACAGGGGTAAAAAAAAAAAAAAATCAACAAAAACAACATACAATATAGCATTTGGTAGTGTTTTCCATTCCTCCCTATAGACGTCAAGAAGAAGCTACAACGTTGGTCTTATTTATCTCAGTTAGGTCTCCTGATCATTCTCCATACACTGGAATTTCAAACAACAGTTGTCAGTAAATATTTTTCCATTTAATCATGACCTCCAATCGAGATGTATTTGAGAGCGATACCTTTTCTTTATCCCTCATGGACCCTTTGCCGAGGATGGACATCTTCACTCCCGTCTCCTCTTGTAATCGCTTCATGGAATTTCCCCGTGGTCCCAGCAGCTTCCCCACAAAATTAAACTACAACACAGACAAGAAAAAAAGCAATCAGAAAAAATAGAAATGCCTCAGAAATGTGTAAAACTTGATTTGCAGCACAAATGTGGAAATGCAATCCTTTGTGACACGTGCAGGTCATTAGTCATGCGTTATCAGTATCTTCTCATATTGCCGTCATACATCATGTGGAGGAAAGCTGACAGCGATAAATCAATATAATTGTTCTTGCTGTGTGGCACATTAAAGGTGAGTAGGACTCTCAGCTGAGGCCCAGCATAAAATATACATCCATTCGTTACCCGGCACCTCCTGCTCATGTATCTTATTGCAATTTAGGGTGGTCCCTGTCGTGGCCCCTAAATGAGGAACAAACCAATAACATTTGCGAGAGCACGCAGAGGTCAATGCTGAGAGAAAGTCAGAAATAATGACTTTCTCCCCAGTGGGAAATTAAGTAGTACTTTTCACATGACAAACTATCAGAATCAGACCCTGGGGCACGGACCATCTCTTCCGTCCCGCTGTGCACCACCAGAAAGTCCTCATTTGGAGAAAAGGCAGTTCAAGTAGTTGGACTGAGTGCATTAAGATGAATGGAAATTGCGCTCGCCGATGTTACAGTGGGTAAGGGCGATGCAGAAAGACATTATTTTAGATTGTGTTATATGTTTTCTGCTTTTTCCTATCTACTCAATTGGTTACATCACGCTCTGAAAGAATGAATGACGCTACTAATAAAGTACAAATTTGAACAAATATCAATACTGGGAAAGAAAAGTCATATACATTGGATACAATGAAACTTTCTTGAGTAGTTTAAGAGCACAGGAGAATATTAAAGAAACTTTTGTGTCAAAAAATGAATTCTATTGTATGAAAAGAAGCGTTTTTATAGTTAATGTGGTATCAAAAATGTGTATCAAGCAGTTTCTTTAGTTTTGAAATTGAGTTGGACATTTTAGTATCGTGACACTACTCCAAAGTCTGAACTCTGCTCCGACAGAGGATTGGAAAATTTAAAAAAGAGAGTACACATTTTTCATTGACACTGCAGAATCACTTTTCAATCCAAACCTCTCGAAACTATGTTATAAAGGACCATTTTGAGAAGCATCCATGCGTTGGAAAAGGGTGAGTTCTGCTCTCTACAAAATAAAACAAAAACAACTTTCCAGTTTGGAATCTTAAACACACTCGACCTTCAGATGTCTGGACTACAAGACGATGAGAGACCACCTCCTGAGCTGAGCAGGTGGTCAGTCCGCCAAAATGACATTAACCTCTCCCACACTGCTGCTACTCCCCATGCTCCGAAGCTGCTCCCAATTCCTCTGCCAGCTGCATAACACCGGTGTAACAGGCTGAAGTGTATCACCAAAAGGCACTGTCAGCACTTCCTGTCTCATCATTACCATCACAAGTGAATGCTACTTCTCAGGTTAGTGGGGTGCCAAGGGAGGGCCGGATGAATTCAGGGCAAAGCGGCATCCCCACTGTCCTTGTGTGTGACTGATGAAGGCACCTTGTGGATGCGTTGCTCTGACAGGACAGTCCTAAAGCTGGCAGGGAGCAGGAGAGCAGATGGTAACAGCAGTACAGGGCTGCATCAGGCTCGCTGTGAGGAAGAGGAAGAGTGGCACGGTTAAATTAGTCTAATAAATGTCAGGAGGCAGACAGCAGGCAGGAGAAATTTGGACATGAGAAAGGCCACGGCTGGTGTTAAATGAGTGGTGATGTACGTTGCCCCCTACTGGTTCCACTTTGATAAGCTGAAAATTGTGTCAGGAGAGAAGTCAGAAAGAACCAATTAAGCATTTACATACATCATTTGATTATAGGGATAGTTCAATTGATAAATTTTTGTATGTTTTTTTTTTTTTACAATCAAAATCCGATATTGGTCTTGCTATTGTGGCCGATAACCGATATTTGCTGTTACTGATACTACTGCAGTGACATCACTCCTATACTGCAGTGCATCACTCTGGGGAAGGGAGCAGCATGGAGGACAGATCATGATACTGTTTGGACTGGATGTTTGATTTTGAGTACGTAATGCTAGCTTATGACTGTAATGTCATTTAAGAGGGACACATCAGCTCACCTGTTGTAGTTTAAAAGTCAGTTCATGGTCGTTGTGTTAAAACAGCTCAGATTAAAGTCTAACTAGAGTAACAGAGCTTCAAACAGAGCGCTGCCTCCAATTACCTTCACCCCTCCATCGCAGTTAAGTACTAAAAACGAAATCATGTATAAATATAAAACAGGTTTAATGCCTGTGCCTAATGCAACATGTACCATTAAAGTTTCCTAAGAAAATGTGTCTTCTGCATATGCCTCTGAGGAAAGTGCAGTGCCCGAAGACTCACCTCCAAAACCAGGGTTAAAGGTTTGGTCAGGACAACCTAGCTGGTGGATTAGCCTGTAACAGAAAGACTAAATGGAACTACAAAAACTAACTTTTAGGTGATGAAGGTCAGTAAGTTGAACAAGAGGACACCCCTGAAGCAAAAGGGAACAACACTTTCAGAGGGTCTGTCATTGTTGAGCGAGCGGATGTTTAAGGTGACATTAAAACGTCCTCTCACTTGTCACACTCGGTTTGAGCTTCTGTCACAACGAGCAACAAAGTACTTTCACTGTTTGAAGAGCACACTTTCAGATGGTGTGCACAAAAAAGGAAAAATATGATTATTTGGTTGGTTGTTGATTATTTATCAACATTGCTTACATAAATTAAATTGAATCTTTATACTTCTTAAACACAATCTTATACTTATATACTCAAATATTTATAGTATAATTGAATACTTGACATTATGCTTCCATATTCATAATACGTGGATGTTAATTGGCTAAATGCCTAAATGCTGAAGTAAAAGCTCTTATAAACTCTCCCCATTTTGTCCTTTCTCTACAGCTTCCGATTGTCTATGTTTTTGTACTGAAAACACATCTAAAGGAGCACACACTTGTTCACTTAAGTGTCAGACACAAGGGTCATCAATCTACAAGTTGTACTGAATTATTCTCAAAAAAGGAGTATATTTTTTTATCTAAAGGTAAAAAAAATAAACTTGGTCATTGGTGTGCGAGTGTTTTGATTTGATTTGAATTTTGTTCTGTGTTGCTGTCATTAAAGGCGGTTCGGAGGCAGTGACTGATACGTTAGAAGCGCTGTGTAGAGGAAATCCCACTTCACCGCTCTGATAGACGGATTAGAGCCACAGGTGGAGCTTTTACCATTTAAAGGGTTACGGATGGCTGACCGTGAGTGTCGGCTGTTGGCTCCGATCTGGAGAGAGCCAGGGAGAGTTTATGGACAAAGGTGTATTTACCATTGGGGAGTGAACTTTTCATATTCAGTGACTGCTTAAACAATACGCATGTATTGTGTCGGTGAAAATCTGTGAAGGGATTACTCATGTCACCTATGCTGAATAGTTTTGATACTTTTAGGCATTCTTATTCTACTGCTGCTGTTCATGTACTTGTAATCTATAATCTCCTCATTGTGGAATGAATACAGTTTTTCTTATCGTATGTCTGTTTTGGCCGATTCTATGAAAGACATCAACACCCGCAAAGCGATTATTAAGTATGCATTGGTTATTTGGTTTCATTTTTCATTTCATTTTATTTTTAAATATGTTTTGTCATATTTGATTAAAAAAATGATTCCATCTCCTGGTTAAATCTGTATTACATGACATAGATCAGAATATTATAACCATTTAGAAGTGTTTTCATGTTATAAAATGTATTTATTGGTATAAAAGCAAACAAGTGTATTGCAATACATATTTATATAATAGGGAGTCATATTTTCTGAAATAATTGAAAACAAAGCAAGCAACAAACATAACAAATATTATAAATTCAGAACAACATTTCCAACTGCAGCATCTTGAGCCAAAATCAATAGAAACGTGCTGCGAGTGATGCCAGAATGACACAACAAAAGCTGCTTAAGTCCATGAATCACTTCCAGACAGGCTGCACTGTGCTGCCGGAGCAGAGCAGAAATCAATTTATACAAGGCTCTAACAAGTCCATTCTGTGAGAGACATGTAACCAATACAAGTTTGTGTGCATTTGAAAGCTCCTGCAAATTGAATACAGAAAGGCCTTTCACAGTGCAGATTTAGTCTATTTTAAAATGCCATTTTTCTGCGACGCATGAGCACAGGTGGTTTAACGATAATGAATACCAAAGACCAAATGAAATGTTGCTTCTGACGTTTATAAAGCTCCAGCAATAATGTTCAAATCAGCTATATAAACATTATTTTCTACAGCTCAAATGGTGTGAAATTTATTTATCTGGGCTTGGTATTGGCACAAATAGGAATCCCAACATGACATGAAGTAAAACTGAAAGATCTAGAAACTTCAAGTATCAATAACAAACCCTATTCAAATATGTCACAAGATCTGAGTTCACAAACTCAGTACAAAACAGGCTGTCAGGCTCCTGCTCAGTGACGTGCGGTTAGGTTCATGGCTAGTGAGGAATTGACTCTTTCAGAGTCAGATTTACAAATGCGAATGAACCCAAAAGAGCGCCATAAACATAATTCGATTGACAACAGACAATGCGTTATGCCTTATCTCCTTTCAGCATTCTTTACACAAACATGTGACACAAATTTTATTTAAGGTCAAAATTAATTCCAATTGAGCCTATTTTAAGACAAAATAAATAAATGTTTATGGTCTTGCCTAAATCGGATTGTAAATAAAGAAATAAACGAGTTCAAGAACGAAGAAGATAGCGCAACAGTCCACGGGCTCAGGAGCGCCCTCTGCCGTGACTCAGGCGTATTGTTTGCCTCACCGAATGAACTTTTACTGCTGTTTTTATACTGAATCTGCGAGCCGAAACACGTTTCAGAAATTAATTTCATACATTATCCAGAATGTGGAAGTACAGAGCACATCGTCAGGGTGTTTTCTTTGTTATATACAGAGGGACAGCGCCGCATATCAGCACAGTTTGTGAGGCATTATACTGTGCACCGAGCGGCAGAGCGTGGTGCTGCCTCACGGCGCCCCTCCTCCCTGTATTTGAACGGGAGTTACGAGACATGAGAAAATTCTTATATTCTTAATTGAAAAAAATATTGTTGACATATTGGATTCAAAGGGAAAGGCAGTTTAAAATACATACCAGATGATAAATATTAACATTTATTACATTTTATAATTAGGTTTTTCCCCCAAAATTGACTGTCTCCCCTGAATACACGTCACTGCTCCTGCTAAATCATTTGTCTCAAATCTACAGGTGTAAGGCACACTGTAGGCAGCATTGTCATGGGTTTTAGATTTCCCAATATCAACAAGCTCTTTTTTGCACTTAACATGATGACGACTCAGGTGACAGTCCCAGATTTTCCGAAGCATTCTCAACAAGTCATTAATTCCTGATGGCTGTCCTACCGCTTAAGGCGAGACACTACCAGCCAAACCCAGTTTTCAGTTCTGTTTGTTCTCTCAAGATTTAGGCTTTCACTTGGAAACAACAGCATTGTCCAATCTCAGAATCAGAATCAGAATCAGAATCAGAAAAGGTTTATTGCCATTGTCAATGAACAAAATTCACAAACATAGGAACTTGTCTCAACATTAAGGTACAACATAAAACACTGATCAATAATAAAACAACATATATTCAAAACAAAGGGCATGTTTTATTATTTAATTTAAGCCGCCAGCATCCATAGAGGTAAATGCAACTTTGTAACTTCAATGGCTGTTTTCTCAAGATGTTAATGTCATAGACATAAATATCTGCTCTAAACGTAAAGTATAATCTTGTACTGAACAAGATTTGGACAGATCGTAATTAATAATTATATGCCAGATTTTTTTAAGTTTTAACTCAAAAAGGTGAGGTGATTTTGAATTAATTAAGATCTTAATTTTCAGTGAGATCTAGTTTACTTAAATATACTTAGTACCCAAAAAAATATTAAATTAGGTAAACGTGGTTCTAGCCACTGTTCAATTTCATACATCACAAATATGTTTTACAAGCAAAATGCCATAGAATTGTATGAAAACATTAGATGATGAAAAACGTGTGTGCTGCATTTTTCCTTCATTCATGTAAAACAAAATTTAAGACTTTGGTTTCAGAAGGTAAGCTGTAAGGGTCAAAAAGCATTACTTTGTGTCAGTCAAAAAGTGCGGAGGACATATAAACAATAGAAGTAGAATATATTTGCAAACCTGCCACAAAATTATATTTGCCATGGAAACAATGTGGAGTCCATACATGTGTGCACGTCTTCCTATTCTGGAGGGCAAATTGAGATCCTATCAAAGCAAGGTTTACTTTACAAGACAACTGCATTCAGGTAGTTATCGAAGCAAAACACCTTTCCATATGACCATTGTGGGAGCTCTTCAAACAGCAGAACCAGAAATCCATTCAATACATACCAAATAACATAGCTTTTTAAAGGTCACAATAACTCGCCAATGTTATACAGAGGCAGGAGGCAAAATACTGCTCATAATGATGGCTGTGGTTAAAGATGACAATAAAAATGGATTTATCTAACACGTTTAACACTTACATTTTCATATGATGCTGAAGTCCTGACTGGAGAGAGAACCAAATCCATTCAATTGAGATTTTGTAGTCCAAGGTTATGAGATTCTAATCAAGCTGCTATCTCATTACAGAGCAGAAGATACAGTCTGCAGAGATAAAGAGCATAACCATGACGATTATCCTAATGACAGAACAGCTATTCGAGTCAACTCCGAGCACAGATTTCTTCAAATATAATTTATTGTATGTGAAAATAGACAGGTCATTGAATGTGTTTGTTGCCTTGAAAGATCCAACGGTTGCAATTTCTTAAGAACAGTTACATTTATTGTGGCATTTATTAAATTCATTCAGATTGTAAAATGATAACAGCTTTGAACTTTGAAAATGCAGTAATTCCAAAATACTGCGTGAAATGAAAAGTAGAATTGATTCCCACCTTTTTCTTACTTCTTGTGCAAATGCTTTTCCCAGCAACAGTTCAAAAATCATCAAGCCACACTGTAATTGAGCCGTTGGTCAGGAGACCCAACCTTGGGACCGCTGAACGGACTGTACATTGCCTAATTTGATAATCCTCAATCTCCCCAGGTTGTCCGGCCAGGACAAGAGAAGGACGGCAGTGTACACTTTACCACTCTATATTAACGAAGGTTCTTGTGTGTGTGTGTGTGTGTGTGTGTGTGTGGATTGGGTTGTGGTTGTGGTTGTGGTTGTGGTTGGTTTATTCTCAATACATTCTCAAGGACCAAGAACACACAAGGACGGAACATAAGGAACAGGGTGCAGCGACAGAACCAGACGAAGGAAAAACAATGCACTAAGTTTTACTAAACAACCAGAAGTTCCATCGGATGCTGAAGGATGATTGGTTGAGAAGTGGGATGATGTGATTGGCTGAATCGTTGCTGGACTATCACTGGAGATTTTCAGGTTTCCAAATAGTAAAAAATAGAAATATAAAAGACAAGAACTAAGAGTAAACTAATGCCTATACATTACTGGACCTTTGTTAACACACACTTCACTAAAAGGTGCACTATGTAACTTTTTATTTCATTACCTGCTTGTTTCCAGGAAAATGTTATTGCTTTGACTGAAAAGATTAACAGTATGACATTAAGTCTATCTTTATGGAGCAAACAAGAGAAAGCACCAGGCCAAGTCAGCTCTGTGAAAAGGAGACTCCACTCACACTGAGAATTCATGTTTTTTAGCAGTTTAACACCTTTTACTAATTATTTCTTTGTTTGGTGGTAAATATTTGTAATACTTTTAAGTTGCTTTTTTTTGAAGAAATTATGAAAAATAAAAGTTTATTTATTTACAGGAAGTAGGGCTGAGTTCTGAAACAGAGTTCCCTGTGATGTCATCCAAAAGCGACATTCCATCCAAAAGGCAGAAACAATACACATAAAAGACACAATTTTTTCAGATTTTGAAAAAAACTAACCAACACATATATAACTTAAATACTTATGGTTAGCTCTATTAAACACTGTTGAAGAGCGGACTCAGGGATTATATTACTGGTGACAATCCCAATTTTCCGAAATAAAAAGCACATAAATGTAAACTAGTCATTATCTTGACTTCTCATTTCGGATCCTGAGTTCCCGAGGACCACATGAATGTAGCATATTTCACATTACAAACAATAATCATAACAGAAAATTAGAAAAGATCTCAGCACAAGTTTATTGTAGAGGTTTGTAACATCTAACATACATCACCCAGGAGTCTTCAACAAAGTCAACAAACCCTCCATTGCTTGGATGTCATTCAGATTCAAACAGCCAATGGCTTTCCTTCTTATTAATGCTATTATTGACGCCATGATTCCTGTAATGTGTCAAAGTGTCACCTACAAACACAACCCTTTCTCCTAAAAAAAATATTGGCATAACACACACAGTAATCCCATCAGCAACGCGTTAGCTGACATTAATCTTTCACGTGTCGCCCTGTCAGATCACAAGGAAATCTCTAAAGTACTAATATAATTACTTTGCTGCAGGACTGCCACTCTAAGCACAAATGAGTGACGACCAAAATGAGGGGGAACAGATTTATGAGTTCCAGTACAGCCCCTGACAGAAAGCCAGACTGTACGTTATTGAATAGTAATACTCTTGTAGCTTTGAGAGTAATGCAATTAAGTTTGTGCAGCGGTTGGTTCAAACATTGTCAAAGTAATAAGTCATGTTTAGCGATCATTAAAACTAGGGAAGACTTATTTGTCTTGTGACAAAATATAAAAACAGGTGAACTGTAATATAGGATGTAATATATCGGTGAGGTCGAACTTATTACCAAAGCATTATTTCTGGTCACAGACTCAGATGCGTTGTCACATGAGCGTTTACTTATGTGATTGAAGGTTGTTGTTCTTTCACTCATCATTATTGCCAAATAGGAAATCGTGTTTAGGGCTGCTGCGATTACTCGACTAATCATGACTAAAATAATCGTTAGTGACAGCCCTAGTTGGGTTACTGTTGTAGATGCATAATGGTTACAGAAGTATGTCCAATTGATTTGTACACAAATTTATGAAGGAAATAATCTATTAACTAATTACTCCCATAATAACAAGGCAGAGCATTTGCTGTGGAGTTTGATGACCCCAGCACAGGGGTCTCCAATTCTATTTTCCAGGGGACGAGATTTTTCAAAGGGCTAAGGTCCGGGGGCCGGTCTACAAAATCCCACCACAATTTTATGTTTTATCTCTATGAGATCCACAAATAACTCACAGTGGCACAATTCAACAACAGAAGTCAACATAGGACTTTACTTTCTGAGATGTAAAAACATCAATAAACCACATATTACATACTAAAAACAGGACAAAAAGCAATAAAACCCAGCAACGCAAACAGTGTTTACCAGAAACCTGACTTGACTAGTGCAAAGCAGACCTGGACAAGACCAGGTTTAAACCAAGACTAAACAAACCATATCTATCCAGAAAAACATGGATAAACTAAAGCAGGACTAAAGCGGACTAAAGCAGGACTAAAGAGGACTAAATCAGGACTAAAGCAGAACTAAAGCAAGACTAAAGCAAGGTCCAAAACAGGACTAAAGCGGGACTAAAGCAGGGACTAAATAACATCAAGCAGCTTTTACCACTAGAAAAAACATAGCCAAAATCAAAAGTATAGTGTCTAAACCAGACCTGGAGAGACTTATCCATGCGTTTTGTCTCTAGTAGATTAGACTACTGTAACGGCCTGCTCACTGGCCTCTCCAAACGAGCTGTAAAACAGCTGCAGTACATCCAGAACGCAGCTTGCTCGGGTCCTGACTAGAACCAGGAAGTATGATCACATTAGTCCTGTGGCTCAGGTCTCTGCACTGGCTCCTGTGGCTCAGAGAATAGACTTCAAAGCAGCTCTGCTTGTATACAAGTCTCTCCATGGCCTAGCACCAAAGTACATCTCGGACATGTTTAGTGCCAATATAACCATCTCGGACTCTGAGGACCTCAGGGACCGGCCTCCTGCTGGTGCCCAGAGTCAGGACTAAACATGGGGAATGCTGCGTTTCAGTTTTATGCTGCTAAAATCTGGAAAAGTCTTCCTGAGGATGTGAGACAGCGCCGCTACTCTGGCAATGTTCAAATCTAACTCAAAAAAACTGTTTTGTTTGGCTGTGCATATGACTGAAATGCTTTTCTTTGCACTCTTCTCTTTTATGTCTTGAACTATTTGACGGATAGCCTGAAAATGGCCCTTTTTAAATTAAGATTTTGTGATTTCTGTCATGTCTTTGTGATTTTAATGCATTTTTTTCCTGTTGTGTGAAGCACTTCGAATTGCCTTGTGTACGAATTGTGCTCTAACAAATAAACTTGCCTTGCTTGCCTTGCCTAAAGCAGGATTAAAGCAGGACTAAAAACAGGACTAAAGCAGGTCAAAAGCAGGACTAAAGCAGGCCTAAAGCAGGACTAAAGCAGGACTAAAACAGGACTATTTAAAAATAAATGTCATTAGAAACATTTGGCTCAAATGATATTAAAACGTAGTAGCCTACAGTAGCTGTCAAAAAAAAGCTTGCGTTGCATTGAGTTCATAAGAACAAACGCAGCTGTCACTAGGCAACATGCACAGTATCATGCATGTTTTTGGAGTTCTCGAACCTGCAGCAGGTTTTTTTTAAAAAAAATAGCCCAGACTGAGCATTGAAATATATGCAACTTAATGAAATGGACAACGGGCGGAGCTGCGGCGGAGCTGCGGCGGAGCTGCGGCGGAGCTGCGGCGGAGCTGCAGCAAAGCAGCGCTGAGTGCTGCGGATGCGCCGCGGTGAAAAAAAATATATATATATTTTTTTAATTATGGGAAACTGGGCCACTGGCCAGACCACATTGCTCCGGGGTCTGGACCTGGCCCGCGGGCCGCCTATTGGAGACCCCTGCCCTAGCATATATTTAACGCTGCATGAAACAGAACACAAATAGCTTGTGTCCATGAGTCTCAATCATGCCTCATACAGCAGCTACACAAGTACAAAAATGAGTTATTAGTCATGCATTTTAGTAGGTGTTACAATGTCTTAAAATTGTAACGGTTTCATTTGTTGCCATTTACCACATGTTCAACATTTCCTTTCCAGTCTCTGTTCCATTAACTTTGAATTTAATGATGTCCTTTACCTTTCTTTGTCTTGATTAAAGAGTTGCTCCATGTGGCTCATTACTATTAAGTAAAAGTGCAGCGTTACCCAGACATCCCCAGTGGTGACAGTGCAGTCTTGTTTTGTGCTGCTGACGGTGCGTTTGGGTCACAGAGGCAGGAGTTGGACAAATGCTCTCGTCGCCTGGACCTACTGCTTACTCTGCAGCGCGAACAACGTTATGTCGATTACACAAATTACACACAAACACTGCATTGTCCACTGGTGCTGGATTTCAAGCAGAAGCGGGAGATGCATGGAAAAAATTATAATATTGTAATTGTTTTAAAATATTGAGTATATTGTCTATAAAATAAACTATGACAGCAAAATGACAGCAATAAAGTTTAGTGAAATATTTCTGCCCCTTTTGTGGTAAATGTGATGGCCAATATATGTTTTGAACAATACTTCGACATTTACAAGCACATTTGAGCACATTCCTGATTGTTAAAATATAATCTCAAAATTGTAAATGAGAAAATCATATTTAGATATTCATTTTTGTGCACACCCCTATTCTGAAAGACATTATATTTCTTTCCTACTATAGCCACTGAGCTTGCAATCTGAGGGATGCAAAAGTCAGACACCAGTCAGTGTTTATTTGTTGTAAAATAATATAAGAATAAACAAAGATTATTGGCACACCTTGTGTTACTTTCCTAAATTGTTCGTTGGATGGTTTTATTAAAGAACTTTTAAAAACGAAACTAAAAAACATGGCCCATTTGAACAGGTAACACAGCACAAATGAAAGAATAGGGGCTGTTTCATAAAACTTGTTCGGTAAAACCAGCCCGACTTCTCTCTAGACTGCGCATAAAGACAGGAGTTCAAGCTTAGTCCATTTCACCAGTCTCACTCAGCCCAGTCTCACTTAATAAGTACAGTTTTGACGGCCCGTCTGGGCACCTCTATACGACATAATCCTTCTTCCGGTTGTATTAGTAAACACAGGGCTGCCAACCTCGAGAGAAACTAAGTTCTACACAGACCAAAACGTCGTTTTCAGGGCGCCCAGGGAATCGGTGTTGACTTGTTGGTCAAATGCACAACGGACATTTTACACAACAGAATTTACTATAACAGAAATGGCGATACGTGGAAAAAAATAATGGAAAATGGGACATAAAGACACACAACTGTGTTTGGTAAGACACAATCACAGAGGAGGGAAAAAGAGAAAAAGAGAGAGGAGGTGAGGAATTAAACAGGCAAACTTACTCGTACTTACACGTACTACTCTACTACTACAAACTTTATAACAAGTACAACTCTGTACATGAGAGTATTTTATCGTCACAATGCCACAGGCTCAAGGATAAAACACGCACTCAGTAATGTGCTGCTCATGTTTTTATAAATTATCACTGTTCAAATTATCAAATTATGTCAAGCAATTTGAGTTTAAACTAAATGTAATGAGTGCCGCTCGGTGGTGGACTGGATAGCACACGTGCGATCAATGTGAGCAACCTGCAACTTTGTGAGTTCAAGTCCTCCAAGCAAGACAATTTCCCCAGTCTCATCCCCATTTTTCTTCTGTACTGTCCTGCTTAATAAAGCCTATGGGCCAAAAAATCCTTTAAAAAGAAATACAATAAAATAAAACAAAATAAAAAAAGAAAGAATGAAAGGAAGACGCCAATATTGAAAAAGATAAAGAAGCTTATGTGCATATTGTTAATAGGACAACATTTTTGACAAAAATGAACAAGTAGGCTGTTATCTACAGAATAAACCATAATTCTAATTTAACATTTTGTGAATATTAAGTTTCACAAATTAAGTAATAATAATCTAATAATAAAACATGTTTTGTATTATTGATTAAAAAAAAAAAATCCTCTTGAAAGAATTTAATAAAATGGCAATGTTTAGACAGAGTCTGCTCCAGACCGGTCTAAGTTCCCTGTCTAAGTTGCCATAGTGACTGAGTGAGACTTGGAGTGAGCTTTCTGAAACCCAAATGAAAACAAAGTAAGTCCCACTTGGCCATTTGAGTCTAGCTTAGAAAGTAAACGACTTTGATGAAACAGGCCTACGGTGTCAATGCGAATGAAAAGCAGATCATAAAAACAAATGTATTTCCTTCACTGCTTGTTTAGTTACATGATACTAAGCCTAAACCAAAGATTTTTTCCCCATACAATTTAGACAGGTTAAAATAACAGTAATTTTTACCTGAAATCCAAAGATGCTTTAAGTTAAAAAGCACAGACTGCATGAGTCCTTGTGTGCTCCTCTGATTCAATGACCTGGTTGTCATTTTATAGACGTGGGGTCGGGATAAGAGAGTGAGAAGTTCCTATAAACACTGGGATTACTGTTCGCTCACTCTTTGAAACTGATAGTGTGGTTTATGTCCGTGCAGTGTCCTGGGAGCTGGTTGCAGTCACGCACAGGGGCTGAACTCCTGTGGTGAGGTGATTAAATGTTTCGCTGCCCTCCTGACATAACCATGGAAATTTTCTCACAACATAATAGTCGGTCATTTATCACATAACAGCACAGTTTACGACAACAGGTAATGCTAGGGCTGAACCATATTACAAGAGTGATATGCAGTAACATTATATATATATTATATTGAAGGAAATTTGTCTTGGACACAGAACAGAACATGACATAGACACTGGAATATTACAGGAAAAACAAATACAATCTGGCCTGAATTTAGGAGGTTCACTGAATGTGTTTTATACCTGTTCAAGTATCTTTTCTTGTTTTTTGTTGGAACCCTACAGTGGCATCTGAATGGGAGCAGCTCATCGTGCGAGTGTAAGACATGAGAACAGAGTACTAGATAATTATAATAATAATACATTTGATTTAAAAGCGCCTTTCAGAACACCCAAGGACACTGTACAAGAGAATAAAACAGCAGAATAAAACAACAAAATAAAACAACTGAATAAAACAACAGAATAAAACCCACAGTACAGAACTGGATATAGTGTTGGGAGTGACTGAGTTTGGTGTGGTGTTGGAGTGACTGAGTTGTGTGGTGTTGGAGTGACTGAGCTTTGTGGGTGAAGACTGCAGTGTGTGATCGTAGGAGTGAGCTGAGTTTGTGTGTTTGGAGTGACTGAGATTTGTGTGTGTTGGAGTGACTGAGTTGTGTGGTGTTGGAGTGACTGAGTTATGTGGTGTTGGAGTGACTGAAGTTGGTGTGGTGTTGGAGTGACTGAGTTGTGTGGTGTTGGAGTGGACTGATTATGTGGTGTTGGAGTGACTGAGTTATGTGGTGTTTGGAGTGACTGAGTTATGTGAGTAAGGAGGTGACTGAGTTATGTGGCTGTTGGAGTGACTGCGTTTGTAGTGTTGGAGTGACTGAGTTATGTGGTGTTGGAGTGCCTGAGTTGTTGTGGTGTTGGAGTGACTGAAGTATGTGGTGTTCGAGTGACTGAGTTTGTGGTCTAGGAGTGACCTGAGTTATGTGGTTTGGAGTGACTGAGTATGTGGTGTTGGAGTGACTGAGTTTGTATGGGTGTTGGAGTGAACTGAGTTTATGTGGTGTTGGAGTGACTGAGTTATGTGGTGGTTGGAGTGACTGAGTTTATGTGGTGTTGGAAGTGATCTGAGTTATGTGGTGTTGGCAGTGACTGAGTGTGTGGTGTTGGAGTGACTGAGTTATGTGGTTGTGGAGTGACTGAGTTATGTGGTGTTGGAGTGACTGAGTTTGTGTGGTGTGGAGTGACTGAGTTATGTGGTGTAGGAGTGTCTAGTTGTGTGGGTGTGGAGTGACTGCGTTGTGTGGTGTTGGAGTGACTGAGTTGTGTGGTGTGGAGTTGACTGAGTTTGTGTGGTGTTGGAGTGACTTAGTTGTGTGCGTGTTGGAGTGACTGAGTTTGTGGGTGTAGAAGTGTCTGAGTTGTGGGTGTTGGAGTGACGCGTTTTGTAGTGTTGGAGTGACTGAGTATGTGGTGTTGGAGTGACTGAAGTTGTGTGGTGTCTGGAGTGACTGAGTTATGTGCGTGTGGAGTGACTGAGTTGTGTGGTCTAGGAGTGACTGAGTTATTGGTGTTGGACGTGACTGAGTTGTTATCGGCTGTTGGAGTGACTGAGTTATGTGGTGTTGGATGTGACTGAGTTTGATCGAATAGAAGTGGTGTTGGAAGTGACTGAGTTATGTGGTGTTGGCAGTGACTCGAGTTATGTGCGTTGTGTTGGAGTGATGAGTTGTGTGGTTGTGTAGTGACTGAGTTAGTGTGGTGTTTGGAGTGACTGAGTTATAGTCGCGTGTTGGAGTGACTGAGCTTGTGTGTGGTGTTGAGTGACTGAGTTAATGTGCGTGTAGGAGGTGTCTGAGTTGTGTGGTGTTGGAGTGAACTTGCGTTGTGACGTGAGTGAGCTGAGTGTATGTGGTGTAGGAGTGTCTGAGTTGAGTTGGATGCTAGGATTGTCCTGAACAGTGTGAAGATTTGATCTGGAGTTTGAAAAGTGGAAGGGTGTCTATGTTGCGGAGGTCAAGGAGGCGAGAGAGTTTCCAGAGCTGAGGAAGCAGACGGCTGAAGCCCCTCGCCCCCCGTCATTGAAATAAAGACGGGAAAGAGGGGACAGAGACTGCGAGAGAGGATGGAGGACCTGAGGGAGCGAGAGGAGTAGGTGGAGACTGTGGAGGAGGTCAGAGATGTACGTTGGAGCCAGGTTATGGATAGTTTTTGAAAGTATTTAGGATAATTTTGAAAGTTTAATCCGTTGTATTTATGGGCGAGCCAGTGAAAGTTGCTTGAAGTGAATGGGGGTGGATGTGATGGTGGAGGCGTCCTGGTGCTGGATATAATGCGGCTGCCAGAGTTTTGGAGAAGCTGCCAGTTTCTGGAGGGATATTATTGGGGAGACCGAAAGGGGGAAGAGTTACAATAATAATCCGTAAGTATGGCTGTGGTGTGAGGAGTGAGAGAAGGACGGAGACGAGAGATGTTGCGAAGGTGGAAGTAGGCAGAACGAGTGATGTTGTCCTCACCTATTTGATAAATGAATATTGTGATAAAAATTAGTTTGATAAATTCTGGGTTCTCATTTGAGCAGGTATCGAAAGTGGAAAAAATTCAATAAATGTGACAAATCTGGATGCTTCAGAATAGTTTTAAAATGGACAACATTTTTATCAGAACTAGTAAAAGCCTACACTACAATAATGAATAATAGTTAATAGTTATTTTGTGTTGAATATTACATTCCATTGTATATAAAAGGAATGTTTTTGTGGTATCAAAATTAGTATTTAACCTTTCCTTACATTGAAATTTAATTTGAAATGTTTGTAATCGTGACAATAATACATAAACAGAATTTGACCTAAAACAAAAGATACTTAAGACTACACCATGTTGTAAAATTCATTCAATACTCTGTTAGTGTTCTTTTTACTTGATCATTTCAGCCAAACTTTTAGCTTGACAGCAAAAATGGCAGATTACAAAACTGAAATGTCTAGATGTATACAATACAATACACTACAAATACTAGCGTAGAATTACGGGACGAGTTATTATTATGAGTTATTACGAGTTATTACGGGATGTGTGGGTCCTTTGTGTGAGTAACATCCCCAAATAGACTGCCGCTACACAGTTTTATAGCTTTAAACCACTTTTAGAGCACTACAGTCAGACAGATATAACAAATGTTAGAAAATGGCCAAAAGTGATTCATGTTGTGAGAAGACACAGAGGAACAGAAGAGCACAAAAAGCAGAAACAAAGCAGAAAGTGGCTGACCATACACTTTGAGGCTGTGGTCAGCAAACTGCCAGGTGCCTGGTGTGACTGTACATACAATCTATGAAAAGATGGGACCCTGCAAGACATGTCAACTATGTCACTAGAGCGTGCAGGACACGGATCAAACATTAGCTCAGGTCATAAAGGTGCTATTATTACTCATTGTGCAGACAACTCATGATCAGAACAAGTTTAGTCAAGATAAACTGACTCAAAAATATGGCGGCGCTTCATGAATTATTACACATAAATTGCTGAGGGAGGGACGAGCATATTGACCTCTGGAGAGAGATGAAATAGATACATTTAGTGAAAACTCATACATGTCAATATTTTGGTTGGATCAGTATTTTGAGAGACAGTATGGCTGATATCGATACCAATTATTTTGGTTTTGAAATAAAACATGCCCCTCACAGATACTGACTCTGGGGACATGGAACGTCACCTCGCAGGGGGGAAAAGATCCTGAGCTTGTGCGGGAGGTTGAGTAGTACTGACTAGGTATAGTCGGCCTCAACTCCACGTGCAGTTCAGGCTCTGGAACCCATCTCCTCGAGAGGGGCTGGACGCTCCACTTCTCTAGCGTTGCCCGCGTGGAGAGGCAGCGAGCTGGTATGGGCTTGCTTATAGCCCCACAGTTCAGTGTTGAAGTTCACCCCAGTGAACAAGAGGGTTCGGGACAGGTCTCTCACTGTTGTGTCGGCCTACGGGCCGAACAGCAGTGCAGAGTAAACGACTTTCTTGGAGTCCCTGGGAGGGGTATTGGACAGTGCACCGACCGGGGACTCCATTGTCCTACTGGGGGACTTCAACGCTGACACCTGGCAACGACAGTGACACCTGGAGAGGGGTGATCGGGAAGAACGGCCTCCACAATCTGAACCCGAGCAGTGTTCAGTTATTGGACTTCTGTGCTAGTCACGGATTGTCCATAACGAACAGCATGTTCAAGCACAAGGATCTCATCATCATCGTGACACCCCAATGATCGAGGTGTTTTGGGCATGTCCCACCGGGCAGAGGCCCCGGGGAAGACCCAGGACAAGATGCCTCAGGATCACCCCGGAGGAGTTGGAGGAATTGTCTGGGGAGTGGGGGAAATGTGGGAGTCCCTGCTTAGACAGCTGCCCCTGCGACCTGGCCCTGGATAAGCGGAAGAAGATGGATGGATTAAAACATGGTTTAACTCTCCAAGAATTTGGAGAACAAGGACTTAACATTCAAATCTGCTATACATTATACAAATTATGTTATGTCTGAAGTTATGTGACATGGCTCGTGCCTATCTTAGTTGATTCATAGCAGAACATGTGTCCCTCCTCTCCTCATCATGCTGCACATGCCAGAATCAGAATCAAAAGGTGTTCATTGTCAATGAACAAAATTCATAATCATAGGAACTTGTCTCGGCATTAAGGTGCAACATAAAACATTGATCAATAATAAGAAACAATTTAAAATTACTATAGTATAAAATAAAAATAAAAATAGGCATTACTTTGTACACAAGAATTACAGTTAAATTTACAGTTGTAGTGCAGAAAGTGACAGTGAGTGATTTAATAGTTCCAGTTAAAGTGGCAGGCGCCAAGAAGTGTTCATGAGTCCAACGGCAGAGGGAAAGAAACTATTCTTGTGGCGGGAGGTTCTGGTCCGGATGGACCGTAGCCTCCTGCCTGAGGGAGTGGTTCAAATAGAGCCATGTCCAGGGTGAGAAGTAACAGCGGTGATTCAAGCTGCTCGTCCCGGAGCCCTGGAGATGTACAGGTCCTGCAGTCTGCAGCCAATCACCTTCTCTAGCAGAACGCACAATGCGATGTAGGCTGTAGGCAGCTTGGCTTTCCTCAGCTGCCCGCAGGAAGTACATCCTCTGTTGGGCCTTCTTGATGAGGAGCTGATGATGGGCTCCCACTTGAGGTCCTGGCTGATGATGGTGCCGAGGAAGCGGAAGGAGTCCACGGTGTGATGGGGAGTCTGTCCTGACGAAAGGGGGCTGGGGGGCTTGACTTTCCTGACGTACATGATCATCTCTGTCTTCTGGGCGTTGAACTCCAGGTTTTACCGCTGCACCAGGACACCAGCCGAGCCACCGCCCTCCTGTCGACAGACTCAACCCCGTCCGAGATGAGCCCGATGAGGGTGGTGTCGTCCGCAAACTTGATCAATTTTATGGGTTGTGGCCAGAGGTGCAGCAGTTTGTGTACAGGGAGAAGAGCAGAGGAGAAAGTAACACAGCCCTGTGGAACCCCAGGGCTGATAGTCCGAGTGTCTGAGACATTCTTCCCTAGCCGCACGAACTGCCTCCGATCCGTCAGGAAGTCAGTGATCCACCTGCAGGTGGAGTCAGGCAGGTTGAGTTGGGAGAGCTTGTCCTGGAACAGAGCAGGGAGGATGGTGTTGAATGCAGAGCTGAAGTCCACAAACAGGATCCTGGCATAGGTTCCCGGGAGTCTAGATGCTGCAAGAGGAAGTGGAGTGGCAGGTTGATGGCGTTGTCTACAGACCTGTTGGCTCTGTAGGCGAACTGCAGGGGTCCAGCAGGGAGGAGGTGAAGGACTTGAGGTGGGGCAAGACCAGGCGCTCAAATGAATTCATGACTACAGCCGTCAGTGCCACTGGCCTGTAGTCATTAAGTCCAGTGATCCGGGGCTTCTTGGGGACAGGGACAATGATGGCAGACTTGAAGCAGGCTGGGACGTGGCATGACCCCAGGGAGGTGTTAAAAATGTCTGTGAAGACAGGGGTCAGCTCTCCTGCGCAGTGTCTTAATGTGGCGGGAGAAACACAGTCTAGTCCAGCAGCTTTTCAGTTGTTGGATTTCCGAAATAGCCTGTTTACATCCTGTTCCTGAACTGAGAAAATGGTGGGGGAGGTGGAGGGGGGGCAGGGTTGGGTTGGCAGAGGTGGCCACCGTGGGGGAGAGGGTGGTCACATCAAACCAGGAGTAGACGGTGTTAAGTTGCTCAGCCAGTTTTCGATTGTATGCAGCAGGAGGGGCTCGGGACTTATGATTGGTGAGAAGCCGGAGCCCACGCCACACGGAGGCGGGGTTGTTGTCAGAGAACTGCTGCTTCCAGAACTGCTGCTTCCAGAGCCTTTTAAGAGTTTGAGCTAGCTTTTTGTTATGGTCTTGTTTATTCCCTTTAAGTGAGTGTCATGTTTAATACAAGGACCAGACAGTGACGCAACACCAGCTCTGAGGCTTTGAAGGCTGGAGACGAGGTTCTGGCTTATCAAGTGAGCCAAAACTGTCGCCAAATTTAAGAAATAATGTGTGTGTGTGTGTGTGTGTGTGTGAAGAGGGGGGGTAAAGGATCAATCTGCACAGTCCTAGTAATAATCTAGTCTTATTAGCAGTAAATTCTACCTTCAAAGTTTGTGTGTTTTGCGTAAAAACACTTTTTCTTTCTTTACTATTGATTTTTTAAACATAAAACAAACAAAACAAACATAAAACAAACAAAGAAAAAAACTTTTCATGTTGTGGAGAGAGGGGGAGGCGTTCTACTACAGACGCCTGTGGGTCATCCAGACCCGAGGATAGCACGAGGGCTATGTTATGTCATGTAGCTAATACAGGGTTAAACATAGGCAATATACAGTCATTTCTGAATGTTGTGCTATTGATTACAGACATAAAATAAAACTTATTGTCACTGATGTATTTCAAGCAAACTTCACCAAGCCATCTTTTGGCTAAATGGCTCTGATTCAATCTGCTAACCCACACTAAAGTCATTATTGTCAGATGCCTGTTGTTTAATTGAGTGGATGCAGAGTAACTGAAGCAGCTTGCCTTTTGTTAAAGTATCTCTAACCACATTGTGTTGTCATTTAGGCCCCTGTTTTCACGTTCAGTAATAAACCACATGCACGTCCGTTGAGTTTTAGCATGATTTATGACTGTTGTCCGTCACACCCCTAAAAGTGGCTTATACAGCGTGAAAAACCTTGCTCTTTGTCGACTGCATCAAAACAAACAGGCTGCGGCCATGACTTTGTATTAGGCAGCTTGAAGCTCGGGGGGATTTTCTGAGATAGTGGAATATGTGCAAAAGGTGACCAGGGTGAGGCCAACCTTCCCCGGGCTGACAGCTATAATTAATGGCACAGTGTCACCCACATACACTCCAGCATTTCCAAATGCAGCGTCCACTGAGAAAGAGCTGCATGTGGAAATTGAAAAGTACATTGGGTTGGGTGGTGCTGTGTCCACTCACCTTTGGATACTGTTGCACCGGGATGAGGACTCTTTCGGAGAGCTTGATGTTTTTATTGCTGATGATATCAAGGTATTTCTTTATGTCGCCATCTTTTCTGAAATCTTCACCATCGCACTTTTCAATTTCTGCAAATATAAGAAAACAGATGTTTGTAACTGGAGTCCAGGTTTTCTTTTCAGCTTGTATCTTTGCAAAGGAAGACGCATTTTAGACAAGCTGAAGAATCTGAATTGTTTATTGCAACTAAATAGCATAAATGGTTTGTCGGCGAATAGTTCAATAGCAACAGTAGTTATTTATGGAAAGTGTGACAAGACAGCACAGGTTTTAATATTAATAATTCCTTGTATTGATTGTGTTACAAAAGTAACACAAGATAGGAAAAGACAGTTAAATATTGGATAATAATAATAATAATAATAATAATAATAATAATAATAATAATAATAATAATAAACAGATGTATTAAAAATGTCCTCCAGCTATACTTGAATTAATTAAAAATTAATGAATATGATTTTCAACAAGACAGACCAGTCCAACAGTCCAATTTATTCCTCCAAAATTTAAACTTTCCTCCAAACTACATGCTTGTACAGACAGGCCACTCGCATTAAAATGTTATGAATTGAACAGCTCTATTTTGTCAAAATGTCAACAAGGACTGAGCTTGAGGTGTTGGAAACTAGTAACATGATTGGTAAGAAAAGTGGTATCCCGGCTCGATGTATCTTCCCACGTTTAAATTGCAATGTTATCCAATGGCTGAGATATTTTACAGTGTAACCTCATGATGCAGTAACACTAATCAAAACAACAGTCCCAGTCAATCCGCCCCAGCTCACTTCACTGTGAACGGCCCTCTCAAGAGCTGTTACCAGTCACTGCTCCTGGATAAATGAATGTGATCTGCAAGTGCAAACACTGCACAGAGATGTCAGTCAGATTACCATTTGAAGGGGCAAAGTCATCTGGGACACGTATTCATAATATTTGCTGCTAATTGGTTTCAGTTAAAATGCAGGGAAGCTAATTTGTATAATGGGAAAACCTTGTGTAAATGCTTGCATGCATGGCCCCGAGTGCACATAAAAAAAATAGATGTCCAGTGGAAATTATACATTAAGTGGCAAGCAAGAACAACAGAGCTAAACAGAAATGCAACTTTAGTGTCTATAAATAAGATAATTCACCCGAGGGAAGCTTGCCTTGTTATCACTAATTAGCACCTGAAAAAGGCAAAAGAAGAAAGTCCTTATTTTTCTGACTTAATGATGAACTATTCAGGAGTCAGCTGTTTTTTGGCACAGACAAAAAATAAGGTTTAGAATGTTGCTTGAATTCTGTGAAAACACCTAAATTGTAGTTGATGAAATTCGGTGAAAGTGTCACATTGCGTTGCTATATGTGTTGCATCATTGTGGTATTGTGGCATTCCTGCTTTTATTGTTACAGGACCAGTAAATAACACGGTCGCATTTTCTGTTAGAATGACACAAGGAAGACATGTTTAAGTATTTGCAGTAGTGGAAGGTAACGAAATACAAAAGAAGTACATTTGGAAGCAGATATCTCTACTTTTTACTCCACAAAATTTAAAAAAAAGGACAGAACAGTAAAAAGTACTTTCCATACGGTTTATTTATTTATTTATTTTTTGAGCACATTCATGGTGCTCAAAAGAATAATTCAAAAGAAATGCTTCCTTAAATCGTAATGGAGGTTTAAGATTCAACCTTTCAGTTGTTTATAAGGGTTTGCTGAAATCCTGGAGACGCCCGAGGCATTCTGATTAGGGCTGCAGCTATCGATTATTTTAGTAATCGAGTAATCTATCGATTCTTTTCTTTGATTAATCGAGTAATCGGTTAATTTTTTTGTACATTCAGTAAACAATTTAAACACATATTAAATCATTTTTTAGATAAACGTTATAGATCATAGTAATAAACAAATACAAAATAAGGAATTTCTGCTTAAAATAACACATTTTATTCTTAATTTCATATAAATTTGTCCCCAAAACAGCAACATTTCACTTCAGTCCAAACTGTTCTGTTTGTATATAAAGAATATATATAAAGGACTTAATTAACTTGTCATAGACTGTAAACAGTTACAGTGGCTCTGTCACATCACTTAAAATAAGACATTTGTTAAACGTTATGTTGGGTGGGACCGGTGGTCCTGGCGTTTTGAGCATTTTGCGTTTTGCCGTTTGGCTCCGCGTTTCGGACTTTTTGTTTCACAACAGATTATCTCTAACATAACCGGTCCTCCGCGCTGTTTCCATGTGCATTGGCTGTTTAAAAGTACGACTGTGACTGGAAAGCAGAGTTGTTGAGTGGGGAGCGCCGGGGCGCGGGGGTCCGCGGTTGCATGTCGGGGCTGGGGTGGGCGGAGCTAGATGCGGTGTGAGAGTTGCAGCTCGGGATTATTAATAGATCCATGGCTCTTTCACTCATCAAAACTCTTCCCAGTCGCACTCGTGAGTTTCAAACGCGCCGCTCTCTTCCTGTTGCGCCTTCGTCAGAAGCCGAACAAGCTCCGTGTGAAACAAAAGCGCTACAAGTTCCGTGCGCTCCGCCGCGCCACAGATTCACGTGTTTTTGCTTAAATATGTAAATTAAACGAATCCTCGAAGCAATATAATAATAATCGAAGCTTTTTTGTAATCGAATTATTCGATTTATTCGAGTAATCGTTGCAGCTCTAATTCTGATGCTAATCAGGTACTCAGTGAGGGTACAATAGGCCCATCTCAGTAGTTTCAAAGGCCCATTATCAGGAGGTCCCGCCCTGTGGGCAGGGCTTTCACAGAGTAGGATATAAACCGGAGTTCTCGGACTTGTTTCACAGATTGAGAGTTACAATCCATAAAGTTAAACTGTCTATGTTGCAAAATTGATTGTTTTGTTGATGGAAATTCAAGGGCAGATGATCTAAAGTCCTCTTGGCGATGATCAAAATCTCTTTCACCTAAATACAGGCCTCAACTGTCAAACTGTAAATTACAATGTCCCGTCAGCTTATAAATGAGTCACTTGTACTTGACACAATATCTCTGATTAAATCTGATTGTGTGCGGAGGACAAGTTCAACTTGAGCCCACTCGCTGACTTCGAGGCAGTTTGTTTCAGTGAAGCAGCAAAGACTCTGCAAAATGAGCTCTCACACACAGTGAAGAGCAAACACTCAACTGCGAAATGCTTTTGTTGCTAAAACTATAGCCTCAGGGAAACTATAAACATGTTTTAAGATAGGAGAGTGGCTTAAGAGGAATAACAAGCCTTGAATAAATACATTAATTCATAGATATATATATAATATGAAAATAGACAACATTCATGTTTATTAGTGCAACTATGGGGAATAAACTTGGTGCAAAAAACAAAAAAGTCAGAGACCTCGCACTCACCTCATTCTCTTATTGTAACTTCAATCACGACACAGAAGTTAAAATTATTTTCCAAACTCAAACACAACCTGAACTAAAATGTTTTAAATACTTGTTAAAACATAATAATTCTGGAACAAGCGTTGTATCTTGTGAAGGTAAAATTACTGCCAAACCTTGTACTATCTATTGAGATAACTACAAAGAGCAAAAATACACAAATAATCATGATTTATTCTTTTATAGAGATTTTAAATTCACAAAAATTAAACCTTGACAATTTAAATTAAATCCACAATGACTGAGATAACTTTCAAACAAAATTACAAACCAAACATAGCACGATCATAGACAATAACACTACTATACTTTTTAGATTAATTATTTTTCAGTATAATTAAAGCTTAGCTTTATTTCAGAAACAAAAGGGGTCAAAAATTAAAAGAAGGTAAAAATTGTAAAGGGAGTTTCTGAAATTCTCACATATATTACATTAAAAAAAAATATTCTATGACATTTTAGTGTTTTTACAGGAGAACACCAATAATACTCCTGCCAAAGTGCATTATGGGAAAATCCTTCATTCACTTGCAGCACACAGCCCGCTATTGAACCCAGAAGTGGCTTGTCTTCTTGTGAGCAAGGAGAGAGAGCGAACTAAGGACATGAAAAGGGCAAGAAAAGTGGAAAATGTGCTTACAAAACCAAAGTCGAGACGGGCATTCAAACAAGCGTCGTCACTGTTAAATATGGGCTGCAAAGGAAAATGGCAGCTACAGATCAGAAGCATTGAAGGTCAGTAGTGACAAGCCTTGTTGTAGATTAAATAAATCTCATTTGGGGCAAAGTGAATGAGTAAAACACTTAGGTGCTCCTGATCAGTCTGTAGGACTTTGTCAAAATGAGTTTCCGTCTACAAGAACAAGTGAATCTGATTTGTTTTTGTCTGTCCTGAACTGTGAAGCATTTTTGACCATTATCATTATCTGTATTACTTTGAAAAGATCATGTCTTTACCATGACTTTAGGTAATTAATGAAAAGCAAAAAAAGCTGTGTCCAAAGAGGAAGGCAGCCATTGGTTATGTCAGGGGTGTCCAAACTCTGGCCCGGGGGCCAAATGCGGCCCTCAGACCAATTTTTGTCGGGCCTCAGGCTTGACCCAAACAACAAAAAGTAGTACTTTTTACTGTAAAAAGATTTTTATGTTATTTCAACCTAATATTAATCTTCCAAGTCTTATTAAAGGTGTTGAGGCTCATCAAAACTAAGTCAAATGCAAAATTTTGACTAATTCACTTCATTGTCGGGTTGTCTGTGGCCCTCTGCTCCGTACAAGTTTCAAACTGTGAAAAAAGTTTGGACACCCCAGGGTTAGGTGTTCGAAGTAAACCTACAGATATGCCCAAATAGGGAGTTTTGACATCTGGGCGAGGATGCACAAATCACTGTCGATGCACTCTGTAAAACATATTCTGTCAGGAAAAAAAGGCTGTGCTGGTGATTCTTGAATTAATATACCAACTTTCTCTGGAAGATTTTGCTCCTGGATATGTTTAAAATGTTTACAGTGCACTCAATACGGATTTAAAACATAGATGGCAAAACTCACACTTAACTGTTATCTAGACCTTTCTCAGGTGGTAGTACACGAGCTTGATCAGGTTGTAGTATTTCTAAATTTAGATTTAAATTAACTTAACCACATGTTGTTCTTCTTTGGGTTATTCTATGTTTGAAACTAGTATAGCAATTGTGTAGTAACATTTTAGATTTTGTTCAACCCATATTTTAGACCTAGAATAGTCCTGTAATAAACCTATTTTAGATCTGGTGGTACACAAAAAGTCAAATATTTTCGTTGGGGTTCTTTGTGGAAAAATATATATATATATATATTAGGGGCTGCAGCTATCGATTATTTTAGTAATCGAGTAATCTATCGATTCTTTTCTTCGATTAATCGAGTAATCGTTAATTTTTTGTACATTCAGTAAACCATTTAAACACATTTAAAATCAGTTTTTAGATAACCGTTATAGTTCATAGTAACAAACAAATACAAAATAAGTAATTTCTGCTTAAAATAAAAAAAAAAATTCTTAATTTCATATAAATTTGTCCCCAAAACAGCAACATTTTCACTTCAGTCCAAACTGTTCTGTTTGTATATAAAGAATATATATAAAGGACTTCATTAACTTGTCATAGACTGTAAACAGTTACAGTGGCTCTGTCACATCACTTAAAATAAGAACATTTGTTAAACGTTATGTTGGGGTGGGCCGGTGGCTCTGGCGTTTTGAGCATTTTGCGCATTTTGCGTTTTCGTTTTTGGCTCCGTGTGACTTTGGCTCCGCGTCTCGACTTTCTGATCACAACAGATTATTCTAAACATAATCGCGGTCCTCCGCTGTTTCCATGTGCATTGGCTGTTTAAAAGTGCGACTGTGACTGGGAAGCAGAGTTTTTTGAGTGGGGAGCGCGGGGTCCGCGGTGGTGTGTCAGGGCTGGGGTGGGCGGAGCTAGATGCGGTGTTTAGAGTTGCAGCTCGGGATTATTATAATAGATCCATGGCTCTTTCACTCATCTAAACTCTTTCAACGCGCCCGCTCTCTTCCTGTCGCGCCTTCGTCAGAGCGGAACAAGCTCCGTGTGAAAAAAAGCGCCACAAGTCGTTCCGTGCGCGTCCGCACGCACAGATTCACGGTGTTTTTTTAATTAAATATGTAAATTAAACGAATCATCGAAGCAATAAAATTAATAATCGAAGCTTTTTTGTTACGAATTATTCGATTTACTCGAGTAATGTTGCAGCCCTATAATATAATATATATATTATATATATATATAATATATTATATATATATATATATATATATTATATATATCTTCTTCCCAAAGACTTCAGAATCCATCCGATACACCAATTGATTACAAGAAAGCAGATGACTCAATGCTACACACTGGAGATGTACAACATCAACAAGACTCTAAAAGCCTTCATAGCAAACTCAATGAGGCGTGGAAAACCACCCTGGAGGCCACTGGTATGCCTCAAGCACTGATTAAAGTCAACAATGGCATGTTTATTTATATCAATATAAATATAAATATAAATATAAATATAAATATAAATATAAATATAAATATAAATATACATGTCATTGTTGACTTAAGGTAGAAATAAATATATGTATTATTACTGAATAGAGCTGAAATCACCAAAAGGGAATGCCCTAATCCACTACTTTCTTTATAGTATTTCTTTATCTGCAAGGTCATAGCTGCAACAATAGCCCACTGAAATAACCTGTTGTAGCAGCCAACTTATTATTCAGAAACACATTTCACAAACTTCTGTAGCTGTCAGTTTTACATTCTTCAACTTTATTTTATGTGTTTCGTATCAGTAACATTTAGTCAGATGTGAAATATATAAACGCTTCCTTCATTTGAATTACTCCACCCAGAAAAATGTGAATCTACAATCATTCAAGCAGAACAAATCGGTCTAATTACATTTCAATACTTGATTTCTGGTCATAATGCCATGGGAGTGAACCTGGTGCGAGAACAAGACATGCAATTAACCGATGAAAGAAAAGCGCTCAGGGAAAAGAGTATAGCACTTTCAGACCCCATGTTGTTTGAATGTGTTTTCCGTCTAACAGTGGTAAAGGAAATTGAGTTCCGTTGTTTTTAAATTGCTATAATAAAAATGTATTACCTTAGACGACTCAAATACAACAAGATTGTGTAATAAATAACGCTTTTTTATCAAAATTGGTTCATTCTCTCTGATGCTGTGACATTTTCAGGTACATTTTTGGAACACTTGCCATCCTGCGTGCCGTCAATAAAAGAACGTGAATACAACTACCGCTATATCTATTTCAACAAACTCTTTTATTACAAATATTACAATATGTGTATAAAGTCTTGCCTCTTTTCATTGATTTTGCTTGCACTATTTCTTGATACAGAATTATTATTTTGTTTATAATTATATACTGGATACAAGCTCTTTGATCCAAATTATTCAGTTAGTTATTTGGTTCATCGATAATTGACAGAATATAATGTAATGTAAGAACTAAAAAAAAAAGCTAAGTCATTTAAATTCAATCTATACTATAATAATCTGAATGTAAGAAGTGCTTATATCTGGCTGTTTATGTTACCTTAACTTTTAATTTATCATTCAGAAAGTAGGATTTCATAAACCTGCTCACAATTTAATAGACAATTTTGATAAGAGAAAATTATGTATTTCAGTGTTGTTTGGTCATGGTGGCAACAGTTGTGAATAATTGTTAAACCATGATGTTTCTTCTCACAATAACCATGAAATGTGATATTGTGACTTCTCTGTTGGAACATTTATGTTGCCTGTGATGTGGAAGTATGATATAGATCTTGAAACTGGTGCAAAAAGAGGAAATACATAAATTGACATAAATATGTATTTTTCATATTTGCAGCTGCTGCTGAGTGAAGGCCTAATCTGTGTTTACATGTAATTATGGCCATGTTTGATGGAAACAGCTCAATATCCCACATCAAACCAAAGCCCCTTCATTTGCTCAAGTTGTAGATTAAAATATTGGTTGATAGTTTTTGCTGTTATCAATCTATAGTGTGTCATTAAGATTCAGTTCACTGATAATAACTTTTGCCAGAGTCTTATAAATAAGTGTACTGGTACCAAAACTAGATTCTATATTTAGTGTCTTTATAGATTAGGTCACTAGAATATAATTTCTATCCCATTCCAAAATAAATGAAATAAATAAGACATTACTGGAGAATCAGCTGTTAAGATATCCATATACTCAACATTAAACTAGTGACAAAGTTTTGATAGGGTTAGTTTTGAAAAAACACATAAATAGCCAATTGTACCTTTGCTTACTAGTTTTAGAATGCTCTTGATCTATATTGTAACTAGCTATAGACCGCATGGAGATATATTGCATTCTAATGTTTTAATAAAAAGGAGCTTTTGTTTATTATCATGGTGGTATTGTATAAGGTTGAAATGCCCTTAGTAGTAGCCTATGTAAGTATCCCTATGCTTTGGTATCGTATTTCTGTTTAGACTTCTCTGTCCCAAACATTTATATACAGAGAAAGTTAATTGGATTTGCAATAAAATGTAATATCTGCTGTTGTGGCTTCTCCCCATGCACTTTTTTTCAGTTTCTTAAAGTGCTATTGACCTTGAAATTTAATCTGATTCGACCTGTGTCCTCATTGTAAGTCGTTCCTGATAAGAGCACACAGGGCACAGAGCTGAAAAGGTAATGCAGCTTCTCATTTTGGGGCAATGTAATTTTGGTGTCCTTTTGATAGCCTGTACATGGGGAGATATTTATCTATTGCTACAAGGTGTGCCATTGCGGGATACAAAGTGTAAATAAATTCCCTGAAAAGTGATCAACAATTTATAAACATGAGACTACAGCGGCAGAATGCAATGGACACATCATTCATGTTTACTATATTGAGGTGCCCGAATCTATCACTTTGTGTAGGACATTTATTATGCACACACTAAGTAGCTGTTAATATATTTAACATAGCCAGTATTAAATAATACAATGATTTTCAAAAATGGCTACAATTGGAGTAAAACAATATTATAAAAAAACTAGGGCTGCACTGATACCAATACCAATTCCCTTCCGATACTGATCCGATGCTCCAATTATCAGGAATTTTTAGACTGCAAATGTATTTTTACAACTTAAGCCTAGTAACTACTGACATATAACCCTTCATTTTATAGCTGAGAACCTGCAGTACTCAGTCAATTGAGTTTATTTTACAATGTTTTGTTGTTGTAAAGTCTCTGTAATAGGTGTTCTTTTAGGAAGTAAAATCAGTTGACAATGGGTATCGGCAAATAGTAAAAGCTCAACCAGTAAAAGCAATTCTAGCCTAGTAACGTTGACCTTTTTTAAATCCCAAGTATTTTTCTCTGTTTTTCTCCATGACTCTATTGGTGTTGGCGAGCTGCTGTTTGAGCTGCACATTGTTCTATACTGCAGTATTTTAATGATATCCTTGTGTGCCTTGATTTGCTCTTCCAGCTGGTTCTCTTTCTTTTGGAGAGTAACATTGGCCTTTTTCAACTCCAAGTTTTTGTCTTTGGTAAGTCTTTCCTGAGTCTTTAGCTTTCAGGTGTAATGACTTGGTGATTTGGACCTGATTTTCAAGCTTGGCCGTCACTCGCTTCAGCTGCTCACGGAGGTCCTTGACCAGAGCGCTCTCCTCCAGGGGAGCAAGTGGCTGGAACAGGGTGTTTTCCTCTGAGAGAGGCTCGACCAGACAGCTTTCCTCTGACTGTGAGGGGGTCTGGATGGTGGGAGACACCAGCTGGGTCTCCTTAACCTCGGGCTCTTGAAAGCCCCCCTGTCTCTTGAACAGTCATAGGTACACATCAAGCGTGAGAGACAGAATGTAAAAAAAAACATCCAGGAAATCACACTGGATGATTTTTAAACCATTTATTTGTGAAAATGAGTGGGCAATAAGTTTTAGGCAGTCAGCAAAAGTTACTTTTAATACTTTGTAATGTAGCCTTGGTTTCAATGACAGAGGTCAAACGGTACAGGAATACCACACTTAAGTTGGTATTTTGGCCCACTCCTCTGCACAGATCTTCTCTAGAGCTGTGATGTTTGTGGGCTGTCGCTTGGCAACACGTAGTTTCAAATCCCTCCACAGGTTTTCGATTGGGCTGCAGTCTGGAGACTGGCTAGGCCACTCCAGAACCTTCAAATGCTTTTTACGGAGCCACTCTTTGGTTTTCCTGGCTGTGTGCTTTGGATCGTTATCATGCTGGAAGACCCAGCCACGTTTCATCTTCAATTCTCTGAGGGAAGGAGGTTTTGCCCAAAATGTCACAATACATGGCCCCATTCATCTTGCCATTGATACGGACCATTCTTCCTGTCCCTTTGGCAGAAAAGCATCCCCAAAGCATGATGATGTTTCCACCCTCATGCTTCACCGTGGGTATGGTGTTCTTGGGATGCAACTCAGCATTCTTCTTCCTCCAAACATGGCGAGTGGTGTTTAAACCAAACAGTTCCATTTTGGTCTCATCTGACCACATCACATTCTCCCAATCCTCCTCTGGATTGTCCAGATGGTCTTCTGTGTAGTAGGGGAACCTTTCGGGCAATGCAGGATTTCACCTCATGACGACGTAGTGTGTTACTTATTGTCATCTTTGGGACGGTGGTCCCAGCTGTCTTCAAATCATTGACCGGTTCCCGACGTGTAGTTCTGGGCCGATTCCTCACACTGTTCTCAGGATCATTTGAACCCCATGAGGTGAGATCTTGCATGGAGCCCCACTCCGAGGGAGATCATCAGTGATGTAATACGTCTTCCATTTTCTAATAATGTTTCCAAGTGTTGCGTAAACGCGCGCTTCATTCTGACCTACCCTACTGTTCATCCCATCGCAACTGGCTTCCATAGTGATTAACTGTTTCAACTGTGTGATGCCTCATGTTCTTTACACAGTGTTGAACTCGCTGCAACGTCATGATATGCCCAGTTTGTGACACGATCGCACATCTGAGACGTTTTTGTGCTCTGCAAGTCAAACAGAGTTTCTAATAATCTCTGTGTTTTGGGAAGTCCATCTCATCTGCGGGTACAGTTATTAGTACATAATGTGCAGTACCTTGGATCTGGATACATGTTTGACAAACAGACATGCGAGCTGTGCATGCGTGTGATTTTTCATGACATTGCGTTTCTGACTTTTTGCTCAAAACAGAGTAGCGCATTCGCTCTAGCTATGTTCCTGGCATAGTGTCGGACGCCCGGGCCAGAAATTCAATTGGTACACAGCATAGTAGAAGCCTAGCAGCGTATCCACTAGTACGCGACGAGCAGAGTATCACAGAAGGAGCTTTTGTTTCTAGCTGCCCCAATACTTATTAGCCACCATGTGTTACAACCGAGAGTAAACATTGTGTCTACAGACAAATCTTCACCAAACAGCTAGTATCAGACATCCTGGCTCTCTCCCGGAGGATCTCTTCCGTTTCTTTCTAACATCTCTAGTTCACATCTACCAAGCAACACACTAACGACGCATTAGCATGCTGAGTAGAGACTATCCTAATGATTCTATTGTAGAAAATTAAAAAACACTCTCTATCAGTGCCATATGATTCATATATGATAATTATAGTACGATGATCAACCTTCACTATTTATTAAGCCTGCGCCAATTACTTATTTTAGGCAACAATGACTGTCCAAATGAATAAACTATACACTCGCGCCGGCTGCCACAGAGGTTTTAACGTTCTCAAGCATGGACAAGATTTTGGTTAGATGGAAAGTTACAAAAACCCTACGAATTCGACGTCTACTCACATAGAAGTTGCGTTTCTTATCTACCAAATCATGCCTACCCATTGCCGCTCAACGACTGTACCATGTATGTGCAAAACTACCTGCAAATACGGCACAGGCAAGGAGCTTGTCAACAAACGTTTAGTATATTAATCAGAGTGATCACAGAGGGTCCTAGCTGGGCGCTTCTGTCGTAGTGAAGTATTGCCAGAGCCGAAACCAAACCTTGTTCTTGTTCTCGCAGCCTTATAGGTAAACAAACAAACTTATTGCTTCTTATGAAGTATGAGTTGGCCTTTAAAGCTCTTTGCGCTGTGTTGGACCTGGTACTGCGCGATCTGGACCAGACTAACCAGACCAGACTGGACCTGCAGACTCATGTGTTCAGCTTTGAGAGGAAAATTTTGAATAAATCCTCACTGTCACATCACATTCACCCACCAACTTTGTCCCAGAGTCCAACACGAGATCCGCACATAAGATGAGACTGAGCTGACCACAGTGTGTTCGCTCCCTCCGGACCGTAGCATCGCAGTGGCACAAGCCCATCTTGAGAACATACTCCGCGTGGTGCAAAACAAATAAAGGTGAATTAAATAAAGAAATATCGCTCCGAGAATGCATTTCAATATTTTATTTTATTTCTTTATTTTATTTTTTCAATTTTGGGAACTCATTGAAAAACGGGAAATCAGCCCGTTTTATGGCTCACTTCTTTCATTGCCTGTAAATGAGGCCATGACAAACATCTCCCACACAGGCGGTGCTTTTGAGTGCCACAGTTCTCAGTCATTGGTTCAAATGCTATCACCATATATGGACTGGCACCATCCCACTCCAGCCTCCAGCGGCCAAGTCAAGCCTCTTTATGCCAGCGCTAAGGTCGGCAAGGTAGCAAAATAGCGCCCCCCTGGAAAAGGCTCACGTTAACGCTTCCTCCGGGGGCAAAATATGGCCCCCATTCTTACTGTGAGCAGGGTCTCCTCCACAAGAAAAGTAACTTAGCCTACAACGCCTTTAAGCAAATAGTCAAAATTTCATTGAAAAAGTAGTTATCTGACAGAAATAATATGCTGCAGGAATTGAATATCTTTGCAATCATTCTAGCTTAGATGACTGGCAAATTCACAGAGCTCTTTGGGTAAACACTGAGGTAAACCATATTACTATACCGTGTCTATTGTATATGCATCTTCCTATTCCATCCACTATGATTTAAACAAGTCCCACTGTTTCCTCTCTCTCAAATCTCAGAGCCATCTTTTATTCAGTTTATTCAGACGCCCGTACATTATTCAAATTTCCTGCAAATGTGTTTGCATTTCATCTGCGCCGACAAAATCCAAGTGAAAAAGAGCTGACTTGAGACTTGTGACTTTGTAACAATATTACAAATACAAAGCTGGTGCATTGTGTTCAGAAACAGCGCCAAAATGTCCATCTCATTGCTGACTGTAAATGGTATCATAGCTGGTCTTTGCCAAACCTGCATAAGACTCCTAACTAACTAAGACTAAGACTGCCTGTGTGTCCATCACATGCCTGCGTTTGTCTCCTCTCTCTTTCCTTTCTTCCCGCGTGTTACAGGAGTCCCACTGCTTATTGTGAAGAGGTGGAGCTGCATTGTCGATTAGTTTCACTGGGATCCATGTATTTAAAAGTCTCTAGTTCTATATTGCTTGCAACTGTTCTGGTGAGGAGAACACCACATGCTTCATTATTATGTGTTATTGGTCTGCCTAGAAGGTTCCACAGAATTAAAATAAAGTTATGTTTTATAGCTTAACCTGTGTAACTTGACCTGGTGGTGTCATCTGCTTGTCTTTATGGAGAATAGGTTTAATGCCATAATATGCAACATTCCTGTAGTAAGCAGCAAGCAGTAATCTGAACAATTTGATTTTTGAAAAAAACATGAAGAGGGAAGTGCTTTGTGCCTTTGTGAAAGATGTCTGTAGTTTTCTTTCAACGGGATTGAACCAAAGTTAGATTTTTCTGCTGGTTTTGATTTTTCTGATACTTTGCCCAATCAGCTTGAAGTACAGAGTTTTACTCCTTTTACAATTGCTTTCAGTGAATCAATCCGGTGTTTGCCAGGTTAATCATTTTATATGGAATTGCTGCTTTTTTGCTGCTGTGAGCAGATTTGCTGCTAGCAAGCAAAAATAAATTCAAAACTAAATGTAAGTTTTGGTACTAAAAATAAACATTTTTTTTCTAACATAATGCAGTGTTGTGTAAAATTGAATATCCATTTCAATGTTAGATACAATCGCGCTTGAAGTAACTAATGAAAGTTTTGGATATTGTCACGTAGTCATGCGTGGAGAAAAAGAAAAAAGAAACAGAATGTCCAAAATCCTATGAGAGATATTATTCACTGTGTGTTTTCCAACCTTAAATAATACACACTTCACCATCATTTGAATACCACATGAGAAATGACGAGCCTGCACTGCCACAGATCTACTGTGTTTACATTAAGCACAAGGAGGATAATAGTGGATTATGTGTGTGATTAATCCTAAAACATGTGCCGGCACTTAATCTTACTGTCCATTGATACGCGTGCCTCGGCATTATCCATGAGGATGACAACATGGAAACAACTATGGATATTATTCCAGAGTCACCCATGGGAGTCTGTGTACTGGATTTTTTTGTGAAGGGACACTGTGCACCCCACATGAAGTTAATTAAACTAATTCTAGAGATGTCACTGACTTGGCAGCTGGAGAAGGAGATAATTACTTGTACAACAGTTTAAAATGTGTGCAGTTCAGTTTTTACATTATGTTGGCCGTCACATGGGTGGACAATAGCAGTCATTGAGTAGAATACTTCGTCATGGCTTTCAACCCCTTGTTTATCTGCAACATTTGAAAGATTTTGACCAATACAAAAATATTATATTTTATTTTTTGAATTGTTAATTACAATGGCAACGCCCAAACCCATGAATAGCATCTGCATCTCAGCCAGAAGGTTGTAGGTTATATTTATCCTCATTGGGTTATGGCTGGGTCTGCTTCTTGCCACTCTAAAAACATGTGCAAGTTATATTAGTCGAAGTAAAAATCCCCTAAAAATGACTGTGAGATGTTCCTTTGTAAAATAAACGAGGTCAATCTCTTCATTCTCACAATTTAATCCCATCAAAACAAAAACCATTCTCATCTTTACTTCTCAAACTAAATTCTGAGGGAGAAAAAGTTAAAGTTATGAATGTTTAGGAAGCAACATTGTACTTTATTTCAATGGTGCCGCAGGATTAATACCTAATACATTTTGCACCCAGATGTCACCCAGAATTGACTTAATTTGCTGAATAAAGACTGTTGATATTCGGCATAGACCAGGGGTCCCTGTAAGTATAAAAGCTTAAGTGCATGTCACGGCAGCACTGGATAAATTGGACACTGTGTCGAGCTTCAGACAGTCAACCAGGTGACAGAAACAGTGTAACAGCAGGTAAAGACTGTTATCCCAAATATCTGAGAGTGCATTCATATCCAGCTGCAATGAAATTGTTGCATATTTAGCTGCTGCATTCTTTAATGGGACATTGTGGGTTTGTGGGTGCTGCTGATGTTGCACTAGCTGACCTTGGGGGGCACTGGGTTAGGTATAGGAAAATCACAATGGGACTTGACCTTTTTGGACTTAGACAATAAGATGAACATGAAAACATTTACTCCGCTACAAAGTTATTTTCTGCGTTGGAAGGTTTAAAGGTTTACTGGGACTTTGAGGTAAAATATCGCATCTGCCTCCAGGGCAGTGCACTCACGCTGTTCCTTTCTGCGGGAAACAGTGATGATAAAGGGAGGATAAAGACGCCTTACCTTCTGTGAGCAGACGCACGGCGTGCACAAAAGATGGGTCCAGCGTGTCTTTCTCCGCTATCAGCTCAGGTAAGTATTTCTCTGGATGCATGTTTCTCATAGAACAGCTTTCACCGGCAAAGCAGGTGAGAGTGAGACAACACCAGCAGTTCTTCTTTAGGTCACGCGTGAGAAGTCTCTTTGCGCGCAAGGTCCTTTCCCAACTAATCGTGCAGTTTGGTGATGTAGCTGGTTCAGGGGTGTGCGCCCGTCTTTGCCATCGCCACTCAGTGCTCACTGCTCAATGCTCTCGGCTCCGCGCCAAACGCACACTCTGTGGGCATGCAATGTCTGCATCGCGCAGTTTCCCGCCCCTTGCATCGTTATTGGCCACTGTAAGGTTGGCACTCCGGGAAAACAAAGCGCTTTCCATCCTAACAGGATCATGTTTATGTGTTTGGAATTAACGATGAAGATTCAACAAACAAACAATCAATCAATCAATCAATCAATCAATCAATCACACATGGGTCAGGCAGGTTAGACCCACTACAACAACACCTCCTCATTCACGAGTCATTAGTTAGGAGAACTTCAAAAACACAGAATACAATCACTGTGATTCCAACTTTATTTAAGACCAAGAGCTCAGTGTGAGTCGAGTGAATTAGCATACAAAACTAAAAAACGCCCTCTTTCGCTGTCCTTGGTACTGAAATCTACACAGAGGTTTTCTGCTTGACACATGATTTCTCTGGAGGTTATGTCTGGGGCAGGATCTCATTCGGTGCAGCCAAAAGGAAATAAACTCATTTCTGCATCCATGCATTTAATTTAAGTTCACGCAAGAAACAAAAAAACTAAAAAAAACATCAACAACACAGACTTAACAATGTTGCAATCAGAATGAAAAAATACAATTGAAAACGAAAAACCTTTCTGCAGCTTGAGTAGATGCAACATAGTGTTTATTCTGCATCACACCACGCTGAGCTTTAGAAGACTGTGGTTCTGCCCAGAATCACAATATCACAGAGGCTGCCGTTTGCCTCTTGTAGTTTTGAAGTGAAATAATAAAGTGAAAGGAATTTCCACAGGAAACACATTAAAACAGAGTCCTAGAGCTTTTGTATGCAAGAGAAAGAAAAAACTCATTCAATATCACGAATTATATCTCGAAAAAACAAGTCGTTGTTTTTAAGGGTCGAGACTTTATGCCGTTCTCATTTATGACTTGTATTTTCAAAATATGTGGTTTTACCGCCCCCTAGTGATTAAAATGCAACATTGCGCATAAATAAACACGCTTTCACGTGACCACGGCGGAAGACGAGCCCACGCTGTTGTATGTGCGTTTACGGGTTAACAATTGGTAGATTTCTTCATATTTTGCGTATTGCGTTGTACTGTGTATAAACCGTGTTGCCTTTTGGTGACTCGTTTGACTTTTTCTAAGGTTAGTGTTCTCTCAGCTACAACACTGTATGTCCTACAGGAGAGCTGTTAGTGCACGTGCATAGACTTGTAATTAAGACGTGGTGAAATCTCTCTACGGTGAGGGTCTGAGGGTCTACTTCAAGTCGAAGTGGCTCAAATGAGTTACATCAAAGCCACATAAAATAGTGCACCATATGCTTTAATTTTGATGCAGGAAGATGTCTGCTGTATTAGTGGTGCACGGTGGAGCGTGGGCCATACCTGATGAACTTGCCTCTGCCTCTGTCAGTGGAGTTAAATCCGCAGCATGTGAGGGGTTTTCTGTGCTGAAGAAAGGTGGAAGTGCCCTTGATGCTGTGGAGGCAGCCGTGAGATCTCTGGAAGACAATAATGTGTTTAATGCAGGTAAATCTTAAATGCGTCTTGTTAAACGTGTCATTTTATACTTGTGCATCATCAAATGTCATGTTAATTTCAGATAGGCCTTCATCAAATATAGTGTCTGTAGTCTTTTTTTTTTGTTATCATTTTGCGTGTGAAACCCAGTATATTAACGTGCATTGTCCCCCTCTAGTGTTTTATCTGTCGAGTTGCACTTTGTAATTGCCAGAGTGAGGAGCGGGGTCTGTTCATTGGCCTCTTAATCTTCATTATTGACACTAATTTAGCTGCTTGCTCAAAAACCCCTTAAGTGTCTGTACATGTTCACTGATGTTGTGTACCTGATAGAAAACAGAATTACAGTCTTGCTTAAAAAGTTAATTTAGTGGCTCATTCTGACAATTTAATTACAGGGCACGGAGCAGTGCTTAATAGTGAAGGAGAGGTGGAGCTTGATGCTATTATAATGGATGGGAAGACACTTGGAAGTGGTGCAGTCTCTTCAGTGAAGAATATTGCCAACCCTGTGTCACTTGCACGCGCTGTAATGGAAAAGGTTTAATCTTTTGACTGTTTTATTGTTTTGTTTTTTGTTCAACTCCTTCACCTTAGAATTAATGTATAGACATGAATGTATTTATGTTTAGACAAAGTTTATTTGATTTTTAATACCTTATTTTATGCATGCATTTTATTTTATCTGAATTGATTTGACTATTTTTACTATCATTAATCATTGCTTTATGTACACCATATAGCCATATTCCCTGTTTGTGGATTTACAATACCAATAAAGCATTTTCTGATTCTGATTCTGTATGCTGCCTGCAGACAGCCCATGTGATGCTCACGAGCAGAGGTGCAAACCTGTTTGCAGAGAGCATCGGTGTGCCCACAGTTTGTACAGAGAAACTTGTGTCTGAATTAGAAAGGAAAGAATGGGAGAAACAGAAAACTTATGTCACTGGGGTTAAGGAAGACTTCAATGCAAAGTGGTAGGTTAAATTGATAAGCCTAAACAACTGAACATTTAAATATAGTATAGTATATCAGATTGTTATTATTGTTATTTGTTTTTAGGACCCATGATACTGTTGGAGCAGTGGCTGTGGACTCCGCTGGAAATGTTGCTTGTGCCACATCTACTGGAGGTATCAGAAATAAAATGGTTGGCAGAGTAGGAGACTCCCCAGTAATTGGTAAGAATAAATTGTTAAAACATATTAATAATATCATACAATATTACCGTAGTCTTTATGGCTTTAGTCTTCAGTTTTTTTTTCTCCAATTGAGGCTGTGGCGCATATGCAGACAATTGTAGTGGTGCTGTGTCATGCACTGGCCATGGAGAGAGTATTCTAAAAGTCACATTAGCCAGACTTGTTCTTTCATACATGGAACAAGGTAAGAATGACTCAATATTCATAACATAGTGAGACTTAAAAGCTACCCATTCTGTTTCTCCAAAGGTAAACCTGTAGTGGAGGCCTCAGATTTAGCCCTGAAGTACATGGGAGCTCGTGTCCATGGAGCTGGTGGTGCCATTGTGGTCTCTCCATCAGGGCAGTGGGCCGCTACGTTCACCACAGAGAGGATGGCCTGGGCAGCTGTGGAGAAAGAGACTTTGTGGTATGGTCTGAATCCTCAAGAAAAATGTCAAGAACCTTTAACTTCATAGAATGTTTACATATTTTAATTTAGTAAAATAAAACTATATTGTAAAATGTAGCTTGCTTGGTATATTTTTTCCCTCCACAAATAAAATTGTCCTATTTTATAATTTGTTCAACGTGCCCATTTAAAACAGTAGTTCAAATATGAACAGTTTCAAGATAATACTAATATTTCTCCAATAGAGTAATGTTAATAGACAGTAATGAGCAACAAAACCAACCTTATATGACTGTGGTGTGCTGGTGATTCACATTTCTGTTAGTCAGCTTCAGGGCAGCTGTGGCTACAGCGGGTGATAATATAATAAATGAAATACGAATTATTTGTTATTTGGTTCTGGTCCATATTAATTTATCTCGCCAGTGAGCCATACTGACGTAACTATAACCTGCTCGGTGTAAACAGAAACCACGTGACGGCTGCTCTTTGCAGCAGTTGGAGTCGGATGACGGCTGAGTTTGAGGAAGTTAACTTGGATCTACAGCAGCTGTGTTAGTATGTAATCTTACACGAGTTGGATGCACCACTAGAGGGTTAGAGAGGTGAGGTGGCTTTGTAAATATCATATCACATTCAAATATGCATAAATATAGCAAACTATGAAGAAATTCAAAAAGGTTAAACGTACAATCGAGGCATGTAGCTACAAACAAACTTGCTACCTCGGGCCTCTACCATAATGCTAACGCGATTTAGCTTGCTGACTTGTTAGCATTTGGCGACTGAAATATGAATGCTTACAGTTTTTGCTCATGTTTTGGAATTTTTTATTTGATCTAAGTTTTACCATTATCCATATTTAGAAGAGAGCGTGCAATTGAAGCGTTTGTGTTTTTAACTTCATTCATACTTTGACATTAGCATGTTGAACCTAATCTCGTTTTTGCGGATGATATTAGCCCCATGCTATAAGGCTAGCTTGCTAACAGATAGCGAACGTAGCCCAAACATAGCATGCACAATCTCGACCTACAGTTAACTTGCATGCATTTGTGCAGGAAAGCAATCCTTTAGAACATTATATTATTTGACGATATGTTGCACGATATTAAGTCACTGAAACATAACGCGCTCTAAACTAGTCCATGTTTCATGTATTTTCAACACCGTTAACCCAAGTCTCCTTTACTGTTTCTTCACTGGCAACATCATGCACCCTTAGGAAGCCTTTCCTTATTAAAATATTAACGTTAAATACACGCATGTTGTGGTCAAGTGCTTAACTTGTACCAAATTCTGTTGATGAAAAAGTCTCGATCATGTTGTAGTAATTTTACATCTCAGGTGCTATTTTTGAGTATGCACTACTCCTCCGCACATGATATAGTGTGTAACCAATTTATGTAGAGCTTTTATTCATTGGATGATGCGTAAACTCAAAGAATGTCACCATGTTTCTTTTTAATGTCATTGACACCATCAATACAGTATTGAACTGGCTTTAAGGTTTTTTTTTCTCTCAATACAGGAAGGTAGCAGCATTCATGGATATTGTGGACACTTTAAACCATCTAATACCTAGTGACCAGTTGGATGACTCGCTGATCGTTGGACAAAATTTGGAATGTGAAGCCAATAATGAATTTTGTCCAGGAATTCCACTAGAAGATTCACTGAAAAACATGCTTAGTGATAAAGATCCTATGTTTGGATGTGCAAGTTCTCAATTTAATCTGCTGGACAGTGAAGATCCTGCTTTCCAAATTGCTGGTATGCTTTCATACACATTGTTCTTCTTAAAATGTCTTCTTAAAAATAAAGTTTGAAATGTAATTCATTTTACGCCGATTTTGTCTGAATTAGATTTTCAATGTTCAACAGGTCTTGATGGTGATACGATGTCTTCAGGCATTAGCAGTGAAATAACAGTAGCAGAAACTCCACCTGTGAAACGACCAGTTGGCAGACCCAGGAAACGTCCTTGTCATGTCGAAAATGGTATGGCTCGTTTGTTTTATTGATTACTAGTTTAATGTACTCTGTATTTGTGTATTACACAATTTTTTCATGTTTTTTTTTCTTTTAATATTTAGACTGTGCAGTCAACAGTGCCTCACAACCGAACCAGACAGATGCCCCTATCGTACGCAGACGACCAGGAAGGCCTAGAAAGCTGCCCAATGCCTTGGAGAATTCATTTTTGATTGGCAAAGGAGTGAATGGTGGGAAGTTAAAGCAAGAACTAATGAATGGTGGACGCATCAACATTAATGATTTTGAAGTCGCTTTATGGCTACAACCCAATGTTGTTTTAAGAAGGCTGACTGTAACTATTGGGGGATTTAGGATTGAGTTGCTCCCAGGACCTGGATATACTCAAACCGTGGACGACAGCCAGGCAACAATTTTTGAGGGTGGGGACATCGGCGTTACGATGTTGCCGGATGCCACTCATGATATACAGTCACCTTTAACAGACAATATAGCAGCAGTAGACATAGTGAAAAGTTGTGTGGATGATGCAGCTCTTGGGCTGGGACCGTATGTAAATCCTAATGAAGTGCAAACTGCTAATGGGACATTACAAGGCACTCGGTTGGAAGAAGACTCCAAACAAGACAATCAGGCTGAAAAGCAGAAAACTAACAATAGGCAAAAAGAGCCTGTTAAACCACAACAAAAGGTTAATAATAACAAAACTAGTAACGACACTGAGAAAAGTCCAAACAAAGCTGACACTCATCCTCTCAAGTTACAAAAGCCAAAGCAAGGACTCCCTTCCATTAAGAATAAAGAACTGGTTTCAGGTCAGCAACACGCCATCACCAAGAAACCCAAGCCATTGCAACACACACAATCGAAACTCTTAAACAGAGATGAAAAACATGTCACAAAGATTGTCCAAGACAAAAAGGGTTTTGTGTCTTTAAAAAGGCCCACTGAAAATGCCCAAAGTGGTCATCACAATAAGGTCCAAAAGACTCAAGAAATGGTAGACGTTAAAGTCAAGCCAAAGCTGCCATCCTCACCTACGGCTTTAGTGAAAAAGAACTCGTTCTCTGGCCCTCGTGAGCAACACGGACCCAGCAAGTCCACTCCTCCACAAAACAGAGTTGAGAGCGTGCAGCCAACTCTCAGTCGTCCAGGACAATCTGTGAAGTCACCGGAGGCGTCTGGACAGGAAAAGTTTAAATTGAAAAAGCCCGACAAGCTGGTTCATAAACCGAAAAATAGAACCATCTCAGTTGAAGAGCCGGAGCTGTTCATCCCAGATAATGCACCTGTTGTGAAAAAAGAAACTACAGAGGAGCCACCTGCTGTCAACAGTGAGACTCCATGGGATGCGTGTAACTCTTGTGGCCTGTGCAAGAAGCCCCATAACAACATGTAAGTCATCTAACATTTAATATTTGCTTTGCTGTAGAGTATGGTGAAGGTTTTTGAGAATACTTAAAGTGGAACTGTTCAGGAGAAGATATTCCATGGGAGTCATAAAGCTGTTACTAATTGGTTGGACTCTTCTGTGAAAAAGACAATAATGAAAAGAGTTATAATTTGTCTTGTTTTTTGATAAGGTTTATGGTGGGGTGTGGTCGCTGCGACGACTGGTTCCATGGCGACTGCGTAGGTCTGGATTTGATAAAAATTCGTGAAATGGAGGAGGAAGACCAGATGTATGTGTGCCTGAAGTGCTGTGAAGAAGAGGGCAAAAAAGCAGAGCCTGAGCCCCCAGGTGCACTCAAAGCAGAAGTAAAAACTGAAGTCCAGGATCCTAAGACTTCCCCCACCAAACCTCGAGCTGGGCCCTCCCAGAGTGTCCCTTCAGGGGGGTTCCCTGCAGTAAGAAAGGTGAGAAGAACTAAAACTCTGTCCTTTTTGAAATGTTAAGTTCACACAGCTTTGTTATCTATAATTCATTCATCATTACATTTGTTGTCATTTGTCTTCAACAGCTAATTGCTCTTCTGATTTTTATAATAGCCAGTGTTACCATTCCAGGGTTTGTTGGCTTTTGTTTTTACCTGGGCTGTTAGGACATTTCCACATGGGGGTGGTTGACATGGTGTGTTCCCTAACCGTGCACCTTTTCAAAATCAAAGTTTCAACCAACCTCGCACTCCCATCCTTTTTCTATCATTGGCATCATTATCAAAAATAACATTTTGTCTCTGAACAGGAGCCTGAACGACGGCAATCTACAGATCACAAACCCTGTATGTTTTTAAAGCTGTTTACACTTATTTGTTCAGTCATCACTATTGGTTGACTAAATGTTGACTTTCTATTCACACAGCCTTTTATTCAAAACAAGATGTCAAAACTAAACCTTCCTCATCCTCGAAGAAGCCTGTGTCTGTGGAACAAATCAGGCGAAGCGTTCGTGATTCCTTAAAAGAAATTCTCACACAGAGGTAGGACTCTTGTTACATATAAACAATATTATTATATTTTACCCAAGCATAAACCATCCATTCAAACCGGTGTTTTCATAAAAAACTGATTCTGCCAATGTTTTAGGTTGAAAGAGTCAGACTTAAATGTCAGTGTGGAGAAGGCTTATGAAATTGCCAAGAAAACGGAGCGTGAGCTGTTTCACTTGTACAAAGACACCGACAGCAAATACAAAAACAAGTACAGAAGTCTAACGTTTAACCTTAAGGATACTAAAAACAATGTAGGTTAACCTTCATTATTAAATATTGAATGTTTACATTTTATCTAAGGCTCTATTTTGATGATGTCTTTGTGTCAGGTTCTTTTTAAGAAAGTTCTCAAGGGGGACATTTCTCCTGGCAACCTCATTCGAATGAGTCCCGAAGAATTGGCCTCAAAAGAGTTGGCTGCTTGGCGACAAAGAGAAAATCGACACGTACGCAATACTTTTTTGAACTTTTTCTTTCTTGTGAGTGATCTTTTTAGTTGTATTCTAAAAGATATTCCATTTGACATGTTTTGCAGACAATTGAAATGATCGAGAAGGAGCAAAGGGAGGCAGAGAGGCGGCCGATCACCAAGATCACGCACAAAGGTGAAATTGAAATCGAGAGCCTTGAACCTGTGAAGGCACCCGAGACTGTCGAGGTGAGAGAGGTCAAACAATCAACATCATATTTACCTGCACAAATGTACGAGTTTGAAGTTCAATTACTTTTTCTCTTAGAAGCCTATGTCGCCTCCCAAAGCACCACAAGTCCCCTTACCAGAGCCAGTAGTAACTTCAGAAAAGAAAGAAGAGATAAGCCCACAGGAGAAGGACACCACAGCACAACACAAGTCTCATTTATTTGACCTGCACTGCAAAATCTGCACTGGTACCTCCTAAAGCTTCACTATGTCTGCGGCAGTAACTATTCAAATACACTTGATAAAAATTGGGTTCTTAATTTGACCAGGTCGTATGGCTCCGCCGGTGGAAGAGGCTCCAACTAAAGTGGTCAAAGTTGCTACTACAGTGATTAGGAGACAGTCTACTAAATCTGAAGAGACTACCACACCTCCCGCTAACGACGACGACCTACACCTCAGTGTGCTGGAGGAGAGTCTTCAAAATGCAAAGTCTGGCTACGGCGCAAAGTAAATACTCATTTTACAAAGAAGCTTAACATGTTTGTTTTGTGCAAAGTAACTTTTTAGAATCTTTATTCTCTTACAGGTTGGACACTTCTGCAACAAAAGAGGAAACCGCTACTTTTCTGGCTGGCTTGAAGTCCTTGTGGCGTGGATTTCTTCACATGACCGCTGTGGCAAAACTTGTGACCAAAGCCTTTACGGTTTCTGGCATTTTTGACCATTTGACTGAAGTGAGTTGTGCATTCAGTTTATGATTTATAATGTGCATTTTTGAGTTGTATGTTTTATTTTATTTTTTTGTAGGATCTACCAGATAGTATTCAAATTGGTGGGAGAATTGGTCCACAGATCGTGTGGGATTATTTGGAGAAGATTCGGGCAACTGGAACCAAAGTAGGAGCCTTACAATGACGTTCAGTGATAAGTCAAATACATGTATTATTCATATGGAATTTAGTGAAGTGAAACGAAGGGAAGATGGCTAATTCAACTACAAAAAGATGATGTCAGAATGTCGTTTTGATTTTTTTTTTTTTCACCATTTACTTTTCGTAGGAGGTGTGCTTGATCCGATTCTCTCCTGAGACTGAAGAAGACGAGATTTCCTACACTCTACTCTATGCCTATTTCAGCAGTCGTAAACGCTTTGGTGTGGTGTCTAACAATTTAAAACAAGTAAAGGATATGTACATCATTCCTTTGGGTGCTACTGAAAAAGTGCCACATCAGCTTGTTCCATTTGATGGACCAGGTAAATATATACCTATCTTTTTCTTATGTCTGAGATTTGAAACCTTTTACTCACGGTTATTGTTCCACAGGCTTGGAGAACAACCGTCCAAATCTTCTTCTTGGACTCATAATACGCCAGAGACCAAAAAGAGATTATATTTCAGAAGAAAGTGAACCAAGACCTGCTACAGAAGTCAAGCTGAATACAGTGTCATTAAAGGAAACAAAATCTTCACAAGAGGAGGATGAGCAGTTGTACCTCTCCAGTTTAACCCGCCCACTTAGAAAAGAAAAGGACAAACCACTTGACACTACTGAAGTTGCAGAAGAAGAAGATGAGCCATTGGCATTTGAAGACCCTCCTGCTTCAGAGGAGGGGAACAATCAGGGAATAAAAAAGCCACGCTTTCTACCAGGTGTGCTGCTTGGCAGGGGTGGGATATTTCCACCACTGCCAGATGTTTTTGGGAAAGCTTCACCATTAGCAGCTGGAGATGACACAAAGAAGACACACCAGGCTGTAAAAACAGAGACGTCAACATCTGCAAACTCCCTCAAAAGTTCCACATCTGCTGCTACACGAGATCGCTTCCTCATCAAGAAGAGAGATGCAAAACCTGCTAAAGTTGAGACTGATCCGCCCAGACCAACTGATGCCGCCAAAAGTGTCTCATCAACAGATCCAATAGCAGCCTTGAGTCAGAATGCAACGATCACTTTGAAGGATAAGCCTCCAGATGTGTCCACTGAAGTGTTCCTGGCCAGCTTGTCAACAGTGCAAAACAGTGCAGGCAAAGGGGATTCTACTTTTGTGAATGACGTTACTAAAACTACAAATACAGAATCTCAAAATCTCACACTACTGTCGATATTGCTAAACCACTAAGTGGAATATTGAAAAAATCTTCAGCATATTCTAATGAAGGTACAAACGAAGTGCTAACAAACAAAAAAGCTGATGACGCAGAAAGTCAATCTGTATTTGATGTGGCTGTAAGTAATCTGTTGACGTCAGTCTCCCCAACACCAGTGAAAGCAGAAGAGCAAATTAAAGAGACAACTGTTAAAGTTGACGTTTTAAAGGGTGGTATTGATTATCTCAATCCATTTGTAGTACAGGAGCTGGTCACAGAAATCCCACTGCTCGACCCGGACTCCAGAATAACTGAGCCCACTGACCACCAAAGCAGTGATTCAACTCTTCCAGAGGAACCTTTGGTATCCGACAGCTACGATTACCCATCTGCCCCGATGACTTTGTCCACTGCAGAAACCCTGGAGCAGAACTCCAGCACAACATTGTCTTCAGAGGAATCGTCTGGACAGTCAAAGGAGTACAAACCCAATGAAGTCCGCCACACTGACCCTCACGAGAGGCGTCATCACAGGGACGCGCATCACAAGAAGAGTCGATATCACGACCGGGAACGGGAGAAAAAGCACGAACGTAACCACGACGACAAGTACAGGGACCGTAGCCGTCACCATGGACACTCGGACGAGCGCTACAGTGAGAAGAGGAAAGATAGACACCACAGCGACGACTACAGACACAAGGACAGGCACAGACACAGACGGGACTCAGATTATGAAAATGGCAGACGAAGTTCAAGGGACAGCTACTCGTAATTATGTTTTTAAAATGACTGAAATAATTGCTCACAGAAATGACATAACATTTTATTTGTTGATGGATTTCTCTTTTCAAAGGTTCTTTGTAATTGACAGTACAGCCAAAATGAGATATCATTTCATATTTTCAAAGAAATGCCTTTTTAAGACTCCAAATGTTGTGTTTTGAGAGGTTTTTAGCATTTGTATATATGTTCATATTGAGTTGTTGTGAAGACAATTATACATAACTTCCAGACTGATGGCAACATGTGGACCACTTTATTGACACTCAATTATCTGGCATTATTGTTACAAACTTTTATAGCAGCTTTGCTTCGTTTCAGATTTGTTTTAAATATTTTAAAACATCTTTATAAAAACATGTACATTTTGGCTTGTAAACTACATGAGGAAGGAAGTGTCCTTTGCACTGTCTGTCTATGTACAGTTCGTAATAAAGCTAATCTTTTTTTATTGTCAAGACATAAAAATCTTTGGAAAATATTACATCATTGTATTTTGTTAAACATAGGCTATTTAATTTATCCCCAAAGTTTATTTTTTGTAACTATATCTAGAAAAGCAAAATTATTCACATAAAATGTCATATTCTAGTCAACTGCAGCCAACACATTTTCTTTATTGACGAACTAATGGTGCCAGCTTTATTAGCAATGTGGAAAATCGTTATCTACAACTGTTTGTTGCCGTCATAAACATTAAAACCATCACTATTTGAAAGAAACTGCAGTGGCTTGATGTCATTATACAAGTAAACATTCCTCAGAATACCTTCATACCCTTTGTCAAATAACCCAGACGTCACAACGGATACATTTCTTTCTAGTTCAAACCCTCCAAAGTAAATTTTGCCTCCATAATTTAATGCTACATATTGCTCAAACTGATCAATATTTTTATGGATAACCCTAGTATTATTTAAGAAGACCTGGATGACTGTGCTATTCAATGATATAGAAATATTGTGCCAATTATTGCAACACAGAATTTTATCTTTAAAACTTAATGGTTCAGGAAGTCTCTCTCCTAAATTTACAGCAATTTTGATTTGCCCGTTCTCAAGCCCAATTGCGAGATAGTCTTCATAGTCGTGCTCCGCTTTCCCCATCCACATTATCAAGCTATCATTTCTATAGGTTAGAAAACTGAAAGAAACTACAGTGTTTTGTAGCTCCCTAGTGTTGTGTCTTGTGTCTGTGTATTTTATATAAGAATTTCCAATGAAACGGAATGTATCTGTTGACATTTCAGTGTCACAAAATCTTCCAGTCCACCCTAAAGGACAGAAACAGCGATAGGAGGTGACATTATGGGGAGAACAGAGTGAACCATGCTTGCACTTATTATTCACACACCCCACAGACTGGTTGCACACGGGCCCAGTCCAGGCAGACGAGCAAGCGCACATGAAAGAGTCCGTGCTGATTGGCCAGCATCGCCCCTGGTTTTGGCACACTTTATACCCACACGCCGTGCCATCCCAGTCCCCCACGTTGGCCCCGCTTACCGCCCCTCTCTCTGACAAGTCCATGTCGAGACCGTTCACAATAAGCTCCCTCAAACCGCCTGTGAACCCCATTGAAGCTCCTTCAGTTGCATCAGAAGCAACAGAGCTTAAACTAGCGACTCCTCCGACAAAGAAGTCGGTCGCCACGTCGAGGGTGGTCATGCGCTGCTGTGTCGTGGTGTTGTGTGTGATCTCCTTGTTATCCAGACTGAGGAAGCCCCAAAGACCAACCCTGCCTGCCTTCACCCGGTGCCAGGCTCTCCCGCTGGGGTCCACTCGGCCAGAGGACCGAAGGACATGGGTGCCATCTCCCAGATTGTATCTCAGCTGGACGTGGCCTGCAGTCAGTGACAGACAGAGGAAGTCTCCTGTCGACAGACAACACAGTGGGTTAGGGCGAAGAGGGAAGGATGGTTGCACAGGATTACTGGTTCTATATATGTATATATGTGTATGTATATATATATATATGTGTGTATATATATACATACATAGATACATACATACATACACACACACACACACACACATACACCGATTTATATACACACACACACATTTATATATATATGTATATACATATATATATACACACACATACACACACCGATTTATATACACACACACACATACACACACATTTATATATATATATACACACACACATCGATTTATATATACACACACACACACACACACACACACACATAAATACATTAAGAAATAATTGAGTGAAATGCATTGTGGGACACTTAAATTCAGTGTTTTGTATCTTGTGTTTTTAATTATTGTAAAAATGAAAATACGATCAAATTAAGTGACGGTTGGTGCCTATGGTTGTTTTTTTTGTTTGTTTCCGTATGAGTATGCTTGTTTGTTCTCTTTGATACACAAATCATAGTTTTACATCATCATTGCAGCCACATAATATTCTTTATACAATCCTAAATCAGAATGCTTCAGATCAGATGATCAAAAACAATTATTTAAATGCACTATAACCCTAACCTGCTCTGGTATTGAGATGCTGTGCTGTGTAGATGAGGATGCCATCTAGTGCTAAAGGCTGGAACTGCAGCTCCAGAACAGTGCTGTGTCTCAAACTGAGAGGAGCAAACGACATCCACGAGGACTGGTTCCCACTGAAGAATGGATCAGTGATGGTCACAGCTGAGCAGCACACAACAACACAGCACGTTAATAATTAAACAGTGAGAATATTGATTAACATTAACTTCTGCACACAGTGAATAAACATTTATGGTTCAAGCTGCGTTGACCTTTGTCGCAGTACAGGCCCGCGGTCCCCAGGGGGCAGTGGCAGGTATATCCGTTTGGGAGAGCAATGCAGGTGGAGCCGTGGGCACAGAGCGGAGGGGGGCTGTGCTCTACATCACACACTGACACAGACTCTGAACACAGCGCCCCCTTCCATCCAAACAGGCACTGGCAGCTACAGCACAGAGCAGAACATATTTAGGAGGATTCAAATTACATTTCAACCATTTCATGTAGCGTCAAGTCAATTTTTTTTGACACATCAAGAGCTCAGTTTTGCCTGTGATACAGAGGGTTGTAAATTGTGGAGAATGTTTACACCTGGCTAGTGTCAACATATCAGAGGTGTCATTTTAAAAAGGTTTAAGCAGATGTTTGACATTTCATTGAATTTTGATATTTGTTTTGATTTAATTAGACGTGTACAGTGCGTTTATGTAAAATTTATGTTACTTCTACTTATTCATAAGGCTTTAATATAAGACATTTGTCCACTGTCTATACCCCTGTCTATACCCCTCTCTCCCCCTCTCTTACCCGTTCACGCAACAATTATCTTGAAAAAAAAATCATTTAGACAGATTTGTGAACAACATAAGAGAGAAGTTTGTCGAATGAAGAATGGGATCAAGTGCTGCCCAGTGATCGAGTGGTTAAGGCACAGCACATATGCCAGACTCCAAGTGCAGCCGGCCACAGTGTCGGGAATTCGAATCCCGACTCTGATTCTTTACTGCATGTCCTCCCTTCTCTCTCATCCCCATTTTATTCTCATCTGTCCTGTCTAATAAAGCCTGCCAAAAATCCTTAAAAAAAGAAAAGAAACAAAACTGAATCTTTTTCTAAAACAGAGTCCAGATGACTACAACTGAATCTTTTTCGACAATGGAACACGCCTGGACGAATGAGGGATTACACCGACAAAAGAAACAAAACTTTGTACCTATATTTTTTCTAAATACTAGTTTACACACCTAACTTTTTATTACTTTTTTATATAAACAAATGCAATGACGTCAACAAAATAGCTGTGTGTTATTCTGGTAGGCAGGTTAAACAGGCAGAAAATGAATCATATGACAGTGTTTTTTTCACTTACTACACAGATGAGCCAGAGTCCATGCATATCCCTCCGTTTTTGCAGCGCACATGAGCACAAGGCGTGACCCCGCATTGACCCACGCTGCGCCCAAAGGAGGCCTGCCCCTCAGGCTGTCCCAGCAATCGGAACTTTCTGTCTCTTCCAGTGCGAAATTGTACATCAAAAATGCACCCTTTGAAAAGAAAGAAAAATACTTAATGGCATGTTAGCGAGACGAATATCTTACACTTCATTGATGTAGGATTAACAAGATAAAGCCACTTTTCATTGTTAGTAAAATATCAAAGGTGCTTTCAAGAATTTAATTACTATTCAGATTAAGAACAAAAACCGCAGAATGTGTTTTGAGTTAATCTCCGTCATAAGGCTGCATTCTATCAAATTACTTCAGAAGATTTAATTTGATACAGTCCAAAAAGTTTGAAAATACACAGATCTGACATATTCCATGTTCAAATGAGTTCATGTCATTGTAATATGTTACTTTCACTTTCTGGATGGATAGTTTACTGAGATGGAGGTCAGGTTTAACTGTCATATTGACATGGTTTATATTAATCTCTCCGTAATTACTGGGCCTATGGACATGAAACAAAAAATTGGCCCAAAGTCAATGGGCCTCATTCAAGTATTTGTGTTGACCAGACGAGGCTTTCTATTAATATTAGGCCCAAACATAAGGTCTTGAGAGGTGGGCAGGACACACGTCTCTGCTGTCTTAGTCACTGGCATAAACAGGATGCAGGGGAAATGTCATGCTCACTCATGAATATTCACTACATGATGCTGTCTACTTGGCACACTCCAGTGATGGTTGCAGAACTCAGAACATAAAGGGTTCAAAACAGCAATGCTGATTCATAAGGTACAGACAACTATTTTGGTGGGTTGTTTCTGTTAAGCTGCACTCTTGCAGACTCTTGTGTGAAAACTAAGAAAAGCTGTGAACTTGAGTCTAGACACTATATAATTGGTTGACTTTTTTGTTTTTGCAGTGTCATAGGGCTGGTGAATAACAATAAGGCAATGATAGACAGAATGGTGACCCATAACTTCTGTTAGAAACTTGCAACAATCAAAACAAGATATATATTTTTAGATAAACTTCACGCAACAACAGAATATAATTTTATGGAGTCTATTTCAACAGCAACATTCCTAATTAAAACTTAGTAGTAAGTGAAATGTTAAGCCTTAATTTATTTTAATGATTGTAATTAAGGTTTATAATGAATCCAAAATTAAACTGACATTATATAAAATAAGAATCTTTATCATAGGAACGTAATATAAAAGGAAGTGCTTTGTGGACAAATGATGGTTAGTAATTACTGAATCAAATCAATAACAGTTACATTTATTTATTATGTAATGAATATAGGTATTATTGAAATAAAATATCTTCATTTAAAACAGCGGATATGATTACATGCACACAAAAATCTAATTATTATCTAATAAATGGACCTTTGAAACAATCTAAATGTCATGCAAACTGCAAAATATGATGCAGTATGATGCAGTCAGAGGGACCATGATCAGAAAGAAATCAGATGTTTTTGTTTATACATATCATTCAATAACTCAAAAAATCTAATAATAATCAGATTTTGAGTGCACATGTAACCACAGGCAGTGAATGTAGTGACAAATAAGTTTAATTGTAATACATTATTATCCATTCCGTACTATATTCCCGTGCTAATATTGCACATGTAGAAAAATATATAAGTTTCCGCTCTGAATGAATCCACATTTAAAATTTTCAGCTGAACAAAGCTTTTGTTTTGGTTTGCTGTCCCGTCCCTGCTCTGGCTCTGATTCACTCCCTCCACAGCTTCAGGATACTTCCTCTCCTCCTGGCCTGCGATCTTTCCACAGGGGCCAGCGTGTATCTGTTGATAACTGGGAGTGAAGTGCATTATCAGTGTGCTCACCGCCAGCCATCATGATTAGGGCTCCAGGAAGGTCACCCAGATCTGATTAGACACTCGTGAGTTCTCATTACATCCAAACTGAAAGGTTAGGCTCGCACCGGTGTCGCCTGGTCACCAACAAGGGCCACGGCACTCGCAAATGGCACTTTAGTATGTGGGTAATTTGATTTCTTAGCCTCTATTTGGTAATCTCTGCCTTGGCCAAACAAGCAGAATCATTCTTAAACATGAACAGCACTTAGTCACCTACAATGGATTTGCCATGACATTTTATTAAGCCAGAGTGCAACAGAATACAGTTATGATGATATTCATAGCAGTTTCCCATTATTACAGTTATGGCAATTTTGCCCACACAGCTCTTGAGCATCAGGGACTACAATAAAGGCTTTGGAGAAATCGTTGCTACATGGAGGTCACAGGAGAAAAGGCACAAATGATGCTGATGATCGCCATGGTTATTATTTGTATAGAAGCGCCAGCTCATGTGAATTATTGAATTGGAAATGGATTCGCAGATACAACCTCATAACATAAACTATAGTGGATCCTGAAAAGCCTATGTGTATTTGCATCTGCTGCTTGCAGACCTAGAATAACAAGACCTCGAATGCAAAAAGTATATTTTTTGTAGTTGGGATTCAGCTTTTCTGACGGTTGTAATAAAGTCGACAATATTCACTTATAAGGCTTAAAATGATGAGCACTGACAGGTACAGTAAGTAACGCAACTGCCACTTTGATATGGCATCTGTTAGTGGGGTATTAAGTTCAACAGCATCTCAAAGTGTTCTGTCTTCAGAGGTGAGTGTCTGTCTCAGCCTTAGTGATAGTGATGTGATTTATGGATTTAACAACTTGCCGAATGCCTCTCTCCACTCATTACTCCCACATGTCCAGTAAAATAATCCTGAAAATGTCCTTTAATTAACTGGTCTGGTTTAATCAACAGACAAATGTAAAATGTTGTTATCACAAAAGGGCAGAACTATCACCTTGTAATTAATTGAAACAGTGTTTGTGATATTTTGTTGTGCACCTGCGGCCAGAGAAAAAATTAGGTGACTAGCACTGCCTTATACACTTATTTAAAAGTTTATAACATAACATTTTGTAGCATTTTTCACTATAAACAGTTTACTGGATGTTCAAATTGTACAAATCTTCTAAACAACATTCACAATATCATTTCAATTTTGAAAAATCCCACTTCTACTAACACCCAAGCGCGGAATGTGTCAGAATGTGTCACAATTAGTTTGCGGCGAATTAAAATGGTTATATCACGTAACTGAAAGGTGTAAAACCTTACTAGCCAAGCCAAATCAATATGCCAATCATCACAGCACACTGAACCCCATCATGAAAAAAAAACAAAAGGAATGAAGATACAATCAACCTCAAAGCTATTTCTGCTCTCCACCTCTCCCAGACCCATGTCTCTCTTCCATTACCCCTCTCTCTTTCTAGTGCTTACACGGAGACAAAGATCCCGGGAGAAACTCCAAGCTCCACTGCTCCCACTCCAACAAAAAGCCCTGTCGGTGCAGTAATGAAGCTGTAGCAGGTCTTACCTTGAAAGCCATGACGGAACCTGGAGCCAAGCGGCAGCAGTTCAGGAGTGTACTCATTATACCCGCCTACAAAGAGCTGATGGAAAACACTCAGTCCCACCAGGGGGCCCCGCGATGCGCCAGTCCGGTTGCGCTGTCCGTCAACCTGAGGGATCATGTCAATACTCATGCACTATTTATCCCATGCACGTCAATGTGGAATTTGTGGCTTATTCAGACATATATTATTGCCTGTCGCAGAAATCTACGTTATGTGCTACCAATTCAAATTCATGTTAGAAAATAATTTCAGGAAATAAAGGGATGGATCAACTACTTATCTGTGACCATCCTGTAATTTTGGACTAATACAAAGTGATGTGTGGTGAGTAAAAGGGAAATATATCCTCTTAAATGTTATTTACAGTGGCTCAAACCTATTACTGTTCGATATAAGTGGGAGACCTTTTTAAAATATGTAAAACAAATTACTTAATCTCTAGACAGATTTAGTGGAAAATATATGAACTACCAATAAAATGTCTCCAAAATTAAAAAAAAGTAATCCAAATTCAAATTCCCAGTTGCACAAAGTTATCAACCTGCTAATGCTTTCTTTAGAGCTACTTCAAACTCTGTATGTTTTCTTAAGATTTATACACACCACTACACTCTCTCTTAGATAGAGGAAATATATATTTTTTGTTAATATTTTTTGCATTTGTTTGTCTATTGCTTCAGCGCCTGCATTTCCATGTTTTGAAATTGATTTCTCTAGATTTGCTACCACATGCAGATGATAACGTTGCACCTAGAATAAAAACATCTTGCTCAGAGTTAATCCCTCACCTGGAGCCAGCCTGTCCTCTTTGCCCTCCCGAACATCACCGTGTGAATGGGCACGCGCTGGTCCAGGCGGTCGCTGACGATGGTGGCCACTCCTGATCCCAGGTTAAATCTGTGCACCACTCTGCCGCTTTTTATCCCCAGTGCCAGGAAGTCATCACCGTGGTTACCTGAGACCGTTTTACATCATCAGAGACACACTTCTACATACATTAGCCATGCTTATTGGTACAAACGACTCATTTTTCATGCAGTTTGTATACCTGAATAACTGTAATCCAATGGTGCTGATCAAAGTAGAAACTTCATTGTGGTAATTATCATGCAAAGTGTTCATTGTCTCCCTATACAAATCACTTTTGAATTTGTACTATTTCCGCAATCTTGGTTGACATGCATTTCATTATTCATATCCCTCTTGTTTTCCTTTCCTTGCACCTTGATGAATTATACTCTGAGGAGAAAGGCAGCGCTGGAGATTCATACGACTAGCGAGTTAATTTCCATCATTTGATGATGCATGCATGTGACGACGACACATAGTTACCTGTGACTAAAAGTTCTCCAGTAGAAAGATTTTAATTGGATGTGACAACAGCAGATAACGGCACGGTGCACACTTGCCGTTCTCCATCTGATTAATGCAATTAGAGCTCCTTCTTTTTTCAGACTAAAGAAAGCCAAACGGTAATTGGTCTACTACAGAACAACTTAATATCCAGATTTTTAAGACGATTCCTGGGCCAGACCAACATCACATGATCTCTCTGGGGGGACTCTGCATGTCCTCCCTGTGTTACCGTGGGTTCTCTCATTCTTGTGTTTGGTAAATTGCCCCTAGTGAATGTTTGTCTGTGTGTCTCTGTATTGTGTGTGTTGTGTTGTGTGTGTCCCTGTCCAGGGTGTACACCGCCTAAGGCCCAAAGTCACTGGGATAGGCTCCAGTCACCTGCAACACCTGATGAGAACAAGTGGTAAGTGAATGAATTGGCAGTTACAGTAATAAGTACTAACAGTATTTTCCTGGGCCCAGTGGTCACAAAAAACCTCTAACATGATACAAAATATCTAAGTAAACTTTGACCCTATATTTTATTTTGGACCAAATGGGATGTTTACTTGGGACTAAATGTGCGTTCATTTTGTTTGGATGTTTTCTGTTCTGATTTTGTTTTTGTTCCCTTTGCTCTCTTTGGCCTTGTTCTGTTTTTGTGTTTGATGTTTATTGTTATAAAATTGAAAAATGAGAAAATACTAAGCCTGGGCCATGCAATATTTTTCATTTTATGTGAGAACATATTATGGGTACTTCTTCCTCTCTGTTACCATCTCTCTGGATCTGCTTAGTACAGAAAAGAAAATGATCAAGGTTGTCATTTGATTAGCCAATCAGAAAGCGCAGGGAAAATCTATTAGACAGTGCATTAGCATACGGTGAGCAGGGTACACCACAGTAGCATTTCTTTAGGGTACTTTAATGAAGTTTGACAACTATAATTCCACTGGGGAGACAGCTCCAACTGCGCCGCACCTTTAACCCAACCAGAGGAATTATTTTAAAATGCTGTTGAAGTATCAGCTCCACACTGACCTTGTCCTTTATATCCAGCGAACAGGATCAGGTTGTCTTTCACGGCAGATGAATTATTGGCCAGAATGAACTTGAGCTTGAATTCGTAGAAGAAAACCAGACTGGGAACAGAGGTATAGGCCAGGAAGGAGGTGTATCCAAACTCGTCATTCCCGCTGAATCTGGGGCGCGTTATGTTGACAACTGCAAGACACAAGGAAAAGAGAAATCAGTTTCAGTTTGTTTTACACAGAGGGGAAGAATGTAGGCTACCTAATATCATAAAAACTTGTGAATAGTACATATGGTATAATAGAAAAAGTTAAAATATACTGTAAAATGTGAAGAAAATAGGCTACAACTGATACAAATGCCAAAGCAGCCCTTAATTAAAAATACTTCTACTTTGCAGCTAGTACCAGGCAACAGGATGGTGCTACCACACTGTAGAAGTGAAGTAACTAAACTAATACTCTCATGTTCAAATGTACAAATATGAACTACAGATACTACATCTGTTACAACTATTGCTATTGCAAAGGTCCACTACTACAGCTAGTACTACAATGTAATACACCTGCAATAACACCTCTTATTACTACCACTATAATTAAAGTTAAAACTAGTTAACTATTTAGTATGCTGCAGCAAGTTCTACAGCAAATGCAGAACAAAATGACCCTTACTGTCACACATAAAGTACTAAATACGTTATGTAATATTGGAAGGTATTATAATAGATGCTGATTACATTCGATGATGTTTCTGATTTGTGTCCGTGCTTTGTTGTAACCTACAGATTAAATGACGCCAGTGAGAACTATGACCAATAGATGGCAGTAGTGCTACACAGCCGCCACGAGTCACTGGTGCAATATTTTCTTTAGTGAATGATATTGGATGATGACCCGTTTTCAGATACCGTCACCTCTTCAGTCCTTTTCTATTTTCATTAGAAGCTGGTTAGGGAAGGATTTTTTGGCAAGCTCGTGTCACTTCTTACCCAAAATTCACCAGGGTATCAAGCTTAAATTACAATTTCATCTTTACTTATGCAGCACGCATGGGTGCTTCAATAATAACCTCTGATGTATTGAGTCTAAGCAGAGCCATCTTCTTGATTTTACACCAGGGACATAATGTAAATTTCCCAGTGTTGATTTACAATTGCATACCTCTGTTTTTAAAGGCAGGGTGAAGATACATACACAAAATACAGTTGAGTGAAATACCCTGCATACACCACTGCAGCCCCAGGCGGTGGTTAAAAGGGGTTTTACATGTCTCTGTGCGACTGCCCTCATCCCTGTTTGGCTGCTAAATTATTAAGAGAACCAAAAATGCTTGTGCTATCACCACGGTGCTACACAATATCTCCGTATTGTTTCTTCGAGGTGATTCACTGGCAGAAATGATATTGTATTTAATTGCCTAATATTTACTGCACATGACATTATTACGTTATACTAAAGGTGCACTATGTAACTTTTCTGATGGCGAGGCCATCACCTGCTTGTCTCCATGCATGTCATTTCTTTGCCTGAAATGTTCTAATCTACACAGTATGGCATTAAACCTATTTATCAAATTTTCAGGTGTTTTTATGCATTCTCTCTGTGAGCGGGGTCGCCTTGCCATAGATCTTACCTGTAACTTGGCCTGACTTTGTCACTTTATTAACAGTATTTTCAGTTTCAGTTTCAGTTTGCTTCAGTTGTTTCTACTCAACACAAAAACATAGATTCATAACAAATTGAATATCATATTTCAAACATTATTACCTTATCTATCACCATGGAGACAAGCAGATGATTCCAAGTTACAATATATGTGGACTGTGGAACATATTGTTCCATTAATTGCTTGTTAAACTTAACAGAAAGGCTGATTCATTTTCTGAAGCATTATTGATTCACAGGGGAAATTGCATGACCAGAGGATTCATTTTTAATATTAATGATACGTTCATGGGTGCTGAGTTGGCAATACTGCTTTTCTTACTCATTTTCTTCAAGCAACATGTCTTGCAGTGTATTTTTTCATAGCCCAAAGTCTATATTAATGTTGTAAAAGTAATCAAGTATAATCACTATTCTACTGAGTGATTCTCATCACACTAGAGGAAGATGTTTTACTGTGATGACCGAGATGGGAAACACCAAAAGGATGAAGAAGGAAGGCTTTAGGTAATTTATTCTGCTTTGTAAAACATGATAATAGCTTGGATTTATATAGAGCTGTATAAGCTAGGTAGAAGCTGGGACTGAACTGCCACAAGTCTGGTTATAAAATGTGTCAAATCTGAGTTGCTCATATACATAACATGCCATAAATAAGAATTATAACTAATCATTATAAATGATATGGCTGTGTATGCAACATAGGTCATATGTCTACAAAACATGGCAAGCCCAATGCAACATTTGTGCTTTACTACAGTTTCATTGTTAAAATTATGTCAAGACCTTCAAAATGCACAACATTGTTTGTCTGCTCGTTTTCAGTGTGCACCAAGGGTCAGTCAGTGTGAATTTTTAGCAAAAGAAATGCGTGAAAATAACAACACCACCCATACAGACACATAAGGAAAGCCAAATGTAACACCTCTGTCTTTTACTGTAATAAAGCTTTTTAATTAAAACACAAAATATGGATTGTGGTTGGAAAATCTATTTTCAAAGATAATTATAAACCAAGATGCTGCTAAATTCATTCACGTCATCCATCTCACTATGGATTTTCATGTCATGTTGTCAGATATTGTAACAAAACATGGACAGTGTTGGTTTGCAAGGACTTTGTGTAACAAGGTGTGAACAAATGGGGATCGCCAAACAAAAGAAAAATAAAACAAAAAAAACACTATTGGGAACACACTGCACTGGGTTGTGAAATGCAATTTGACAACAAGTGCATGTATAAGGAGCCATCTTTGCTGCCAGACCTGAACAAAAAAGAAGAGAATGGAAGGGAAGACCTCTCTGGAGTTGGAAATACTCGAAAATGTGCTACGAACTCAGAAAAATGTGGGGTTTACCCAAAGTTCAAACCAAAATAAGCTACAAAGAGACATAAACTTCCACAACTGACAAATACTTAAATAATATACTCAAACCAGAAATAATTATTAAGCTGTGTAGAACAACTAAAATACATAAACAACCTGACATAATTATAGGCGCAACATGTAACTTTTTGATTGGAGGGTCTGTCTCCTGCTTGATGTGTTTGTGATTTAAATTTATTCACTTACAGGTGCTGAAAAATGTAATGAAAAACATTCCATGGCATAGATAAAGTTTAACCTTCTTGACATAACATAATGAAAATGACAGTGTACCTTTAACATGTGAAAATACATGAACTATTTGTGGTAATAGAACCCTCAAATAATCGAGAAATGATCTAGTAAAATTGTAATATTGAAATCACTCTGGGCACATCTTAAAACTATAAAATAATAATTAACATACTTATCAGGGGATTACATTATTATATTTTACCACAGGGGTCTCCAACCTAAAGCCTCATTTTGGAGGGATTTTCAAAACATACCTATATGTGGCAGTCTATTTGATTCGTCACTTTCTAAAGGCATTCCATCGTTGGCCGGCCCTCTTTCTGTACAAAACACATTATTTGTCAATTAGCCGTCAATTGCGCTGCGGTCTCAGCCAAGCTTGGTTATGGCGCCGTGACTTGCTGCAGCCATCCATGCGTGCAGCAGCATGAGCGCCCGCAAAGAAGCCAAACACATACAGTTTTCATGAAGAGAGGCAATCTGACTTTTTATTCACAAATGTCAACGACAAGTGCGTGTCTGATCTGCAGATCCAGCTGGTTGTAGGTAAACGATGCAATACATTGGTGTAGGCTATGATTTTCGTATTGCTCACTGATGCTTAACTGTTATTACCCTCAGCACTTTAGAGCTTTTTCTCCGTGTAGACCTGCAAAAACTTTACTCTCCTCTTTCCCCGCGTCTTTGAGGTGTCACCTCTGCTTTTTCTGTTTTCCCTTTGGGGTGCAGGCAGCGAGCAGTGGGCTTGGTTAGGTTTAGAATCAGACTTGGAAAAAACAGATGCGCGGGCGGATCAAGACCACTGTGGAAAAGGACAACTGCAAAGCCTTTTTCTGCTGGTGTCACGCAATAAAATGTGCAACATTTTATTTTATGTTAAACAGCCTCATATTCACAGAGAAAGCTGCAAAACAGTTAATGAATGGAAGTGCAAACTGACGACATGGAAGCGCGCGCTGCAAAGTCAAACTCGTACATGCAAAAGACAAACAAACGTTATAAATTTACCTCCAACATAAAACATAAGTTTAGCAGTTCTGAGAAAAAACATGTGCAGCAAGTGTTACCTGGAGCCTCAGACTACCGGAAATCACCCATGATTTCTTAAAAGTTTTCTAGTTTTCCACGTCCTATAGATTCGTTTGTATTATGTACTGAGATAAATATTCAGAGAATAGAAATTACAGCTAGTTCCTTGTAAGATATAAATATTTCGGAACATGATTAGGCAAAAAATGTTGGAGACCCCTGCTTTAAAAGAATCCTCTCAAAGTCACAATAAAAGAGTCCATCAAAGACTAGACAGAGTTAGACCAGTTTTGACATGATCTCACTTGATGTTCTCAAATGTCAGCCTTGCGTGTGACAGTTAGCGTGGTGTGTTTGGCCAGTGGCTGTGGTGCACTCCCTGCTGTGTGTGCTGCAGTTGCCGGGGCCACTTTAGGCATGCAAAGGCCAGGCCAGCGACAGACTCCTCTGTATCATAGGCTCTTCAGGAACATCACACAGTTAAAAACAACATGAAGATGTGGCACTAAGACTCAGTCAATAAACAATATACTTTTATCCCCATAGTTAGAAAGAGCACAACTTTTGCAACAATTAACACAAAATATAGTTAGGGTTAGACATACATATATTTTAGAAGAGACTAGGGCACAGTATTTAGTACTACGGCGTATGCAGAGTGAAAGATTACATGTAGCTAGGTATTTAAAAAGCACAAATGCAGAAGCATAATAATAAAAGGTCACATATTATGCAAATTTATTTAGAAGAGATTAGAGTCTTCTAATTGTTCTAATTGACCCACTTAAAGTTGAACTTTATTCTTCTGAAATCAAGACATTCATTGCTCCGAAAATCCCTGTTTTCACTGACCCCAGAGACACGTACTTACTTCTGTACTTACTAAGTCTGATTATTTTATTTCTTTTTATTCAGCTTTGTCATGTGACCAATTTTGGCACTTCTTGTTTTGTTTTTTTAATTTTCTGCTGCTCACTATCATGAGCCAAACTATCCGCAGGCGGGGCTGTCAGCCTGGTCCGGCAGCAGGGCATTTTGTCGTGATGACATTTACACTAATGTACCATAAAGGGGAAGGCGGAAATCAGTACAGTAGTTTTTAACCTGAAGACAGCAGACTTGATCCTTTTATTAAGCCATTTGATCTAATGTCTTATTGTGATTGTATAAAATACAAAATAATAATCCACAGGTGTCATCGAATAGAATAGCAGACAAAAGCATCAAATGTCTTCTTTAACCACTTTGTGATACTTTGCTAGTTCATAGAGGATAATGTGTATAATAACGTTAAACTGGGCTAAAACTGCAAATCATTCAACCTAGCTTTTTGTTTTAACATTGTAAATGCTAAATGATAAAGCAAACTTATCTGAAAGGGCCCATTGCTTTTCTTTTCACAGGTCTCACCAGTATTTAGGTCTAAGTACTCCAGACTCAGTACATTTGTCTTGATCTAATGATTAGTATTGAATGACACCTGAGGAGTAGTTTCATAGCCCTGAAACAATGTGAAAATCCCTTGGCAGGATGTAACTGACAGCTGTAGATTACCACAGAGAAGCTCCATAACTGCCAATGGTGGTATTTGCAAACAAAGGAGACACTAAGGAGCAGCATTCACTTAATGATATAATTCACAGTCTTAAAGAGCCTTTTTGGAGCTTTCAGCAGATCAGGCATAAGATTTGCCTTGATAATATAACTGTTGCTGGAAGAGGACATTTCTGTCCCATCAGCATATTTTAGTATCATTACATCCTTTATTTTAAAACAGGCTCTCATTTCACCAGCTGCTCAAGGTCTTGCTCACAACTGTTAGACCAAAATCCTTTCTCTTTCTCTGCGTTGCACTCACCCTGGTCACACAGGAGCCCTTGTCGTCCGTACGGGCACAGGCACACTGCTTCCCGGGGAGACTTGGGAATGCAGGTCGCTCCATGAGCACATGGGCTGCGTTCACAAGCGCTCAGCTGACACAGACGTCCTCTATACTGAGCGGGACACTCACAAAACCAGTCTTCTTCAGAGCTGCAAACACAGAGATAACAATGAACACTACAGCAGAAGCTACATATTCACACACAACACAGAATGCACTTCCACATGATTTGATTTACTACGTAGAACATAGGTGTCAAACTCTGGCCCGTGGGCCAAATTTGGCCCGCAGTGTAATTATATTTGGCGAGAGACTATACCAAATGACTACTAGGGCTTGGCGCGCCGGTATTATACAGCGCATTCATTCATCGTTACTACTACAAATCCCATTATATATTGTATAGTAATAAGTGTTGCTTGTTATATTCATGTTAAAGCAAATCTTGTTTGGGTCAATATTAAAAGTTTCATTTGTTCAATACTGGCCCGCGACTTTGTTCAAGTTTTACATTTTGGCCCACTGTGGATTTGAGTTTGACACCCCTGAGACATCATCAAATATTGCTACTTGAATAGAATTAGTTTATTTAATATCATTGCTCTTACTGTTATGACACCCTAGGACAACAATTAATGTAACTTTATGTATGTCCCTTCTATCATAAATAACTTTGTGTAGTTAATGAAGTTGTTTTGCAATCTTAAATTTGTGAGCAGAACCAAACGCTATTTAAACCTACATGGCAACACACCTCTTTGTTCTTCGTCTCTCCCTTTTCCTACCCTCTCTTAACATTATTCTCTGTTTTATCTTTCAGGCACAGGGGACACAAGGCGTAATACACTTTTTTCGTCATCCAAGTCCTAAAGTTTAAGTCCTTGCTGGTAAATTCCCCCCCCCCAAAAAACAAAACTACTAATAGTACAAACCAATACTATAACTAAATCACCACTACTACCTGACGTAGTGCTATACTGATCCCACTGCCAACACTATCCATAGTATTAATTAATTAAAACACTTCAACACTGATAATACAATCAATACTAATAATTCATTTCTAAAACAGTGTCCAGACCTTTGAACTCTCCGGGACAAATGAGAGATTCAATCGATAATTAATACGCACTCTAATTTCTATATTAAAATGCTTACTTGTTTTCTTTATTCCCTGTTTTAGGCCGACTGTAACAGCTGTCCTGGGACTACAGATGAAAAATAGCCTTTTTGGCTAATTCTGGCATATTTACAGAAATGTTTATTAATATGCACTGTCCCGGAAATAAATAAATAAATCAACTAATACTAATATTAGAATATTTTAGCTTATTATATCTCTATTATTATATCTATGTAAAACTGCGTGCACTGTGTGCTTTTTAATTGCCTCTTGGGGACAAATAAAGTGTTTCTACTTGAAATATGTTTTAGTAGAGCTCATTAAAATGCAAAAAAAAATGTTTTTAAATTTGTAACTAACATTTATCACGTTACTTTCCATATTTCCATATTTGTTTACAAGCCTTTCACCATGGCCCACAAATCGTTTACTGCAAGCCACGAAATGGATCTAAAAGATATGTGTTCTTACAAAGACGCATGATGTATGAGATCTGTGAAAAATGCTCGCAATTGAGTCAATGTACAGTCTGAACGCGCTGGTGAAAATTATTCATTTATGTATGGAGCCGCAGCAAGGGAGAAATTACTGCGTGTCTTGTGCTAAAGGTAAACACGCCTAGGCTGAAAAATGTCAGCAGACAGCGTAAAAAGATCAGTAATATTTCATAAAATACACATCCTCAATTGTACAAGATTTGTTGTCCACACACTTTCAGATTAATGATGCACATTTTGCAGGGAAAAAGAAAAGAGTGATCTAGCATGCAAAGTGTTACAAGGCATTATAAAGTGACATACAATGTGCAGAGCTTACAGAAGTGCATACAACATCAGATAGAGAAAGCATTGGTGGGGTTTCAAATGTATAAATTAATAATGTGTTTGGAGAAGCAGCACTGCAGGATATACTCGGCTTCTGGAGAATGAAATATTTACATTCTGTCCCCGCAGTGAAACATTGTTCAGGATATGACTGGATTGAAGTGCAAAGACTGTGTTGAATAACGTGGTCATTTAACTTTTCAAACGTTTCCCACTCAAAATACACACTGTCCTAAGGATGGGCATCCGGGTTAAAAACAATGAGATAAGCTACTGGCTCATACACATTTAGCGCATAGTATCTCTTCATTGTGTATTTGGTGTTCCAGGTATCACCAGGACTAGACCAAGACTAAATCCAGTCTCCAAGTTTAAAAGTGCTCTGAACTTGGACTACAAAACTGAAAATAAACCAGAACAAGTGTAGGTTTAAGCAAACTTTGAGCTAAATTATGCCAAGAATTCCAAAAAGACTTCATACCATCAGAAGAATTCTACCAGTGGAAGCTGTAATGCAGTTTGAGAGGTTTGGAAAGATTTATTACAGAGAAATACACAACAGTAAAGATAAAAATAAATGTGAAAGCTATTAAACAAGCCAAATCTAGTGATTTCCAATACACTTTTAAAATCATTTTGGGATAAATGCAGTACTGGCAGGGATGAAAAATTGAGCAGTGCCTTCTGTTTGAGTTTGCTTTCTTCGGAGCATTGAAAACTCCTTTTTGTCCCTGCATGTCACTTCAAATGTTGTGGTACATACTGTAGATAACGTCACAATTACTCCAAATGCCCAACTTTCCTCTTACACTCACTTACGCAATATGACACTCAGACACATCACTGTAGCACTGAGGAGGCTCGATACAGTTATTTGTGAGTAGAACTGCAACACATATGCAGGATAACTAGAGGCATAAATCTGCTTTTGGAGAAAATTATTTGAGCTTTTACACAGGAGTTTCATCAGCGTGTCTCTGCTGGGTTGCGTTCGGAAGCATTACAGATGTGATAGAAAATCATATTAAAAAATGATGTTGAAAAAAGATCTACAGCAATTTTTGTGTTATAAATCAGCAAACTGTGGGTAAATGCAAATTCATTCTTCAATTACACTGTATGATATGCATAACAAGAATCCATACATTTCTTCTTTGTGCATCTTATACAAGCATCCTGCAGCAAGTCATTAACAATACAAACTTAAACCCACTGAAATAATTGGGACGATTCATAATTTATTTGATTATATGGGGTACTAGTTTATCGGCAAAGGATGCATAGTGTGGTTAGCTGTGTCTAGTGTTAACACACCCTGGCCTAGATTCAAACTCTGTCCAAATGCATAGGTACGGTATATCTGGTAATCTGGCAAGAAAAGAAAAGACTTTCCCTACAATGGATCATGTTCGCAACCATTTTAGTTTCCCTGGGCGAGATAATGTTGCTTTCATGTGCGTGTCCCGCAGTTTGGATGGAAGCTTTCTGCAAGGGCGGCGCTCGTTCACCCGACCTGTGTGGATTCATGTGTTTTTGGTCAGATGCTGACTCTATATTTTGAGCAGAAAAAAAATGGCTTACAGTAGTTCTTCAAAGTTTAATGTTAACATGATACAACATGGTCTCCGACTTGACCAAACAGCAAGGTGTGGTGTTCATGTGCAATGGAAAGCTGAATTAACAATTGATTATATACAGTATCTCAATTAAAAGACAGATTAACCAATCAGAGAAAGGTGTGGTCTGCCCCTGCCCACCAAATCTAACATGACAGCTTATTTCTTTGTGTGGTGTTAGAAACGGGACAGTGCAGTGAGGGATTGATTAAATTGTATTAAAGTGACAGGTGTTTAGAATGTTCATGAGTTCAATGGCAAAGGGAAAGAAACTATTCTTGTGGAGGTTCTGGTCCGGATGGACCGTAGCTCCTGCCTGAGGGGAGTGGTTCAAATAGACCATGTCCAGGGTGAGAAGGGTCAGCTGTGATCCGACCTGCTCGTCCCAGAGCCCTGGAGACGTACAGGTCCTGCAGAGATGGAAGTCTGCAGCCGATCACTTCTCAGCAGAGCGCACAATGCGCTGTAGTCTCTGTTTGTCCCTGGCTGTGGCTCCAGCGTGCCACACGCGATGGAGGAGGTGAGGAATGGCGGTAATAAGTAATATTGTTAAGATTATAAGATGTTTCTTTTTTCTAAGTTATCTGTTTTTATTATTATACTGTGCATGATCTGTTTCTGTACCCTTTGTTGGAACCCTCGATTTTCCCATTGTGGGACAAATAAAGGTGATCTTATCTTATCTTATGACTCAATGATGGCCGTGTAGAACTGCACCATCATATGCGCTGGCAACTTGGCTTTCCTAAGCTTCCACAGGAAGTACATCCTCTGCTGGGCCTTCTTGATGAGGGAGCTTTTATGTTATCCTATACTAAATTTGAATTGTTTTATTTAATGCATGCCCTTTTTGATTTCATATATGTTGTTTTTATTATTGTTCATTGTTGTATGTTGCACCTTAATGTCGAAACAAGTTCCTATGTTTCTAAAGTAGGTGTCCTTCAAACACCAGTTAAACAATATGCAGAACAAGAATAATCAACTCTGAATATGTTATGAAAACACCTACATTAAATTGATTTCATTAATACAACTGGCACCAAATCTCAAATGACTAACAGGGAGAGGAGCAGGAAGTAGGTCCATCCACCCGTAACAAACAAAGAAAATGTTCAATGTTCCTTCTGAAGCGGATGAAACAAAAGAAAGCTTTTATATTCTTCCCTTGTTATATTCAATTTTACACAACCTTTCTTTTCTGAATTTTGAGCACGGTTCAACATGTGGTAAATTGAGAAAATGGTACTGAAAATGTGTGGTTCTTTCAGGCTCTAGTCTTCCAGCTGTATGAAAAACACTATTGAATAAATATGTATCTGTGATAAAGAATTTTTTTAATATACCGTTCAGTGTTCAGTTTACATTATTGCTTTTAATGTTGACATTCCAAATGGGGACAAATCACCTTCAATGACATGTGCTTTTGTGACGGAGAACACCATTTCTTATTAATTAAATATTTATTTATTTATTATTATACGGTTTTTGGTGTGTATTATCAGAATTATTTTAGCATTAATGTGGATTATTAAAGGTAGACAAAAGGTATACTATGTAATCCATGGATATGTTATCGCTTTGCATGGAATTTTCCATAGTAGGGCATTTAACAATCTTGTATTTGTTTAATTACAGGAGTTGTTATTGATGGAAAAAAACAACAATATTTTTTAACAGTGTGTGGTGATGCCCTTCCACAGATCTTACCTGTAACTTGCCATGGCGGTGTTACCAGCTTGTCTCCATGGAGCTATGTATGTTAAAAGCCATACTTTGGAACATCTCCAGACAAGAAACTGCATGAAATAATATGGTTTGAGATGGTCAGTGGACACAGTTTTACCTAAGAGAGCTGCTTAAATCAGATTACCAATAATGACGCAGAAATAAACAATTTTTTATTCACCATGCTCTTATGTCTGTACTGTATTCCAATAGATCCAGAAAGCTAATGGTGTATCAGTATGAATGCAGTTCCTCATTAGAAATAATATCTACTGAAACCCAGTGGTCCTTTTTATGTTAGCGCAGAAGGAAGTCGACATAACACTTTTATGTGGAGAATTGAGGCGCACCACAGTACTGAGGCCTCATCACTAATGTTCTCTAGTGGAGCATTTGCATACCAACAAGCCCTTAAAACCATGCTTTCGGTAAATAACTCAGGAAAAGTGAAATTTGAGATCTGAGACAATACTAGAAGGAATTCATATTCACTTTGAAACATTGTTGATAATCAGATATGCAAAAAGTAGGAAAATTATGCAACATTTTATTACTTTTAATTGTAAAATCACAAGGCTACACTACAAGCTTGGGATTCAGACTGGTTCTCTCAGTATATTCCCTACAGAAGATCTCAAAGTTTGGTCACCTCCTCCTCCTCAGAATCTCAGGCTAAACTCAGACAGAACAGTCCAATCAGGTAAGTTTATTTCAGTGGCACGGGAAAAGAACACCACCATTGATTATCAATCATTCAGAACAAAATCCAACTTCCCTCACTTTAACAGTGCTTAGTGCTTTACTCTCAAATTTGGCAGAAAACCTGTATTAGTTTTCCCCTTTCTTTTTTCTTCAACGAACCCGGATATCCGGGTGCGTTTCTGGACTGAAACTGAGTATATATATAATGGTATATATTTTCAGTCCAGAAAAGTGCAGTGCTAGGAACAGCAAGATATTGCGCAGAACCCTCAAGCTCCCTGGCCTCTGGTACTGGACCCGAGCTTAGGAAAAAAGGGATAGTGTATGTTAGACAAAAACGGTTTACTGCTTTGACTGAAATACGTAATTTGGCCCTGAGTTAGAAATTTGAGTGTTGAGTCGAGTCAGACAGATCATTAGCTATCGGTCACTTATTCATCATTTTAATACATTAAATATTAACTTTTACTCAATAATTTAAGGGGAAAGCTTGCAGCTTTGACTGACACCAACTTTCAACATTTGTGATTAAAACGGCTACAATTTCCCAAATCAAAGTGATTGCCTTGGGTGGATTAAAATAACCTTTAGTCATCCGACACATCGTGTCTGTGATTAGGCCAATTTAAATTCAAGTGTTTTGGAGCGTGCTACTTCTGTATCGTCAACTCTTTGAGTGTTTCGTGCACATTTATTCAATGTGTTCACAATCATTTTCTCTCATATACTGGAATTTTGTTGTTGTTATTGGTTATTTTTCAAAACCACTCAAAGGGAGAACTCTGCACAACCTGAACCCAGGAGTTGAACCCAGAGCTTTCTTGCTCTGAGGCAAAAGTGCATGTCTATGTCACTCTCTCCTGTTTTCTGTACGATTGCTTAGAAACCACTAACAACTGCAGTTTTATATGGAAAATAAACACAGAGTGAGATACCGCCAAAAATACTTCACAATATGGTCAAATGATGCCAGCACCTCACTCCCACTGTTGCACTGAACTTGAGAAGATAGCATAGAAGCATTATGGTTTGCCGTAGCTGTTGCCAAAATGGGAACAATAATGGCAAGGAAGAGAAAAAGGTTCAAACTACAACTGACAAGACAGAGGTAGCAGTGGGGGAATATAACCAATGTGAAGAGAGAGCACGGTGAGCCTGCATGGGCCCTTAAAAAAAGAGCTTTGTTTTTGGATGCAACAGGGATGTCTTGGAGTCAGCTATTGTTTTGTGTTTTTCCAAAAGTCACCTGGAGCTTCATGTGCTCTACACAAACTACACATTAAAAATTTGTTCCAGTGCTGCCCAGTAGTCGAGTGGTTAAGGCGGCAGCACATATGCCTGGCTCCATGTGCAGGCGGCAGAAGTGTCGAGAGTTCAAATCCCAGCTCTGATAATTTACTGCATGTCCTCCCTTCTCTCTAATCCCCATTTCACACTAAAATGTCCTGTATAAAGCCTATGGGCCAAAATAAAATTAAAAAAAACAATTTGTTCCATCATTTTATGTCATTGTAAACACACACACACACACACACACTTATTCAGTATTTCACTGCTATAGAAATTTCATACAACAAACATACAGTACACCGTAAATTAAGATTAAAATTACATTTGTTTTAATTTTGGTTAAATTGTCTTTTTATTGTTTATTGTTATAATACAAACAAAAACAAAAGAGAGCAACAAAAGTCAGTCCTTTTGAATCTGTCCCATTTGTTCCAATGTCCAGCAAATTTGCCCATTGTCAAATTCTTGTTTCAAAGTTAGTCTTTCCATTTTCCAACATAGCTGCCACAGGAGAATACTGCTGTTTTGTCCTTAGGCATGACACTTAACCGGCTCCATCCCTCCCTCAGTGTCCGTGTGTGTGTGAAAAGGTGAGTGGTTCCTTGATGTAAAGCGCTTTGAGGGCTCACATGTAGAAAAGCGCTATATAATTATTTATTTTTTACCATTTTATGAATGTCCAAATTTATTTCAGTCCAGTCCTTAATCATCGGCTTCATCCCTGTCATGCATCTCGTTGCTGTTTTTTTGCTTCAGCCAAAAGTACATTCCACAAGTATCCATCTATTGTTTCCATTGTTTGTTTGTAGTTTGACATCCCAGATACATTATTTTCAAGTCAAATGGAATGTTGATGTTGAAGACAGTCCGCAGTGCCTCTTTAATAATTGGACAGTCCTTAAACACATGATAGAGATGAGCCATTTGACAGCCAGTTTCTCCATTGAGTGTTTCTATGTGAATAATGTGCCCTTTGACACATTTTTCCAACAGAATTCTTTGCACACTTTGTGCTTTTCTATTGGAATGTGCTCATGTGTTTTTTTGCTATTTCAATGTATTTTAATATACATTAAAATACATTAAAAAGTATATCAACATATATATCTATATATTTTTAGACAATGTAGTTTGGTTGATGCCAATGCTCCACCGTGAGCTCAGTCATGGATCCGCTGCAGTTTGCATACTGGCCTGGCATCGGACTGGAGGACGCCGTCATTTCTCTGCTGCACCACTCTCTCTCTCACCTGGAGAAGCCTGGCAGCGCTGTGAGAATTCTGTTTTTGGATCTCTCCAGCGCCTTCAACACCATCCAGCCGCTGCTTCTGAGGGACAAGCTGGAGATGGCTGGTGTGGGCTGTGACTGGCAGAGTGGATCCCGGACTAACTCATAAACTGACCCCAGTTTGTGAGAGCCCGGGACTGACACTCGGACCTGCAGTGTGGGGGCGCCCCAGGGCACCATCCTCGCGCCCTTTCTCTTCACCCTCTACACGGCAAACTTCAGACACGACACGGACAGCTGTGTCCTGCAGAAGTTCTCTGAGGACTCTGCCATCATAGGACTCATCACGGAAGATGACGATGTGGAGTACAGAGGACTCGCGCAGGACTTTGTGGACTGGTGTCCGCAGAACCACCTCCTTATCAACATGGGGAAGACCAAGGAGATGGTGGTGGACTTCCGCAGACGCCACTCTGCTGCCCCCTCACCAGTGAACATCCAGGGAAGGGACATTGAGAGAGTGGACTCATACAAGTACGTGGGTGTTAATCTGAACCACAAACTGGACTGGACTCATAACACAGAAGCACTGTACAGGAAGAGCCAGAGTTCAGTCTACCTTCTGAGGAGACTCAGGTCTTTTGGAGTGACAGGGTCACTTCTGAAAACCTTTTGCGACTAGTAGTGGCATCAGCCATCCTGTACGGTGTGGTCTGCTGGAGCAGCAGCATCACAGAGAGGGAGAGGAAGAAGCTGGACAAAGGTATCAAGAAGTCCAGCTCCGTCCTGGGCTGTGCTCTGGACTCAGTGCAGGAGGTGGGGGACAGAAGGATCCTGGCTAAACTCAAATCTATACTGGACCATGAGTCTCATCCCCCGCAGGACACTCTGTCCGCTCTGGAGAGCAGCTTCAGTGACAGACTGATCCACCCTCGCTGTGTGAAGGAGAGGTTTTGCAGGTCTTTCCTTCCTGCTGCAGTTTACAATGAACACTGCTAGCCCTGAACATGTGACATTCAGTTTTTATAATAATGTGCAATACTGTGACATAATGTCAATCATCCCTGGTGCAATATTTTCTGTCCATATAACAGCCACTTACTGTAAATAAGAGTGTATAATTTTTCGAATATTTGTGTTGACATTTTACACTAGATTTAAATATATTGACACAGATTTAAATATTTTTTCTAGTCTGTGTTTCTGTGCCTAATTTGTGTTGGAATTTCCCCACTGTGGGACAAATAAAGGTTCTCTTCTAAGATCTTATCTTATCTTATTTGATCTTATGTACTGATCAGAATCAGAATCAGCAGTATTTAGTAGTAATAACTGTAGTGGTAACATTATCATTTGACAAAAAAGCCAGAAAAAAAACATACAAAAAATCTGACTACATTTTCTGGTTGGGGGGCCGTCTCTTTCAAAACATACACACAATCACATATAGTATTATTTCTAGTAGGCACAACACACTCAGAAGACTCTGTTTAACTGTCGGACAGGGTCGAATGAGACACTTGAAATATTGGCGAACAAAGACCTGATCGGTCCCTTACCCACAAGTCTATTTACCTGATTATAAACAACAGCACCTTAAAGAGTCCACAGCTCCTCAGTCAATTACAGAAGTCAATGGATGGACAGAAGAGAAGTGTGGTTATTAGCAGGATTTCACATTGGACATGAAGACAATGATGACTTTGACGGACATACAGACTTACATACACACACATAACATATTTGTAGTATTTATGGCTTATTTAATATAGATCATATCACCAATGTATAATATTGTCCAGCCGTTATAATTTAAGTAAATGTGGGATTTTCATGTCTTTGTCATAGGTTTTAGGCCAAAAGCTTTTTCTAGACTTGGAATACCACAAAAACTTCACTACCTTGTGACTCTTGTAGCTTGATTAAGGTTAATACATTTACCCCGCATGAAACAGAAAATACGAAGCTACAGTGGGCAAACTACCATTGATGGAGATTTGATTTAAAAAGTGTGAATTTGTCTTAACACCTTAAAATTTGCTCTGAATGACAGACCCCAGATCTGCAAACATGTCTAGTCCTGAATGTCATTAATTTCCACACAATTATAAGCTCAGAGACAGTATCTACAATATCCATCACCGCCATTAACACACTAGACATGTCACCTGCTCAATTCTCCTATGTTACGATCTCCTCACTCGACTCACACACTGGAAAGGGGCTGTTGTCATATCGGGGCTTAGGAGATATGAACAATGATGTGGGATAATATACACAATATCCGCCAGAAACCTCAACTTCCTCCTTCACAATAAAATATGTTTTGTGTGTGAGATATAAATAATACAGGTTCGCCACACAGGCCCCTCCCGAACACACAAAATAACAAATAGAATGAAAGTTAACAGGAACGTTTAGGAACTGTAATAGTCCTACCCCTAACACTGCACCTGACCACAACGGGGGCGAGACTGGCCTAGGCAAACTATCCCTGGTAATGGCGGAGGCAGGGAGGGCCAACTGCACATCATCATCTTTAAGCACATGGGCCGGTTTCAAACGATCCACCAAAACCCATTCTTTACAAGTCCCCCGATCTATCAGGAAGGCCTTAAGCCCGGCTTCGAGAACGTGAAAGGGGCCGTCGTACGGTGGCTGTAGTGGCAAACGATGTGTATCATGGCGGATGAAAACATACTTCGCCGACATAAGGTCCTGTGGCACATACAACAGAGGGAGACAATAGTGTGCCGGGAACAGGAGCAAAAACTTCAGCTTCCCCTTGACAAAATGCCCGGCTGGCCACACTAAGGCCTACCCCTGAAGAGTCAGTAAGAAACTACCCAGGGACCCTGAAAGTCTGTCCCAGAACCAACTCAGCAGAAGAGGAATGGAGGTCATCCTTTGAGGCCGAATGCAGGCCTAACAAAACCCAGGGCAGCCTGTCCACCCAACTACTGACCACAAGAGAGGCGCGGAGAGCAGCTTTCAAAGTGAGGTGAAAACGTTCACACAGCCCATTAGCTTGTGGTTGATATGCAGTTGTCCGGTGAAGTTTAACCCCCAAACTATCAGCCACAGCATTCCACAGCTCGGAGGTAAACTGTGGACCCCTATGTGAGGTCATGTCCAAGGGAACCCCAAAACGCGAGACCCAGGAAAAAATGAATGCCCGTGCCACCTCAGCTGAAGTAGTAGATGACAGAGGAACTGCTTCAGGCCAATGTGTGGTCCGGTCTACCATAGTCAGCAGATGCGTAAAACCTCTGTAACAGGGAAAAGGACCGACCAATTCTACATGAACATGCTCAAACCGCCTGTCAGGAATCAGGAAAGGGCCCAGGGGAGCTTTGGTGTGGCGTTGCACCTTAGCGCGCTGGCAGGCAACACACGTAGTGGCCCAAGTTTTAATATCTTTACAGTGGCCAGGCCACACAAACTTTGCCCCTACCAGTTTAACTGAGGCCTTAACTACGGGGTGAGACAACGAATGAACAGCCTTAAAAAGCCGTTGACGCCAACTGACAGACACCAAAGGCCGCAGTTTGCCTGTAGACACATCGCAGAGAAGGGTTGCACCACTGCCATGAAAAGTAACCTCGTCCAAACTCAAACTAGACTAATCTGTACGCAATGTTTGAATGTCTGTGTCCGTAAGCTGGTCTGCAGCCATAGCAGCATAGTCCACTCCCAAATGCACAGCCCCAACTTGAGCCAGAGAGAGACAGTCCGCCACCAAATTATTCTTCCCGGCCAAGTGTTGGATGTCAGTTGCAAATTCAGAAATGGCGGACAGATGCCGCTGTTGCCGCGCTGACCACGGTTCAGAAACTTTGGCCATGGCAAATGTCAGAGGCTTGTGGTCAACAAACGCAGTAAACCCCCGACCTTCCAAAAGGAACCTAAAATGGCGGGTCGCGAGAAACAGTGCCAGGAGTTCTCTGTCAAACATACTGTACTTCCTCTCTGAGTCACGCAGCCTCCTACTGAAGAAGGCCAGGGGCTGCCAAGCTCCAGCAACCCACTGCTCACAAACCGCTCCTACAGCATAATCCGATGCATCTGTAGTCAGGGCAAGGTGCGCTGTTGGGTTGGGATGGGCCAACAAGGCGGCTTCAGCAAGTGCACTCTTAGCTCTTTCAAAAGCCTGCAGCCTCTCTGGGGTCCACTCCACCTCCTGATTACTCTTCTTGCCCCTGAGTGCTTCATACAAGGGGTGCATAATGTGAGCAGCACGCGGAATAAAGCGGTTATTAAAGTTCACCATACCCAAAAACTCCTGCAGGGGTTTCACTGAACGGGGACATGGAAAAGCTGAAATTGTTTCGGTTTTAGCAGGAAGTGGAACTGCACCATGAGGTGTCATGCAGTGGCCCAGAAATTTGTTCTCCGATAGTCCAAACTGACTCTAGGCCAAGTTCATCAATCCATGTTCACTAAGATGCTCAAACAGCAGGCGGAGGTGTGACAAGTGCTCCTCCAGAATGTTGTCAAGATAGACAAACAGAAAGGGCATTTCACGTAACACAGAGTCCATAAGTTGCTGAATCGTCTGCGCGGCCCCCTTCAGCCTGAACGGCATCCCCAGAAACTCAAAAAGTCCAAAAGGAGTTATCACCGCTGTCTTTGGCACAGCTTGAGAATGAACTGGGACTTGGTGATAGCCTCTCATAAGATCTACTTTTGAAAAACAGCAGCACCTGCTAAATGCCCGGAAAAATCCTGAATGTGTGGGACTGGGTATCTGTCAGTGGTAGTGGTGGCATTGTTGAGGCGTCGGAAATCCCCACATGGTCGCCACCTCCACGTCGGACTTAGGAACCATGTGCAAAGGGGAGGCCCAGGGGCTGTTAGAGCGGCGTACAATGCCAAGCCGCTCCATATTTGCAAACTCATCTTTGGCTATCACGAGCTTAGCCGCATCTAAACGGCGTGCCTGAGCAAAAACCTGACGGGCCCACTGGTGGTACATACTGTAGCTGAAAATGTATGGACAGTTAGGGCAGGAAACTCTGCTAAAAGGCGCTGGAATGTATCCCCAGCTGCTAGCATGTTAGCGAGGAGTGGTCCAGCCCCCCTCAGTGTGCATGGGTAAGAATCAAATGATACAGCATCGATCAAACCCTATAAGCAACATCCACAAACAGTCCATAAGCACACAAAAAATCCGCACCCAAAACGGGAACTGCAACAGAAGCCACTACAAAGTCCCAGCTGAACACACGTCCATTAAAACAAACAGTAATGAACCTGGTGACGAAGGTGCGAATGGGGGTGCCGTTGGCTGCCTCCAATGAAGACCCCAGTTCAGGCCCCAAAGTGTCAGCAGAGGAGCTGGGAACGATGCTGCGCTGCGCCCCTGAATCCAAGAGGAAACATCGTCCTGACATGCTGCCCTCAACGAAAAGAAGCTTGTCGGATCCGCCGGTGCACAAAGCTGCTAGTGTGCGCCGGTTCTTTTGTTTTGCTGCTGCTGAAAGGAACACGGCGGACCTTCACTCCAAAACGACGATGATAGAAACACACCTGGCAGCAGTGCGTGCACAGCAGAGTACTGAAGGGACGCCAGCCAGAGCTTATCCGCCTCTTCAGCCAAACCCTGGTAATCGTGCTTGCCCACCAGCTCCGAGGAGGCCATGGCAGTGCGCACGGGAGGCAGTAGCTGCCGCAGGAACAGGTGGGTGAACAGAAAAGCAGCATCGCCGGATCCAAGAAAGGCCAACCTATTCTCCATGAGTTCTGTAGGTTTACTGTCACCTAAACCCGACATAGAAAGCAGACGGTCAGCTCGCTCCATGTCGGATAGCTGGTACAACTGTAGTAACTGTGTCTTAAGCGCTTCATATTTGTTGACTTGCGGCGGGGCACGGAGCAGTCCCATCAGCCTGCGAGTAGTAGCAGAATCCAAAGCAGAGACAACATGAAAATATTTTGTGTCGTCAGCAGTAATGCCTCGGAGTTGACACTGTGCCTTGACATGATGGAACCAAGGCTCTGGATCGTGCTGCCCAAAGTCAGGGAGTTTAATAGTAGCCGCGAAAACCGTTGTCGCAACCGGGCAGCGGCTGTGGAAGAGCTACCTACTGATGTATTCCAAACGTCGTGGGTCACCAATGTGGAATTTAGTAAAAAGAGACAAGAGGAACGGTTCAGTCCCTGCTTTATTCACTTCCAACAGTATGAAAAAGTGTTAATGTGTGTAAAAACAGTGTTAAAACAATTCATATAATTTCAACACAACATCCACCAGAAAACTCAACTTCCTCCTTCACAATAAAATATGTTGTGTGAGACATAAATAATGCAGGTTCGCCACAAAAGCTCGTCTTCTGATCTGAAGGTCGGCGGTTCGAATCCTGCTCCTGATTAACATCCACATTAACATCCTGGTAGAGCGGTCAGATCCACTGGCCCACGGTTGGCGGTGCGATCGCAGCTGCCTCATGTGAATACTGTCGTTGTGTCCTTGGGACATAAGACACTTACCTCCCTGGCCCCAGTGTCTGCGTACACTGGTGTGAATGGGTGACTGGTAGAAAAGGTAGAAAAGCGCTATATGCCATTTTTTCCCATGTGACTGATTGTGACACACATGATCGTGATGGTATTTTTTTTTTTTTATAGCAATAAATTCCACATTGAGTTAGCACTGTTCTCTTTCCCCTGATTTGCTAAATAACTACTGGAGTAGAGGTGGCAATAAATCAAAATTTAGATTCTGACTGTTGTATTGACAATTGGTCACATTTTAAAATGTATCATACTGTATTGTTTATAGTCAAATGATATGTTGCAAACTTTCAAAATAGGGATATTTCTGCACTTTTATTTATTTTTTTTATTTTTTTTTACAGATATTTAAAAATGTTTCTTGCCAAATAAGCCTCAACTAATATGTTTAAAGACATTTATTTTGGACTGGATATCACAATCGGGATACTCGGGATTGTATTTCATTTTTTATCAATATCATTTACCCCTACAGGATAGTGATGCAAATAACAGCCTCTAAAACATAAACCATTGCCCTTTGAAGCCATAAGGAACCACATAGAAAAAAAGCATTTTGCAATTGATATAGCACCAAACATTTTTTTCAAAAGGGCAGTACCATTGCTAATAAAACTACTCGAATGTATATTGGGCAAGTAAATAAATAACATTCTACTGTATCTCAAAGCTCAGAAACATTGAGGTAACATTATGCTGTCACAATTATTTATTTTATTAAAACATTTATATAAGAAATTTACTAATCAAAGAACTGTACACCAGTTTTTCCTGAATACAAAAATTATTCATTGAGGTCAAAGAATGAAACTGTCCTTCAAAACTCAGAGACACAAAGTGAAAAGTCTATAATGAGCATGTTCTTGCAGAGAGAAGATCCTTTAGGGAACAAAGCAGAGCACTGAACAGTAGCTGTTTATTTCTCTAGTGGATGAAAATAATTGTTTCTTAGACCTTGACTTGTTTTAGCGGCACTTTGAAACGCGCAAATGTGATACATATAGTCTGAAGAGAAGAAATATTGCTTTGACTTCGGCTTAGACAGAACTTGAAACCAATGACATGAATAAGAGTTTTTTCATGTTCTAAGTGCTGAAAACACAGGACATCATAGGCAGAGGCAGTCAGACACTGTCACCAATTAGCACCAAATTATTTTGGGAGTGAGAGAGCAGCGAGAGGAGCTACAGTATATTCACCTTGCACTCTGAACATCCATGTGTGAGTCAGCTGGGTGCAAATCTGTCTGCTTCCCTTTGCGATAAGGACAATATGTAATCACCCAATATATTTTACACAAACCAGAAAGGAGAGGAATCCATTTGCAAATGTTATTTTTTCCCCCAACTTAAATGATCTCCAAACCCGTCAGAAATGTCAGAAAACTATGCTGCCTCTAGTCGAGTGGCCTAAGCTTTGCGGCTCTGAGCAGCCAGCTTCAACATTATAAGATCAATTTCTGAGAAATAAAACTACTTAACACAAATCAATTTAAAACCAATTTGACGCTTTAAAATGAGGTTCCTTAGTAAACCATTTTCAAGACGTTAATAAGCAGTAGTTACAAGACAAATTACTAATAGCATTTGTAGATGCTTAATATCTTATAAATGTTAATAAGCCATCAACCAAAAACATGTTGGGGACACAAACTGAAAGCAAAAAAAAGCAAAAATACAAGTAATGAGAATTAATAATAATGGCACCATATGATCAAACATAATTAAAATTACAGCATACAAAGTCCAACATAAACATCCCATCTCGCCCAAAGTTGTTCAAATGTGTCCATTTTAAGGTCAAGTCTGAAAGTAATTTTTTCCATATGTCTAATGTCTGTTATAATGTCAGTCCAGTTCTTGATCATCGGGGGGGTTTGTGTCATCCATTTCCTTGTGATGGACTTTTTTCCTGCTGCCAGAAATATATTCCAAAGGTATTCATCTTTTGTGTCCATGGCAGGGGTTCTGAGGCTCAAGTACATAGTTGTGAAATCGAATGGGATGGTAACGTCGAGTACAGTCTGTCTCCTTGTTGATTTAATTCCAATATTTTTGAGCAACAGGACAGTCCTGAAACAAGTGGTAGTGGTTTGGTCCCACTCCTCATCCTTCAAAACACATTTAAAAAAAAAAAATATTCAGTAGAGTAGTTGTCCAGGTTAGTAATGCATTGATATAGTTTAGAAATAATTTCCCTTGTAAGTTCTGATTTATAGGCCTTAATAAAAAATTCAATCAGAGGGTTATAATGGTCATTACTTTGTTTAATATTTTGGTTATAATAACACCTTATTTATAAATACCTATAGTCCTGTTTCTCCAAGTCAAAGGATTCTTTTAACATATCAAAGCTTGTCATATGATTATCTGGTAAAAGACTTTTAAACCTTTTGTAATCCAGACCTTGAATCTTAGGTCAGTTCTATTTGGTAGAAAACATTTTTGTTCAGTTTATATGTTTTGATTACCTCCTTCTATGTTGTAAGGACAGTTTTCTCCAATGGATTCTTAACTTCCTCCAAATGACCGTTTGTCATCTGCCAATATTTTTCCATTGGGCTTCATATTCTGGGTCACACCAGTACAGCAATGCGCTGATTTGAACTGAAATAAAGTAGCTTTTCAGACAAGGCAAGCCCCCAGCCTACTCTTTCTTTTGATAATTGTAGAGTTTTAAATTGGATTCGAGGTTTCTTGCCTTGCCACACAAATCTTGCCATTGCTTTATTCCATTCATCAAACAGCCGGTTGGGGATGCAAATCGGGAGAGACTGAAATAAATAAATACATCTGGGCAAAACATTCATTTTTATAGTTTCAATCCTTTGACTTGGACTTAAGTATGGGATAAGGTTCCATTTTTCAAGATTTTTCTTTATAGTGGAGAAAAGAGAAGTATAGTTTTCTCTAAGATTGTTGATAGTTCTTTATGGAGGACCATTTTTTGTACATTAAATTTATATCTAGACATTGGACCAATATCATGGAAGAACTGCAGCACATTTGGTATATAGTTTGATATAGTTGGACATTATCTGCATAGCAGGCTATTTTATGTTCTGTCCCGTCAATTGAGACACCATCAATTTTTTCAGATTGCATAATATATTGGGCCAATGGTTCCAGGTACAAGACGGAGAACATAGGGGACCAAGCACAACCCTGCCTTACCCCTCTTTCCAAGGTCAGAGAGTCTGTCAAATGACCGTTAATTTTTTTTCTTGATGTTGGACGATTGTAGAGGGCCTAAATATTTTTTATTATTAAAACATTTATTTTTAATTTGATTAGCACTTTAAATAGTTAGGGCCAGCAAACAGAGTCAAAAGCTTTCTCAGCATCCAGACTTATTTTTACGGCTTTATTTTGTTGTTTCTCTATATGGTTTATTATGTGTAAAGATCGTCTTATGTTATCTTGTGTTTGTCGTCTGCCAACAAATCCTGTCTGATCATTGTGAGCTAACCCTGGGAGTATATGGTCCATTCTTTTTGACATAATTGAAGTGTATATACGATAGTCCACATTCAGAATAGAAATTGGTCTATATGAGGCACAGTCAAGTCGGTCCTTCCCCTCTTTAGGTATTAAAGATATGATGGCTTCCTTCCAACTCGTGGGATCTGAGCTTTTCTAAGAGCCCAGTTAAATGTTGATAAAAGCAAAGGGGTAAGTGTGTGTTTTAGAGTTTTATACCACTCTGAGGTGAACCCATCGCTCCCTGGAGATTTATTGTTTTTTAGTCTTTTGATGGCACTTTGAATTTAAGTAATTGTTATTTCGGCACCTACTTTTTTGTTTTGTTCTTCGGTCATTGTAGGTAAGTTGAGAGTGTCCAAAAATTACTGTATTTCTTCTTTGTTTTCTGATATTTTGGTGAAAAGTTTTTTGTAAAAGGATTCAAATGCTAATTGTATTTGGTTGTGTTTGGTTCAAACTATGCCATTCTGTCCATCTCGTATTTCAAAAATTGCTCTCTCTGCCTGTTGTTTTCTAAGCTTACAGGCCAGTAATTTTGTGAATTTTGAACCGCTTTCATAGGATCTTTGTTTGGTTAAGAGCATTTTAAAAATAATTTCCTGTGAGGCCAGATCATCAATCTCGTCACTTGTCTTTTTATTTTCTTGTAGCATTTGTGGATCTTTGTTTTCGCCATGTTTAGCTGTAAATGTTTCGTTTTTGGCCGAGGCGACGGCAATTACCCTGCCCCCTCAAAACTGCCTTTGCTGCATCCCAGAGAATGGGTGGAGAAACTTCACCATTGTCATTTTCCTCTACGTATGTCCCAATGTCCTTTGTCATCATTTTTCCAAATTGTGGGTCATTGAGTAAACTGGAATTAAATTGTCAAAATGTGTTTGTTTCTGTTCCAGCTCTAGAGTGATGTAAATAGGAGCATGATCGCTTAAAACTATTGTACCTCTGTCTGCCTTTGTAGTTTTGGACCTATCTTTATTGAAAATAAAATAGTCTATTTTGGTATAAATCTTATGTGGATTGTAAAAATTTGTATATTGGCGGGCAGTAGGGTTCATCTCTCTCCAGATATCGATCAGCCCTACATTATGTATTAATTTACTAAATGTATTATTTACAGTATTTTGTGAGCTTGAGACATCCAATGCCAAGACATCCAAGGCTGAACATGCAAGTTCCAGTTGCCGCCATTGATAAGGGTTCCCTCTGAGTGGTTTGAAATCAGGTCCACAATTTCAGTATAGAAAGTGAGGTCACTTCCTGGTGGAGCATATACATTCATCAAAGTAAACACACTTCCATTGATAGTGTGTCCTTTGACCAGAACAAATCTGCCATCATTATCTTTGTGTTCAACAATCTGATCACAGGATATCTACTTGAAATCAATATGGCCACTCCCCTCTTATGTTTGCCCCAGTATGAAGAATGGTAAAGTCTGTTGTATCCAAATGTTGTAAATTTTTTATGTCCTAGGTCATTTAAATGTGTTTCTTGTAGGTATATAGTCAGCATCTTTGACCGTTTAGTTGGACCCAATATGCCATTAACATTAAAAGAATCTTTTCAGATGCCATAGTGTTAAACTTGTTGAAATCATTCTTGTACCCATGCTCATTTTATGACAAAACAATATAATAATGCAAAAAGAAAGCTGTGATCCCCAGTCGGCAAACATATGTACACTAAAACACATAACACATACCCCGTACCGCCCCCTAAACCCCTCCCCTCTAGTATTTCCTATAACAGGAAGCACAGTCTAGTGCCCCTTCCCTCCACTATCATACGAAAAGGACATATATGGTAAATGTCTTAGAGAAATTTTTAAATAAAAAATAGAGAAAATAGCTGCCAAAGAATAAATTCCTATAACAAATTCTATTCATGAAAATAGGCAGCGCAGCAGTCTCCATAGTCCCAATATCAAGCTGATTTTGTATAAATTTTTTTCTCCAAAATCAGAAGAGGGGAGAAAAGATAAAAAGAAAATTGTTTGCATGAGCTTATCAGCGAAATAGTCAACAAGAAAGGAAACAAAAACGTCATAAATGACCATTCACTAGTCTTACCCTAGTACTACTAGGCAGAGGTTTGAATGAGGGCGGCGAGGAATTCCTCGGCGTCCGTGGGGTCTTTGAAGATGTGGTTTTGCCTCCTCGCTGCAGCTTGATTGTAGCTGGATACAGTAGAAAAGTGTGAAATCCTCTAGTGTGGCATCATTCATTATTTTGTAACAGGGTTTGCGGTGTTTTGTAGTAGGTTCACTGTAATTTGCGGCGAATTTCAACTGGATTCCTGCTACTTCAGGTGCGTTTTTGCGAGCCTCTTTAAGAAGTAGGTTCCTCTCCGTGTAGCGCAGGGGTGTCCAAAGTTTTTTCCCCGAGGGCCGTATTTGGAAACATATACAGATCCGAGGGCCACACACATCCCGACAATGAAGTGGATCATTCAGAATTTTGCATTTGGCATAGTTTCGATGAGCTTTCACACCTTTAATAAGACTTGGAAAATGAATATTAGGTTGGTATAACATCAAAATACTTGAATTTCCCCCCAATTTTACAGTAAAAAGTACTACTTTTTGCTGTTTGGACCAACTTGGCAGGAAGCCGGAGGACTCAAAAAAATTGGTCTGAGAGTTGCATTTGGCCCCCAGCCCGTAGTTTGGACATGCCTGGTGTAGCGTAAGCACTTCAGGATGAACGGACGTGGGCGACTGCCTTTGCCGGTACCGGCTCCAACTAGAGTGGGTTCGGACTGTAGACCGCTGAGGCGGTACGCCCGCATGATCTCAGGAGTTGACGCCAAAGCTGGAAACCATCTTGGGATGTTCTCCGTCAGGTAAGCCAGTACGCTGGGGCCCTCAGTGCCCTCCTTAAGATTGAATATAAGGAGGTTATCTCTGCGATCTCCGTCCTCTATCTCGACAATTTTATCCGCCAGGGACTTTTGGCCCTTTTCTGCTTGAGCACCAAGCTTCTGCAGACCAGTTACGTTCACGCAGAGTTTTAATCTCCTCTGTATGTCGAAAGAGGGTATTTTGCATACTTTCAAGACTTTCGAACCTGTTGTTCCGGGCCTCGTATTTGTCTTCTGCTTCTTTGAAGTAGTTTGCCATGGTCTCTTCAATGACTTTGGCGAGTGCTAAGTTCTCTACGCCGAGTCCCTTTTTTAGCTCCGCCATAGTGGCATGTCTCGCGGCAGGGTTCTTTCTTGTTGTCCTAATCAATATGCGCTTTGGAAATATTGTCTGTGTTACCTCTAGATTAAACACATCTCCCAAAAAGCGATAAAAACTTTTGCGGTTGTCTACACTGCCGCCATGATACCGGAACTCCGGAATCGGACCGAAGTCAAGTCACGTTTTTTTCAGCAGCGGCTGTGTTCCATGTACAAAATATTCAATGTCCAAAAAATAAATGCTAGTGCATGCCTTATAATTGCTTATAAACATTATAAACAATTAACTAGCGCTTATTGATGCATTATACAATTTTAAGGAATATTATTTTAAAGAGTTACCTAAAAATCTACTAATGTGAGTCAGTTTAGTTCATGTTATTCATTTGTGTAGTGTAAAAATAGTAGAATTATTCTACTGATAAGCCAAACCATGATGTGTAATCCAATTGGAAACAGAACATTTTGAAAAATCATACAACAAATAGAGCACCACAGTGACATTTTTAGTGTCAGAGCCTCGATTGTGACTGGTTGTAGGAGGTGTCATGTAGGGCCGCTGATAGCTATTTGGGTAACCTAAGCAGAAATGTGTAGTGGTGCCCCCTTGCCCCCGGCACACTTTGAACATGTAAAAAATGCGTAGGGGTTTGAGGTCTGTAATACAATCTTAAGGTGACTATTTCTATTTAATTATTTCATACAAATTAAAAAAAAAACATTTGTGAATATTACATCCATCACAATCCTAACTGCGGTCTGAGGGCCCTTTCAACAAAAATCATATAGCTTTCTGTATTTTGGTGGATTTTCGATGTAATATTATTAGCAACTCCTTATTCAGTTAATTATGAGGGCCCCCACAATCCCTAAATTTCCATGCTCCACCCCTGCTCTAGCATCACCCGAAGTCATTTTCTTGCTCTTCTGAAGAACAGGTCAATGCTCTGGAAAACACTACAGGTTGCAAACTATTGACGCTTTCTATTGCATTTATGAAAACATGATTTAAACATTTGTAAGAAGTTGGACCACATTTGTTTTGTGCACGGCGCAGTGTCAGCTCCACGGTTCACTGCGCCAGTTGGACCCATTGCACGTCTTGTTTCATCCTCTCTTTTTCATGGTTTCTAGTTCAATATAAGGCCAATTTTCATGATCTAAAGACCGTTTTGCTCCTTGTGTTTGTAGAATACGCAAGTGGAGTCAAAACTGTTCTCAACTGTGCCCCTGATCTGTCTGCGTCTGTTTAAACTATGGCTTGTTTAGCTGTCCCTGCGCAACTCAAACTTCATATGGAGAGAGCGAGAGAGGAAACACTTGAGTCCATGTTTTAAATGAAACAGAGTAGGCCTACGGAAGGCTCACTGTTAATTGCAAAATGAGCATTGCAGCTGCTGCTCAAATAGCCTATGTAATTTACTCCAAACTGCCTGGTCACGGTGATGCCCCTCGGAGCACTTGATGCCCTACACATTGCGCATTATATGCGTAATGGGAATGGCAGCACTGGTGTCATGCCCTGTATAAGTTCTGACCTGCTGTGAGCTTTCACCTGCTCCACAGTAACCCGCTCTCATAAACTCACACAGCAGCACATCCGAGAGTCCGACAACACACGATACAGGTGCACATCTCTTCACGCTACTCTGACTACAGCTGCTCAGCCAATCAAAACACAGCACCCTGACATGTTTAATAAACACAACTGACTCTAATGAATGCACCATCACAGGGAATAAAATCACAGGGAAAGTCATCCAGATTAAAGCTTTCACATTGACGTTACCTCCATAACTAATACATATGATATTGTCAGCCAACTGCAAGCCATTATCCCCTCACTCGAGCTTAATATCAATACTCGTGCATGGCCAGCTGAAGAGAGAAGCAAAATAAAATGGGAACGTTCCAAACGCACCAACTGAACCCTCCATCAAAATTCGTATCCGTCTTATTATAGTGAGCAGCATGGGACAACCCAGGCCAGCTAACCTAATGAACAGGGCTGTGTGAACTCAGGTTGACCCATGTACATCGGGTGGTCGGAGAAGCTATTGCTGTTACGTGATGTACATTCATCATAGAGATAATAAGAACCTCTGTCTCTAACGCACATGACAAGACAACATGACAAAGCTCTCAGGGCTGAAATGGGCATTATATAGATATTCTTAAAATGTTACAATGGTTAGTTTGGTCAGTCATTTGTAAAAACAGACATTTCGGTTTAAATTTTTTAGAAGTTTAAGATTTTTTTTTTCTTTTTGATACCATCTTCAAGACATATTTGTTGAGTTGAGTTGCTCAAGAAGAGCTGAAATAAAATAGATTTTTTTTTTTTACAAATGTAAAAGCAACACTACGTTTTTTTACTGTGTACAATTCTAATCAAGTGGAAAGACATGTGCATTTAATTTTTTTTTTTGCAAATGAACATTTCATATGTAGTTAATATTTTAACTGTGGTTTGTGAGCAGGACACCACCTCTATTACCCAGAAGCCTTCTTGTACCAGCCTAACGCCTTAGTCACCGCTTGACACTTTTATCTCAACCCGCCTTCCCCCCCATGTAATATGCAGAAACGGAGCCCCCACCCTGAGTCTCTTGGCCCAGCCATCGGTCTGCAGATCGAGCTGCCATGGATCACCAGCGTCCATCTACATAAATAAATAATTGTTATTTGCACATATTCGTGGTTGTGTGGTCCTTGCTAATGAAATATAAGTCCTGATGTTTGGGTGTAAGTTGTCCAACAACAGACCACTCATAATGTTCGAAAGGGACAAAAAAGTAAAAACAACGCGATTTATGTTTTAGGGGAAATAACTTGACATAAACATAAATAAATATGTTTGACATGCTTTATGTTTGATTATTAACTTAGGAAAACATGCTTAATTGCATTGCTGCATCTTCATTTCCAAAGCATTTATTCTTTTTTTTTTTTATATACTTGATATCAGCACCACCAGTCCAATTCAGATAAAATGGCCTTAAAAATCAAATAGCTTTGCATAAAAAGTCCATGCTGGAGTAGAGAGGCTCCTGCCAAAACTGTCATTTCACTTGGCTGACTTTGTGCACGCTCCCAGCTCCCAACCCACTGTCACTGCTCTATTTATAACATACATTATACATGCATCTTTACAGTGCTGCTAACATCCAGCTACACACAACAACGCTGGAGTTAAAAAATATTATAGCCTTTGGTCATTGTTGTTGTGCTCTGTAGACTTGCATTATTGTTGCTATACATAGACAGTAGAAAATGAAAAAAAAACGACTTCTGGGATGATGGCTGCCTAGCTTAGTCATGTCTGATGGGCCGCGGTTGAATCTGCTGGATTTATTTATCTATATTATGAATTCACCTGGGGAGATTCATTTTCTACATGGGAGCAGACATATTTATACATATATATTTATTTCGGGAACACGTCTAAGAAACCGAAGAATCAAAACGACACAGAGAACTGGGCAATGCTACAACTAAGCTACAACTAATGCTACAACCTAGCTCCGTTGTTCCAGCCCCCTCCTCCGCCTGCACTTTCCCGGTTTGGACTCGGCTCCGGAGAAGTCCACGAGCGAGATAGATCCAATGATTATGTAATTACCCAGGTATTTCCTTCTATCTTCTATCTTCCATCAGACTGATCCAAATAGGGATCAGTCTGTGGATTCTTTGCATGTTTGTTCTATTATGTTCTGTTGTTGTGGTTCATGCGTTTGCGTGTTGAGTATTGTGTTCGACCAGAGAGATGTGTAACAAAGCAGATTTACAAGAATGATTTCAACATAGTTAATAAAATGGCATCAGAAAAATTATGAATAACATCTTTTAATGTTAATGTCATATTGAGTCAAATTAGGCAGTCAAAGATGCAAACAAAAATTCAAAATTTAAAAACATACTGTATATTATATACCTACAAGAAACCCGTTTAGGACATCAAAAATTAACTACATTTGGATATGACAGACTTCACTTTTCCTGATACAGGGGCAAACATAAGAGGGGAGTGGCCATTTTGAGCTCAAGCAGAAAAACCTTCAACCCTCAACTCGGACAAAAAATGTATACAAGTAAAATTGGACTGTATTCATTATTCTATAACTTATAATTTGTGTTATTTATGCCCATGATGAAGGTTGTTTTATTCTGATTATCTCGTCCATATTGGGATAGTAACACAACTCCAGTGCACTAATTTTGAAGTTTGAACAGTTTTGGGTAGACGTTACTTTTAAAAAGTAACTCTTTAAGATACCTCATTACTGCCCTGGAAAACAAACGTGTTAAGTTACTGCGGCGACTTTGTTATAAAAGTAACGCGTTAGAGTATTCTTGCATTACAATAATAACATTATTGTATGAGAGCGATCGCGACGACGTCACGTCCGCGCTGCGGTAGCCCCATCGGTAGGAAGAAAACACAACCATGCGAATGGAGCAATGCTACCATTGGAGCTAATGAACAGTCAAATCTCCAGATTCGAGGTCATTACACGTTTTCTCGATTGTGGTTGTGGGCAAAGACATCAGGGTAAAAGTTTTAGAAAGTTTACACTCAAATTCACTTCAGTGTCACATTAGCCGCTCTCTATCGGACTGTACAGTCTACAACGCCCCTAAAACTGAACTATTAAAACATACTAAGCACTTACAAAAATAACAGCATTATACAGTCGAAATCAGGTTGTATAAAAGTTTGAAACTCACTGTAGAAGCTTGTCTAATGGCAGGGGCAGCTATCTGCACCACTTCGCATAAACTAACAGGTTATGTTCAAGTCTGTTTTAGACAGAACATGTCCCCACAATTCCACAGTCACATGTTAAGGCAAGGCAAGGCAAGGAAAGTTTATTTGTAGAGCACAATTCGTATTTGTGAAAAAATGCATTAAAATCACAAAGACATGACAGAAATCACAAAACAGTTTAAGGAGATAAAAGAAGAAGAGAAGAGTGCAAAGAAAATCATTTCAGTCATATGCACAGCTAAACAAAACAGTTTAGCTATGCAGTCTTAGATTTGAACATTGCCAGATTAGAGGCCTGTCCAAATCTTCAGGAAGACTGTTGCAGTCTTTTATTTTTAGCAGCATAAAATGAAATAAGATTTCCCATTTTTAGTCCTGACTCAGAGTCCGAGATGGTTTATATGGCATAATATGTCCGAGATGTACTTTGGTACTAGGCCATGGAGGGACTTGTATTCAAGCAGAGCTGCTTTAAAAGTCTATTCTCTGAGCCACAGGAGCCAGTGCAAGAGACCTGAGCACAGGACTAATGTGACCGTACTTCCTGGTTCTAGTCAGGACCGAGCAGCCAGCGTTTCTGGATGTACTGCAGCTGTTTTACAGCTCGTTTAGAGAGGCCAGTGGGCAGACCATTATAAGTTATCTAATCTACTGGAGACAAATGCATGGTTATTAAAGCCTTTTGTTGGTTTACAATAATAATTGCCGTGGCTCTGGTGATAGATAAGGATAATGTGGAGCTGCGTTTACATTGGAGTAATTAGTGCGCCATTTATCTGTTCACTTTTAAGTTTTTTCTTCCTAGCTTTTACTGGCACAGTTCCAGAGATTAAGTGTAGGGGGGCATGCTCTATTATATAAAATAAAATCAACAGAAATTTTGGCCTTATAATGGAAGATAACGTCCAAAACAGACCTCGCTCTCGCCTGCTGCACTCACTTTCTGCCACGGGGGGTGTGTGGAGCCAAATATCATGGAAGAAAACAATATCAGCGATCACTCGTTAATCTATATCATTTGCCGACAATTCCTTTGTGTGCTGAACACAGTAAAACACAATCATTAAATCAAATAAACAAGCAAAGTAAATGCATTTTGACTGCAAGATAATCAAAACAAAGATGTTAAAATCTTAAACTGGTTGGTATTACAAAAGGTATCAACAAAAATCTTTCATATGTTGAAACAATCTTTGGACTGGGGGTACAGGAGTGGGTACAGGAGTTTTATAGGTATTTACAAATAAGGAGTTATTGTAACCAAGAATTGAATCAAAGTACTGTAATGACAATTATTTTTCAAGGTTTATAAATCAGAACTTTCATGGGGAATCATAGCTAAACTAAACCAATATATTGCTAATCTGGAAAGCTACTTTACTAAATATATTAAAAACAAATGGGAAAGAGAAGGTAACCTTGTTTTGACAGATGACAAGTGGGAAATGCCCAGTGGAGGACCAAAAAAATCACATGTCTGGAGGGAATTTTGCTAGAAAAATGTCTTACGTTTTATTATACCATGTCAAAGTGCCCATTAAAAATACTGGACTGAAATTAACAATGCACTGCAGACTGTTTTTGACATTGACATCCCACTCAAGTTTAGAACTATGAACTCCTGCCATGGATACCTTTGGACCGTACGTTTGGCGGAAGCGGGCGGAAAAAAGGCCATCACAAGGAAAAGGCTAACACAAATTACACCAACGAACACCAGACAAATGGAAGAAATTACATTCAGACTTAATGTGGAAATAGACACATTTGATTGACTTTGGACCGAGTTTTGGTTTAGTTGTGCTATGATTGTGTTTTTTTTGTTTTTTTTTGCTGTTTAGTTGATGTCTATTTGTGTTTTTGTATTTGCTCTCTGGTCATGTTCTGTTCTGTATTATATGTTTGTTCGTAATTTTTTTTTTTAAATCACTAAAAAAATAAAACAAACAAACATCCAATTTATGATGTTGAACCAATAAACTTACCCCAACGAGCTTATCGATTGCTAAAAATCTAAATTGTGTCTGATGTAGGTTAGATGGCACTTTCTTAATTTAATCTGATGTTTGCAACATTTTTAAAATTGTATTGATTTAGCAGCTTGAAGTTGAAGCAAACAGCTTTGAAAATAGTTCCGACTGTACTTGAACTGCACTGCAAACTGTCAATGGCATACTGAAGAAGTGCTCCAAAACTACAAAAACATGAAGTTGTCATCAGTTGTCTTCAGTAGCAGCCAAAACAAGAGCCCTGTGTGTCACTGTATGACTCAAAACTTTAGAGCCAACATCTGCAGAGAAACCGTCAGGTTTGACAAGGGAAGTTGTATAAATCAAAAATTGTTGCAACAATGACAATTCAGTGCCTGGGATGGAGAAATTGAGTGTTCATTTCCTTACAGTACACTTTCAGGTTTTCTTCTGTCTCCTAAGGACTATGTCATCTGATGTCAATTCAATTCCTAAAGTAAACCTCAACATTTATCGACCAGCACGGAGAACCCTCTGCAGTATTTGGCTTTTGTTGGAAATTGATTAAAAATACATTTCTTGTTTCTTTTCTTATATTTTGCACAAGCTTTACAGTATATATTTTTTTCGTTGCATAGCTGTAAACTGGTAAATAACAAATAAGTTTAAGTTAGAAGTTTGAAGCTTAGTGTTATTCTATTATTATTTAATAGTTATAAGTAAAAATACAAAACAAAAACATAATGGCATTGAGTTTGAATTTACAGGTCTTTCCACTTGATTAGAAATGTACACAGTAAAAAAGGCAGTGTTGCTTTTACACTTGTTGTATATTTGTAAACTAATGAGAGGCCATATTTACTGTTTATATTGTCAACATTTTGCTTCAGGCCACGTTGCTCCTCAGAGTCACTTGGGCAAGAGGAAACATCGAGTCAACATGTAGGTGTAATGACTCTGTCAGTCAGGCTATATTTAGTCCTGACCTCCGCTGTTAGCATAAGCATAACCAGTAAACACTCTTTTCTTCACTTTGACATGCACATGTTTGAGCACTGATGGCATTCAGCAGAGGTTGACCTCATTTGTAAGGTCAGTGCATGTAGCAGTGTATCATTATTATTACTATAGAGTGAAACTGCTTGAGATACACCTTCTTTACTGCACCATAAAACATACAGCATGGAATAAGTTTGAACCATTTTAATTCAGCAGAGGCTCTCTTACCTGACACAGGTTCCTCCATTTCTGCAGGGAAGGAGCTGGCAGACCAGTGGCTCACAGTTCTTAATATTCCTCCCAGTGGTGCCTTCACCCACCAGATACATTTCTTTAGAGTTAACCCAAAATTCCCTGATGCATCCCATGAATCTCCGGGCTCCCTTTGCACTAACACCCAGCATTTCCCTGTGGGACGAGAGGGCCCCAAGAAATATGGGTCCAAAGGTTTCCTGTGAAGGAACAATGGTGGAAAGCCACATATCAGCAATATCATTAACTAAATCATACTTAATCACACAATACATGACCCTTTGCACACACTGGCTTCCAGCTTAAACAGCTTCTCACAGACGTTTAAGGCCATATTAATAAGACCTTAGTGTAGATTAAGGTCAACAAGACAAGTCCTGGTATTCTTCTGCTTCATGCAGTTTTACAGCTGCCAGTACAAGGAACTACAGCTCAGAGCCATCCATCACGCCGTCACAAATACGTGTCTACTCAAGTGAATGTTGGGATACTCTATGTGAAAGTCAACTGAGAGAAATTAATGCTGAAATAATTATGTGAACTCGTGTGCATTTTCCATATGGTCAGTTTAACATGTAAAACCTGTTCATAGCAAAGAAGCGTAACTCACAGCAAAATGAGTTTATGAAGGATCAACAATTAGTTTTTCCACTGGCCGACGTTTAACATGGTATAACATATATTCTACAATTACCAAATTTATTTTGACTTGTTTAAATATTGCAACGCTAAATGGCAATTTTTGTTTGTGTTTTGCAGTAGAACCCAAAGGTGTTCGGCCAGTAACTTGAAAAGGACACAAGTGGGACATAATCTAGTAAAACAATGATGGCAGTCAGATGGGACAGGCAGCATATACAGTTGTAAATCTGAAGCAAAGCAACATTCAGATAATGTCCTTCAGTGAAAGTACATAAAGTGAGGCACATAAAGCAGTTGGCTTTATGAGGACTTCAACTGTGTTTACAATGTTTATGAAAAGAGTCAGTTTGAAAGAAGCATGAGCTGTTCAGGACTGGCAATTCCATCATAGATTTTGGACTTCAGTTTGTAGGCTGACTTTTCCCATCTTTACAGAAATGACCCAGTTAGTTAAAGGGCTTATTGTATATTATACATTTATGTTTCCAAATAGATTTTCTCCCAAATGCATGAACTTCAAAAGCTTGACTGCATGTATGTATATACATACTTTGATTTTTATAAAGCCCTGTGTGGATTAGGAAATGAAACCAGATGGTTGTGTTTGTGAATTTCACTCACACAAAAGCAGTACAAATGTAAGGTGTCACCTGTTAAAGGATTTTCAGATTTGACTGTGGGCAGGTCAGCTTACCTCCGACACTGGGTGAGAGATGAAGTCCTCGAGGTGCTGTGCTGGGCCATTATCTACTGCTATTTCAATCATACATGAGCCTCCTTGTTTGCCAACAAGAAGATTGTATCTGAGGAGAACACAAACACACACACACAATTTAGTTAGAAAAGACACAATATTTGAGTTTCACAAACGCAGCTAAGCGTGAAAAATATTCAGAGTCAGACAGAGACAGAGGAGTTGTGGTAATGGGCCAGCTAATGTTACCACAGAGACCTCTATACAAATGTACTATGCATGATAGCCGACATGTTACGCATTATTATGAGAATCTGATTAGGTTGGGAGAAATAGCGTGCTTGAGTCCTGTGCTGCAAAGACCCAAGAGACACAACAAAAATAGAGAAAACACTGACTTTAAATAATAATGCCAGAAATAGGCTTTGGCTTAGTTTTGTGCTTATGAAAGTTAATATTTGGGACCCATGGATCATATTATCATCAACATACAATAAACAAACACATTACATTGACTAAAGATTAGTTAATAATAATAATAATAACATTTATAATTATGGCGAAGTTGAGACTAAAAAAAAGAAAAATCCTCAAAAACATTTATGTCGAGCGCTCATTATGTCATTCAGGATTAATTAATGATAAAACGGGGGCACAAACTGGATATCTATATACATTACACGGTTAATGAGAAAGATGACAATTTGATCACTTGACCCTTTATGTGTCTGGTAGAAGTCATTAATGATGCAGCTATAATGTTAAGTAGCTGTTCTACTTGTGTCATATTGCAGCTTTGGCAAAGTCAAGTGATCCTTTCGCTATCATTTATCATAGCTTTATACGCACAATATATACCAGGCAAGCCTCTTAACAGGGCAGTCCATTATGCAAAGGTTGCCCCACACGTGAAAAGCAAGCACATAATGCACCTTTGTTCTATGGGTAATGTATTACTCACTCCCAACCAATAATGTACATGGGCAATGCTTGCAACTCCGAGCTTTGGAAAAGTAATAATAAAGAAATTCAATTCAAGTGTTCAGAGTTGATGTGGAAAAACAACAACGCTATTGTCTGTTTAATGGCCAGATGGAAAATATGAGGGCAATTGGCCTCCTGCTAATTTGAAACAGCCTTCCAGGACACCTCCCCGAGGCAATCACGCCCATGCAACTTCAGGTACAGCTAATTACAGCTATGGAAATTACCTGCATTATACTATGTACACACAGGTGAATTAAGGCATGTGGAAAATACTCATGTGAAATCAAACTAAATGTCCAGAGACTACTGTCACAGACTGATGTCACATTAGCATAATATTACAATACAGTGTATAATATATAATTAGTGTATTGATTTAAAAAACATGTTTCAGAATAACATGTTTTTAAATGTGCTCATAGAACAGCATCAGGTTATTCTAAGAACTCACAAAAGTTTTTATTTCCACAGCATAATGAGCTCCCTTCAACACATTACAATTACAACATAGATCTGAAACAGCAAAGCTTGCTATTTATAAATATGACTTGAACCACTTACATTGGTGTCAATGTAAACATCACATCACATTGCCAAACACAGTCCCAAAGATTTTAGAGAAATGAAAGAAGGACAAACAACCCAGGACACACTGACAGGACTGTGTGTGGAGGAGCTGGAGGAAGAGAAGCTGGAGGAATGTTGTGTGTGAGTATGTGAGCTGGAGGAAGTGTGTGTTGAGGACCTGGAGGAAGCGTGTGTGTGGAGGAGCTGGAGGAAGCGTGTGTGTGGAGGAGCTGAGGAAGGCGTGTGTGAGGAGTTGGAGGAAGTGTGTGTTGAGGACGCTGGAGGAAGCGTGTGTGTGGAGGAGCTGGAGGAAGCGTGTGTGTGGAGGAGCTGGAGAAACGTGTGTGGAGGAGCTGGAGGAAATGTATGTGTGGAGGAGCTGGAGGAAGTGTGGTTGAGGACTGGAGAAGCGTGGTTGTGTGGAGGGCTGGAGGAAGCGTGTGTGTGGAGGAGCTGGAGGAAGCGTGTGTGTGGAGGATGCTGGAGGAAGCGTGTGTGTTGAGGAGCTGGAGGAAGCGTGTGTGTGGAGGAGCTGGAGGAAGCTTGTTGTGTGAGGAGCTGGAGGAAATGTGTGTGTTGAGGAGCTGGAGGAAGCGTGTGTGTTGAGGAGCTGGAGGAAGCGTGTTTGTGGAGGAGCTGGAGGAAGCGTGTGTGTGGAGAGCTGGAGGAAACGTGTGTGTGTGAGGAGCTGGAGGAAGCGTGGTTGTGTGAGGAGCTGGAGGAAGCGTGTGTGTGGGAGGAGCTGGAGGAAACGTGTGTGTTGAGGACGCTGGAGGAGCGTGTGGTGTGAGGAGCTGGAGGAAGCGTGTGTGTGGGAGGCTGGAGGAAGCGTGTGTGTGTTGAGGAGCTGGAGGAAGCGTGTGGTGGAGGAGCTGGAGGAAGCTTTGTGTGTTGAGGAGCTGGAGGAAATGTGTGTGTTGAGGAGCTGGAGGAAGGTGGTGGAGTGTGGGGAGCTGGGAGAAAACTTGTGTGTGGAGAGGAGCTGGAAGGAAACGTGTGTGTGGAGGGCTGTTGAGGAGCTGGAGGAAGTGTGTGTGGAGGAGCTGGAGGAAGCGTGTGTGGAAGGGTCTGAGCCTCCCTACACAGGCATTTGTAAACCAGCCTTGGATAAGTGGAAGACAATAGATGGATGGAAAATGACAAAGCCACAATATGGTTGTATTGACTCCTAACTGAATCATTATTTATGCATTTCTTCATCTGGTTAATGCTATTATGTGTGATTTGTTTTCTCTAACATCCTCATTTTGACTACCACCATGTGACTAATTCGGTGCTGCTGCTACAGTGCAACTTTCAGAGCATGAACACTGAAATATTACTTGAATGTTAAGGGACTTTGCAGCAGTGCACCATTACGCAAAGGTATTTGTTAAAGCTGAGAGTGGATATTTGTTTTTGCAAACTGTTTTGAACGAGCTTCTTCACAGTTCCCTCTAGAAATTAATAATTAGGGAGAATCATTATTAAAATATTACTATTGCATAAAACATCTGAGGGTATTGGCTACAGATGGCAGTAAAACATCATGTGTCTTGTGGGAGCACTCGTGAGATTTCTTCTGACTTGATGGGCAGAATGCTTTTTAAAAATATACAACTTAATGACATAAACACTTTATCTTTATGGTTAATTTGTGCCCTAATGGTTATGCTATGTAGAAAGCATTAGCCCTCTTGTTAGAGACCAAAAGGCAGCTCGGTTAGAGCTTGCCGGCAATAAAATACCCGAGATATAATTTAAATGGTTCATATATGTTCCATATCAGCTGATAAATTACTATGGCACCTGTTGTGTGGACGTAGTATAATGTAACATATATGGATTAGAATGAGACAAATCTAAAGTTGTTAATCTGTACAAACAGTCATTTCACAGCTCATAAGTCTGTGTTGTTGTCTTAAAGAGCAGTAAAGCATTCAGACGTCATAACACCTACACTGACTGCAGATCTGCAGCAGATACTCTCTCACTGAATCTGCAGCACTTGCAGATCACTGCATAATTTGTGCTCTGACTGGCAAGCCTCAATTAATTTTGGATCTCTGTGTTTTATCATTTGATCGGAGCAATACAATCAGACAGCACACAGCACGGCTCAGGCATTGTGGGGCTCCACAAAGAACTCCTCTGTGAGAGGAAGGGAGCTTGTGGTTCTTTCTCAATTAATCTTTTATGGAGAGCTTGTCAATACAAAACTACCGAATGGGGAGATAGACACACAGAGCCGCAGACTTGGCACATTCTATGTATCATGTGGCTGTGGGAAAACTACTCAATACTGAACTAACCACCTAACACATGGGGCACTTTTGCAAAAAAGAAAAAAGAAAGATGGTCTTCATCAATCTTCCCGCAATTAAAGCAGAAGATGGAGGTGCAGACAGAGGCTGTTCTCTGCTGTTTATATCTTTGTTGTGAAGTAAGAATGGCACTGGACTATAGAGCAGCTCATACATCTCATGTTGATCAGAGGTACATGTTAGTGAGGATCATGTCAGGCAGGCTCTTCCAAAACGCTCCTTTTAAAGCAACTGTTGCTAGGCAACATATCACATCACATGGTCAGTCAGGATCATTATACACAGAAGAATATTAAAGTACTTTGTCTTATTTGAAATGCAGCCATATCCTTTCAAGAGTAGTTGCTTTAAGAAAAATAAATATATAATATATTCTTTGTTCTGAATTCAACATATGATGTTTAAGACCAATACTATATTCAACTATAACAAGCAAAGTAAGAGTGATGCTACAGTAAATTATATTTAATATTCTTCCGTGGACAGATGAAGATGGGTGTGACTGTACACTTTACAATCAGTGATGTTCACAGAGCCAGGGGTGCGTTTGTAGGCCCCGGCTCTTGAATTTAATCGCAGTTATATTACCACTTACATCCCCAAAAGAACATTTACAAACAACCAAATATTCCCGTCCTCCTCAGATGAGAAATGACACAGACACTCCCAGACTCCCATTGGTGATAGTTGAGCCAGGACAGAAGATTTTAATACTAGTATTTGTTCTAGTCTATGCCAACTCATGGGAAAAGGAAACTGTTTTGCCTTTTGAAGGAACATTCTAATAAAATAAAATAATAAACTCCAAAGTCTCTTTAGAGGAGATGTTTGCCACGTAAACAAACAATCAGTGGTGTTGTGCCGCCATATCTTAAAAAAAGCGCCATTTAGCAGTTAACAGTGAGGCTATTTAAACAACAAGCTGTTTATTTTTTTAAATGACTTTTTGGCCAGTAGGCTTTATTAGACAGAACAGCTCAGCTCAAAGTGAAATGGGGATGTGAGCAAAGGGACGACATGGAGTACACTGTCAGAGTTGGGATTTGAACTCATGATGCCAGCTGTACATGGAGCCTGGCATGGGCTACCACCTTAAAAGCTCCGCCACCGGGCAGCACTCCTGGTTAAATATTCAGACAAAAGCAGCTGTGGAAAAGGATTTTAAAACATATTTTAGGTTAATCTCATTAGCTGCAGAAGCTTTGTTTCTATTCAACTCATGAAATCAAAAGAAAGTGAGTCAAGTATATTGTAGAAAGAAGATGGAGGTGTCAGACTGTCTCTCAATATCAACACTGATCGAGTGCAAAGCCACCTCAAGATACGGCATTCATAAAAAAAAAAAAGACTGAAGTTTTGTGTGTTGGCAAAACAGTCCTTGACTTGGCAATACAATTGGAGAAGGGAAACCGAGACAGGACGAGTGCGGGGGGCAGAGTGTGTGTTTGGTCACTGGACCTTGAATTATTGACTGTTAAATACATCCACTGGTCCACACTGTGCTGACAACAGCAACTAGACTGGGCAGACACATATAGAGCTGCCATCTATTATCCAAAGGGATGTCGTGCTCGCAGCCTAAACATTCTGGGTTGACGTCACCGTGTGATTTGCATATGAATACATTTGCTGAAGCGATCAGGAATAAATAGGCAGAGCAGCAGCAACATTCATTCTCCCACTGCCTCAGTCTGCAGCACTGCTCCTGAGTCGAAACCACAAAATCAGCACATGTCGTGTGTGTCTAACGCATGTAGTCAGCACCCACACAGGAAAGTGGTCCATGTTCGACGTACAGCTTTCATTCAGTAGAATGGAAATATTTGGGGTTTAAAAATCTGTGGATAACAATAGAGAGACTCGAGTTTAGCCTCTTTTTGTTTAGTATTTTGTTACACTGCCATACTTCATACACATTTTATGTGTCTTCTGTCTTGAACAGTATCTTTTTCATGAAATATAATTTTAATATAATATGAAAATCCGTTTTGCTCTTTTACTGTGACTTTAGAGAGGATGTGTGTGCAGGTACAATCTTCAGTTTTAACAGGAGACAGATGTGTTATACATACATACCTGACCGTAAGGCTGACCCATCTGTCAGTGTTGATGCTCTGGTTGGCTGTCACACTTAGAACGTGATTACTGCCACAGCTCAGCTGCACCACAGGGATCCCATCCACCAGAAACACATGAACAAACTGCTCTTCCAAGTTCTTTGTCCGTGCTAAAGAAATTCATTAAAAGAGAGGTCAGAATCCATACATTATTAGGATAATTTAGCATTAGGGAATCAGTAGTATCTATTCTGAGCACCACAAGTGGCAAGCAGACAGCTTTGTTAGTGGCGACCCTCAAAGAAAAAAATCTGAAAACATGATTGCACTGAATTTATCTAGGGTTGGAACCGACAAGTAAGGAATATTTTTATAGTTGGCTTTGTTGAAAACCAATTTGATGAGTTTTCCTCTATGCAGAACTGAGTCAGACAAAGCGTGTTTATTAGACCACTTCCTCTGTCTATAATGTCTTCACATTAAAACACAATGGATTTGAGCAGGCAACACAAAGTGCTGGCCAAGATCAGTCAGAGACACAGACACAGGCAGCATTAATCCTCCCACACTCGTTCAGGGCGCGCACATAGAACTTCTCCTGTGAGAGGAGATATGAACACAACCCCCAACCCAAGAACTTGTAATGGAAAAGTAAGAAAAGTATTGTTTGAAATACTGAATTGAAACAAGAAAGTATGATATGTAATAAAACTAGTCTTAGAATAAAAATTGAAGATTTTTTTATTATTAGGCCCGAGCACCACAACCTGGCGAGAGGCCTATTAGTTCGGTAAGGCCAGGGGAGCACGACTGTGAAAGTGCGCAAAACGCTTGCCCGCTTCCATATACTCACTAACGCACTCACTCCTGTGCTTACTAATTAGCAGTGGGAAAATCGAACATTATCTTTGTAAACGGGTAACTTGTTACCCAACTCGTGCATATAAACATGTAATATAAAAAAGTAACAAGCGAGTGTTTTCCGAAAATGTATAACTTATGTTTTTTAAAACATGGGAAACATTGTTTGCGTCCCGATTCTTCTTTATTTTCTTCTGGGGACCAACCCCTACTTTTCACCCAGTGAACATTGATGAAAAGTCAGGAAAAATTGCACACCTCTAAAATTTCTGCCTCTCTACATTCTGGCTATCTCCTTTGGCGTGTCAGCACCCTCCAATGTACAAAAAATGAATTGCGAGATAGGAAATAGCCCCCAAAAAATGTGAATGCAGAATCATGAATCATTTGGGACAGAGGTAGATAGTGACAAGGGAAATGTCGGATAGTGGCAACGCTTTTACGAACTCCTCCATTTTCAGAAAAAGCAGACATTTTCAGAAAATGGTGTTTGGAATAGTTTAAACATTTTTTTTATTTTGCCCAGATTGCTCTAGTTATTCTAGACTCTGCCAGTTTCCATTCCCAATCAGCTACTTGATGAGTGGGATGAAACAATCTCAAGATTTATATGGCATGGTAAAAAACCTTGAATCCGATTCAAAACTCTACCAAAAGAAAAAGGTGCATGGGGCCTACCCTGTCTTAAAAAGTACTTTTTTCAGCTCTTATTGTACTTATCGTACATGCGCCTAATATAAGTACATTAGGTATATGGCCCACTACTTCTTGTTACTTGGGGTTCACCGATATATTGGCCCAGTATCGGTATTGGTCAATATTCAGGTCATTGAGTAATATCGGTTTCAGTAAAATTTAATCCAGTCTTTATTCTGAGTCAAAAGATCCAGAAATGACAAAGTTACAGACTTTTAAAAGCTCTAGAAAAGTTTTGGACGAATTCACTCGCAACATACACTAAACGCAATGTTATTTTCAGACATCATTTGACTCCTAAACGATCAGTTTAAACATGTTTACTAACTCTACTTTAGTGTGAGACGTTTAAAGTCGGAGAGAAGAGACTGACTGTGTGATCAGCCACAGAGTCCGAGGAGGAGCGACTGTCGCTACTGTTGTTACAGGAGGAAGATGACGACACATGGACTGGAGAGGTTCAGATAGACACTCACGTCTAAGAAATAATCTAAATAAAACAGTGTGAAGTATAATCCAAGGGCTTTGTTAACATGGCTCAAATGTGACAAATTAACAACACCTTGACAATTATTCAACTTAATGTGCTGTAAACGGTGTGAATTAGATTTTCTGTCATTTGTGGGACCATTATAATCAATTGTTAACATAAAGGTGCATTCTGAACACATCTCGGCACATGGGTTTAATAATTGCATTCATACTATTGATAAAAACAACAAGAATATGATATAACAAAAAATATTTAAAAATAAGTTGTTAAAGGTTGTTTAAATTGATTGGTCTGTTAACATAATAGTATTTTACTCACATTTGAGAATAGCTGCAGAAATCTGTGAAATACGAGAGTTTGTATTTTCATTTACATTATTTGTGTAAAATCAATGCATGGATATTGTTTGTGTATCAGCTGAGTAAGCTCTTAGAAATAACCAAACATTTCCACTTAAATTTCATCCTGATTTTTTCAAAGCCCAAGAGAAATACTGTTTTCTGAACAGCTTTTGTCATTTGTGCTCCTTTGCTATGAGGTACGTCTAAAATAATGACCCTGATACACAGACTTATTTCTGTACAGTATTCGCAGGCAATTTAATTATGCCCTGCACATCACCATCTGCATACTGTCGGTGCATATATCTGCTGGAGGGACACTACAGTTAATAAACGACACTGACGCCATTTTCCAAGCCTCAGGCAAAACAACAGCACACAGATGCAACTTCTTTATTTATTTCTACCACAATGAGTCTTTGTCTCTTCAAAGACTCCTCTCACTCAGGACCATAACTCATTTGCTGACAAATGTTGGATTATTCACAGTCGATGTCAAGGCTGGCCCCATCTTTTATTTTTCAATTTTTCTTTCAGTGAGAATATTGTCTGCTGTCATCCCCATGGCCCTGTTATGTTGCGCCCAGTCTAACAGAGCACTGGTCCCCTTTGTCAGTGCTTGTCACCTGTTCCCTCACTCTCTCTTTCTCTCTCTCCAGACTTACCGGTACTCTTTATTGCACACTGCCTTGCTCGCCCACCTCCTCATATTTCTTATTCGTGAGCTGACAATTGAAGTCTGGGGGGAGATTTGCGTGTTTGCTTGAGGGAGAGGTGTGTGATTCCAGTGCAGCTCCATGCATGTCTTTGAGCTCGTCTTCTGATTAACTTTGTCTGTTTGATCTCAGGAGTTTTCCTTTCACTTCCTCCCCTCTGATGTGGAAAAAATGGTGCACGAAAAGCCACAGGAAGCTTTACCAGATAAAAGACATGTGCACTTTTCTATATGTGCTTTCGAAACAACCAGTTCTTCTTTGTCTTCTATATTGTTTCATGTGATGTTAGTATGATTAGAGAGGGAAAAAAAGCTGTGTTTTGAGTAAATAAGCAATAATTATTTTTTCAAAATTCTACAACCACAACAAGAGATAACAGAGCACTGTGCACTGGTTAGTGTTATTATATAGCTATAAAAATATTAAGACAACTAAATTTGTTAAATCCTGTCCCTTCCACAAACTCAACACAGAGGCTAAACTGTTGCCCTCCCCACTGCAACCTGATGGAAGATGCAGGAGCAACCTGTCAAAAGCATTTTAACACAAAACTCATTGGTATTGTATCAATAGCGTAATACTTGCTGTAGTATTTACCTAGAATCGGATTGAAACAGAAATCACTGGTATAGACCACCACTACGCAGGAAGGCTAGTCACTCGATCACACTATGTCATGATCCCTAGCTTGGATGACCAAATATCTATATACTATAAATATACAACTATAGATACAACTATACTGCAACTGTAGGCAAGGTGAATCCAATGTGATTCTCACCTCTGACCTCAGTTTACCTTGGTAATAAGGGCATTTTATGGGGAAATTGTGTTGTAACAGCTGTCATTGTGTGTCAAAGAGAGAGAGAGAGAGAGAGAGAGAGAGAGAGAGAGAGAGAGAGAGAGAGAGAGAGAGAGAGAGAGAGAGAGAGAGAAGAGAAGAGAGAAAGAGACGAGAGACAGAATGAGAGAGAGAGAGAGATGAGACGAGAAGATGTGACGAAGAGAGAGAGAGAGAGAGAGAGAGAGAGAGAATGACTGAAGATTAACACAGGCAGATAACATGTGCCAGTCAATAAAGAAGACACTAATATGACAGCTGATTATGACTGGATTTTATTGGATTCTGAATGCTTTTATGAGCAGTGTGGCTACTTTCTGAAAACATTTTTCGCACCTTTACCACTGTATTCAGTAAAGGAGGAATGGTGGTCCTTAGGTGAACCCAGCTTTATGAAACGACAGGATAGTAAATAGAAACAGCGCAGCCAAGAAGATGAACTACATATTCACCAAATAAAATATATACAATAGACAAACAAGAGGCATTTGGAGAGCGCATCCCTCTGCCAAGGAGTCGCTTTATTGCAAGGATATAGTACCGTCCCTAGACTTGAACTGGGGATCTTCAAATCCAGAGGAACTATTTAACATCTATGCAGTAAAGACTCAAATGTTCCTGTGGGTTATCTGTCCTCTGCATTTGCCTGGCTTAAATGAGCATGTTTACTAATGGGGGAAACTACTTGGAAACAACCTTCTACAACATGAGGAGAACATGAAATTTTTACAGTCATGTTATTCCGCCTCGCCAATTTTACAAGTCAATAATGCACCTTTCTCTGGGACGCCTGTCTGTATAAGTCTGTATAACTTGATATTTGCTATCAAGATCTACAGCTCTATGCAAACTCACACAGCCGGAATTATAACAGTAGCCTGAATAATGAATTGATTTCATATATGTTGTTTTTATTATTGTTCAGTGTTTTATGTTGCACCTTAATGCCGAAACAAGTTCCTATGTTTATGAATTTTGTTCACTGACAATGGCAATAAACCTTTTCGGATTCAGATTCTGATTCTGAATAAGGTCAATAAAATGGTGCCAATAGGTCTGGGACTGAGAATTGAACGCAGGACATTAGGGTTGAGAAGGAAGTTCAATCTACTACATACTAGGTCTGGGCGATATGGTGATGAAAACAGAATTGTGAATAGATAACTGTGGCAATCTGCGTTATCGTTGAAATCAGTATATTGTGATTCACGCATTATTGGCTCTATGCTCAGATACGAGACACTTTTCCCCACCCACTCCCTCTATTGGTCAACCTCTGTCATGCACTGACCTCTCATAAGAAGCAGATGACATTTGAACATACTGGCAAGGCAATAGAAAGATTGAAGTGTACATGAATTGTGATAAAAAATGTAATTAGGATTTGCCTATAACAGTCATGTCAGTCGGTTGTCTGATGGTTGTTGCCCATTATCAGTGTTACAGAAATTGACAGGCAAACAAACAGCTCTACTCATCTGCAAGAATCTACAGTCACATCCTATAAACATTATCCTAGAGCCATTTTAGCATATGTAAGTGTAATCTCTGTAGCTCACAGAGTGGCACAGTTCATTATATAGTACATGCCAACCAGCGTTAAATCTGAACTAATTAGTCACCGGTGTCAGACAGGCTGCGTTATTTATCTAAAAGTGTATAACATCTTTTAAAGCTTAGCAGCCTTGACTTTTTCAGAGCGCACCAACCTTTATTAGTGTGCTAATTTAAAGTCTTATTAGGATCTGAAGACTGTCTAATTAATAGCTCCTTAAATACCAAGATTTAAGTCTTCGCTGGAACACAGTAGAGCATCATGGGAGGCCAGTGACAGCTTACACAGACTAAAGTTAAGCCCTTAAAGCTGCAGTGTGCACCATTCAAAGAGACTATTTATACAAATTGAACAAATAGACATTCCTGGTGCATTACAATTAAATATATTATGATTAAAACTGGCAATATATCTATTTTCTATTTTAGCCCCAGTAATTGCACCAGTCAACAGACAAGCTTTTTAAAGAAGATAATACAGTATGATCATTTGTAAATGGAATGCATATAAGTACAGTAAAACAATTCGCTTTTTCGGAAATTTGTACTGTATTATCTAATTAAAGGGTAAATTCCTTCTCCATTGTGCCACGAAGCTGAACACCAAACAACGGAAAAAGAGGAAAAAAATAGTCAAGCTCTATTATCTCTCTTGACTATAATTTACATATCGACTAGCTATATATTGCTGTATTTTAGTGTGCAGTATCTTGTATTGATTAAAGATGCAAGAAAACTGTTCAGCCTTGCAGGTTTTAATGGATGCAGAGAAGTTATTTTTGCTTCATGATAAGAATTTCAGATCAGAATCAAAGAAAAACGGCATTAAATAGTGGTGAGCTATAATCTACGGAGGTGAGATTATAGCGTGGCATCAGACATTAGTCAGAGCTGGAAGTGGAAGATCTGAGATTCTCTATGGGAGAGCCAAGGATGGAGAGGATTAGGAAGGACTACATCAGAGGGATAGATAAAGTCCGTGAGGTGAGAAGGACAATATATTTGGACATTTAGTGAAATTAGATTGACTTTACAGGGGGCCTAGAGATTGACCAAAGAGAAGATTTGCGGCGTGAAAAAGTTAGTTATTGCATTGAAAATGTGTTGTTGGATAAACAATCCCTCGAGGAAACCCCTCAAGGAAACTGCCGGGGGGAAAGAATGCCAACATGAATGTATAAACACATTCTGTATACTGTACAATAACAACACTAACTGTTCATTAAATAGCGTCTTCTTCCCTTTCTACCGTGAAGTACTTTTATGTAAATGAGGGTTCGTAAGCCTTCATGATGTCATTGATTTACCGGAGGTTACATCAGATGGATAAATATTACAAGTGCGTCTGTGGTATGCTTAAGTGGAATACATTAGAAGATGCCCAAAAGCATTGTGGTTGCTGTGGTTGACATAAAAGCCTGTTTTAAAGGCCACAGCCCACCTATATTAATTTACTTCTTGCAGAATGATGCTTTTGACGTAACATATGCACAATCCTGGGTCAGCTTTTACGAACACTAAAAAGGCACTAAAAGTACTGATTTCTCTTCTTCCCAATTTTCGATTTGAGGAAAATTTGTTTTGTTGGCCGAAAATCAACACAACTATTTGTCAAGATCATTTGTTTTTTTGCCCTTTTGTATCTGTACTTTTATTTAAGTAACAAAAGTGAGTACCTAGAACCAGTACTCCACCACTGCTTCTAGGGTTGTGACACAGCAATTAATCTACTTTCTAATGTGCAGTGATCTTCATCTTAAGTGGTCTACGTTTATATTCATACAAGCTTAAATAAAGGACTGGTACAAGGAATATTGTAGCTAGACTTGATTTTCATTCATAAAATACAAACATTTCTAATCAGATGAAAGTCATTGAAATAAAACAATAGTCATAAATGTGTTTTTGCCAGCAATATTCATATTTTTTCTAGCCTGTTCCTGAGTATTTGCAGTAAGTAAAATTTCTCTTTATAGTTACAGCGGTTTTAGGGAACAGACTAGGTTTACCTCTTCACACAATAAAACATGCTCATACCCACTCTTTCCAAACAATGGCCTGATCTTATAGTGAGGGCTTCTCAGAGGATGCCTGGCCTACCTAACAAAATTTACTCTTTCCCATAACAAGAAGAAATTGCTCAGGCGCAGCTAAAGGGTCAGACCAGCCCACTTTTCCGACATTCACGAACTGCGTTCACCTCCTTAGGAGCATTCCTTTGTTCACTATCGGCTTATAGCAACAGAATGGTCAAGTTTGTATTTCATTTTAAATGGTAGCCCGTTTATTTTCAACAGAAAGAACGGCATGTGCATGAAGAAAGTAAAAAAGCCTCAAATCACTAATAGAAAACTTATCCTCAAGACTGTGCATTCCAGAAACAACCCGAGCCTGTTTAGGAAGCCTCGTGAGCTTAATAATTTGGACCTCATTAAATTAGAATGATTATCAGTGATAGAAAGTACTAGATACAATTACACCTACAGTGGCTTTACTTTTATAGAGTTTTATAGTTACCGGTAGTGTAGTAAGGAAAGTAGTAGCAGTAAGAGATATTTTAAAGTAGCACTAATAGTGGTGGTGGTAGTAGTAGCAATACAAGGAGCTTAGCCAAGTTTGCCATTTTTATGTGTCCTCCACAGTGCTGGTCAAAAATTCCCTTCTCCCCCTCAGCGGGTGGTCTCATATTCTAAGCTCGGGTCCTCTACCAGAGGCCTGGGAGCTTGAGGGTTCTGCGCAGTATCTTTGCTGTTCCTATTACTGCACTTTTCTGCACTGAGATGTCTGATGTTATTCCAGGGATCTGTTGTAGCCACTCCTCCAGTTTGGGGGTCACTGCCCCGAGTGCTTCTATGACCATGGGCACCACTTTCGCCTTCACCTTCCAAACCTTCTCCAACTCTTTTCTCTGAGCCCTTGGTATTTTTCCATCGTGTTCCTTTTTCCTGATGTTGCCATCACTTGTTATCGCCACGTCAACCACAACGGCTTTCCTCTGCTGTTTATCCACCACCACAATGTCTGGTTGGTTTGCCATTACCATTCTGTCAGTCTGTATCTGGAAGTCCCACAGGATCTTGGCTCGGTAATTCTCTACCACCTTTGGGGGTGTTTCCCACTTTGACCTTGGGGTTTCCAGTCCATACTCCGCACAGATGTTCCTGTACACTATGCCAGACACTTGGTTATGACGCTCCATGTATGCTTTCCATGCCAGCATCTTGCACTCTGCAGTTATGTGATGATTGTCTCGGGGGCCCCTTTGCACAACCTACACCTTGGGTCTTGTCTTGTGTGGTAGATCTGGGCCTCTATTGCTCTGGTGCTCCGGGCCTGTTCCTGTGCAGCCATGATGAGTGCCTCGGTGCTGTCCTTCAGACCGGCCATTGGTAGGATTTCAGCCACTTTTGTGGCTATATATATCCTGAGTTTAAAAAATCTATAACTTACAAAGCAGTGTATCTAAACTTTTTCATCCTGTTTATTAATTAGACTTATGTTTATTATAATTGTGGCACCAAGATTAAATAGGTCCACATTGCATCTTTCAGTTGTTTTTGTGTGCTTCACATCTGAACTCACTGTTTTAGTTTTACTAGATTGACTGGCTTTATAAGACATTATTATAATAGCTATGCACATTGAGGTTGTGCACTGTGTAATAGAAACTGAATGACTTAATGACACTAAAGGAGCAGACGCAGATCCACGTTGGGCTGCAAGAACAGGCTGAAATGTGGACCTGTTTAACCTTAGTGTTTGGGGCGAACATGAAGCCAATCAATCTAGTTAAAGAAGAGGCTGTGAGGCTTTCATAAAATAGGCTATACGAACAAACATCTGGTTTGCCTAACCGTGCTGTTCTGGACTTGCAGAGTTCGCTCCATTAAACATTTCCGCAGTGAAAGCATGTTGCTTCATTATTCCTAATCAACAACAAACAGCACTGTTTCTTACTTTGGCTGGAACAGCGTAAAACTCAGTTTGGGTTCACAGCTGCGCTGAACGGGGACATCACTTAAATGTGCGCCACAGCTTTTATTTTCTTTACAGTTTAATAGCACATTTATATGAATAAATGACGTCTTGTGCTGAGTGGTTAAGCCCACATATGCCAGGCTCCAAGTGCAGCGGGCTGCAGTGGCATGAGTTTGATTCCCGACTCAGACTATTTACTGCATGTCCTCTCTTCTCCCTCATCCCCCATTTCACACTACTTTCCCGTCAATAAAGCCTACGGGCACAAAATAAATGACGTCTCTTTGGTCAGAAAAAGTAACGTATAGTTACTAAGGCTCATAAATATAATCTGACCTAGTCATTTTTTTTATTATAACACGTTTAGATTAATTAGTGATACTGTATATTACTACATTACTAGAAAAGTAATTAGATTACAGTAACGCCCAACACGATGAAAGATGAAACGTCTTGTTTTTTTAAAAAAAACTGTTTTTCAACAATATAACCCTCCTGGACAAATGAGGGATTACACCAATTTCGTACAATACAAATTGGTGAAAAACTTCGCAGACAATTATATATATAATTTTTATATATATATATATATATATATATATATATATATATATATTATATATATATATATATATAGATGCGTATGTGAGGAGCAGAATAAAAACATTTTTAGTAGTAGGCTATCTAGCACAGAGCTAATTTGCAACCCGGTTGCTGCATGTGATGTTTTCGGGACATTTGTCCTTTTGCAGACATCTCTGTGTTCATCCCATTTCTGTATAATTATGTCTCTTAAAATAATCACCAGTTGGAAAACAGTAGGGCTGTGCTTTCAGTTATTTTAGTAATCGTGTAATGTATGGATTATTGTCTTCGATTAATTGAGTAATCAGGTTTTTTTCTTTTACATTCTGCAAACCATTTTTAAAAGCATATAATTATTTTTTTAATACACATTATAGTTCACAGTAATGAACAAGTATCAAATAAGAAGTTTCTGCTTAAAATAACACATTGTTATTCTTAATTTCATGTATGTCCCCAAAACAGCAACATTTCACTTCACCAGTCCAAACTGTTATGTTAGAATATATATATAAAGACCTGAGAATATATATAAAACCAGAGTTCCCAGACTTGTTTCACAGATTGAGAATGACTCTTGGATGAGAGTCGAAACGTTTTCATTTTGTCCAGGATGACTACAACTGAATTTTTTTCTACATATATATAAAGACTAATTAACTTGTCTCCAGACTGTGTTTACAAACAGTTACAGTTGCTATGAATGAATTTGCATTTTATGTCACATAACTTAATGTAAGAATGTTTTTTGTAAAACTTTATGTTCGCGAGGCCAGTGATCCCTGGTGTTTTCACAAATGTCTGTCTGCAGACCTTCACCAGGAGGACCCTCACATGACCGTCATTCACATTAGGATTGTTTCATGTAAATCATTTTTGCGAAAAAATTTTAAATAAATAAATACAACAGGCAAACAACACATGCGCTACAACTGCACATGCGCTGTAGGCTACCTTATCAAAATCTATAATAGTTGTCAAATAATCATCTAACAATATTAAAACTCTTTTACATGATAACAAAGATGATAGGTCTTGATTATACGCCAGTATAAGTGTTATATATTGTTTAAATTTCTGTTTGTTTTCTATGGGGAACCTGTGGATGAAGGCAAGTCACGTGAGGGTCCTCCGGGTGAGGGTCTGCAGACAGATGCCTCTCGCGTATTTTAAACTCACGAGTGTGACTGGGAAGCAGAGTTTTGTTGTGTGAAAGAGGACAGAGGACCGCGAGTATGAAATACAAAGTCTGCGATGACGGGGCGAAGACACAAAGGGTAAAGTGAACGGCACACGGACCTAATGCAGCAAAATGACTGCAGAGTTACAGCTCAAAACACCGTGCTCTTTCACAAGACAAAACTCTGCTTCCCAGTCAGACTTGTGAGTTTAAAATATGCCGTATGTTGTGTTTATGTTGTGATTTAGTTGCTGCAGGTCCGCGTGGAACAAGCTCTGTGTGAAACGAAAGCGCTACAAGTCGTTCCGTGCGCTCCGAGCGCCATTGATTCATGCGGTTTTAATAAAATATGTAAATTAAACGAATCATTGAGGCAATAAAGAAATAATCAAAGCTTTTTTTGTAATCGAATTACTCGATTTACTCGATTAATTGTTAGAGCCCTAGAAAAGAGGTTTGTTCAACACTGACAAAAATTGTGACATTTGGTGACTGAGAGAACAAAATTGTTTAAATACCCATTTTTGATATAAAATAAAGTGTTTAAAGCAGTACTTTCACTGTAGGTGTGTGGAAGATGGTCAGCAAGACAAAAGAAACTAACCAGAACAAAAGTTTCCACATGAACAAAAATGGAATTAGGGCAAGATTAATCATTATTGGATCAAAAATGGAATTATTTATGTAATATCACGTTCTCTGAAAGGATCAAAATATGTCTCCTTGGGGTCTTATCCTGCTGCAAACCCTGAAGTTTAGACTTCTTCTGAAATGCATGTGATTCTTGAGTTAGCTATCAGTTCGTGTTTGCATCAAACTTTGCATTTCGAAAAAATTTTTTATTGCAAATGTAAATCTGAAAGAGATGTGATGTTGGGAGTCAATAAAAATGATTTGTTGGCATTGGCAATTCCACAGTGACAGCAGTTACATTCACACTCAAAATCTGATTATTTTAAGATTATTGGAGATGATTAAAATTACACGTAGTAGAAGTAATCTAATTTCTTTCTGATCATAACCTCTCTGATTACTCACATCAGATTTGACATGTCATCTGCACTTACATAATAATCTGTTTTTTGCATGTAAACATAGTCACTGGTCATTTGCTGGTTCCCTGCTGCTCATGATTTTGGTGTTTGCTCCTCTGAGGTAACCACCCATATAAATAGAAACACTCCCACACGCAATCTGAGCTCTAACACCCACATCCTAGCACTTCACAATTGTATTCATTTGCTGTATAAACTGGGTAAAATGCATGTTCTAATTCAATTGCCTTTACTATATTTTTTACATTCTCAATTCACATTAATTGCACAAAAACATAGTAATTATCTCATGGGAAGACAAAAAAGTTGATACACAATTGTGGACGAAAAAGAGTTAAGTATTCACATGAGCATATCACATCTTAATCTGCACTCATCTATTTTCAGTGTCATAAGTGATTTTCTAACTACAGTATGTACTCACAGTAGAGAATGGTGCCTTGCGTAGATCTTGTTTTCAGTGTCAGTTGGAGAATAACTGTGGTGTCCTTGTCGGTAGTGGGGGGATTACTGCTGTCAGAGGACTGCAGAAGAGACGCAAGAGGCTGCAGCTCCAAATAAGAGTCAACGTCAAACCGGGGAATATACACAGTGGCATCTGGAAACACAGGCAAATAGAAAAGTATATTATATCGTCAGAACATTCAGACATTTTAGAACTACAGTACTCCTTTATACCGTATTTGTAAACCAATTAGTGAGGGAATTAGTAAGGGAACACAAGTAAAATTCGGAGGTGTGTGTTCAACAAAAAATTTACAAAACTAAAGACTAAAAAAAGAGATCCACATGTAACTCAAGGAAATCTTTGAGGACAGAAAATCTCTTGACACCCTATGACCTTAGTACGTACTTGCATTTGATCCCATAATATATAGTATAATATAGTTGTAGGGGTATACTGTAATTGTAAAAGATTCTTGGTGGTACAAGTAACTGTTAAAGTGCGTTTTTTATGATTATCTAGTTTTGATTTATTTGGTTGGATAATACTTGTGGTAAATAGAAATGAGCGTTTTCCCAGCTCTGACAATTTACTGCATGTCGTCCCTCCTCTCTCATCCGCCTTTCACACAGAGCTGTCTTACATTTCAACAAAATAAAGATGTTCTCAAATATTTTCATTTGGCAACTAATAATTAGAGTTTTTACAATGTGTACAATATTGTTGCTTGGTAACAGTTTTGGATAAAATAAATAAAACAATAAACCTAAAAAATGGCCAAACTAGGATAAAATGTACATCAGACCGCTAACTCGCTGCTAAATTTACTTGACAATAATGGTTGATGAGAGCATATTTATATCAACTGTGAAAAAGAAAAAGAACGTTCAAAACTCTTACAGTTACAGATGTGCAAAAGATAAAAATATATATATATATTTTGGCGCTGCCCTTATGTGCTAGAGGAGGAATTCCTGAAATTTCAGGGAGGGAAACTAATGTGCCCTTGGAGGCTGGAGGAATTCCTGAAATGTTCAGGCCAGGACCCCAAACTAACCATGAAACTAACTCGGGGTGTTTCCCGGTGGTCGAGTGGTTAAGGCACAGCACGTGTATGCAGTGTTGTGAGTTCAAATCCCAAGACAATTTACTGCATGCACTCTCTCATCCCCCATTTCACACTTTCTTCTCCTGTCTAATAAAGCCTACATGCCACAAAAATCTTTTAAAAGAAAAGAGAAAAAGAAACTGACTCGGGACCCTGCAACAAAATTAAAAAGATGTCTGTAATAATTCAAAGTTTCAAGTTTCATCTTGCGACCCCCAGCACATGCTTTGCGACCGCCACTTTGGGAACCACTGTGCTGGAGTATTTGAACCAAGCTGTGTTTTTTTTTCTGCACTTTTTTCTTGAGTGTGTGATTTAGTAAAAAGGAGTAGTCCAACCTGTTTATAGGCACTTTAAATGTAAAAATATGCTCTGCACTGTTAGTCTGTGCTGATATTTCGCCAGTGAGCAGAGTCAGCGGGTTTCTGTCAGCGCAGAGTGGTGCTGTGTTATTTCCTATGGACTGACAAAGGGCTAGGACTTTAGAGCGAGGTGGAGGAGGCCCGCTTCAGGTCAGCCGCTCCACAGGCCGCTGACACGCTGTCTTTGGCCCAGACAGAGGACACGCTACACCTGCTGGAGAGCTCAGGGTGACAGGCGTTTCAAAGTGGGCCAAGTGGGCTCCAGCTCCAGGGATTACACCTTTAACAACTAGAGCAAAAAATACAATCGAGGTTCAAATGAAAACATACGGACATATCAAGATTAATCGGTAACTCTGTAATTGTCATTACTTGGGCTGTAATAAGATAAAGGTTATCTTATTTGTCTCAGGGGAAATTCCAGGGTTGCAATGTACAATTCAAGAACAGCAGGTGAATAGAAACATGCACTACAAATCAAGATACATAACTATTAAAAATAGACTTAACACAGACTAAGCTGGAGCAAGACTAACACAGACTAAGGCTAAATATAAGGCTACAATACTATTATGTGCAATAAGTGATTAAAGTACAATAAATGTGAAAAGTGGAACAATGCATTCAAATTAAATATGAATGAAAAATTTGCTCCTGTTGACCCTGTTTTGCCTTTTTGGCTGTTGGTCATAGTAATGCATGAATTATATATTTAATAGATTCAATACACACAAATGCAAAGAGGATATATACTCCTAGTGCCATCGGTGCTTGTGTCCAAATTATTTTAACTGCTCTTCAAGTACTTCAGTTTTTTTATGTGAGGAATGCCAACAAGCTTAGATATGCCATTCCATTTGCATTTGACATCTCAGTAATATGTGACATACCAGAAAAATGGAGGAAAAAGTAAAACATACTTGAGATTTTAAAAAAAGTTTCTACAAAAAGCTACTTTGAATTCCTTGCTGAATAGGTGATGGCTATTATTTACTGTATTGTTTACTTTAGCTTGTTGCTACCTTCCTAATTTTATCATGTCTTAAAATTACCTGGCTACAATATAGCAAAAATACACACATAAGTGACGTTAAAAGCCTGCAGTAAAAATGCTTTAACAAAGGCGACAGAAAGCCCAGTGTTAAGTGAAAACATCTAGCGCACAGATTGTTGTAAATAATGATTCATCTGGAATAGCCGGGGGATAGCGAGACACAGAGTTGGGCCAGTGTAATGATCAGTCACTATAGAACAACAGCAGAGGAGAGACAAGGGCTGTGCCATTTCTCTGAGGTCCATAATCCTGTTATCCAGCCACTTCCCAATCCTTCTGCTCTCACTTCAGCCAATCAAGACACAGGACTTTGTAGAAACACCACATGAAATTGTAGGGAGAGGACATGACAGCCAATACGGCAAATTACAAAGAAAATAAAAACGACTCAAGAAAAGAAACAGTTTCCTGGGCTGAAGATGATGAATCAATCCTGTAATGTTTGTTGGCAATTGGCGAGTCAGGCCGATTCAGCTGGCGCACTTTTAAAGGCCCCCTCAATTATGGCAAAACATGCACTAGATGCCCACTAAAAAAGCTGGCAGCAGCGAGTTATTGTGCTGGCAATGGATACTCAAATCAGGTCTTATTAATGTTAGACCTGAGAACAGACAAGCTAAATGTTTTTGTTTTTAAGTGTTTTATATTTTTTCCTTTTTCCCCCCTTTTTTTGAATTATATTTTTTTGGCCCATAGGCTTTATTAGACATGGCAGCTGAGCATGAAATGGGGATGAGAGAGAAGGGAGGACATGCAGTAAATTGTCAAACTCACAAAGCTGCAGCCAGCTGCACGTGGAGCACACCTGGCCATTTGTGGCCCCAGGGGCCGGATCAGGCCCTCGGCCTGTTTTAATCCGGCCCCCCCACAAGATGTTAGTTTCAAGTGTTTTAGCTTTGCAACATGTGTCTTTACTTGTGTCCTTAATAAAGATTACTTGAAATTCATGAAATAATAGATTCAATAGCCTATATTTTCAAAAAGTGTTTATAATTATAAGAATTTATTAAACCAATGATCGCCCTCAGCCACTTCCCTGGATTCAAATATGGCTCTCGGAGGAAAAATAATTCCCCACCCCTGACGTGGAGCCTTGCATGTGTGCTACTTCCTTAACCCATTGACCTCAGGGCTGCTTGTTTTATGTTATTCCTTCAACTTTGGATTGATTTTATATTTCAGATTCAAAGCAGAAACCTGTCAAAATGTGTCCAAAAAATTCTTCTCAGAAAGGCCATACTAATCAGAATAATAATAATATTTTATTTGTTAGAACAGATCGAGTTTTAGAGATAATGATCACAATAAAAGAGATGAAAAATTATTAAATTGAATATTTATAATGAAATAGCTTTAAGAACTCTCGAAAAGTTTCTTTTTAACAATAGCACTACGGTTCAAACAATGACCCATATCACCACCTGCACTAGTATACGGTACATGGACATTTTATACCTCTGTGTGAGGCATAGCATCATATGATTAGCAGTTCTGCTTCTACAATAAGTTTTTATGTTCTCCTTATGTCTGCGTTAGGGATGTCACAATATCAAATTGTATTATTGTGAGGGGAAATATAGCGATTATACTATTAATCACGATTATCATCAAAAAGAAAGGAAACATTTATATTGTATTTATATATTTATTTAAACTATATTATACACCAGTGGCGTGCTGTGACTTTTATGGATGGGCAAGAAGACCTGGGGTGTTCATCAGTATTTAGTGGATAATAGAAAAGTAAAGAGAAGACAAAAAAATAATATAAAAGCTATTATGCAAGGGTGGGCTTTGAACCCGGGTCTTCCACGTGAACGCCTATCCTATCTCTCATACCTTATCAGAGTGCTTAATGGATTAAATACAATCACTTCACCGACCAATTCATTACACAAATTAGCATTCTATGTTGTTAAATGGTGGCCTGTATATCTAACTAACATCTAATCATTGGAAACATGAACAGAGCCTTAGCTACAAAAACATGTCTCTAAAAGAGACTAAAAGAGTTTTAAAGTGTATGATGAAACTTTGCGCTGCTGTTGCTTCGCTTCTCCTCGCACATGTGCAGTTAGGGCAAAACCTGCAAACATCCTTGATTCCCACACAGGTTTATTCAGCGTGGTTTGAGCATAGATCTATGGGTTTGAGGCTGTGTGGTCCTCAGAGCGCATGCGCAGGCCTCTAAAAGGAGCTGCTGTCCGCTCATGCTAGAGGACGGAGCATGAACGGGCCTCTGAACACGGCCCCAGACCGCTCCGCTATGGTAAAAGCAGAACCATGCTTCCCGTGCAGTAATGCCCAGTAGCCTGTAGCGGTCAGTAAAAGACACTGGGAATTCAGCCAAGCTTCAGCAGCAGAAGTGAGGGGAAAACGGGTTCATTTGGATACATTTGAGAACAATTAATTAAGTTGTGACACACAGTAATTGACCAATCACTGATTGCCTTGATTGCCCTGACCGCAGTTATCAGTTATTATAAGAGACTTTGAGAACATCACTTTCCTTTGGCTCATGTCAACAACAAACTATTTTGTGAAGAATAAACCAGTGTTAACAGGTAGTATTACACTCTGGCACAACCTAGCTCCTTCTCTCTCTCCTCCTCCTTCAAGCCTGTATGTTCTGCGGTCCCTCGCTCTGCCCTATGTTAACTCATGTAACAGTGGCATAAAACAACTGTACTCCACTGACTGTTGCTCGTGCGGTTGACTCGCACTGGCATGGACCTCCGTGTGTAACAGAACGGTTGTTCAGCGTGTTTATCCACAGTCATGTGTACGCCAGACTATCTTATAAACAGATCGGGCTTGTTGACATGCTGGACTCTGTCTGATACACACACACGTGTGCGCATGCCACCCGTGACTCATGTTGCACCTGTAGACATTTCTGCGGTATGCCATAGGTTCCAAAAACCCAATAAATAACCCTACCGTAGGCATAAATATTCATAGTAATATAAAAAATAAAAAAAAGAAGGTTATTCTTGATTCCTAGGTTTCCTCCATGTGCTGTATACTCTATCTAGGGCTGAAACAATGAATCGTAACAAATCGATTATTGAGAAAATCGACATCTAATTCAATAATCAAATAGTTGTTATCTGAAATGTACACGGTTAGTTGGGGTTTCAAAAGTGCCCCTTAACCTCTGGGGCCTGGACTCCTCTGAAATGAGATGTCATATCTGAGTGTGACTTGGTGACCTGGTTAAATAAAAATCAAATTAAATTAAATAAAACGGTACGATTGCTGAATTCTCTGATATAATTCATGTAGCAGTCTGATTATTAGCATTCGTCAAATTTGTCACTTGGGACAGTAAAATAACTTTTTGCATTTGAGAAAATCTGATTTGCAATTTATTCACGTGTCGCACAATTCAGTTGATTTGCAGATTTGGAATAATACTTAACATATAAAGGCAACCTTTGAGTGGATAATGAGGTACAACTTACTCTTCTGTCTATGTGCTTAAACAGAAAAGACTTAAAGTACAAGGCATGGTAAAGAGTCACAATCAATCAAGACAATGCCTGCATGTTTTTCTGCCTCAATGTCTTCACTAAGCAATATTTGAAAGACTATCACTGACAAGGTCTGTTACCTGCTTTGTTACCTTTTGGAAACGATATAATCAAGCATAACATTACATTATGATCACTCTTCTATGGCTGGTTGCTTGATACGATATTCCCTTTGGCACTAGGCCTCATCATACATCTTGGCAGGGGGCACCTGCAAGTTCTAGACTTGAGAGACAGCCACTCCTCAAATGTACTTCACAAGTATGAGACATAAAAGGAAAAACTTTTCTAAAGCTCGTCACTGTGAAGCTGAACTTGAACAAAGCGCGATTGTAATCACTGTGAGGAAAAAGTAATTGTTGTCAATCAGTGAGTGAAAGAGTAATTAAGCCTAAATAATACATGACACCTGACATTAAGGGAAAGGAAAAGTTAGAGGCTCACTCAGAAAGTTTCATCATTCGAACAAAAAGTACTAGTCAGTGTTTGTTGACAGTTTTGACAGGATACAATTACGCAATCATGTATTCTGTAATTGTTATGCAAATGAACACGCTCCATTACTTAAGTTATCATTTTCATCTGCTCTGAGAAACAATATTGATTGAATAACATCTTCAAATGTGTGTGTAGCATATGTGAAAAGCTCATCATGTAACACAGAGTGATAATTTACATTTACAACATTTTGAGCCGTTGTCTGGGTTGGATCAAACCGCTCCGTTTGCCAAATGCATCACTTTCTACTGTTTCACAACTGTTTCTTTCTTCATATGGATCAACACAGACTGGGAAACCTTATAAAAAGCACTATTATACATAAGACCTGAGACAGCCGCTGCCCTCTGCAACTCCCTGCCCAAACCAAACACATCTGAGACTCCACACTCCTTCAAAAAAGCAACGAAAACTCACCACTTCAAACCTGCTTTCAAATAACCGCCTCTGCCTTTTTTATTTGTGATTTTGTCTCTTCTAACTGTGAACTTGTCTTTGAGTGTCATAAAAAGCAATAAACAAGTTGTTTAAATTATTATTATTATTATTATTATTATATCATTATCATTATTATTATTATTATTATTATTATTATTATTATTATTATTATTATTATTATTATTATTATTATATGATTTATTCATTGTCAGTGGTCATATCACTTGGTCTGGTCTGTGTATATAAAACCACATCAGATTGGGTCGTGGTGCTTTCATGAGGAATGGACGGGAGCAGATGAGAGGTCGCACTGCAGTATCTGTCTTGGATACTTCTCTGAGTGTCAGCAGTACATCTAGGACACAAACAAGTCCGCATCATTAGTCACTGTGTGGGCTGACATATCTATAATTAACTAAGAGCACTCGCTTCCTTCTTCTCTTGTGGCTATTACTTAATTCAACAAGATGTGACGACAAGGTTGTCACCCTGAAAAGCAGTTTGAGCAATAGACATGGGCGGACTCTGTCAGCATGTAAACAACCTCTGGACACAACTTCACACTACTGCACAGCACATCACAGCTGAATATATAAGACAATGCTTTCCTATACTCAGCAGAAGGAACTCTATAAGGCTACCAAAGAGTAGAGTTCAGTGTTGAGTTGAGTGTTAATAAAAAGAGAGACTTGTTTGTATAAAATGTAGAATCAATGTAATGTGTAATACTTCACATGAACAACCAGCTTGCTAATTGTGCCTACCCCAAGCCGAAGTAAATTAAGAAAATTCCATCAGGAAGATTAAGATCAAACATCTACTCCAAAGAAATATTGAAATCTCCAAAATCAAGGCATTTGCTTTTATCTGGCAGCTTCAAAGTAAATGAACCATATTAAATTATTTGAGCCGTTATGGCACGCCACACGTATGCCAGGCTCCAAGTAAACCCGGCCGCAGTGTCACGAGTTCACGAGTTCACAAGTTCACGACTCCGACATTTACTGCATGTCCTCCCTTCTCTCTCTCATCCCCCATTTCACACTGTCTTGTCAATAAAGCCTACGGGCAAAGAAAGCTTTAAAAAAAAAAAAGAAATGATCAAATAATCGATAAGTGCTTGAAATGTGTATATTTCAATTGAGCAACTCAAAGAAACACTATGTACAATACTATTAATGAATGTGTACTGTAGATGAAACAATAAATATTTTATGAAAATATCATTGTGATAACACTGATCAAATTAAAAATTGTGACATAGAAAGCTTTTCCATGTTGTTTAGAAGAATTTCAACAATTAGCCTAACAAAGTGGAAGCACTGTCATGTAAACACAGAACGACTTCTTCATCAAACTCTCCTTCTCCCATGGGAATACAAATGAGAGCCAAGTCATAAAAATAGCATATTTTTTGTTACAGAGCCTGAGGAGACAAATCACATTCAAGGATTTCTTAAACACCTGAAAATGAGTGTTGTGAGAGATTGTAACAGAGGTGTCACACAGGGGCGCACAGTGGGGGGAGTGGGCTAATGCGGTGTTAATAACTGTTAGCATTAGTCTGTGGCTTCAAGCTGTGAATGTCAGATTAGTGTTGCACCTACACAAATACAACTGAAGTGTGAAGCAGTGGAAAGGATTATTTTGCTTCTTGAATGAAATTGAACTGCCCTCTATGATAATCATATTTGTGGGACTTTTATGGTTTAATTTGCACATATATTGGTTTTGCTGACCAAACAAAGCTCTGGAGCCCTCCTTTGGGGTCCCGCTCCCCAAATTGGGAACTACTCATCTATACTGTTATAATAGACCCTTTAAACAAGTAGATTCAAAGTTCTGGAATGGAGGCAACTGGATTAATAGACATTTCTACCTTGAAAATTCTTGGTACCGGTTGTTGCTTCTTTTTTTTTTTTTTTTTTTTTTTAAATTTTTTTTTTTTTAAAGCAGCATTTAGATCTAATTATAGAAAATGTGTTATGGATTTCACATTTGCCTCCATTACTGAAGTTTAAACATTCGGATAACATAGCATTTTAAAGGGTCAATTTCAAGGGTCTATGAACACTTAATTTCTTCCATCTTTTGCAATAAAATCCTCATTCGGGTTGTGGTTAGAACATATATTTGTTGCTTGGAGACTTTGTGTAGAGGTATTGATGACAAGCAACAGTCACTCTCACATTTATTGATGCTACATTAATTAATAATCACACACATGCAACACTCAAGTCTTAAATTTCTTGGATGGCAGGAAAAAGTTCAAGAATATCCACTACACTTGTAGAAACGGCTCAGAGCGATAGTTGGCTAGCTCGGACATTTAAATCACATGCCTTCTTGAGAGGCAGGAGGACTAATCTCTTAACCAACAAGCACCCCCTCCTGCCATAATCATATCTATAATAATATTATCCATAATTATTTTATTGCAAAATTGGTAAATGCATTTTTGACTTTGAAGAGAAGCAGATTTCAGCAGCCGTCAGCCAAATCAAGCCAGCTGAAAAATATCTACCTCAAACTAAATAGAACAGTGGAGCACAAACGTTTCTTATAAACAAAAGTCTTATTTGACAGATTTAGTTTGTGCATTAAAATCAAATGAGCTTCTGCCTGAGAAGGGAAAGCATACAGCATCAAGGCATACATGTAAGTATACTATCTTTTTCATTTTCAAGATTGGTGCACACTAAGGCTAATTACGTATGTTACCCATGACTAAAAACTACATTGAGGAATGCTATTTCATGCCACATCAACCCATGTTAGGTATACCAACAACAAAACCTGTGTCAATACATGGAATCGTCAGCCTTTATTACGTGTGGGTCTGCCATATCTCTTGTACAAGTGTCAAGGCGATTGCTATAAAGTAAATTTTGTTGAAATACTGAATGTTGGTTGAAGATTACGAGGTCAGATTGTTAGTTGCACTGAGCACCGGAGGTGACTGAGAACACACAGAAATGCTTCAAGCTGCTTTGAAGAGCTTTCATTCTATTAATCACAGCCCGAATAATTCAAATCTTACCAAAACCCTAATGCAGCCAACTCCATTCTCCCATATAGTAAAACCTATTAGGCCAAGAGGCTCAGTGTATATTAAGCTACATAATTGGTTTGGCTGGTTCACAATGATACCGCACTAAGCGCTGTGCTGTTAGGTTGTAAAGCAGCAAAAATTCCAATGCATATTTCAAGTCTTACCTTTCTCACAAAAAAGTCCACTGAAATGTAGTGGGCAGTGACAGAGAGGGATGAGTTTGTCGAAATGATGTTGTACATGACATGTTCCTCCGTTTTGGCAAAGACCATCAAAGCAGACTGGAGGCCCATCAGAGAGTTCTGTTTGGGTAACTAAGGCCAAACTTTCCTTTAAAGGTGAGCTGGTGGAAAGAACCAATATTGGCAGAAAGGTCGCTGATGAATGCAAAGTGCTTCTGTTGAAATAAATAGAACGAGTGTTATGTATAACAATGTGAACTAACAACTAAAATTATGATCAATGACAAGCTAAATAATTTCAATATCCTTAAGGGCTGAGCATCTATGCAAACTTCGATAATGGTAAAAAAATTTGACTGGATCAAAATCTTTGAACATCTGTCTGGATACATTACAGCTAAATAAATACAGTGGCACAGTGGTTAAGTCATACCACCTTGGAAATGCCTGATCTCGTCAGATTTTAGAAGCTCAACCGGGTTTGGCCTGGTTAATACTTGGATGGGAGACCCCTGGGAATACCAGGGGCTATATAATCTAAGATATTTTGTTTCATAATTGAACAATAAATCCATAAAAATAATGTTGTAATCTTACAAAGCACTTTTCAAGGTGCTTTAAAATTTGGTATTGTGGTAAACTACTGTTAAAACCGTAGCTTCCCTAGGAAAGCCTGTCAGAAGCCAGGCTGCAAATCTCCGATTGATCACACAAACACACTAACAGCTCATTCATTCTAGGCAAGGTGGGTGAAGTGTCTTACCAGCGGTCTTCCACCTCAGTACCAACCACACCCAACCGTGCTTAGCTTCCGAGATCAGACATTCTCAATCTCATTAGATCAGGCATTCTCAAGATAATAAAGCAATTTGCCAGTCGTAAATCAGAATATCCAGTTGGCCTGTAAGTCTCTGTTGTGTGGTAATGAAGTAATATGCAGGCCATCATTACACATGACATTAAATTTAATCAATAACAGCTGAAGGGCCATGGTGTTCGGCATGATGTGTACAATAGCTTCAATGAAAATGCAAAATTGTTGACAACCTATTGTTCATAATCTATTTATGAAAGGTTTCAATCACTTTACATGAAACTGAGCTTTGTTAGAAATAATTACCTGCATTCCCCAGTGTTGCTGTTGGCAAAAGCATCCGATGTGTAAAAATTCCAACGTTTATTAATCTCAATTATTTCTATGCAGCCAGTGAAGTTGTGGACGGGCTCAGCTTTCTAAGAACATGATATATTAAATTGTACATTGATTTGATTATGATTTGGTAAGCAGGCACTTTGAAAATTACCTGGTTTAATCGGTATCTAAGTGGGAGTCCGCCTACAAAGATGTGATTAGTTCTCTGTAGCATGTGTCCTGGCCAAAAATTACTCACTTGACTCTTTACTGAGCTATAACCAGACAGAGTTAACTCAGCTTCGCATGGGTTCAGGAGCTGCCTGTGACGAAACACAATTTAACAACATTAAGTACATTGTAATATATATTTTGGAGTCAGAACTTATGCCTTATTTACTGAAGAACTGGAGATCAGGTGTGTTTTCTTGTAAAAAACAAAACAAATTATAGTTGTCTTTTTTATATTACCATTTAACCCATGTGGTCTTATTCTAGATCAATTAAGACCATTCAAAAACTATTCAGGACAATTTATTTATTTTTTAATTTTTTTCAGTTTCATTACTGCTTAAATGAGTATCTACTTTCATTTAGTAATTCTTAGTATCTGGGTATTAATTTTTGACCGACTAATTACAGACACCACTGCTTTAACGTTTAGTGATCCCAATATTCTCATACAAGACTGAAGGCCCTCTAGTTTTGTCATTAATCTCTCTAAAACTATTCTGATTCCACCCTGCAGTCATCTATAGATTAAGAAAACAATAGCAAGCTTTATAACAGCAAGGAACGCAGATAATTACCTAAGTGCAGATTGTGGCCACCTATAGCTCCAGGGTACTCTAACTGCAGATGCGGCGTCTCCTCTCGCCTGTCTCCCCAATGCCCCTTGCTCCCCGGGAGGAAGTTAGAAGGTCTATGAAGCAATCTAGTCTGATTTGTTAAGCCTGTACTTTGTGGGTTGTTGCATATGGCAGCTAAACACTCGGGGCGCTAACTCCAAGCTGCATAAGTCCTTCCTCTTGAGCCGGCGAGTAGAGAAGCGGTTAATTTAGGAGCAGTCTGCCAGAGAAGAGGTCTGGCCAGCAGCCAGAGGGCACTGTGCTCACTGTCCTTGAGAAGTCGGCCCCACTGGGTTTCTATTTAACATATTGAAAAGCGTCTTTGACGGGAAGATATATTAAAAGTCTATAATGAGTTAGGCAGTGACGTTGAAGATGGCCGAGGTGGTGTAGCTCTGGGTCAAATCAGACAAGGATGGACGGACTGGGCCATCAGACAATTACAAAGAATTTGCTTTGTGACACCAGAAACCATTTTTCCACACTCCCAACCCTCTATATATGACAGCTCTCTTTCTTGCAATGTCTCCAAGGGGTCAGTACAGAACATTATGATTGATTCATACTGCTGTTGTATTTTTCTTGCAGGAAAGAGAAAAAACAGGAGGTAGTGCCTCAAAGCCCTTTCAACCCACAGGCCTTTGTGGATGCTTATGCATATTTGGGACAGAGCAGCTTTCTGCCAAGACACATGGAACAACCACTGCCAGCCATCTTTGTTTCACGCAAATTAAGTTTCTCACCTTTGGCACACTGTGCCCATAATCACCTCCATTACTTTACATAACTTTTATCTATCCTCCATTTGTTACTATCACACAATCGTGATTGTGATCCTTTAGAACTCAGCACAAAGGGAAATTAAAAATGTTGCCCAAACAGAATATAAAATGCCCTTTTTGTGCAACTTTAAAATGTCTGTCTTGTGTCCTTATGCAAAATGCAAAGTAAACGGTGAACTTTGATTTTAGTTGAACATTAGCCTTTTTGTTTCAGCTTCCAGCTCATACATAATAAACTTGGTATCTCGTGTCTCAGCCGCAATCTTTCTTGTGTCAGAACATAATGGAGGAGGCTGGCAGCAAGATTGCACACCAACTTAGGAACAATATAACTAAAGAGGCCACAGCCCGCACTTTAAATCATTTAAACATTGATTTTGTGCTCAGCTCTAGCTTGTTAATCTTTTGGTAATGAAAAACTGCAAATGAAGACTTTAGAACAGCCAATAAAACATGGCCAGTGATCACTAATGCATTTTAATAGGCATATTCTGACGTTTTGTTTTAGGTCTATAGTCGTACATACGTTCATTTGGCCACCCATAATAAAATCCGTCAGGTTATCTCTGCAAGTTACCTAGTATTCGACCCTGTTGAGAACATACGTACATACTGTATAGATATTGTACCACATTTCAGTGTCACAAATCACTACATACACCGCCCAATACACCCTGGGGTGCCTAATTACACAACTATTACTACTTCAGTAAATGGGTAGCATATATTGACCAGAAACTGATAATAGTATTGTTGCCATACTTTTACACTGATTTGACATAAATTGGATATGTAATGCTCAGATCAAGACTTGAACCTGGATCCTTGTTCAAGGGCTACTGCTCTATAAACGAATTGAACAAGATTTTATAGTATTCAAATAAATGATATAAATAAAAAAAAAGGTTAGATACCTGGTTGACAAATATGCTTAAAATACCACTTCTAAAACAAAATATACTGTCAAAATAAAATACCAAATAGTACCATTGGGACAGAACATGGTTCTAATGTACACATGAGTGTGACAAATATAAATACCTGATGTTAACAATGTGCACTTTGTCATTATCGACTTTAACCGAGGTATTCATCTGGGTCACCTCGTCCTCTTCATGACAACTGAATGCATACTGCAAGCATCACAAAGAACAGAGAGCAAGAGAGCAAGAGAGCGAGAGAGAGAGAGAGAGCAAGAGAGCGAGAGAGAGAGAGAGAGAGAGAGAGAGACAGAGAGAGACAGAGAGACAGAGAGACATACTCAATGCCATCTCTTTGTGTAACATTCTTATGAAGCCCATTGTGTGTCCAGGCATGTACAGTTCCAGGATTTTTTTTTTTTTACCTTCAAGATGCCCTTCGTAATAAAGACTTTGATGAAAAAGAACTGGTTGTTGGCAGGTCCCTGGTCCATGTACAGGAGAGTTCCTTGTGGAGAACTGGTTTGAAATCTCAGAGTGACGTTATTGAGAGGATTCAGTACAATGCCATCAAACTCCAGGAAGGAATTTCCCAAATACTGCACATTGGCTGCAAGAGAGAGAAAATAGGAATGAAATTACAAGATTAGAAGTAACCCCAATAGCGGATGCATAAAATATGCAACTCAAGTATTTATAGCAACTGTGGAAAAAAGTTTCACAAAGCCATAAACTGACACACTTTTTTCTTTTTAAATAATTAGTAAGTGTAGTCTTTATTTGTCAGGGACCATGTACAAATACATTAATTTAACAAAAGAAAAGATGATCTGCAACTTATTTAGCTACTGCTACTTTCCATCTGCAGTCTCTGGGCAAGTGCGCACAATAGTAAAAAGTACACATTACAATTACAACTAATCTAGCTCATAAATAATATTAGCTCAGTAAAATAAGCAATAAAATATCACAATTTCAAATATATTTGATGGCTCCTAAAATTACCAAAAGATTTCACACAAATATTAAAATATATGTGCTAACTTTTACAGTAAAATTACAAATACAAGTTAGCTTGACTAATGTGGATGTTCTAAGATGTGCTGTTCAAATTTCGTGACATTATTGAAATTATTAAGATCTACAGACAATTTCAGATTGTCTGGAAGTTGGTTCTAAAAAGGCAGAAAAGGCAGATTATGCAAAGAAAGAGGATTTTTGGGGCGATTGTGCAATATTATTACCAGTTCAATAGCCATAGCCACATGGCTGTCGATAGAAGATGGTAGGAAGCCAACAGCCTCCTTGAAGAGAGGAAGAAATGCTAACCACCTCCACAAAATTTAAATAATGAATCAGAAATCTTATTAAACCTTCCAAAGCCTTTGCATACATGGCGTCGCTATTTGGGCCAAATTATGCTTTTGATTCCATCAAATAACCCTGGACACATCCAGATGAATTAAGTGCAAATAGCAATCTCCAAGTTAATGTGGGAGGACAAGGCAGAGAGAACATATACTTTTAAAATGAAAGCAGAAAATGTTTGATCCTTTTGGTCATTGTAAAATCATATGGCGATAAAAAGCTTATTGATAAAGAGTGCGGCATGCTTCTATTATGTGAAGAGGATTATTGCATGATAGCACTACATTAATTTACATATATCTTATATTGTTCATAAAGACTATTGGCTTTTTCAGTAAAAATCCCTGCGCTCATAGATCTGTTTGGGGCTATAGTGACACAGAACAAGTTAAAAGCTAGCTTAGTGCGTTTCTCATCTGGGCAGGGTATGGACTGCCTTATCAAATATAACACATTTTGGATGCACAATCTTCAGTCTGCTCCTATAGAAAGGCCTTAGATGATGAAATTTGGAAGTTAATCAGCAGTACGACCTTTATCAATATTTGTTACATGTCAGGACCTAACAGACCAGAGCTGCCTTTATCTGACAGTGTGTTCCTCTGTGCATTTGGCAAACAAGCTAATCTAAATAGCCCCATTTTCTCTGGAGAGCAATACAACCAATACCCTGCAGACAAAAGTGAAAATTATCAGGCACCGACCTACTGCGCATGAGGTGTGAATTAATGAGGAGAAATGCATACAGCAACAATGCCGCCCGTCCTCCTGCCTCAGCTCTGACAATAGGGTTTGCCAATGCTGATGATGGAAAATTACCCCTCTGAGACAAAGTTATTCATTAATTTTAAAGCCTTTAGTCTGATGTAGGCTTTGATGCAGTTTGAGGGTTTTGCCAGGAGCCTGCACCGCATCATGCCTCATTACCAGTTACCTTCAAAGCATTTCTGTATTTTCACTTCATACGTTTCGAAACAAATTTAGATACATCATCCGTTATGAAACAGGTCAGGCAAAATTTTAGTTTTTAATGTGGACAATTTAGCCACCTCCCATGCCCCCTTCTACAATTTGGGAGATTAGCCCTTAGAAAGGCTTTGTTCACCATCTGATAATTCAAATGGAAGGGTTAGCATAATGCTGACCACAGGTTTTTCCTCACTCTGCTATGTTGAAAAGATTTTTTCCAAAGTTTAAACAGAAAATAAGTTGCCTCAGTGGGAATATTCATTCATAGAAATAATTCATTTAGCTACAAACACGGGTCCGTAATAGAATAAGAACATTGATATGAGTCATGTTTTAATGTAACTCAGACACACAATGTTGCAGTGCTGTGAGCAGTGGATATCAGGGTAATACATTCTATTATCTTATAAAATATATTTAGAGACACGTGACTTTGAGCTCAATTATAAGGAGAAGGAGACATTGGGCCGAAAGATTTAATTGATTTGGAACGTAATGTCCCATTTATTAAAAAAAAGCCAGGATGTAAGGCCTGTTTTGTGCCTGATTTATAGAGCGAGGTAATAGACTGACTGATTGAACTTGTCACAGGGCTGAGATAAAATACTGCTGAAGAACATTCTTGGACCCTTGCAAATTCACCACCCTAAGGGAAGGCAAAAAGGTAATTCATTATTGGCAAAATGGACAGAGATAAAAAAGATAGATTTGGAATATGTGAGGTGTAAGGAGATTCTGGATATTATTAAACCAGAGAATACACAAAGGACATGCTAAATATGATGAAGGGTTAGGCTTTAAAAATAACACTCTAGTGGCAGAGGTCAGCCATTAGCGATATGACAAAGCAAAAGGAGGTCTCAGATATAATTTTTATTTCTTGATGTTATTCTTGTTTATTGTTTGTTTATTTGAATATACCTCAATCAGCACATTTTTTTTCTTTTCTTTTCTAAAATATAAACACAAAACAAAGAACACAGCCAGAGAGCAAATAATAATAATAATAATAACAAAATAAATAATATAACAATAATAACTTCAATTCGGTTCAATTCCATTTATTTTTGTAACGCCCAAAATCACAACAGTAGTTGCCTCGAGGGGCTACAGTGGAAAACAAAATAAACAATGTTCATAGGGACTTGGAAATGTCCCAGCGTCCTGTGTCCTTAGACAGAATGTCCCAAGCTCCCCTGTCCTTAGACCCTCCTTCTCGGCCAGGAAAACTACCAAACCTCTTTGGGAAAAAGTAGAAACTGTAGGAGTTCCACAGTGAAGGAGAGATCCGACTCCCTCGGACGGACAGGCGGACGCGCCTCAATTTGTAACAACAAACAATAATGACAACAACAATAAAATAATAATTAAAGCCACGCACCTTGCGACCGCAGAGTACGAGCAAACACCTCTAATTCCCCCGCCAACATTACCCCTTCCTCCACAAACAGTACCAACTTCATACTACTTCATTCAAAATGTTCACAACTGCACGGTTCAAGATAGAGTTATGTACTCATTGGCTTTTATGTTCAGTGTGATGTGGAGGATATGTGTGCCAAATTGTAATTGTTTATTAAAAAGTACATATTTCATCCCATTCAAAAAGATGGCACTAGCACATAATTTTTTTTAGACACCCCCCAAAAATGTTTTTCAGATCCTGAATTTTGGAGAAAAAAATTAATAGGGTCAAAATAAGGATGGGTTTGTGGGAGAAAAAAATTATAATAACGAAAACTTTTTTCAACCATTATTTTCCACCTATAAGACTCGAGCTAGAGTCAGGTGACTTTGTCAAATAACCTGTTTTTAATTTGTTTCAGTTGTCTACGACAAATAGATTGTCTTTTATGATTTTTTATCAAATCTACTTGCCACTACATTTGCATATCCTTGCGTTCATCTTGGAAATATAAAAAAACGCTCTATTAACATTTTCCAATCATTTTTTTTTAAAGAAACGTAGATTTTTTGGACATTTTCCAAAAATCACGATTTAGTTTAAAATTCACTATGACCACACCTGAAAGCGTATAAGCTTCAAACTGATAACATTTCATTGCTCATAGGTTTTGGAGATGCCAAAATACGACGAGGTGTTTGATCCAACATGGCCGACTTCCTGTATGATTTAGGTTGGGGTCATAATATAATTTTTTACATGTACTCAAGTTAACAATTTTTTGGAGTGAGTGTCATATTTTTACTGTGACTTTTTTTGGCTCCCATAGGCCCCATCTTAATTGATTTTTGAGCTTACAGAGTTCTAATTTTCGATATCACTCACAAGCATATTCGTCCTTGTTTACTACTCGATTTTTTAAGTCCCTCGCCGGGACGATTCTTGTCCTTCAGCTCGGGCCTAATAACATTAATACAAATGGCAGTATGACAAAACTGATGATAAAATTAAATTAAAATTATGGCACAATGTAAAAGTCCTACTTAGTCCAAAGTCTTTCAAATTAAGTCTGAATGAAATTTTTGTCTGGAAGAAGATTGTTTTTGTTGTAAATTTGACAACATCTCAGTTGCACACTAAAGCCCCAATCTCATTAAAATGTTTAACACTCATAGTAGTTGCATCTCAGACAATACAGATGAACTGAGAGAGCTGAAAAGTGAGGTGGAAAAACTGCAGGTGGCAAACAAGGCTATGAAGGGCAAGCTTCTGGATTGGGTCTCACAGAAAAATGTAAGTCTCATGGGGGTCACAAAGGGCGAGGAAAAAAGCGATGCTTAAGGTTTCTCGGAGTCCGTTGTTCTGAACCTCGTATATGGGAACCCAGGTACAATCCCCAACTTCACTCTGGAAAGGGCACACCAGAGGAACAGGGGAGATGCAGATCCACCATGCGGCCTGACAATGTGGTTCCTAAATCCCGGGGAAAGGAGTGTGTTCGGCAGGCTGCTAGGCACAAGGACGTTTATTTCACTCAGGACATACCAGCTGATAATTGCCAACAACGAACTGAGTTCCGCGCGCCTATGAATTCAAGAGGAGGTAGCTGCGGCATGGTTCTTTCGGTGTTTCACTATGGGAATCGCATTGGGCGTGACCAACCAAACTCCAATGGCACCACGTCTGTTCCTAACAGACAGGATGACTGTATCCTATCATGCATGACCTCCTATCATACAGTCGTCCCCTTAATACCCCATCATTCTCGCTTTCTTCCCCGTGAAGACCACAACACTGAAACTTCTTCAGCGTTTTGGGCCAGACAGCTAGCTTCTGTTAAACTGTTCACAGACTAACCGTAAAGGATATCGTTGACGAGCGCAGTTGCCAGCTTGGTTCTCAGGCACTGGGCCACAGAAGACAGCTGGTCAGCAGGGTGGTCAGCAGGCTGGCCAACAGCAGCAACAGCGGTCAGGCAATCCCAAACCATGGGGCAAACATTCATATGCTACAGCAGCGGTAAAAAAAATCGCTCATCACACCCTGGGGAGGGGAAGAAGAAGCGCACGACCTAGCAGTCCTATCTTTTCACTGCCCCCCTCCATCAAAAAAGGGGAAAATGGAGTTGAGCCCCGGACCCAGTTCAGAGGCTCAGTTCGACAGGCGTTCTCTCTCATTCTCTCTCCCCTTGCATGGTGCAGTGGATGAGCCATTGGTCACAGAGTCACAAAGCACTTTGTTCAAAAATAAAGTTTTCACACTTGCATCCAGGCCTCGGGCTAAGGGCGAGTTTTCCATTGCACAAAAAAGAAAACATTCAATTAAGTTTGAATCCTCCCGGGCTCTTGCTGCAAGAGGGAGCCCACGCTCCGTCTTTGGCAAACGCCTCAACTCCTTCCAGAGGGGTGACGTCACCAGCGACGTCGGCGGGACCACTCGCTGCCCGGACAGAGCAGTGGCATGCATGTGCAGTGGACCCATGGATTCTCTCCACTATTCCATAGGGTTACAGACTACAGTTTGCAGTCCACCTACTGCGCAGTGAGGGACTCTTTGACAGTGCTCAAACATCTCACTGCTCTGGGTTTTAGAATAAACCGTGCAAAGAGCCAGTTAAGAGTCAAGACAAAACACAGAGTATCTAGGAGTTTGCATAAACTCCATCTTACACTGAGTGACTCTGACAACAGAGAGGTTGCGCTCCGAGTGCCTTGCTCTTTTCTATCGGGGGGCAATGGTGACGTTCAAGACGTGCCTCCGCCTCGCAGGTCTCATGGCGTCAGTTATCTCTGTCATTCATCTGGGTCTGCTTATGATGAGAGATTTTCAACGCTGAATTGCAGCGTTGCACTTGTGTCCTGGCGCTCCACAAGTGGTGCAATACCTGTGCCTTGGCTGCGGGGGTCCCGCTGGGTGCGGTGTCAGAGAGAGTGATACTGACAACAGATGTCTCATAGTCGGGGTGGGGGGCCACCCTGTTTGCCCTGACAGGGAACGGTATACGGGGCCCACAATTAGCCCAAAAGCACATCAATGTGCTGGAACTTTGGGCAGTGTTTCTAGCCCTAAAACACTTTCTGCGGTTTCTTCAGGGCCAACATGCTCTTGTAAAAATGGACAATGTGATTGTTGTTGCATACATCAATCGCCAGGGGGGCACATGCTCACTGAAACTGCACAAATTAGCTCAGAAGGTAATATTGTGGAGCAGTACCAGACTTTTGTCTTTCCGGGCAACTCATGTTCCAGGGGTCCTCAACAGAGGAAGCGATCTACTGTCTCAAGGAAACCCTCTATATGGAGAGTGGGTTCTTCATCCACAAGTGGTGGAGCTGCTGTGGCAGAGATACGGTCAAGCGACCGTAGATCTCTTCGCCTCGCAGGAAAAAGCAGAAATTGTCCGCTGTTCTTTTCCTTGGCGGACGTGAACGCACCCCTCGGGGTGGACGCGCTCGCTCACCTGTGGCCAGACGTCCTGCTCTATGCGTTTCCACCGGTCTAATCTCTCCGAGTGCACTTTGGGCCTGGCCCGTGAGAGGTGGAATTTGAATGGTGCCGGTCTCCCTGCACACGTTATTGATACTATTCAATGTGCTAGGGCTACTTCCACTCGCTCTTTATACAATTGTAAGTGGCGTGTATTTGAGGAGTAGTGTGAGGCCAAACAGATCATTTCTTTTCAATGTTCTGTGACTGACATCTTGTGCTTTTTGCAGCAATTTCTAGACAAACATAAAGCTTTCTCTACTGTCAAGGTGTATTTGGCTGACATTTCGGCCTGCCATGTGGGTTTTGGAGACAAAACAGTGGGTCAGCACCCACTGATCCTGTTGTTTCATGAAGGGCGCACGTCGTAAACTTCCACTGTTCAAACCCTTGGTCCCCCTGTGGGATTTGTCGATTGTGCTGGATGCTTGTTGCCATCACCTTTTCTAGCCTTTGGAGGCTGTTACCTTGAAATATGTTTCTTTGCATCAGCAAAACGTGAGTGAATTACAGGCCTCATCTGTGAACCCGGCATGTATGTAGTTTGCTCCTGGATTGTCTAAGGTGAGTTTGCGCCCCAACCCAGCCTTTATGCCAAAGGTGGATTCGGCCTATAGTTGCACCGCCTTAGAACTTGCAGCTTTTCATCCCCCTCCTTTCGTCTCCTCTGATAAACAACGGCTTCACTCCTTATGTCCTGTTCGGGCATTACGAGTATACGTTGACAGGACAGCTAGCCATAGAAAGGCTGACCAGTTGCTTGTGTCCTGGGCTTCTTCCCATATGGGCAAGCCAGTGTCCAGTCAGAGTCCAGTCAGAGACTTTCTTGCTGGATTGTTGAAGCCATATCCCTGTGTTATGCCTGCAGGGGCATGGCCCCCCCGTGGGGAAAAAGGGCACACTCCACCAGGGGTGTAGCTACTTCCTGGGCCCTGTTTAGGGGTATTTCTGTACAGGACATATGTGCTGCGGCCAGTTGGGCTTCACCGCATACCTTTGTACAGTTCTATAGACTGGATGTTTCTGGCCCATCGTTGACTCAGGTGGTCCTGGAACCGAAGGCATCTGGCTCTGTTTCAAGTCGTGGTCTGGCACAACATGACCTTCTGCTTCAGGAGCTTGATTTGCAATCCGGGAGTGGGCCATATCTCCCATAGTGAAACACTGACCGACATTAGAAAAATAACTCAAGGTTAAGGGTGAAGAAATCGCTTTAGAATGATGGGGTATTAAGGGGACGACTGTATGATAGGAGGGGGCAGAGCTCTAGATACAGTCATCCTGTCTGTTAGGATCAGACGTGGTGCCATTGGAGCTTCCGTGGTTGGTCACTCCCGAGGCGATTCCCATAATGAACTGGGGTTACGTTAAGTAACATTGAGTTTTGTTTTCCCTGCTACTCTTTTGGAGACATACAGAGACACACAAAGGTAAAAAACACACACTCAAAACACCAGCAGAGGCAGAAATGCTCCTCAGTAAAATACAAAATACAGAGAACTAAACAAGAGAACTGAAAAACAGCAGGAGTATGATCCACCAACATGGGGTATGTGAGTTAATGTGATTGTCAGATTTCTGATGTAACAGATATTTCTATTATTTTGAAGAAACACGGTGGTTACATGATCTTTGTGTTTTTGGCATCTGTTTTCATTAAGCATTATGAAGCAGCATTGTGATGGAGGATGCTAGAATATGATGCTATCTAGTCTATGTAACCTTCCTAATTTCAAATAGTTTTTCTTTTTTGACATTAGTTTATACTGACAGAACAACATTTGGCTGTCACGGTAAAGATAGTGACAATAGAATGACAATGGTATTTATGTAGACACATGCTCTATACATTTGTTTGAGTTGTTGATTTAATACAGACATGTTTGGGAACACCTTGTTCAAGTATTGTGATCATACTTCCAGGATTGATAATAAAGCTGCATAAAACTACATTTGTACATTTACTCTGTGACTGGTGGCATGCACTTAAAGGGAAAATATCATGCATTATTTGTATTATTATTGGCCTTTAAACATGTTCTTGCGTACAATTAGTTTGGAATCAAATTTCTTCAGAACTAAAAAGGAAAATATAAAAAAACAGAAAAAAATACATAGGGATTCTTGCCTATTTCCAACAATGCACACTGTGTAATTTCCCCTTGCAGCCAGTAGATGAGCCACCACTCAACAGTCCAGATTTCCTCAGCACACAGTTGTACTGATGACGATAGGAAAGCATAGAGCAATGATTTATGGACATAAAAACAGCAGGGAAGATTCTCAGAGCCACATCAGAACTATTTCAGTTATCAAAGAAACGTCAGTAATCACAGAGTAACCTCAAACTAGCTCGAATGAAGCTAAATGCTACTCCAGGTATGTTTTTGATAAGGTTAACAATGTTAGAACAAGAGTAAAAGCTCAATAAAACACATTTTCAATAATATGTGCCCTTTAACTGAGTTGTAGAAAAAGATTCAGTTGTAGTCACCTGGGCTCTGTTTTAGAAAAACAAAACGTTTCGACTCTCATCCAAGAGTCATTCTCACCATAGTTAGCACTTTAACTGAGTGCTAACTATGTTATTTGGGTTTGCAGGAAATTGAATAAATAACAGCAGAAGAGCCATAGAGGTGGAGGGAGGGCCCTTTATTAGGAATGGACTTCTAAGATAGGGAAAAATGACTCTCACCCATAAGTAAATCTGTGCCCATCTATGGACCCAAGCAACGGACTTTTGCTAATTTTCAAGTCTACAACAAATTTTTGGATCTTTAAACTGACCTCATCCGGGGATCAGTGCAATGGCCTTTTTGTTATTTGAGGAATGCCTCAGAGCCAAGGAAAATGCAAATCAAGTGGACCTGATCCAGCGCTTCTTCAGCTTGATACTGTAAGAGCCAGAGCTTCAGACCGAGTGGCCCATGTCCTTCCCAGTGTGACCCTGAGTGAACCCTGGAGGAGTCAGCTCCATCAACACGGGCAAACAAACCCATCTTTGATGGATTACACAGCCCTTCTTCTTGTCGTATGAACGCACATATTTCACTGTTTGGCTGATAAGATCATTTCAGTATTTTAAATCTATCACACAACTATATAGATTCAGAACAATCGTATCTAGTGTCTCCTTCTGTTATCGACTCATTTGCATATTCCATAATTATTTGGTCAATAAATCTTCATAAACCACAGTTGTTAATTTCATTTCCAGGAAAGGGGTCAATGTCACGGTCACGTTTTCATAACCTTCAGATTAACTAAGTATTCATTTTCTATAAATTAATTCATTTAGATATTTGATTTGAGAATTGTTACCTGTAATTGCCTAAATGGGCTGAAGCCCCACATAGCTATAAAAACTTACAAATTAAACATATCCACACTCTCATGCTGTGTGGCATGTTTGAAATCTTTAATCGATATCAACTTTGAATGTCACCCTCTTTCATAAGTGGGAGGACATGAATAACACGACAGAACTAGTACTAGTAGAACTACTACAATATCCTCCACTCTATGTCTTTAGAAGTCACATAAATCAACACTATGGGGAGAAAATTACTTTGACCTAAATCTATCAGTCAATGACACATATATTTGTCTTTATTTAAAAATGTCTAAACTTTAGCACAGTATGCCTATACAAAAAAGTTCATAAGTGTGGCAATGTTTGAGCCATTTCACACTTGCAATTTTAGGAAAATAAATGCACTATGAACAGAAGGTTAACTATCTGACACAGTAGAGTCCCACAACACAGCATGTTTTTGGACTGACCTCCTGACTAACTTTGACCTCATCAAGTTGTTTTTTGGAAAAATCCAGAGTAATTTCATTTCTGCTACAGTTGGCACTGGGAAGATAACGGCCTCACCTGTGCTGCTGGTGATCACTCCAAATGAAAGTCAACCAAATTGAGGCTTAGTGGCAGTAAGCCTCCCTCCATTGGCACTGTCCTTGGCGATTTCATCAGGTCTCATACAGTAAAGCAAAAACACTGTGCAGCTCAGCAGTGCATGCACATGTGCACAAGACAATTGAGTCTATTTTGGGGACACCATATCTTATACTAGCAGTGTGATGCTCAGGCATTATACACATGGAATTAAGACATTAAAACAAACAAACACAGAAACAGGCTTAAGAGTACATTGTAATACATCAGTAAATGTCTGATGTTCCTTTAAAGGTGTGAAGCAGTCGTTGGCGTTAAAGGAGCACTGTCTAGAGTATATTTCCAGCAGCACCAAGGGCACTGCATGCATTTCCGATGGTGACCTAGTTAGATAGACTTTAGATTCTGGATCCTCTTACTTATTTTCTTTGATTATTATTGTGATAAAAGACTATGCCGTTCTGATGGTGTGTGCTTTTCCCTCTCATGTACACCGTTAACCTGCTCTAAACATATGCAATTTGTCATAACCTTTAGATAAGACATGGTTTACATGTCTCCAAACAAATAAGTCTGGAGATGTTTTTGGAAAGAGCAGCAAAAATACAAAATGCACAAGATCACAATTTAAAGCTAGAAGCAATGTTAGACCTGGACATTCAAATGTGCTCTTTTTCACCAATAAAATCTCTCTCCAGTGATCCACAACATGTTTAATTTACAATAGTATATTGGGTGAAATTGACATTTTCAGCACAGTTCTCAAAATGGTTCAAAATAGCTTGAAGAAATCCAGTTGGACTCCAATACCGTAATTTACTATTTTCATTTTATCTTTTCATTTTAACATTGTTTGACAAAAATAAAACTGTGTTTTGTAAACCGCTCTTGACTACCATATTTTTACAAATTCGCTTTGGCAATGCACAAGAATATTCAGATGTCTTAGATGTCTTGAGGGTTTGTTTTTCCAAGCCAGTGTCTGGTGTGTACTTTTAACCCTCTCTAAACCAATGTAATTTGAGCCGGATGGGGGCTGGATCAGGTGCAGCAGGGAGGACTCCATTATGTTTGGCTCACAGTGATTTTCAGAGTGTCGCGCTGAATTGGTTCAAGCCCGTCTGTGTTCAATAGGTCTGTTTTACAGCTCTGTGAGCAGTTTCAAAGGTGCATAGACCTCATCTGTCAGGGAGTAACAATCTGTCCACCACTCTGGATTCCTCCTCTCTCACACACAGGCACTTCTGGAGTGTGTTTGTCATTCAAATAAATAAATAAATAAATAATGTCTTCTGTTAAGACATATTTCTGTTCATAAGAAAGAAGAGCATTGGGTTTTGCAAATAGTTTCAGAAGCCAATGCATTTTTTTATCTGGTATCAAGCAAGGACAGAAAAAAAAAAAGGCAATGTCACAAATAAATGGACACTCAAAAGTAAATCATTTTGAAGCATAGCATCTTCAACATTAACGAATTATCATAATTTAAAAATGTGTTTTTACTACTGTTGCTTATCTCCTTTCCTTTCAGATTTTGCCACAGGAAATTGAGTGATTCACAGTATGATTTTACAGGTTTTTGTGCCAAATGTCCATTCTGACCACTTTCTATTCATCCTGGTCTATAACAGGAAGCAAACAGACTAGTGACTCTTGTGGCTGGGGTGAACAATACATATTCTTGTGAATCAATGTAAAAATTACTATTTACTCAGTACCTAAATGCTTTTCTGATGATTTTCTGATGACACTGTAGTTTGTTAGTTTGTTTTTCTCAGCTTCACAAACCATTGCAATGACCTGCAATGCTCCAAAGTGTTTGCTGCCTCGGCTCTCTACTCTGTGGCTGGAATACAAACCTAACTCTGGGATTGCAGTGAGGAGATGAGACCGGCAGAGAGAAGATGACCTAACCAAAACGAACGTGTTTCTGATTTGAAAAAGTAACTAGTACTTTATAACATGGGTCCACAAAATTAACGCGTTACGTTCCTCGTTACTCTAAAAAAGTAATTTGAGTATTGTGACGCGTTGCCAGCAAAACAAGTTACCCTCAACCCTGCACGTCACCCACCTTGTCCGTGTTTTAATGTGGTATGTGAGTGATTGGTATAAGGCTCAGGGTCCTATGGCTTCCATCAGTCTACCCCAGGACAGCTGTAGCTACAGTAGTAGCTTAGAGTGTGTGGGTGGTGAATAAAAATTTGTCAAAATTGTTAAATTACTATATAAAAAGAGCTATATGAAACTAAAGCATTATTATTATTGTTGTTGTTGTTGTTGTTGTTATTATTATTAAGTTTGCGTGACATCAATCGAGATGATAAGGTTCAATGGAAGCAGATAATGTTCTATAATACAACAACAAAAAGATATGCAGACATTATGCCTGTATTTAATCAGAAAACTATAATATGAGATATCTATATGTAAAGTTTAAGAAATTAACCTGATCTAACCATTTCAACCATTTACTAAACTAAAAGTTCTGATCATCCAAAAAAAGGTTCTATTACGTAACTGATGTGTTAATGTTATAAACATTAAAACCTCTTGCGCTTTGGACGTGGGAAGAGTCAGGGTCAGTTTGTTCTCCAAACCCACAAAAAAAATTACCCTAAAATACAAAACAAAATTAATTGGACTTTTATATGAATTCAGCCTGGACATTTAAATTTTTCTACAAGTCCCTACATTTTTGTGAATTTACCTTAAGCGTTTAAAAAAGAATGGTCAAAACCAAATAAATGCTCGAACTAGTGTCAATCAGGCGAAACCTCCAGACACCAGCTTTACTCATTCATATATTTAACAACGAAAATCTAGGCGGAACAAAACTACAGCCATTTGTTTGTATTCCAGAGGGTTCAGAAACAGCTTCAGTTTGAATTGGGGCTCATTTTAGTCAAGCGTTTTTGGAAAAATAGGGCCCCAGCACAAGGGTTTTTTAAACTGTCTTCTCCCTTAAGTGACTTTGTACATTGTAAATAAGGTGTAAGGTTTTTTAACAGAGAGTCCTAGAGCAACATCTACAAACAAGGCCTCCTCAAATGTCAGCAACATAGAGACATCAGCTGCTGCCTCAGTGATGTATGCTGAGCTTTGTGTACCTGTGGACCACGGAGCTGTCGGAGTTGGGACAAGAGCTGGAGTCCAATGTTGAGATGATAAAGTATTGACTCCGGTCGGCCAGGTAACGGCATCTGTAGCAGGAGGCACACAGCTGACCCCGTTAACACCATCCACACAGGAAAACGCTGATGGACATGGATTCAACAAGCAATCGTCATAGTTGTGTTCACAGTTTTTCCCCTGTGTATACAAAATAAACAGCCTTCAGATGTGTTTGCTTCTTGAATAATAAAATATGAAGAAGCATATTAGGTGGTTGAAAAACAAGAAGTTTAACTCAGAATGGTATTATTATGCGGACAACGTAATTTTGTTGTTTGTATAATATATTATGGTATGATTTAAAGGGATACTGTTATCATTAACTAATATTAAATTCTTATATTAATAATACAATATAATTACGGTTTGCACATTCTTGGCTACAACTTTGGCTTTAAAGTTTTGTTCTTGGCGTATCAGCAGTTGAGAAACATCAAGCTGAAATTTCTGTACATACATAATTAATCATATTAAAGTTTCTTGACTAGTTCTGAGAAATAAATTATGCAATTTAAGCACCGATATTGTCAGGAGAGGAGACAGTAGATGGAAGAGCAGAAGGGTCATAAGGAAATAAAAAAGAAAGTTGAGACAAGCAGGTAAAAAAATCGGGTGGAGGGGGGCCTCACCACAAATCCAGGACGACAGAAACAGGTGTAGCCATAGCCCGGATGGTTCTGAATGCATATCCCCCGGTCACAGGGCTGAGGAAGGCACTCATTAATGTCATCCTCACAGTGAAGGCCTGTCCAACCTGCCAGGAACAAAAGCCCAGTGAGTGCGCTGGTGAGCCCCGGCTCGCCCACTTCCAGCGTCTGAAGTGAATATCAATCAGATCTCCCCTACATTGATCTGCCTCCTTTTTGGGTCACACACACACACACACACACACATACGTACATGCAGACAAGAAACGGCTTTGACTAAAAGAGTAAGATGCCCCATACATTTTAATGAGAAGAACCGTCTTTTTATCACTGTCTTTTCCGCTACTGTACGTGTACAAATCTCTCCCTGGAGAAAAATCGGGTGATTTCTGAATGGCTTTGTGGCAAGGGAAACCATGTAGGGATTCTGGTAACCTTACGTGACATTTTATATAGAAGCTTTCAAACTCATATAAGGTGGTGCATGGGTATGAGGTGCTTTACATATGGACTACATATTCACATACAACTAGGCCACAGCAAGGCATGTCAACCATCACGTCAATTACCAAAGTGATACTCTATACTTTGTAATGTTGTGCATGAGGAACAAAAGGTGACCTGAGGCTAAGTCATGTGCCTATAAGGGGGATAACAGTTTCTTTGGCTCTTTCCTCATTTCGAAGTAAAATGAGAAAACAGGAAGGACGTCTCAGCGACTCACCTGACCTGCAGTGACACACGTAGCTATTAATAAGATCTTGGCAAATGCCGCCGTTGTGGCAGGGAGCAGAGCAGCATTCGTTAAAATCAACTTCACAGAAATCACCCGTGAAACCAGGTGGACAGCTGGGGAAACAGATCATAGTTGGCAACACAAAATTGTTACTTTGCAGACAACCTGCAAGTTGCAAACAGATTGAAGATGTCCTCACATTTCTGAAGATGTTTGCAGTGCAGATTAGATGGGTGTAAATATAGAAATGTCACAATAGAACAACAAGAGAAACAAGAGCCTATTAAAACTAATGGGATGCCCTGACACCACACTTTTGGACTTCTCAAGGTGTTTACTTGTGTTTACCTACAGGAATTTGGAAATATGTTTAAAAGGAAAACAATTAGAAGAGATATTGCATTTGTCTCTGCACCTAGTATAATATCAACAGAACAGTACGGCAGGAATTAATGTCTGTCGAGCTGCCAGCCTTTAGTAGTTACCGTAAATTGTTCTATGGTGTTTAGTTTATTATTATTATTATTATTATTATTAGTTTAGATTATATGTATTTATATTGTGACTCGTTACTCTGCTTTTTACATATGAATACTTACATTCCTAGTACTTGAATGCAGTTTAGGTCAGATACATGGTCAGATCATGGAGGCACTGAAAAGTTTCAAGAGATTTATCCTCTTTTAGTTGACTAATCAATCAGCAACTCATGTCTTTAGTGCATCAGTCCACATCTTTGTACATCTCAAGTCTAATAGTGAAAATAATGTGGTTTACAGGTGGTTTTAAGGTTATTGAGCTTACAAGAGGTAGCCAACCAATTTATCTAACACCATGCAGTAAGCACAGAGGAGTAAACACCAAGGGGCTACAAGTGTATTTTTGTTCATAAGTGGAAAGATATATAAAAAACAATATATACTAGTTAAAATAATAAAGCCACTTGCTTAACTGGTTCAATTTACATACTTTGCGCAATAAACTGAATTCATATTCCTATAATATTAAGTTATATAATGGTGTGCGCGATACTGTAACCCTCATAATTTAATCTTCAAAGTATTGCCACATTGATTCTGAAGAACAAGTAAAAAAGACTGGAACATTTGCCTCTGTGGTTAAATGATTATGTTCATGTTGTAATGTCCGACTCCGCAGTGATGCAGGTAAGCTCAATGCCAGATCCAATGTGCACACTGGGGTTCACTTCATTTGTTCGTGTTTTTCGCTGCGCCGTGTGATTTAGCTTGGATCAGCTTCACATCGAGAAACAGCACAAAAAAACATGGGCGCGACCACTCAATTGTGCAGATGCAGTCTTGTCCCTGGTGCTTTTGTTTTGAGGGAGTAATTTTCCAGATGGACAATGAACCTGATCACTCATCAAAGATACCTCAGGCCCAGGAAGCAATTGTCTGCTTACTTACATGGATTTCCATTTTCTATTTAGCACAAAAACTACAACGCAAGCAATACAAAGGAAAGACATTTTAGGAAGTTGATTTAAACTATTGTTTGTTACTTCAATACAAGCTAAAATGTGGTTACAATGTTCTCATTGAAAATTGTCCTCACTACGCTCATAAAAAGGGATTGTGCTGGCAGGTGAACGCACTACCGTTTTTCACATAAAAGTGCACTTTGTTAAATGGCACAAAGCAGAGAAATGCTCTAACCAAGAGACTACAGAAGAAACCTTCCCTCTTGTTGTTGTCCAGCTGAGCATAAATCATTTTCGGTGTTTAAGGGTGTATTATTGCAAACTCTTTTTAAAAAAACTGTGGCAACTGTTAGATCAAACTAAGGCTGGGGGGAAAAAAATTAAATAAAATTCAAGAAACTACTTTTATTAGTACAACAGAGTTGCTGTTTGTTTATGTCTCATTTATGTTTTGTCCTCCTACATAGGATTACTTTTTACTGCCAAAGCTGAGTAGGACAGAAAAGGGCACATAGGATGATGTCCTATTGAATAGACTTTACATTTAAACAGGAAGTGTGCAATGCACAGACTACTCAAATAGCAAAAAGCACAACCCTCACAGGACAATACACAGACGCACATGTACAACTATCAATTTAACAATCTGTGTACTGTATTTTTGTCTAGACTTGTTTCTACACACAAGTCAAGAAACAATGACTTATTAATACACTGGACAAAGACCTAATGAATAATTAATGCCTAAAATTACTATTGCCAGTAACAGCAAATGTAATTTATAGTCTGGATCTGCTTCATGTTCATCAAATGATTCCTTCGCAGTGTAAAGTGCAAAGCGTGCACAATCAGCCTATTGCAGATCAGCAGGACACCATATGACACTTTTACTAGAAAATGTGTTTATGTAGACTAGATCTGTCCTCGGAACAAAGGCAAAGACATTTGAAATATTTCTTTGCAGTAATATATTCACAAATGAGAACTACAATAAAAGGAAGAACATAATAAAAATGCTGCACTCAGGAAGTCCACTACATAAATATACAACAGTGTAAAGAGCATGGAGCTGTTTGGAAGGTCCGAAAAGTCATGTTGGCACTAAATCATGATAGTGAACATATCAGGTTACATTAGCTCAAGGTGACACAGTGTAATTAAATGTAAGGCATTGGGGACCAGCGTTATATTACATCCACCTTGTATTTGGGTACACTTCAGGACTCTGGGGAAAGCATGTCAGCAATTAAAACGTAATAATTCACTAGGAACCGACCTGGATATGTGCCACTGTTCACAAGAGAGCACAAAGATGGCAACAACCTTATGGGACTACATTTACTTTTAATTAGACGTGACAGTATTTCTTGAATACCTGACATCGTAATATTAGTTTCTTTGAAAATTTTAACATAATTTAATTCAGATTAGGGATGGTAGAAATATCATTTCTAATGTTGGAATTAGTGATATCGAAGGGGTTTGCACAAACACGTTTACACAATTATGTAACAATGTTTTTGTATCCCACATAAATGATACAGAATGACTGAATCCATTTCAAAATGAGAACAGCAACATAGTCGGTTGTATCAAACAACAATTTCTTTACCTGCATGTGAAGTTGGATCCTTTGCCATCAAGACACGTGCCACCATTGAAACACAGTGTGGCGTTGTGTGCTGCTTCTGCACACACATCTATGTCATTCTCACATGTCTTTCCTGCATAACCATTCGGACAGAAACACGCAAATTTATCAATAAGATCCACGCAGGAGCCTCCATTTTGGCATGGGCTAAAAGCACAGTCCTGAAAAGAAAAGAGGTACGTAGGAGCACAAAAATGGGTTTAGTAGGAACTCGAGTGTGTTTTTCCAACAATAAAGTCCTGAAGGAACTCAATAATTTAGCTCATGAGAAAAGCAGAATCGGTTCTATGTTGTAATCAATTAGACTAAGCAATTTCTTTTATCAGGTATTTGTACACTGCTAACATGAACTTGCTACTACTATTGACCCATCGTGTACAAAGATCAATGGCGTTAGTGTTACTGTGGGGCACACACCTACTGAGTTTATTCGTTCAACTTACATCAATATTTTCTTCACATCGGAAGCCAGCCCAGCCTTGTTCACACAGACACGAGTACATGCTGAGCCCATCAACACAACTGTGGAGAAATACAATATAAAAAATGAGGAGTGACAATTACAACCAAATTTCCACAAACTAGATAATGTCGGTTTCGGTGGTTTTCAAATAAAAAAAAAGCTATTACATTAGTGATAGAAATAACATAAATTGACTTTCTGTTTGTATGTTGGGGTAGGACTTATATTTTCTTTCTTCATTTAATAAATCTGGAAAACATTTGAATATTGTTTAACAGTTGAAATAATTTTAACAACTGAAAAATTATTAAAACTTTTTAATGTATTCTGTGTTCTCTGTATATTTTCAAGTGTAAAAAACATGTTCATAGTAGATACTGCCGAATCCTTTGAGAAATACAATCTTTTGAATGAGGGCACATTTTCTTTCAACAGGATTAATTACTATAATTTCAAGCCCATGGAGGCAACCTGTAAGTGCATCACATTAACTTCATACAATGTGACACAAATGTCTGCACTCCAGCGCACTGCATCTGAGGAGGGCAATTAAACATAATTCTATGCCATTTATGTACACTTTGACACATTTTCTCTTTCAATAGGCGATGAAAAAAGTACCTCCCATGTAGACAGGGTGCTGACATGCATTCGTCAATGTTGTTCTCACAGTTTAGTCCAATGAAGCCATCAGGGCACAAGCAGTGATATTGATTTTGCCCATCAATACATCTTCCACTATTTTGGCATGGGTTGGAGGCACACTCATCAATGTTGACTTCACACCGCACTCCTAGGAATTACAGCATAACAAGATGTTAAGCATTGGAGAACTTATTAGGAAGGAAAATCTTTGAGCCATTTCAAGAAGTTTAAAGTGAGTAAAAAATGCAAAGTGTACAGAGAAGAAAGGTGGTTGTGACTGTGCTGCGAGGCTTTATTCAAAGCTTCAAAACATCTAAGGATCATGTAGACTAAACAAACAACATAAGTAATTAGATATGAGGGTGAAGAGAGTTCAGTGCCTTCAATGTGGGGCAGGTTACTGATGAACCCACAGAGTACACAAGGTGGTTGAAAGTGCAGTGAAAATCTCACAAAAACAACAATACTGTGGATTTTTAAATCCAGTGTGCAAACAGTGTTAAATGCTGGATTTGTCACATGTACCTATGTATATCATGTACCACATATCACTAGTCAGAAAACACTGCATAAGGGACAAGATGAATGTATTCTGGGTTTAAACTACTCTGTGACTTTTCTGGTGGAGGGTCCATCACCCGCTTGTCTCCATGAGATGTTAATTGCTTTGGCTTGTTCCACAGAATGGTATTAAACGTATCTTTCTCCATAGAAACAAGCAGGTCGTGCCACCGCGACTAATTAAAGGTAAGAGGTAAGCCTGCTCACAATATGAATGCATGATTTCAAAAATGCAAAAAAATAAATACAAAGCAAGATATACGGTAGTTAATACATCTAATGTAATTTTAATTTTGTTGGTCAACAAACAAAATTTAGATTAGACAGCCACAACTTGATTGAGTTACACTGGAAACAACACTCCTTTCATACTTTAAAATAGAATCTAAATACTAGTTTGAGGGATAGATTTTGAGTGATGTCACAATATCAAATTTTAGGGTCACCATTATTGTGAAAATAATATTTATACTAATTCCATGACCAAAAACAGTGAAATCCTTATTGTAACATGAATTGCTATTGTCTGACACATTACAATTTCTCAAGTATGGACCAGCTTTACAAAACCAGCATTTCTGAGTAAAGTAAAGTTAATGTGCTAGAAACGATCAGGTAGTAAATGCAATTAAAAGTGCATTGAATTGAAATGACGTAAGCTTGCTTCTAAAATTGTCACGATTGTTTTTTTGTTCTTATGATCAAATTGTGACCTGAATAATCACAATTATCAATACCAAATAATGTTGACGTCACTACTCCATACTACGCCACATAATTGTCTACTAGGAAATGTCTGATATTATGCTAATTTCATACAAACCCGTGTCCCACATTGTAATTCCAACTGTCGGTTCTGTTCAGATTCTTCTTAACTTTGAATAGCAAAACACAGACAGACTTAGACAGACTAGCCACCATACGTCACTAGGCACTACTACACTTTCATCCCCGGTCCAGCTCACAGTTTTACTACAATAATTCCCTATTTTCGTCTTGCTATATTTTGAAAGTGGATGTTATTCATAATTAATATGGGCCTCACTAAAATAGAAACAGAGTTTAAAATTGAATGGGGGGTAAAATGAGAAGACACACTGTCAAAATGAGGCATTCTTGTGGCAACAAACCACAATGTACCAGTACTTTAGAAAAACACCGGAAGGTTTAGTTTAAGTTACTTTATTATATTTATTTCATGAATTCCATTACCTTAACTTGCATATAGTATAAATGAATGTTTTTATTATAGTTTAATTGCATTGTCTTTTGCATCACAGCATATCCCTACTTGAAAAACATTATTTTACTAAGTTCGGAGGTCCTAAAATATATTACATTTATTATCTCATGATTCTATTCATCAGTTTTCAGCTTTAATAAGGATAGTTAACAGGGGTTGCTTCTTTCACACTGTTCTCTATTAAGAAAACCATTGTAACGAAACCTTTACGAGACTCAAGGTTAGAGAACCTTAACTATCCCCACAGTGGTGAAATTCCAGCGTTGTAGAAGACTAAACACTATTATATTATCTGAAATTTTAGTGCCATATGAACCATCTCAGACTCTGAGGACCGCAGGGAACGGCCTCCTGCTGGTGCCCAGAGTCAGGACTAACATGGGGAATCAATCTTTCAGTTTAACGCAGCAAAATCTGGAACAGTCTTCGCGAAGATGTGAGACAGGCCTCTAATCTGCCAATGTTCAAATCTAAGATAAAAACCAATTTGTTTAGGATTTTATCTGCACTCTTCTCTTTTACGTCTTTATCTGTTATGTCATTTTAATGCAATTCTTTCTTGTAGTGTAAAGCAATTTAAATCGCTTTGTGCACAACTTGTGCTCTACAAATAGACTTGCCTTGCCTTTTGTACAATAAGTGGCTCTTCTTGTGGTTACAGTGCAGCATATTGACAGATAAAATAGCAGGTATGTCTAATCAAAAGAAACATACATTAAAAGTAATAGTTCTATTCTAAAATGGTATTGTATAAATACCATTATATATACCATCTCAAATGTGGAAGAGCAGAACAGCAACAAAAGTGAAGCTCTGAAACGACATCATCATCCTCAATTTGCCGACAGAGGAGCAATGTGCTGATTACACTGCTCTATCACTCACGGGAGCACGCACAATAATGATGGGTGAAAGGGGAAAAACAGAAGGTGACAAATAGTGTGCTTAAAGTGTGATTTATAAGTAGATTAGCAATTTATCATGTCACTGTAATCACCTCTGACCTCTTTGGTTACACATAAATTGCACTCATAACATCCAGAGATAAAACATACTAAAAATAATGAAACAGCAGAGATGTAGGTACATAACATGAAGACCAACCGTGCATAATAAAAACGTCTTGAAAACCCTTTCTTTTATGATCGATTGAAAGGCAACTGCAAAAATGTATTGGTCATGACAGTGATGGTGTCTGATGGGCATAATAATGATGATTAGCCTTTGTGTAAAGAAATAGAAGGAGCAAAAAAACTGAGGATTTAATACAGATTACACTAAATATTCATATTTTCCAATCAGAGCTGAAACAGGTCAAGTAGAAAAGAAAGAATCATACTTTTGTAGATGTATGAATATGATTATAATATTTTTTGTTGTAGTGAGTTTAGTAAGTATGTTTGTGAGTTATGTTGTTTTCCGAAAACATAGCGTTTCTTATCTTTTTAAGGGGCCATCCCACCTTGAGAAAGAGGTTGATTCCACCCAGACCAGTGCATACTATCTTTTGTGTCCTTGGGCAAGCCACTTAGCCCATCTTGTCTAGTATGAATGTGGTGTGTGAATGATCACTTTCGACATTCTGGCCCCATGGCAGCTACAATATAATAGTTGCTTAACACCTCTAACAATGGGCTGGATGAATAATGCATTGTAAAGCGCTTTGGGTGTCTTGAATGGCGCAGTATAAATCCAAGGCATTGTTATTATTATCTTTTTATTATCTTCAGGTTCTTACTATCTACTATAACATGAGTAGATTGTTAATTTAGTTTGTTCATTGTAACAAGACTTGAGCCTCAGGTGCAGGACAGTACAGGATTACTCAGACATGCATGGATCAATCAATCAATCAATCAAAATACCACTTTGAGTAAACTAATGATGAGGAAACACTGTTGTAACAAGGTTCAAAGCTCATTAAAGTTGATTTAGCATTATACAGTTTGCCCCCTTTAAACTTGACACGCTGTTGCAATGTAGTATTTATTCTGCACTACGTATTTTAGTTTTAGTCACTCTTCAGTTGACACACAAGATATACAGTGCTATTTCGACTTTCAATTACTCAGACTAAAACATATTGACTGACACATGCAATATGTCAAAAATAAATTATTATTTATAAATGACAAGCCATTATGCTGCATATTGTTCATATGCACTGAGAAGAAAACAATACCCCATCCTATTTATTAGAAGCACCATCAGCAGTTTTACACTATGCTGTATGTGACATTTAATATACAACAGAAAAAAACTTGTTAACAGTAGCCAGTGTCACTATAAATTTAACTTTGGAAAAAAGATGCTCTGTTGTACTGTAAAAATATCAATTAAGTGTGGCCGGAGTGTGCAAAAAGGCCATTTGACGGATCGCGCTGTCATCTTAAAGCCACGAGTAGCCTTGAAGAAGACAAGTTTGTGGATGCATTTGTGCTTTTGTGAAAAACTTGCAACGCTCATGTTCCGCTGTCCTGCAGTGCGAATATTTTGTGCAAGTTTTTCGTTCGGTTTGAGCCAATCCAAACTATCCTCCGGCCTCCTCGCTCTCTGGGGGAACTCTGGCTTCCTCCGATGAGCTTAGAGCAACAGAAAAAGTAATGACTTGTACTATGCCGCGCGTAGGCCTAATAATAAAAGCTGCTTCACTGGGAATTGGGCCATGCGTGTCAGGTTGGGCCTCTCCAGAGTAGCAATACCTCTGAGATTTCCCTCCCCTTTCTCAACTGGGGAAGGATAAATTGATGATACTGTGCGGAAGACAAATGAAATTAATCTTCCCGCAAGCTGACAGGAATTGGCTTTAGATACCCACGCGCACACTTGCACACCGAAATAGCTCAATATTGTTGAAATGGATTGAACATAAAACAACAATAGCGTTGCAGAAACTTAGAGCAACTGAGAAGCTGCTAGCAGGTAAAATAAATAAAACAAAACAAATGATTAGTCTTTATTAGTCTTTGTTCCTGGCTCGATGAAAGGATAATTTACCCCTGAACTAAGAGTGTAGGTTGGACGTTCATTTACTATTGCCAATGAAGATCGAGGAAATTAGCATAAATCAGCTTCAATTCCACAACTTGCTGGCATCTGATAAAACAGGTGACAAATGTATCCCCCTTGTTAGCTTTGGTGAACTGTATCTTATCAAAGCAGGTGGGATAATTAAAAGCTAGTATTGTGACAGAGTTTTTAAGCCAGATATATGTCAGAGCTACTTCAATAGCTCCACACAGCCTCTGCAGTCATGATAAGCTTTTTAGCCTCTCGTATTGATCCTCGTGTCACCAGAGGGCTACCTGAGTATCCGGGTCGACAGGCACACGCGAAGGCTCCGGGCTTGTTGATACAGATGCTCCGGTGAAGGCAAGGTGAAACTTCACACTCATCCACGTCCAAGTCACAGCGCGCTCCGAAGTAACCAGGCGGGCAAGCGCAGAGGTACCTGAGCAAGAAGCCGTGATAAGGGTCAATCATTACAACTCAGAAGAGAGAAGACATTCTGAGAAAAATAGCATTTGATAGGGTTCTGTATTTTTCAAAACTAACTTAATAAGTACTTAATTACAGTAGGTCAAAAAAAAAAAAAACATTATAAGAGAAAGTTCCCACCAACTTGGAAAAAAAGAGCTAGATAAACTGATAAACTTGTGAACGTACTTTACAAGGTTTCATCAGAGCTTGTACAATTAACAGTGTAAAATTGTGTGTTGCTTAAACCTTTATTTGCTGATGAAATTGATAGTTTTGTTGTCATTTTTAAATGTTTGAAGACTATGAATATAAAGTAGAGAAGAGATACAAAATTGAATGGTCAGGCATATAACGTTGGTGGTTTGGACAACATTTAATTCAATGAACCTTTATTTAACCAGGCAGACCAGTTGGGAGTCTTGTTCTTTCTTAAAACAACCTGAGAAATAATGTACATACAAAAAGAAATACAATATCAATGTTTACATCTAATCAGTTAATTAGAATATGCTTTGAATAAAGTAAAAATACAAAAAGTTGTAATAATAATAAAATACAACACACAACGACTATGTTTATGTACGGTGCAGCATAAGGACATGAAAGTTAATTCCGGTGTTCATATGAATTCTGAAAAAGTACATGAAAGAGATAAATAGAGAGGTTGGCATTGACGAGGGTAACGTATTGTGAAAAAATAAATAAAATGTAGATTATTGAATCCCATATTACAGATTTACAGCCATCATAGAGCAAGGCCATATATTATTTTGTACAGGTATGCGCAGTTGTCCCAGCCTGTCCAAGTGTGTGACCTCAAAAGAGTCAAGCTGACTATCCTCAATTTAAGCCTTGGCGGAGATAAGGCTGAGCTGCTGGGAGGACTCAGATGGACCGCTGGGCTTGTCAGGTTGGAGAGAGATGGAAAGATAGCAGCGGTCTCTGTAGTGGTGCTGGTGGTGGACAAAAAGGTTAAAGCACACCTGATGCAAACTCCCTGGACTATGTGAGCAGGGGAGCAGCGCGAGAGCGTGGGGCCAGTTCACATGGGAGGCAAATCATGATGGTAGACAAAGTGGAGACAAACCATTTAGGACTCAAATTGGCCCAGGGACTTGGCTTACCCATCTGTCCGACCAAAGCCCCAGAAGCCCCCAGGCTCCCATTAAGCACACAGCAGAGTACAGCAGCAGTAAAGCCCAATCTAGATACATGATACGTTCCTGCTGAATCCGCGCAAATGTCTTATAGGGAGCTCGACAGGCTTGTTATAGAAAAACTAGGATGCAGAAGAGGAACACTGTAACTATATAATGTATCTTCAAAAGAACTTTGAAATGACAAATGAAAGGTCACAGCAAGACATCAATATTACAGCATGGACACAAACACAATGAAAAGTAATTCTACCTTAACGGGTACATATTATGTCAAATTTACTTTCATCGGGCCGTATTTTGCCCCCGGTCTTGGCGTTAACTTGGGCGCTGCGGAGCTCATTTCCTGACATATTGCGTCGGTGCAATTGCTGACAGTGTAGGGCGTGGAATTCTTAACAAGAGGTTTGATCATGCCAAAATATGAGGTGTGAAGAAAGAGTGAAGAAAATTGAGGGCGTGGTCTGGTGCATTCTGTAAAAGACCAGAATCGTAACTACTAAACTTCAAAACTAGTGCACTGGGGTCGTGTTACTATCCCCATATGGCTGAGATAGTCATAATAAAACTACTTTCATGGGCATAAATAACACACATTATAAGTTATAGAATAATGAATACAGTCCAGTTTTACTTTTTACTTGGCACAAACATGAGAGGACTGCACATACGATTACCGTATTTTGCGGGCTATAAGCCGCTACTTTTGTCAGATGTTTTGAGCCATGCGGCTTATTTAGAGGCTGCGGCTTTTCTGTGGTTTTTTTCTTTCACCGCTAGGGGCGAACTAACCGGAATTAGAATCAAAACTACAGAAAAGTTAAGCAAAGAAGCAGATGTTTTTTTTTATTCAGCTAGCAAATAGAACACGGACGACAAATTACCAACTATAAATTATTTTCAAATTCTTGCCCCATCATTATGGAACCCAAACGAAGAAGTTCGTACGAAGCAAGTTTTAAGCTGAAGGCCATCGATCTTGCTAGGAAACCGCGCGGCTGCACGCAAGCTTAACATCAATGAATGTACGGTGAGACGCTGGAGGGGACAGCGGGAACGAGCTCATGCGATGCAAAAGTCAAGGAAAGAGTTCTGCGGCCTATACAAAAGGTGCGGCCTATGTATTGTTTTATTATCGTTTTTTTAAAAATAGAGCAAATGCGGCTTATATAGGGGAGCGGCTAAAAGTCCGGAAAATACGGTAGATTTTTGGATCCTCACTCGGCTCTGGAGTTAACCACTGTGGGCTCTGTCCTCGCACCCCCTCTGGACCACGCAGCATCCCACCGAGCACTCAGGTGTCCAGCTGTGAGTAAAGGTGCGGTTGTTGTTGTTGTTGTTGTGTTACTTTTTTGGCAGTTGGCAGCCAACTGAAAAGGTGCATTTACCGCCCATTACTGTAGTTGTAAGTCTTCAAAGTATGTGTTTTACGCTAAACGTAAAAAAAAAAAAAAAAAAAAAAGGAAAAGAGAGAGAGAGAGAGAGAGAGAGAGAGAGGAAAGAGAGAGAGGAAAGAGAGAGAGGAAAGAGAGAGGGAGCGATCTTGCGATCTGATCACAGAATGCACCAAAGTCTCTGCCTGTAAACTCTCTGCACTGGGTGACAACCATCCCCGAGGGCTCAGAGGCCTGGCACCGGGACCAATGCAGGTCATGGGGGTGTGCGCTTCAGGATCACCCGCTCACGTGGCTCTGCAGCTGCCTCCCCTCGTTTATGGATCACAAGTTGAGTTTATAAGCAGAGATGTGTGCGCGGATTGAGGTGCATTCTGTTCTCAGCGCCTCTGTATTTTGGACTGGGTTTAGTCTTGGTTTAGTCTGGGTTTAGTCCGGGCACCGAGGGGGTGAAAACAAACTGTCAGTGTTGCGCAAAACAAATAAAGGTGAATTAAATAGAAACAATGCTCCGAGGCTGTGTTTAAGGAAAAAAAAAAAATCTATTTTGGGAGCAAATTGAAAAACGGAAAATCAAATCATTTTGTTGCTCACTTCTTTCATTGCCTGGATATAAGGCCATGACTGCAGGTGCTTTTGAATGCCACAGTTCTCAGTCATTGGTTCAAACACTATCACCATATAATGACAGGCACCATCCCACTCCAGCCTCCAGTGGCCAAGTACAGCCTCTTTACACCAGCGTTAAGGTCGTGAAGGTAGCAAAAGTGCGACCTGGAAATTCCCCCTGGAAAAGGCTCCCGATAAGGCCAAGTCCGGGGGCAAAATATGGCCCATGATCTTTAACCATGTTATAACAGTGTTCACTCCCAATTCAAGTTGTATTTCGAATGATCCATGCATGTCTGAGAAATCCTGAATTGTCCTACAATCGCGTGCTCCAAAAATGTCTGTTTTCACCAACCTCTAATCTACGCCCACCCCAGGTTACACTGGTAGGGTTCAAAAGGTGACAACGCCACAATGAAGAGGCAGTGAGTGGACCCGTTTCTAATAGTAAGGTGATGCAGATCAATACTGCAGTTTAAAGGGAACAAAATGTAAAACAATGATCTACATATGTTATAGTTTAATACTACTGCTTGGTTTTATTTGCATAATGTAAAAACAAGTCATCTGGCATTAGTTTAAGTTTCATTTGACATTATACTTATACCACCATAGAGAGACAAAATATTAAAAGTTTTTATACTCACATGTTTTCGAGGTCTTGACAGGTCGCACCATTTTGACAAGGGTTGGACGCACACTCATCGATGTCTTGTTCACACTGAAGGCCATAGAATCCCATTTTACATTCACATCTGGAGAAAGAAAATCGTTTTGATATTTTGCCCAATACACAAAAGATCTCCTGTCTCAAAACAACTTTTGAACAGAAATGGTAAAAATCAATGGCTCCGTAATTACATAAATTTCAAATTTGATTTAATCTAATTGCCTAAACAGCATCTTAGGTTGATTAGCAAAACCTTAAGCCTCAAATGTGTATTGTATGACAAGGGCAATTATAGATTTCCTTGAGTCTTAACAATTTGACCCCATTTAAATCAAAAATGGCCACGTACAAAATCAATTTAAATATATTCTAGTAATCGTGCACAAATGAAAAAAATCTAGCAGCTCCAGGTTATCCAGAGTAATTTTAGACATGATTCAAAGTCTTATTTGAATGACAACGTGCTACCCAGTAGACACCAAATAGTGCACTGTTTCTTGCAAAGTTGGCATTCCTACACCTTTTAATGACATCAAACATTTTTACAGATAATATTTTACCTGTAACTGCTGACCCCATCCACACAGCGACCCCGGTTGTGGCACGGATTTGAGGTGCACTCATTGGTGTCGATTTCACACCAACTTCCTTCAAATCCTGCAAAGATAGACGAGATGGTCATGGATCAACAAGCCCCGCCGCTGCCTGCAAAAACATCAGGTCCAATGATAACAAAAGGCCCAGGTGAATGCCATTTTAATGGAACTAGTAGCCCCTGTAGCATATCTCATCATCCAGCTCGGAGCCCTCACTGTTTCCCCATTGAGACCATGTAAGTCTAATAATACTTCAGCGCTGCAGACAGATTGGTGTGAGGGTTTGTGGTTTGGGCTTTGGGAGGTGGGCACGTGCAGGTATAGTGGGACATCTAGTTAAGTTTGGGTAAGCAGAGGGAGGGCTAAAGCCCAGGAGAGGTGTCGGGCCGGTTCATTAGGGGGTTGAGGGCAGCGATGGTTAAGCAGATCAGCGTGAATGTTTTTTTTTTATTCAGTTGAGAGCAGCAGCAGGGGACACAGTAATTGTCTGCCTCTGGAGTCGTCCCCCTGGTTACAGCTACGTACCTACTTGTATCTCTACCAGGGAGTGTTTACATTTTGTCTGCTGAGGGAGAGGCTGGAGTAGTTTGAATATGCAAAAACTAATGAATTCATTTCACGAGCATGTTAAAAGTAACTAAAATAGGCATACTTTGGTTTGACTTTAATTTGTCTACTTATTAATTTAACTTTTTATCTGTCTTGACCTATAGTTGGGACCAAATGTAGATGCTTGTGCAATCACATATTGATTGGTGTATGGAATTTTGTAAACCATTATCTAACTCCAGGTATTATCATTGTATATTTTAACTAATGTCTTGGTGAGGTTAATCATGGTACAAATACTTAACGAGCTTACAAAATACTACATTATAATATTTGCGTGTGTAGTTGCTTATTGATTTAAAAAAATCCTTTTGGGGCTTTTTCTGAATCTGACATGCCACCAGCGTTGTGTTGAGGGGTGTGTTTTGGGATGAGTGAGAGGGGAAATCCTCGGGACCACAGAGCACTGAGCATCTGGTGAATTATGGGACAACGCAGGTTTCCCCAGCCGGCCTGTCACTCAAAGCAATGGTAGAGCACCTCAGGGACTATTCCGAATGTCACCGCAACGTAATGCATCTTGTGGCACTAAGCAGTGACTGGAGGCTGTTCCCTGACAGAGTACAGAGGGATACCTCAGGCAGGTGCAGTCCCTCCATCATTGGCTCCAGCTGCAGTGTGTGATCACAGCTCCTGCCAGTTAATGTCTCCATGGAAAAGAAATTGTGGGTAATCCCTGGTGGATGCACAGCTAACTTTGAAAGACATTTCAATTGAAAGATGACTGATGTCTTCTTTTTAAGAATGAGACTTTAGTGTGGACCACGATATTTGTGTCTATAGTCTTCTTATCAGTGAGGCTGTCATGCAGATGGGGCCGCTGCTCAAAGAGAAGCCTCATGTTATATTGCAGTTCTGGCGCGGTATAGATAATGGGCTTTGTCTGCGCTGTCACACCTCAAACCAGCTCAGTTAGATCTCTGCATTATATTTATGACACAATGTGAACTGCTAACTGTACTGTTCTCTGAGCCGACACTAGCTCGAAGGCTCCTATGGGAAATTAAATCAGTGACATTTTTTAAAATATACTCGTCTATGAATAAATGTGTATTTATTTAAAAAGTCACATACAGAAAGGGTTGGTTTTGCAACAATCCATTTCACACACTACAATGGTTTCTCTTCATGTTTGTCCACACCGGACAAATATGTCACTGGTAGAGGTAAAGACACAATCCTACAACTGTCCAAACAAAGCTACTCGTGTAAGTAGGTTAAAGAGACCATTTTTATGTGTAAAGTGCACTGAAGACGGTTAACTGCTTCACATCTGGGCCACACTCAGTGGGCCCATCTTCATTACACTAGTATTACTATTTAAACATTTTGTGAAGCTGTTATAGCAAGGTCTGTTTTTCCAGTATAATTGACCTTCTCAAAGTGATTTGAACAGCACATGATCAGTTGCCTCTGTTTTTTAACATATACTTTGAGTCATCCAAGTCCTGCGGATGTGAATTTGAACTAGGTCTGTGTGGTATCAGTACATACTAACTCTATACTGTAATTCTATACAATAAGATGAGTGAAGACAAATGTGCAACAGCTTGAGCACAGGTGTTTTTTAAAATATTTTATACAAGACACCTGCAAGTGATTTCCTAAATACTGAAAATATAATCATTGTATACAATTATCTTCTGCTATTTCATCATTGAGACCTCATAACCATATCACTGCCATAGCACTAGTTATAATAAACAACATTTGCATAATGAATGGTATGTTTAATCCTATGAAGCATAAAATGTAGAGAGCTAGCCTCATCCATACAGTGCTATTATAATCAAGAGTGTAATTTCAGACCACTTATCCTATTTTGGTTTTCCAACTGTCAAGTGGCAACAAAGCGTTTCCTCTCAATGGAGAGAACGCTGAATGATTTTCTATCTAATAAACAAAACATTTTGTTAATGTGATTGTCTGAAGCAAAATCTTAAGCCAATTTTTGTTTAAATCCAAATTTCTACGAGCCAGCTACAGGAGCTACCATCCAGAAACCGTTTTCAATTCTGAACGCCAAAACATCTTAACCTGAAACCTGGTCCAGTTGACAATATAGAACCACCTGAATAACCTGGTTCTATCTTAACAAAATGATTACACCAACACATTAATTTAGCAATACATTTCACAGTATGAAAAACACACTTTAACCACAGTGCCCTGCACTGCCCAGCAGAAGAAATCTGAATAAATTAGCACAGTGCCTTGAGTAAATGCCTGTTGCTGCTACAGGTTGCCTTGCCGTTGGCGTTTGCCTTCCTCACAGTGACACACTTTCACATGTAAAGAGAGCTTTGGTGGCTGTGCACAGTGAGTTTTGCCTCCCAGGCTGCACACGGGGCGCCCTCAGCCATTTGATTGGTGGAGCTTGATGCGCCTCAATGTTGCCTGCCAGCTCTGCCAACAGCAGGCACAAAACAGGGCAGTTGAATTCAAAAGGCAAACTATACCATGGAGCTTACATTGAGAATGCCTTTTTTACCCAGACATATGAATAAACTGTTAAACTATAAATTCTCCCATTTTGACATGACTGACCCACTGTGACTGTGTGGACCAAAATTGTGATTATTTGCTCTTTTTAGCCCACAAAATAAATTATTTCCCCCTTGACTTATTTCATGCGATTGTGAACATTCAAATAGAACTAATGCCACAAAAAAAGAAAAAGAAAAATGTGTGCACTGCTTTGATAAACAATTGCAGGCAGCCCTGTCCTTGGAGTGAACGGACCTTCTGTATTTTGACCTGCAGCAGTGAAAACAAAGGGTTAAATGTTATAATAACGGGAGACGTTTAGAAAAGCTATACCTCTGAAAGCTCTGTGCACACTGATGCTTTTCTTTCTTGTGAATGCAATTGTTGTTGAGGACTCAAACTAGAAGTCTCAAAGCAAAAACTGCAGAATAAAAATGCCCTTTTGCCCTCAGCAATGGAATATCAGTAGCGTGCTGAGACCTCCACTCACAGAGGGGTTTTATGCTGGGGCTTGCTACACTTGCTACATTTCAATATTTCCCTGCGTCTACAGACTTCCATCACATTTATAGAATATTACCTAATACTGCTCCTACAAATGTCACAGTGGATTACATGCAAGGGAAATTTGCTTAACATGCAGCAAGTCAGAAGGCCTTCCAAGTTATGTGCCATTACCTCATGAGGAAATCAGATTATTCACCTTCACTAAAATGTTCTTTTTTTTTTATTTTTACCTTAGACTAGCCTTCATCCTAGTCATAGCAGTATTTACTGTATGTATTTACAGGAGACCAGTATAGCTAGGAAAAGAAAAAAAAAAACACCACTAAGCCCCTTTCATGGTCTTGCTTTTAATTTAAGATTAAAGTAGAGGATTGTGTCAGGATTGGCTTATACCGGTAGTTAAAAAAGTATATCATATCTTAATGCTATAAATGTTTTTACAATGGGAACTTCAGAGGAGATAATACTAATAATAATATTCAGGAAACATTATGTTAAAGCTATGCCTGAAGAGTTGACACTGTAATGACTTGTCATTTTGCTTCTTAAATATTATATGTTGCTGTATTCAGGGCCGCTAATTGGTATTTACCAACTATAATTTGCCATACAATAAATCATCATCTTTCACATCTATAATTGAGAATTATTACTTGAATGAGCTCATTGGGATTTGCTTCAAACATGTCTTTTTAAGCTCATACATTCCGTGTGCCTCTTAAAGATGATCTCAAGTGTGTGTCAGTGCACTAGTTGGCACAGAATTTGGTCGCTCATTAACCAACTGTTTGGTAGGACACAGTCTCAATCTTGTGGAAGGTGAAGGCTAGCGTAGTATGGCATGCAAATATGCGGAGGTTTGTACTCCATGGCTCAGAATATTCCCAGAGGTGTTCCTAGACAGATGGAGACCAAATGGGTTGTGCATGTGAAGAGACCGCACAATGCTTGGGAATTAATTCACTATATGGCATATGTATCATAATTCTTCAGCTCATGCAGAGTACTTGAGGCAAACTATATGTCACTTTTAAATGGCTCTATTTAAATCATGGGAATGTGCCAATGGTCCATCATAGTCACAATGAAAAAGGTTATAACGCCAGAAGCAGTTTTTCTATACGTTTTTCTATACTAAATTGGCTCTGGGTGTAAATGCAGTTTTATCATAAAACTAGGCCAAATCAAAAGCCAGCAATAAATTAACAGCAAATGGTTTTAATTTGATTTCCAAAATGTAAAGATATACATGTACGGAGAGCATTTACTTCCAGTGTTAATTACCTCCCTGATATTGCACCATGTTTACTAGAGGTGAGAAACATATAAAAAAATGCATATCTCAATTGTTGTTTTGGAGATGTACCCACTTAAAATACTGAGCATATCGTATATAATTTAACTATTGAAAATTAACTGGAGACTAAGATGTCCATTGTACTCTTCCAAACAAGGGTATAAAGTGATATTGCAGTCCTTTTGTGGTTAATTCTGTTCACATTTGTGTGATACTTGAGCTTCAAGCAAGGCACATTTTAGCACATTCCTGACGCATTGTTAAAATATCATCTGGATACCGTTAATCAAAAAAAATCCCCCAATAAAATATAAAGATATTCATATTAGATGAGCACAGTCAAAACACAATAATCTTGTTAGATAACAGGCACCTGTGTTAAGTTTTTTTTTTTTAATTCGAAACTTTTAAAAATAGGGTTAAACAACAGTTAACATTGCCCAAACTACACTCCAAGGACACTGCAGCATATGGGCCGAGAATCGTCTGTACCTTACTCTGTAAATCGCGCTGAACGATGCAGTGCATGTTTGTTTCATCTGTTGTGGTTGTCGGCCAGTGACCCTCACCCCAACCTTTACTCTAGCTCTCCTGTTTCCAGGCTGCTCCTCTATCAGCTCTGGCACTCCCCGCTGCGGCACGCTCATTAAGGGGAAAGTGGAACATCTGTGCTGGTCAAGGGAAGATGACTTAGGCCTCCCGGTCAGAGTCTCACCGGAGAACAAAAACTCTCCACAAGAGCTACAGTAATCAGGTAGACTGTAGAAATGTCTTTACATTTTTACTTGAAGAAGATTCTTTCAACCTGGTTTCGTTCTAGCTTGCAGGTCTCACATTAAACCTTTGTAGACAAAACGCACTTCCATTGTGACTGTGATTTACAAAGCCCCTTAAAACAGCTCCCACCAGGCACCTGCTAATAGCTCCTTTTTAGCTCCTATTGAACTAATAGTAAAGTTGCTACATCGCCTTTTTGTGAGAGTGACACAGTGAAGTGTCCAGGGCAAACAGGAAGGCATACTCTGCATATTAAGGCTTTGAATACAGCAGAGGTAATGTATTCTCTATTTTAATGCCTTTTCTTTTTTGAATAAATGAAGATAAGAGCCATTCTTCCTTTCAAAATAAATTATAGTATTCCATTAAACTTAACTAATATGATAATAATGATAAAGATGTAATTTATATTGTATCAACCCATATTTAAGTGCAATTTTACTTTTGCAAAATATAATAATAATAATAATAATAATAATACATATACATATACATATACATATACATATACATATATATATACCGTCTGTGACCATAAATGTCAATCTTATGGATCTAGTTTTTCTATGATATACCAGTCTTGCAAGCCTTTTGGCAATCAAGGTTTAGCTTCCTACATGAATTAAAAGCATGTTTCATGACTACAAGTGTATAAACTGTTACTCCTTGCTTTATCAGCACTGAGCTTTGTGTCTGCCCCAGGCTTCAGTGATGTGCAGCTGCCACAGTGCCATAGCCCATGTAAAAACTCTCTAAGGCTCTATCTGAGAGTAGACTGGAGGGATATTTAGATGCTCAAAGCCCAACTGTTTACATTTTCAGTCTACCTCTATAGTAATAATGTTTTTCCAGAGCATTCATGCCTCCCATGCACAACAACATGGTCGAAGGACTAATTTGCGTATAAATAAATCAATTGCTTCTGAATCTTTAACAAGTTAACCTTGATAATGTTTACAATGAGGTGTCTGTCCTCTGTGTGTGGGATGAGATTTGCTTATGGCCGTAAATCTGGCAGACAAATTCTAATTTAATTAGTTCTGGGAATAATGTAAGGCCTACACAATTTCCTTGACAAATAACCTACCCTATATGGTAAATAACAAGTTTGTGAACTGGGATCACGCCAGGGGTTGTATAACAGTTTTGTGTTTGTTGAGTAGTAGCTCTGTAGGATGGATTCATGGTGAATAATAATAGTGTGAGTTACAAAGCTTGTATGAAGTGAAAACGAACAAGCCCACGCAAAGCTCTTGGTGTAATGTATGCAGCCAGCACCTAATTTCTTATTCCTCTCCAAGGAAGCCTTCTGAAACCAACCCAGTCGCTCTATTTATATCTGGCAACATCTTTTCATCTCTGTGCTGATAGAACCATTAGGTGCAGCTTGCTCCTATACCATCTTAAGCCCCTCACTTATGCACTTAACACAGGCACAATGATTCAGAATGTTCTTTTGAGAATATAAATACATGTTCATAGGACACTCATTCTTTGTGCAATCAGCGTGCAAGAACATGGACAGATTGCACCATTAAATATCAGCGCTTCTTATCAAAGGCATAAGAATCTCTAGTTGTAATTTGTCCCTCTATGACACTGCCATGCAACCAGACCAATCACAAGATGATGGAACAACCAAACAAGGAATGAAGTTTAACAATGCATTATTAGTGGATCCAAATTACTGAGTCAACTAAGGAACAAGTAAATGATAGGCATACATATTTACAACATCATTATGCAAAAACTACCATATTTAATTTATACTTTGATGACATGCCAAATGTATTCACTTCTGATAAATAGGCTGCTGATTTTCATCTTGGCCTTGGCCTAGTTTTACAATTAATATTATCTATAAATAACTGGCAAATACAAAGGAACATTCCACAGACACAGAATGCAGCACAATTAGAGGCTGCAGATGAAAATAGGATTATTACAGTGTGTCTTTCCCCATTTGCAGATTTTGAGCGTAAATTCCACTTTTTGAGAAGTTAGATTTTCTACCCTGCATATTCCTCCAACTACAGTGATATCAACCAATCACACACATCAAGATGGATTTAGTCTTGAACATAATTATTTCCAAATGGCAGTGTGATAAATTTAAGGTGCCATTTATTTGTGACAAATGTGTGACATATGCTGATTTGTTGTTAGCATGATATTGTAGGAAAACTACTTAAAAATAATATTTTTTAGTGGTATAGAAAATATTTCTTAAGCACAAAAGGGGAAAAGGGGGACAAATTTACAGACATTAAATGATTTAGCCAACTAAGATTACATGTCTGTAGATACAATTGTGCAAGACAAATGTAGAACTACGACTAAATCATAATTAAGTTGAACATTTTAAAAAAAATTGGCAAATTTTGTATTTATTTTTCAACAACAAAGGCATAGAAAACATATCTTGAAATTAGACACAAATTCATATTCAAATACAATCAAGTGATATTAAAAGTAAATTCTATCACAGTACAATTGGGTAATGAAAAGCTATATATATTGTATATAACAATTGTATCAACAAACAATATTCAACATATTTATATAAATGATCAAATTTAAATAGTAAAAAGAGGCAATGTTGGTATGCTCATTATTTAAAGCATGAGAACAGTAATACAATATCTACATTTTACACCATTCATGATTATTGTAGTTTGCAGTAGTGTAGGTGCGCTCACTCACCAGCTGGGCAGAGGCATGTGGCTGTTCCATCGGAGCGTGTCAGGCAGGTGGAGCGATGCTGGCAGGGGTTGTGCAGGGGGTCGCAGGGGTCGTAGGGCTGGCTGCACACGCGCCCGCTATAGAAGGGGGGACAGGTGCAGTGGAACTCTCCAGGTACATCTGACTCCTGACACCGCGCTCCGTTCAGACAGGGGGCCGACTCGCACTCATTCACATTCACAGCACAGTCCGCACCTGTCCACCCGGACCCGCACGTACACCTCGGAGAGACAACAGAGCAGAGGTGCGCATTCAAATCAGTCCACAGATAACACCTTTTCTGCAAATATTATATCTCATATATATATATATATATATATATATATATATATATATATATATATACTATATTATATATATTTATCTTATATATATATATATATATATATATATATATATATATATATATATATATATATATATATATACACAACACCATATGTATCATTGGTTCAAAGAGATCAGACAATAATCTAATCAGTGTTTAAAGGGGTTTTATTTGTAAGGCTTTACAGTCAAAACTAAGAATTGTTAGATACATAATGCATTTTCAGGAGAAGAAAATAGCAATAAAAACAAAGATATTGGCGCTTTAAATGGTTACTTATGCAGTTCTACAAAACATATTTGCACAACAATAATGAGGCTAAAGTTTCAAACTGAAGTTTACAACATGCACATTATTTATTTGAGTATTCATTAATTTATACAATCCTCCCAGCATGTATGTTTGTTGTTGTGCATAGTACATATTATCCATCAAAGTAGAATGCATCTTATCTACTGCATTAGAAGGAACAAAACACAAAAACAAAACCAACAATCTCTGTCTGTCATTCACATCTTCTGTCATTTCTGTCAAAAAATAAAAACAACAACACACACTTTTTGAAAACATCAAGAATACTTCAAACCACAGTTGTCATACGAACCATGGCCAGCCACTTTCTTTACCTTGACAACAAGCATTACATTTGAGCCATTTCAAGCATTTTAGGCAATTCTGTGAGCGATTTATTTACACAATTTAGTCTGATGGAGTAAGCCATTTGTCTTACAAATCCACAGTGTTTGAGGCGCCCTGGTCCCCTCCGGCTTCTTACAACCAGACAGTGCAGGGGATTTTGCAGGTTAATTGCACCAGTGGCCAGAGCAGCCTTTAATTCTGGACAGCTGAATGTAGGACACGGGAGGTTAGACCACTGAGTGGGATTAAATGGAAATGTATGCCTTGTAAGAGACAGACCAGGAGAGCAAATTGTACTGGGAATCCTTGCGTGTGTGCAAGAGGGGCTATATGTGAAGTGTGCTCTCTTAAGGCAGCTGAATATTCCACTTGGTGGCAGTGAGCACCCGAGCACGGCCAACCAATCCACCGCACCCCCCGCCCAGTCTCCATCCCCCCCGTTTTTCCACCTGAAGCAGTTTTACGTGTCCCCAGCGAGAGGAGCATTAGCTGCTGCAGATAGCATCTACGCCGATGAGTCGCGGATCCCCGGAAACCTTTTCATGCTGTGAGCCATTGATTGACTCATTTGTTTTACCTGCCATCTGCAATTCATTATCTCCGCTGTCACTGAAAGGACATTTTGCCACATATCAAGTAGGACTACACTCCTGCCCATAGAAGTAGCAGCTGCAGAATATGAGAAAAGCATGTGGTATTCAATAACTGTGTGGAACATTAAAATGGTTGTAATGATAATGTTAATTTTGTATATTTGTTTTGAATACATTAGTAGGGAGAATAGGAAAAACAATTTAAACCTTTAGTCATACTTTTTAGATTATAACTTTGCCAATTAGGGCTGTGGCTGACAAAGCTCTGACAAGCTCTCAAAAATGTACGGATGTTGCACAAAAACTAAACTTCTATACAGAGAATTATGATAAGTAAAAGTAAATAGCATCTTCATTTGTGAAATGGCAAATTAAACTGTTCAGTTACACCCAAAACTCCATCTTACTCACTCCAGGCTTGCTCTGTTCTGTTGTGGTTTTAATTTTAAAACTATTTTCAATAGACCAGAAAAATGTGGTTGACAAAGAAAGACACCACTGACCCATTAATCGACTAAAGCCCAAATGGCAATGTTTGCTTTTCACAGTTTTGTCTACTTTTTGTTTTAAAAGAGCTTCGTTATTTCATTTACTAACTACTAATATTTTTTTACATAACGGTACATTATCTTTGCAGGTGTTGCTAGCTTGTTGTGTGACACCAACATACCAATGGGACCTATGACAAAATGCGCTGTTCGTGTCCGCGGGAAAATACTTTCATCACGTCATATATAGAAATCAATTTTACAAAAGGGACTAAATCAATCGCAGATCCGCAAATATGTGATCCATCTTCACAAAAAACACACAACTTGTATCAGCCCGGAGAAGAGGAGCTGGAACAGGGTCCATAAAATACTACAGGCTACAGTCAATGCGCTGTATGACAGGGCTGATGAAGTGTGAGATCTGGAAGGTGCATCTCACACACCTGACAAAGTCTCCTCCTCCTGCAGCAGTTGCCCACCTTGCCCACCCCAAAAATCACCACTGCTGAAAAGGGATGTTTGTTGTTTATACATTTTGCAAATTCAATAACCATATAGCTTCTTCCTTGCAACAACATGTATTGATTGTGTGAGGCCCCTGATACAAACTCACTTGTACCCGTTGAGCCGATCCGTGCAGGTGCCGTTGTTTTTGCACGGCTGCGATAAACATTCATCAGTTTCTTGTTGGCAGTATTCGCCTTCCCAGCCGGAGTGGCACACACACTCATAAGTCTGTGAATACAAAAAACAGGACGATCGGGTTAACACTGAAATAAACTGGCACCTTACACCTGCACTTGTCTCAGTGTCGTAAAATAACTGTTTACAGCTCTAATGGGGCTACGGCGGTAATTAAGTGCCAGTGTTAATTACGCAGTAATACAGTCTGGAGAGGGATAGGGCCATATTATTTATGACCTTTTAGATTTACTGCACAGATTCTGCATTGCCTACTACTATTACTACTAAAATAAAAAATAAAAATACAATTTACCTCCTACTCACATAAATAGTTCTGTTAAAGTGTTGATGCTCACAGAAATGTTACAGCCATTAACATGCCTTGCTACCAACGCCCAAACTGTGAGTCAAAGGGATCCTAAAATGTACTTGTGTAAATGTACTGTACTTCAAGATAATAAAAAATAATCCAGCCTAAAATAAATAAACACAATAAAATTAAAGAGTATTAGGCTATAACTGACTAAAGAAAATCTTAGAAGACTAAAAAGACATGCTCTGTAAGTGAAAAGTAAACAGTCAACTGTCCAGTAATCGAGCGATCGACACAACACAACAAAAGGACTAATAAGAAAATACTGCAGCAGCAACAACTCACAACGTCTGAAAACACTGTTCTACCACTGCTTTAACGACTCTTACTTTTTTGTCATTTGACTTTCATTTTATAAAATTATTATTTTCTAAAAATCTTAAGAACCACTTCTATTTGTTGGCATGTTAGCTAACATCAGGCCATGCACTATAACCATGTAGAAAAAAATGCCAAAAAACCTACATTTACATACTACTACCAATCGATTACAAGAATCGCTAGCACAACTATAACTAGCCGATTTTCCACATTTGCATTCAATACTGTATTATGTTGTTACAAAGAACATATAATCACTTTCTCCTTGAGTCTTTTTCATGTGGCAAGGACCACTCCATGTTTATTCCATCAATGCCATGTAGTGCACATTATTGCAATTAATCAAGCGGCACCAGATGAATGGCTTCCGTATAATTTACATGACTCTCTGCATACAAGATGAAGAGTCAAGGGTTTTTCGGACTTCCTTTCAGCCAACTTCCTGTCTAAAGGTCCTAGGTGTGTCTGGTTGAATGCATACTAATCTATGTTTTATACACTGGGGGGAGAGCTGTTAAACTTTGTCTGATGTAATTTGTGCTACAGTGGAGGTGGAGGGAGAAAATGGCATCATCTGGTGATAAATTAGATACCTCCAGGAGACTGCGATTCCTTACCCCTGGCAATAGGACATAATCTCATTTTTGCTGCTAAGTCACCTTCAGGGACCACACTCTGAAATAAGTGAAAGCTTGGTGGAATAGTTTGTAAGGATGGGTAGGATGGCACTGTAAACAATAACTGTAAGAGAGGCCAATAAAACGTCTGTATATTTGGAATAATGGGTTGGTAAAACAATAGAAGAAAAACAGATAAGAGAATGAAGAAGTGTATTGATAAGAATTACATTATATTTTCTATATCAAACTCATTTTAAACTAAAGTCATAGGGTTTACAACATAGATTATTTTTCTTCATCTTCTATAACAAAATGTACGCAAAAAAAATATGTCACATTTTGTTAGCATTTCACAAGCACAGACGTTCTCAAGAAATTATTTACTGAAACCTAAACAAATACAGTAGAAATGGCATTTTACAGTGAAAGAAAACAAATCAGAAGCTGAAATAATAGCTGGATCATTTCCATTTGCATTACAAATGACCGAAAACCTAGCACAATAAATACCACTAGAAAAATACTGCAAATTAAGTAGCTTATTATGATATTTCAAAAAGTACAAAGCAATTTCATATTCAGCCATTTAACGAGAATCACAAAACACCCAAATTATTCTATGAAGTACATTTTGTTTGTACTGTAGTTGTCCGCTCACCTGGATCTTTGCTGTGGCATTTGGATAATTAGATACTTGCATTGACAACATTATTCATCTTTATATTGTGTTTTGTTGTCATTTTTACCTCTGAAACAAGTCACCTTGGATGTGAAATGATGGAGCAGTAAATTAAAAACATTCACAGCATTTTACAGTAATTAAACAACAGCAATATTGGATTAGCCCCCTACTGTACCTTCCAAGGGCGCAGGATTATTCTAAACCTATACCATATACACTATAGGGGTGCGTTGTACAGCAAATGTTATCCGTCTTTGTCAGAGTGGGGCGAAGAAATCCCCAAACTTTATCTATGTCACATCTGTTTTAGCGCTGCAATCTGTTAGCACATAAGCAGCTGTTGGAAAAAGGCCCCTGGTACTCATTGCACAGTTTGCGAGCAGTGTGCATTTCCCCAGGCCTTTCTGCAGCTGAAACAGATCAATGTTATTGGCTGAAAAAAGACTTTGAATAAATATAGCCCGGGTTAAAAAAAGGTATATAATTTAGCTCAAAGTGTTTTGCTGGTAAGCCTATAAGAAACAGAGCAATAAAGCCAACACATCACGGAAAAAGGCTTGCAGAAAAAGCAACGGTCAATTTATTTTATCTTTTTTCCAGTGTTGACAGACAAAGAAATCATCCATTATCAACACCCGTAAGACATATTCAAAGCCACATGTGGCTACTTCCAATGACGCTACTTCAAGTATGGGTAAATCTACTAATATTTCACTTTTACACAGCTCACTAGTTACTCTATAGAGCAATTTCATTTTTTTAAGTTAAAAAGTACAACGCAGGGTAGTGCAATCAATCAAATTTTAACCGCGATTCAGTCATTTCTAGTTGTCATTGATATGATTGGGTCTAATTGTAAAGTAATTATTGTAACAGGTCTACTTGGGTCATTTTAATTGAGAGCTCTACAGCCAATGCTCTGCTCCAAACTGTATGCGTTTACTGACAATAGTCAGACTTTAATTTGACCATTTTTGCGTTAAATTATCATTATCATTATCATTATTATTGGATTGATTCTTCAGGCAGTGATCTCTGCAATGAGGTGAAAACAACAACAACAGACTGGGTTTCAGAAGCACATACCAGGTGAAGGTCCCTACACACTGAGTTCCTACTGCACGAATGGTTCACACAGTCGTCGATGTCCAGCTCGCATCGGGGTCCAGCGTACCCGGGGTTGCAGAGACAGTAAAATCCATCCACCACTGCAAAGACACGAGTTGAAGGACAGTTACAACACCTTGCATCATAAATTCTCCACATATTTCTCAGTAGGTCTTTGATAATGTACAGGATCCCCACAAAGGTAAACGCTGATTATAAACATCAGACGCCTATCCACCCACTGTGACTTCATCTTTTAATGGATACAGTCATTAAAACATACGTCTCTTTTGTATCAGTCAATCCATTTGCGGCTAAATCTATGTGACAGGTGGCCTCCCTCTCCATCACCCTGACAGATGCTCTAACCAGCCCTAAATGAACTGTCTGCTGCAGTCATTCACCCGCCTCCTTTCTCCTATTTCTGCCTTGTTCCCATCTTATCTAACTCCTATTCAGAGAAAACTGGAATACCCAAAATAGGGTTGAATCCTTTGTTTTCACACAGACAAACGTACTAGAAAAAGGGACTTAAAACTTCAAGATAACACGACATACAAAAGCGTAGCACAGGAAAGATACATCACAGCTGCCTTAAGGCGAAACACGGCAGGGGAAAAGGAAAAAATTTAAATTTAGAGATATCAAAATGAAACTTTGTCTGTAGTTTACTGACATAAATGTAAGAAAAACAAAGTAGTACACATACATGAAAGTTTTCATAAACTTTGCACATATTTGGAAAAGATGAAACTGAAACATGGATAGAACCAGATTTAAACGCATGGCTTAATTTTGTTGACATATTAGAAATTAATGTAATATTTCGTTTTTTAGTAAACTTGATTTGACTTAAAATTGGCGTAAAATGTTGTGCCATCCGTCAAAGTATTTTGTAAAGTATTGTGTGTGTGTGTGTGTGGGTGTGTGAGAAAATGACCTTTGGATTTACAATGTCTCATATAAATCTGTGGCTGCAAGAGGATAAAATGGAATAATCAAACGTCTTTAGGCGCAGATTGGACAATATTGATGTTTCCAAGTGAAATCAAATATGTTGAAAGAGCAACCTGACCAAAAACAAATAACAAAAAATAAAACAATAATTATTGCCTGTTTCCCCTTAAGTTACAATTTGTACATGGTGGCTCTCCAAAAATCAAATTTATTTTACAATCATTCCCAGAGAATATTTAACTCATCTAATTCTACACATTTATTATTTTCAATATCAATTTATTAAAAGAGGGGAGCATTTCCCCCCAAATACAACTGTGTACAGGCCAACAGAGGTAATTGCGGTTCTTACAGGAGTGAATGTATTACTTTCACGGTCAGGGTCCAGGATTCTTCATTATCCCAAAGATTTACAACGTAATCTATGCTGTCACTCTGTCTTGGTGCATGTTCTTGCTATTACTCTCATTAAATGCTTTAGGTCCGGGGTGGCAGTAGCATTACTCATCTCGGTCGCTGAGGCTACACAGGGCTCTCCCATTGGGCTAACAGGCTGCTGGTGCTGCTGTGTAAAGGCCAAAAGGTCCTGCAGGCCTGGCACACTAACCTAGGGTGAACAAGCTGTTTTTGAGATTATTTAAAACGGCTGGCCACTCTGTAACGTTTGCACTCACAGAGGGATCGACTCACACTCTGCAATCAAGCTTTTTATTAGTATTTGAGTAGCATTTGAGAATAAATGCTAATCAAAATGTTCAAAATTCTGGGATGGTGGGGAATGGAGGCAAAATTAAGTAGATCATAATATAATTTCAGTGATTGTCAGAAATCAGATTCAAATACTAAGGACATTACGTTTTTATGACAACAAATAAGTAGCTATTTAGATTTTACAGCATAGAAATGTCAGTTCGTTTGCTTTTCTATAAGCATGGAAGATATACTATTTTCTAACCTCAAAATAATAGTATGTAAGATATATGTGGATAAAATTAAAACCTGGTACTGGTACCATTTAAAAATTGGTGTTTGTCATAATCTGCAATTAAATAAATAAATAGCGTAAAATACAGTTGTCAATGTCTTGTCAAAACACACGTCCCTCGAATGTATTGTTTTTAATTCGTCAAAACCACCTTGATTTTTCATATTTTTTTATATTCTGAGGTAAATCCCAGTTGCTCTATTGAAATCACATTGTGTTCCACTTTTGCCTCCATTCTGGAATTTACAATGTTTTTGTTTAAAAACTCTTAAAGGGTCTATACATCAGTCAAAAACAGCAGGGGATAGAATTACTACTAGCACTGCAAAAGATACTAAACTATGTAATGGCAGAAATAATAGTACATTATGAACAGTGACATCATCAAGGGTTGGCTACTTCAGAAAATGCTAAATACATTACGATATTAATAGGAATGTAGCAATAACCAAAATATTGGGAAATTGTATCTTCACAAGTCTCACAATAATATTGCGGGCTATCACAATAACTAAAATGACATGCTCCTTTGCTTAAATGCATTAATTTGTTGCAACAGCAGCTAAAAAACAGAGGGTACTAAACCACGATCCTTTGCTCCATATCAAGGCAGACAAAATGAAGAAATAATAAAGAATTATTTGGCAGCAGTGATTTGTACCAAAGGAATTTTAAAAGGAAAAAGTATTATTTCTACAATCTGTTAGCCTCTTCAAAATATCACAATACATATCGTACAGAGAGATTTGGATTAAGTTACATCCCTAGTTATTAGTTAAGCTCAAGTAATCACTTTTGTTTTATATAATTGTTTTTCCTTAGTACTCAGTAGCACATGCTTTTCCTTCACCTTTGCCCATTCTTATTAATTATTTTAGTTCATACAAATGCATAGACAAGACTGTTAATATATAAATACAAATATATATCCGGTAGCCATTGATTAATGCTAGTGATTGCATACATTTAAAATCATGCTTCAAGAGCATGAACAAGAGCATTAGACCTTGGATAACCAGCCTTAGCTTTTCAAATCTATAATCCAATATTCAAATTAGAACACCAACGTTGCATTGCTACTTAATTGATTTATTTTTGCTGTCGTTTTAAGGAACTAATCAAGCCTACTCCAGCAGGTAATGTCCCAGATCCTCCCATCACATGGAATAACTCTCGTCTCATAACACCATAAGAACACTATTGCAGCTAATAAGCAGCAGTGGTGACCCAATTGAAAACTGCCAGCCCGAGCGTAAGTGAGCAAAACCAAATTTGACATATCCGTGGTGTGCGTTGGTGTGTGCGGGGGTACTTTGCTGTACTGTCTCTGAATGGCTGTTATTAAGTGTGCCGCACAGATAGGCAGCTTCTTACCGTCATAGCAGAAACCGTGCACACAGGGGCTGGAGCTGCATTCATCCACATTGATTTCGCAGCGGGGGCCATCGAAGCCTCTGCGACAGCGACAGCGGAAACCCAAAGGGAAATGGTCCTGATCCAACTCCTCCACGCACACAGCATCGTTCTCACAGGGATTACTGGCCTCACAGGGCAGGAACTCACAATTATGGCCTGGAGGGAGCCGAGGAAGGAAACACTCTTAGGACAAGCACACCACTGAAAGTATGTGAAGAAAAACAGCAGCATTGTATACCTGCGGGTATAAAAGTCTAAAGCCATATTGGTCGTTTTCTTGTACCTGGCCTTGTGATAAGACTACATGCTATTACGACCCTGGTCTATAAAACACAGACAAAAACAACACATAGACTGTGAGGCCTATAAAATGTATCAAAAGACACCTTACTTTTACACTTGAACATTTACTGTATACTTTCTGAGTACATTTTTATAACATGCTTTTACTGAGATTGATTTGAAATCGTTAAAATTTTTCGTGTGTGTAATTTCTGTCACAGTGGAAAACAGAAGAGCTGCAGAGCAAGTGCTGTCGCGGTTAAACAGCTTCCCTAGTGATAACTTGCTGTATTTGTGGTATGGCCCATAGGTCCATAATAATGCATGTAAATTGAGGTTATACTTGAATTTAGCAACATAAAACAACAGCAGGCATAAGTGACAGTCTGAGTACTGTATGTACATTAATGGCCAATATCAAGCAAAAAAAGGCCCCTTGAAAAGCGCTGAAATTATTAATTATTATAACTCAGAACACATATGCAATATGCTCACAGGTGATTCTAACTTTTGTTTTCATATAAACCCCACCAATGCACAGCATGTGCTTATGCTTTTACTACACTTTTATGGAGGAGGAGGATTATGGCAGATTGGCTAGTATTTTCGTTTTGGCTGAACTTTACGCGGACTTCGTTTGGCAGTATCTTCTCACTAGATTTTAATCACGCCACACTTACTAGCAGTTTACGAGTTTACCTGGACCGAGGAGGAGGAGGATTACAGCCAAGTGTTGATCATGTCCGTTTTGGCTTCAACGTGGTCAACAGACTGTGACGTGGATGTACGCACAGCACGACTTTGTGTTTTTGGGTGGATATAAGGGCGACTCTGGACCTTCAGTTCGTTATTGGTAAGCTGATACACTGTGCTTTGTGTGGGTCTATGTAGGCTTATGTTGAAGCATTGTGCTGTTTGCGCAGAGTGCTCAGTCGTGCACACCTGCGCCGTTACATCTGTTCTATGTATTTGACTCATTGACGAGATTAATTTAAAGCCAATGCCTCAAAAGTGTGCATCCAAAACTCCCGTCTACTCGAGACTCAAGCCAAGTCTGATGGCAGTACACGGTGAAAGTTTTCTTAAAAGGAAAATGGTGTGAAAACATGAAATAGTTCATCATTAAGCAGTTAAATTACACCAGGCATGTGCGCAAAACGTCGTTAAAATGTAAAATACCACAGTCTCTTGAGCCCTATTGGAGTTTTAGCGATCATAGCGCTGTATTGCAATATGGCGGTTACCGTGAAAGCCTTATGCAGAGCAACAGTATACACACATTTGTATAAGTGAACTTTATACTCAAAATACACCAGTAATATCTATACTTGATTGTTACTCTACCCAAGTAAGTTTGATAACTTATTCCTTGTATATACAATATGGACTGCACACACATTGATTGCCATGAATGGTTTATATTTATAGTAAAATTTACGAAAAAGGAATTTGTCCAGGTCTATGGTAGAAAAGGTTTCAAAGGTAGTCATACACAAAAACAGTGTACAGATGACTACCCTTCATCATCATCACTATCATCTATCAGATTAGTTTGCATTCAGATTGAAGTGAAGTTCATTCTGGTTTGAAAAGAACCATAAAAACCCACCAGTGACTGTGCAGCACTTTTATGAATGCAGTGGCAGAAAATTGGCTGTTATCTTGATTGAATATTATGGTTTTAGTGAAGTGAATGAAAAGCCAGAATCAGTCTTTTAAAAATTAAGAAAATAATCAAAGTGTATTCCAAGAACTGAAAACTTCAAATATGTGTTTGACAGTGACTGATTTTTACCTGGGCGCCTGGTAGTCATACTTACACATTAATTTGGATTCACTTAAACTCAAGACAATTCCAAATAAAAGTATTTGTTATTTTATGTGGAATATCAAGAACAAGGTAAATAAACTATACTTATAATACAATGATGTTCATAATACATATTTGCCTTCACTAGAGAAATCAAAATGTATCAATGTCCAACCTCCAGTTAACTTGCCTGACAGATCATTGACAGCACCCAGTCAGAAAAACAGTGATGTGAGTAAAGATTGGATTATGTAACTGACAATATTTCAACATACAAATTGACTAAGTGACCGTCTGTATATTAAAAATTTGCCGGGCCTGTCACTCTCAGTGGGAATCAACATCCCACAACACGGCGCCTCTGTCAACCACGCTCACTGTTTTTAAATGCCACTGGCTCTTACGGCGCTCTGGAGTGGAACTGCATGGAGTTCTTGTCATCAAGACTGTTATTGTCATAGCGGCAAACCTATTGTACAGCTCATTTGGGAATGGGCAGAGTACACCGGTGCATTCAGTAAAATAGTTAACAAAGGTCATAGACAAACTTGAGACTTACTATGCAGTGTAACGGTTTAAATATTCAGCCACAACATGCTATGTGCCAATTGGTTTGGGACTCCTATAAGCTTTATGAAAAGAGTTATGTTTTGTTATTTTTTATGTCTTTTGTACTAAAGAAACTGCAGACTGCTGTCCAAATCCCAAATAACATATTCAAAGTACATTTTTAATTAACCAGTTATTACCTGACCATCTGTTGAGTCACTTCAATGTAGACCACAACCCTAGCTTACCAGTATGTATAAAATGGACTGGATACTGGATACAGTAAACAGATTAAGTATTCTAGACAGAGTTCCGTATTTTGATATGCATTTGTAAATGTAATATGTATGCATATTAATCTTCATCAAAATAATTCTGTAGCCTCGTCTATACAGCAGCCAGAATGAATTATTATTTATTGCTAGATTTTATATAATGTGTAAAAGTAAATAAGAGAAAAAAATGAAAAAGTGGACTGAATGCACTTTTAAAACAGCCTTCATAAAATACATTACTCTGGTCAAAAAGCATGTACAGTAAGCTTCTAACATAAGCGTGATAAATTACTGAAAATAATGCTGTGCATCAGTCTTTGAAGTGGTTTAATTGTTTTTTCATTTTAGAAATACAAACAGGGAGAACAAACAGAAAACATCCAGAGAGTAAAAAATTACTTCACAAAGGAGCAGCCCAAATAATATAATGCCCATGTGCCCGATGCCCCCCATGTAATTAAATCCCATCTACCGGTTGATATATATATATAATTATGAACTTAAAAGTAAACATTATGTTTCCAGTATGCGCTCACCCCCCCTTACCAGCATAAGTAAGTTTATTGTATATTTTCTATAAAATATGGTTATAACAAGAGAAACCACCTCAAAAGCACAGCTGAGATTGTTATAATTGTTTAGTTTAGCCTTTGGTAGCAAATACATAATACTTTTATTTAAACGTGTGAAGAGGCCTCTTCACACAGCTAAAAATAATAGCATTTGAAGTTAATTAACTTTGCTTTGTCCCCATTCCCTCATGCATATTACCTTTAAATGGAGCCACACATTGGCAGAAGTAATTATAGGGCTGGTCAATGCACATGGCACCATTCTTGCAGGGAGATGAATCACACTCGTCAATGTCAACCTCACACTTAGCACCTAAAACAGAATTAACATGTTTGTTTAATCCATGACCGACACGAACTTGTAACACAAATACAATTTGTGAGGGGTGTACTTTCATTATTATTTTTCAGTCAGTTATATCAATTAGGCTAGAGACTGGAGTGCTCCATTACAGGGGTCCCCAATCACCAAATATCTGTACCTGTGTAGCCCGGACTGCAGACACAGTTAAAGCCGTTCACAAGGTCAACACACGTGGCATTGTTCAGACAGGGAGAGGAAACACATTCATCGATGTTGACTTCACAGCAGCTGCCTGTAGGAAAGTTTTATATAAATACCCAATGATTCATCAAATCTGTCAATAATACATTTCTATTCACAGTTGATGGTCAAAGTATCACTAGCAAAAGAGACTTTCTATCACACTGTGCCACCCAACACGATATATATCACCACTAAACTAAAAACTATTGTTTTCACTAGTCTATTATGAAACCTATTAAATAACAAAAAAACATTTATGGCCTAAATAAGGTGTAAATTATTTCTCAGAATTTGTTGCTTTAAAATCTCCATGTGTAAAAAGGGGAAAGTACATTGCAATGGAGACAGGATGCCCCACTTTTCTTTTATTGTTAACTGACATGTCATTTTTGCACAGCTTGTCACTGGCATGAAAAACAAACAGCCAACGCTTGGTCTCATAAAACAAAAATAAGCATCTTCAGCCAGTACAAGCTGCCATGTTGGCTACAGTAATCAATTTACAACATTATATACTTGCTATGCAGTGAAAGTCAAGCTTCTATTAACACATAGTATCCAAACATAATTTTGCATAACAAATAAATACCTGTTATTCCTGAAGGGCATAGACAGCTAAACGAATTGAGTTCATCAATACAAGAGCCACCATTTTGACAAGGACGGCTGAGGCATTCATTCACTTCAGTCTCACAGTTAGGTCCTGTATCATGCGAAAAAGATGTTCCATCATATAACTTCATTACAGAAGTTGTAAGTTATTTATATTCAGCGAAGGTGATTTACCAACAAAACCCGGAGCACAAAAGCAACGAAATCCATTAGGAGCATCTTTACAAATACTCAGGGATCCACACGGGTTACCTTCGCAGTCATCAATATATATTTCACAATACTGCCCTTTTAAACCTGTAATAAAAAATAAAACAATAGATTAAAAAGATCCTTAAATGCCATCAAGAATCAATTAGAAACGTTAACTTCTTTCAGCAGTTTGATTCAAGAACAGAATAGGTCACCAGAGAACACTAGAAAATGTACCAATTTCAGGTAAAAATGTCAACTATAATTGTATAATTATGGCCTGTTGTGGACGTGTAATATAATTGTTTGTATTCTATGCAGGGGGAGCTGAGGAGTGGCTCTGGCCGCACACATCTCAAGGGCTAAATATATTTAGTGTTAGAACCAGAACATGTAAAACAGAAGGGGCTTGCTGGATGTCCACACACTGTCCACAGAATAAATGTTTTATAGCATGATTTTTAAATATCCAGTGGTGTTCGTATCTTCTGTTATCAATGCCATTTTCAAGACTATTTGCCCCGAGCATTGAAGGAAACTAAAGTGAAAGCATTAAACAATCCTTTGAGTTGATTGTACCCTCACACACATTCTGGCTGGACCCACCTGGTGAACAATAGCACCTGAACCCAGGTGATAGGTCCATGCATGTGGCTCCGTGTTGGCACAGGTTGTCAACACAGTGGTCTATAGGTGTTGTACAGAGCTGCCCTGTGTATCCATGCTGACACACACATCTATAAGTGTCTGCCAAATCTTCACAGTGGAGAGTCCCCTCAGGGTCACATGGATTAGACACGCAGCGGTTTGCAGATGAGGAGCAGTCGTAGCCATAGTATCCTGTGAGAAGTGAAATCAAAGAAAATGGATTGTTGCTATGAACAGTATATGCTGAGCCACTTACTGACTTACACAATGGATATGGAGTTTACATAACATTGTCATTGCCAGTTTTTTTTTTTTTGCTTTGCCGCTTAATATTTATCCAACCAAAGCCTGCGGCACTATTGGCACTGGAAGAATATCGTTGTGTGGCTTATAACGCCATTTGTACCTAATGTGTGCGCTTGTGCATGCAGATCCTGTATTATTCCTATGTAAGAGCATCGCTTTACTATTGAATGAATGTTAGGCGCTGAATTAATGATTAACAAATAGCCATTGATATGCTCTGCATGTGAGACTTACATTATTTACCCCTCATGTACATTACATTTATTAGGATTCCCCATGCAATTAAACAGCCTGATTTAACAGCAGCACTTAGCCTTCGAGGTATGCACCCACTTCAAGATTCACGAGTCAACTGCAACTGGATGGCTGCTGCACTACTAGTACACATATTAGCCATAACATTATGACCAGCAGGCTCACATTCAGACAAATATGCCTCAATCTGAATATGTTGTTTAGTAAGAATTGTTTCTATCAAATCAGTATTAATTTATATGTCAGAGTAAGCATGAAGCTTTTGGTCAAGTTTATACACAGTATTTCCCCCACTGGCGATCACCACTGTTCAGTCCATGGATCACTTTTGAATTGTTGCTTTGTTACAATTTGGCCATTATAAAACTGAGTTATGACAAAAAAAACTTCACTAGCTGCTTAAAATAGTACATTTTGTAACTAACAACAGATGGAGGAATGATGTGTTCCAAACTTCCTGCTTAAAGGAGACATATTATGTACTTTTATGAGCTTTTTATCTTGTTATAATTGTTTTCCCTTCTCAGTTACCCTCCCAAAATTGTGTTCAGAGTGATTAATGCATGTTTGAGTAATCTTTGTTCTCCTGCATTTAAGATGCCATTATTCAGAAGAGTCTTGTTCTCCCTTAACACTATACACCCCCACTGCTATATACTTCAGTGTCGTGTAGTCAATTTGGAAATGAAAAAATAATCTGCTAGTCACTAGCATGCAGCTCTCCATAGTAGGGTCCATCAGCATGATCCTGCTGAGCACCACGATTATGGTGACGTACTGTAAAGGTGTAGCACCACAATTTTCAACCGGAAGTCAGTGGACTTTTATTGAAATGACAATCAAATATATCAATATAGATCAATATTACAATTTACAAAATACAAAAACTAAATCATTATCCACGGGTGGCTACAATTATATAACAGACAGAACCATATAATGTCTTCTTTAATAATATACTGGTCTAATATTCATTTTTAAAGATTAAACACAATATACCTGGACCACAGAGACAGTGCATTTCTCCCACAGAGTTGTATGAACATGTTCCTCCATTTCTGCAGAACTCAACATCCACTGCACATCCAGAGACAGCTGTCGAGCAATTTTTACCTGAGAGGTGAATAAAGATGTTAAATGAGCACCGCAGGACTATTACAAATGAGAAACAAGATCCCACAGCTATTAGATTAGCTCCTCATTCAAGAGAAAGTAATGACAAGTCATGTGATGGGGCACAAAGACGGCTAGTGGAGTGTATACGTCGCTGTAATAGAACCAGTGAGGGTGACATGTAGGGACCAGATTAAGTTAGACGCTCGTTCTACCAGTTTCATTTCACAGCCACAAGACAAAGGGTTTTGACTATAGTTTTAAAAATCAAAAATTGCTTAACGGTACAAAAACTATTCCAACCACTACTGTCAATATTATAAATAAACATTATTTTTCAAAAGCATTTCAATAGCAAGCATTATATAATCAAGTAGCTTTTGTTTATATAAAGGTGCACTAAGTAATCTTTCTGATGGATGCTGTCTGACCAGCTTGTCCCCATGGATATGTTATTGCTTTGGAGAGCATATTCCACTGTCTGACATTAAAATTTTCTTTCTCCATGGAGACAAGCAGGTGAGGTTACCAGGACAAGCAACAGGTAAGATCTGCGGAGAGGCGAACCCACTTACAGTAAGAAGGACTGTTTTTCAAATTAAACATCTATGAATACATGGAAAATAATTATGTTGAATGCTGTACTGTGGAACATTCCAGGCAAGCAGGACCATTGTTATTGCAGATTGGATCAATCACAGCAGCCATTTACCGTAACGCTGCCATTTTTTGTTATATTATGATTTTAAAAAATGTTTTGCCTTGTAATACCAACGTTGTTTTTATCAATATTGTGAACGATCAATTTGCTGTATATTCTGCAGCCCTAATTTATATCTATTTAGTCAGTTGTATTTAGATGAAAAAGGATCATCAATCTTCACTAGACTCAAGTCCAAAGGATGAAAATGTTGATGACACAGATAACTCACCGGAGTAACCCGGAGGACAGATGCACTTATAGTCTCCAGCCAGGTCAATACATGTAGAGTTATTGGCACAGTATCCATAGACACATCCATCAAAGTTGATTTCACAGTTCAGTCCTCTGAAACCTATTGTCAAAAGAGCAAAAGATAAAATAGTATTTGTAACCACCATTTAAAATGAACTACTATTGCACAACTTTCTAATGACGAATCATGTTATAAGAAAGTGTTCAATATTTCTAAATAATATGTTAATGTCATCAAGCAAAAGTAAAGGGTGCCAATTTCTGACATTTTAGTCCCTCATAAATATATTCCACTGCATGGTCACGCTACAAAATGACTATCATTAGCACTGTCACACACGGCAGCTACAGGAGGCCCATGACTAATGCTCAGCTATCAGCGCCATCGGTGCAGGTCAAATTCTCATCATTTCTCAAACTGACCATGGAACCAATTTCCCCCTCTCTCCATGTCATAAAATTTGACAATTATCCTGACTTCATAAAAAATGCATAACAGACTTTACCCGCAATCACGGTTTAATCAGTGGTATGTCTCATAGGTAAGGTGTCAATTGGAGCACGAAATTATTGGCAAAATGTTGTAATTTATTCCCCCATAAATCTAATGTTGTGAGTTAAAATATGATGATTTAAGAGGCATTCAACTGAGGCACCACTGTGGAGAAACATAAAATAAACATTTGCCAACATGAATCCCAAGTTTTCACAGATCACTAATTTGAGTATCATATATGACAGAAAATAGTTTCTGTCCATTGGCTCATATTTGGCAAATCAGCATTTTTACATTTTAAGGTTCATAAGTCCCATGAACACGGGAAGATTTACTCATATAGATAGAAAGTGGTCATCTTTGTGATTTGTGGCTGCTTAGACCACACAGGAACGTTTTTTTTTTTTAAATTGCGCCGTAAGAAGGTTGTTAAAAGCCAAATTGTGACCAAACAGCAGGTCTTGTAAAGTGTCTGCTGTGGTCAACATGTATTAAAAGTGGTTTGAAGAAGTAACAATAGTGAACTGACAAAGGCTGACCAGTGTAGTTATTGTAAAAATGCGGTGGTTCTGAAATATGTCACTATATATTACTGCATGCACTACATCAGGTAGGTAAAATTACACATTGCATTATGATCACAAATAAAAAGCATGTGGTCATTAAGTTAGCTTTTGTATGATCAGATTCAACCTCTAAGTTTTTCTCCTCTATATTCTTCGTAACTACTGCATTAAACATACCCTTTGGGCAGAGACACTGATATCGGCTGATCCCGTCCACACAAACTCCTCCATTTTGGCAGGGCTTCGATTCACACTCATTGAGATTTACTTCACAAAATGACCCGGCGAACCCTGCAGGATGCGTAGGAAAGAAATAAAAAGAAAGTTATTTAGCCGCAGTTCAGTCTGTGTCGTAGGAAAGAAAAAAAGAAAGTTATTTAGCCCAGTTTCAGTCTTGTGTCAATTACAATCAGCCAGAGTTTTTTTTTTTTTTTTTTTGCACACAAAGGCCTCTATTGATTCAAAGGGCTTACAGGCCACATGCAGACTCAGCTTACGAGATCATTTATTTCTGGTGAATAAGAGCCGGTCATTAGCCTTCTGATTTATAGAGCTAAAGTCTGTCATTCAAATAATTCTTCAAAGGCCAGGGAAAATAAAACAAAATAAAACAGGGAAACCATTTTTGTAATCAATAAATATGTAGCATGAAGTGTTTATGAAGCACCGTATTTGGGGTTCAGTCTGTATGGGTAACCCCTCACACCTCCTTAAATGACTCTTAATGACTGTGGAAGGTTCATGTCTAACACTTTTAAAAGGAAATAATATACCCATGATAATAAATTGTTATTCTGGTCTGGCTGTATTTCACATTGGTCCTACATGAATCCCTTTTTCAATAATTGTGCAAAACATGAGTTTAATGGAAATCAAATTAAACAAATCATACTACACATAACCGTAAGAATAATAATAATATCTCCTTTGCTTTACAAATAGGGGTATTATTGTGTACTACAAAGTACAATATTATATATTCAATATATTCAATATTTTGAGAAAAGTTTGAGGCTGCACCGCACAAAAGACCATAATACTTAAAAGAAAAATGTGTATAACTTTTGATGCCCCACTTTTCAAAAGCTAAAGCGCCTCCAGGTTTTGGACCTGGTTTAGTCTTGGTTTAGTCCGGGCAGACTGGGGAAAAAGACCACATTCGCGCGGGTGAAACTGAGCTCTCCGCATTGCACAAAACAAATAAAGCTGAAATAACAAAACTGAGGCTGCATTTCAATATTTGATTTTTCAATTTTGGGAACAAATTGAAAAATGGTTAAAATGTTTATTTTGAAATTGAAAATCCATTGAACGAATTCTATATTAATGTTCTTTCTCACGGTTTCACTTGTTGGATGACAACAAGCGTATCCTCCGCTGGGAACCGCTCAATTCTTTTATTGCCTGGATATGAGGCCATGACTGCAAATATCACACACAGGTGGTGCTTTTAAATGCCACAGTTAATAGTCATTGGTTCACTATACAGTGAGGAAAGAAAGTATATGAACAGGCTGCGATTTTGCAATTTTAAGTTCTCCCACGTCCCAATTATGGAGGGGTCTGAAATTTTTTGTTGCAAAAATAACATACAAATACATTATTCAAAAATCATACAATGTGATTTCCGTATTTTTCCCACTGAATAATTTCTAATTGGAAGAACTTGCAAAATCATAGTGTTCAAATACTTATTTTCCTCACTGAATATATACTGTACTTCCATCAACGCATTCCAGCCTCCAGGGCCAAGTACAGGCTCTTTGCGCCAGCGTTAACATTGTAAAGGTAGCAGAAACCCGACCAGGAACGCCCCTTGGCCAATGCTCCCACTACCGCTAAATTCAGGGGCAAAATACGGACCCGTATCTCCTGGGCACTGCCTGGAGGATTAAGGGTGTGAGGGAGTGTAGGAGTGAGGGTCGAGAAGGAGCGGCCAGGACCAACAAGGAACAGCTGAGAACTCATCAGTGTGATGTCAGAGTCCTCTTTAAATGCAGTGGCAGAGTTTGACCATAGTTAGCAGCACACACAAGGTCTTTGACTATTTTTGGCCACAAAAATGTACATACTTTGCACTCAAATTGACAAAAATGGACTAGAAAGAGTAGCGAATGCTACTAAAAGACCATGTATACCGTTAGATTGCTAAGAAAGATTTACTTTAACATTTTCTACTGCAACTGAAATACAAAATTCCATAAAACTTAACAAAACACATCTGAAATGATACAATTAATATGGCGCAATACCTTTCCAAACTCTACATATAATTTAGTAAAGTCATTAAATACTAGGAAAAATGTATGGCAGCCAGGTATACATTTAGATGGTGTGCTAGTAGCATGTTCTGCTTCACATTACACTTGCAGCCATTAGATAATATGCATGCCCACACTGCCGATGAAACATGAAACATCTCCATATAGAGGCATCACAATTTGCCCTTGAGAAGTGATGGGCTAAAACGGCACGCAGCAGTTTGCTCTCATTTACATAGAGAATCAGACACTATCCCTCTCACTGACATGCACCCAGCGGAAGTGCAACAAGAGTAATGAAGTTACCAATATTGATTGACTTACACCAACTTGTATATAATTGCCAATTATTTATAGGCTGAGCTCCAGAGGGGTGGGCCTCTGCCTGAATAATACAGGAGTTCTCAGGGAAAATAAAATTTTACGCTAATTTACTATAAAAGTGCATAAAGCATTTTCAAAGCACATACAACCTTGAATCCAATTCAATACATATTTAGAGATTTTTTAAAATAATATTTCAATATAAGGTGCACCACTGTCCCCCTTGTATCCTTTTGTGTAAATTATTTGTATTATATTTATACATTATTGTGAGGGTAAAGCTACTCCCAGTATTGCAATTTATTCCATGTCAGTAACCAGGCTTAAACTCTTGTCTTGATATTAACTTATTTTTGTACATCAAGAACATAATGCAAAAGAAGAGTGTGATGTTTTTGATGCACTTTTCACTGGTGCTGCAGTTGAAAACATAGCATTAGTGGTGTGTCATACCTCTCTCACATACACAGGAAACACTGTGTCCATCCCTGGTCTCAGTGCAGATTAACGTATGTTCACTGCATATTCCAAAGGAGCAAAGGTCAATATCCACCGAACAATCCTTCCCTTTAAATCCTGAAATAACAATGATTTAGTCAGCATGTTGGTAGTACATACTGTATACCATACTAACTAGATGCTACCATACTAACTAGATACTAAAAGATATATTAAATGTTATCTATTAATTACACATATTTTCCATTATTCTGTAGAGCTCTCTTGTCCCTGTTCTAAACCTATAAAAACACTTACCACTGGTTTGTTATAACAACCCTATATTTTAATGGTTACTATAAAAGGGGGTAGGGATTTGGCATCAACGACTAAAAAGTAATTTGAACTGCTTAGCATTATTTTACTGTCACTAGATTTTTTAAACTATAATTGAGTATTCTTTCTAAATTTCTTTCTGCACACAGCACAGCAATGACATGGCCAACCTTTTGGGAAAAAGTGATAGCGGGACACGCATGCACGCACATGCACACACACACACACGCACACACATAACATGTTTAAGAGGCTAGATGTTTTATTGGGTTAAGACACCTTTTCTTTTCCAGATTCATGAGCATATTGATTTTTCCTCTGGTAATCTACCTGGAGCACAGTATGCTAATTGGGAGAATCATTGACAAAGACCCACCCTATACCAAAATGATCTATATCACATTTATCTGCTCCATCAAACCCAGGTCTGCATGTCACTGATAGATACCCATGTCAATATCTATAGTTGTAAATAAAACACGCATAGATGGGAGCTGATGCTCATTACATGTGTTTGGACAAATAACAAGCATAAAATAAATCTTTCACAGAATATCCACTGTTTTTGCCAACATAGTACACTGAGTCACATGTGACTTAGTATTTAACTTATTATTATGTGTTAAATTCTGTATCTATTTTTTGCAACTTTATTTATTCTAATGTTATATTTGCTGGGTTTCAGATGGCACCATTCTAAAAGTATCCTTGTGCATATGAAGAAACTAACATCACAAATGCCCTAGTGTGCAGTTACAATCAAGTTTCAGGGTCAAGAGGTATTTACCACCCGACTACGGCTTCAGGAAAAAGCAGAGACATTTTTAACATTTTTAGTAATACTTTGGTTAGCTCAACACCGAAAAACATTTACCTCTAATGTGCTTTCTCCATCAAATAAATGTGTTCTATTTAGTGCCTGCAAACTCCGCTTCTGCCTCGTAGTCCTTTATCACTTTGTGTCTACACAAACAGACAGTATTTAGATTATCCCAGATTATCAATTACACCAACGCTCGGGAACACACCATACTTTATAACCTACCTCTCCCCAGAGCAGTATACTTTACATGAACACATCTATCCGGCTGTTTGATGACCTTCCAACTACCCTGTTCTACTCCTATTATGTATTGCCGTGACTAGTTAATGGACAGCTATTGCCTCCAACAGAGTGTTTCAGAAGTGTTTAATAACCAATTGTGCATGCGATTCACTCCCGAGTTAATGTAGCATGAAGGAATGTCACATTTACAGTGTCACCGTCTCCGAATGGGACGCCCTATTTCCTGACAACTTCTGCCAGCTCTGTGCACAAAAGTGATACTCAGGAGTTTAGAGTTACTATGTAAGTAGAGGTATTGGACATCGGTTAAAGATATTTTGTGTATCCCCTTTCTATAATAATGGACATTAGAGGGCAGAACGATTGCGTTTTTCTCCCTATTTCATTTTGCATGTAAAAGCAACAATGTTCTTATTGCTTCACTGAATTGACACTGGAATCCATAAATTTTTTATTTACCATCTAAAAATATGATATGCACTTAGAGATAAACTGTGTATATTTAGTTATATTGTTACCCTGCTACAAAAGGAACAATGAATTGCTTTAAGAAAAGTTTTTATATTTTATTTTTGGTCATTGCATGTAGCCAGCCGTGTGGACGCATATGTGTATTTTCTCAGATGTTGACTGTAACATTTATTACTCCAAAAAAATAGCAAACACATATTTAAGTTGCATTTGCGCACAGTACAAAATTTGTTAGTACAAAAGCAAAAGACATTTTACTTCAAGGACTTGCCAACTACTGACGCATGTAATGTTGACTCCCCTAATTAGGCAAATTGTCATTCAAGGACAATCTTGAATTAACTGTCTATTTTTTTCCTCCACATTTATACATCAGCCATTTTGTGACTTTTGATGCAGAACAATAATCACTTAATAACATGGGGAAATAAATCAGTCGGCAGTATGCAGCTGATTTGACTATAGCCTCTGGTAAAAAATGCTTAATCACTACTTGATTGCACACGTTTGGAGGTGGCAGGCAGCACTTGGCATGACAAGTCCAATGTCACATTCAGGGGTAAACAGCCACAATCAACAAAAGCACAAATATTTGACAAATTTAATCCACCTGACATACGTGTTTACACAGTGCATGCTTGCAAGGCAGTGCCAACATTTTTATAGTTTCTGCAAAGAGAATTGTGCAGAATTCATTATATTTTTGCCGTAAGTGTCCTTCTCAAATAGTGGGGCGATGCCTGGGGGGGTGCGTGTGACCCCATTTTGAATTCTCATTTTGAAAGTAAAATGGTATAGAATAAAGTGTAATTGAAGGGATGTCACGATTAACCGTTTTTTTCAATCATCGCGATTATTTATGGCCACAATAGGTTATTCATGGGGTTTTTGGAATCTGCGGTTAACTGCATAAATGTCTCCAAGCGCAAGGCCGAGTCACGTACAGCAGCGTGCGCACACACGCAGCCCAGCTCCTTGAGTGTACACGTCGCAGAGCGAGGGGCGAGAGAGAGAGAGAGAGAGAGAGAGAGAGAGAGAGAGAGAGAGAGAGAGAGAGAGAGAGAGAGAGAGAGAGACGAGAGAGAGAGAGAGAGAGAGAGAGAGAGACGAGAGAGTAATCTTACTTGTAAACAATTTTATTCTTCAAAAATCTGTTTGTTGTTGGCGTTAGCCAAAGGACTTTCTCAAAGTCTCAAGACCCTCCCCCGAGTGTTACCATGGAGCTCATCTCACTAATAAATTATATAATGCTTAAAAGAGCTACAATGAGGGGCCAATAAGCATACATTTATATTATGTAATCCATTTGTGGCCATTATATTTTATTTTTAAATTAATATGCTGCATTAAAGGGCAGGGAAGTTCATTGTTATAAAACCAAATGATCCTCTCACAAGAATATTTGCAAGTTTAAATATAAAAAAATACAATATAAATGTTTCCTTTCTTTTTCCTCATGATAATCGTGACTCTAAAATTAATAACGTGACATCACAACAGTGGCAGTGGTATAGTCGCAGTGGAGAGTAGGGGGAGGGGGCTGAAGTGTTTTCTTCTTCCTAGGGGGGGCTTAACAGAAAATAATTGAGAAGCACTACCTTAGTAACAATCTTCAATAAAAATAACCTGCACTTAAATGGGTGATAAATCACAATAAATATGGATGAAGTCTGTACAACATTTGCTGTCTTAAAACACACTTACAATATCAGTTTGGAGCTTTTAGGTGGCGAATATTATGGCAAGACTTTCTCCTCAAATTAGATTTTGGCCAAAAACAGAGCCCCAGAGTGACACTAAAGCTTCCATTATGTTGGATTTTAGTGACAGATTTATAGGCAGGTGCTTTTGGCCTCTTTATTTTCTTGTGGAAGATTAAATTAGATTGGTGAGGTCTGTCGGGTTTGCTTGAGTTTCACACCAAATCACACAGATATATGAAAACTTTACAGTAGTCTGCAATGCATCAAGTTTTTTCCTTCTTATCCATTATAGGCAGGATTTGTCAATTTACACATCTAAAATGAACTTTCCAATACAAAACTCAGTAAGCATGCACGATTAAATACACAGTTCCATCCATCCATCCATCTTTTTCCGCTTATCCGGGGGTCGCGCTGGCAGCAGTCTAAGCAGGGACTCCCAGATTCCCTCTCCCCAGACACTTCCTCCAACTCCTCCGAGGGGATCCCGAGGCAGTCCCAGGCCAGCCGAGAGACACAGTCCCTCCAGCGTGTTCTGGGTCTTCCCCGGGGCCTCTTTCCGGTCGGACATGCCCGAAACACCTCCCTAGGGAGGTGCCCCGGAGGCATCCGGAACAGATGCCCGAGCCACCTCAGCTGGCTCCTCTCGACGTGAAGGAACAGCGGCTCTACTCCGAGCTCCTCCGTGTGACTGAGTTCCTCACCCTATCTCTAAGGGAGCGCCCAGCCACCCTCCGGAGAAAACTTATTTTGACCGCTTGTATCCACGATCTTGTCCTTTCGGTCATTACCCAAAGCTCATGCCCATAGGTGAGGGTAGGAACGTAGATTGACTGGTAAATTGACAGCTTTGTCTTTCGACTCAGCTCCTTCTTCACCACAACAGACAGATTCAGCGACCGCATCACTGCAGACACTGCAACGATCTCACTCGTGAACAATACCCCGAGATACATAAACTCCTCCACTTGGGGCAAGGACTCCCCACCCACCCGGAGAGGGCAAGCCACCTTTTTCCGGTTGAGAACCATGGCCTCGGATTTGGGGGTGCCGATTCTCATCCCGGCTGCTTCACACTCGACTGCAAACCGTCCCAGAGCATGTTGCAGGTCTGGGTTTGATGGAGCCATCAGGACAACATCGTCTGCAAACAGCAGAGATGAGATCCTGTGGTCCCCAAACCGGACACCCTCCGACTCCTGACTGCGCCTAGAAATTCTGTCCATAAAACTAATTAACAGAACCGGTGACAAAGGGCAGCCCTGGCGGGGTCCAACACGCACTGGGAACAGGTCTGACTTACTGCCGGCAATGCAAACATAGCTCCTGCTCTTGTCATACAGGGACCGGACAGCCCTGAGCAAAGGGCCCCGGACCCATACTCCCGGAGCACCCCCCAAAGGGCACCCCGTGGGACACGGGGAATCTCCAGATTCACAAAACACATGTGGACTGGTTGGGCAAACTCCCATGAACCCTCGAGCACCCGATGGAGAGTATAGAGCTGGTCCAGTGTTCCACGACCAGGACGAAAACCACTCTGCTCCTCGACTATCGGTCGGATTCTCCTCTCCAGTACCCTGGAATAGACCTTACCGGGGAGGCTGAAGAGAGGCTGAGAGGACAATTAAAGTTTGTATTTATTAATATTATTGAAAAAATATGAGCATTATTTCTGCATAATTATTATATATTAATTAATCCAAGATGGCGCCGCAGACGGATGCCCTGGCCTTTCGGTGTACTTTGTTTTGTCTGCTTTTGTTTGTAAATTGTGTGTCTGCATGCTCTTACACCCGTGAAGAGCTCTTGTCCTTCCGAACCACAACTCCTACGGGCCTAGTTCCAGTTTTTTTAGCTTCTGCTGCTGAATTAGCCCTTCTTTTGGCTAAAAGAGTGAGACGCAGCAGACGAGGAAAACGTGCGGGGGTTCTCGTGCGGCTCAGGAGACGCGGTACACGGACGCCCTTACCTGGGATTTTCCTCTCCAACGTTCGCTCACTCGCCAACAAAATGGACGAACTGGCACTGCTGATGAGACGAAACAGAGACTTTTCTTCATCTCCTGTTTTGTGCTTCACGGAGACGTGGCTCAGCGAGCCGATCCCGGACGGCGCTGTGCAGATCGAGGGGTTTTGCCTTCTTCGTGCTGATCGCCATAAGGGTCTCTCCGGGGGTAAAACACGCGGCGGAGGAGTCTGTTTTACATTAACAACGCCTGGTCTTCAGATGTGACTGTGATCTCCAAGCACTGCTCTCCTAATCTGGAATATCTCTTCATTAACTGCAAACCATTCTACTCTCCACGTGAGTTCACCTCATTCATTCTGGCTGTTGTTTACATCCCACCGAGCGCAAACGTGCACGTGGCACAGCGCGCACTTGCGGACCAGATTCTGAGTGTGGACCTTCCCGGACTCTTTGTGTATTATCCTGGGTGATTTTAACAAGGGGAATCTCAGCCACGAACTACCAAAGTACAGACAGTTTATTAAAGTCCCGACCAGAGAGCAGAGCACGTTGGATCACTGTTCTTTACACAACAGTCAGTAAACGTATTCCGCCCCGTGGCTCGCACTGCTCTCGGCTTTTCAGATCACGCCATGGTCCACCTGATCCCCACGTACAGGCAGAGGCTGAAAAGTTCTCCAAACCTGCAGTGAGGAAATCTAAGAAGTGGACCGGTGAGGCAGTGGAGGAGCTCCGTGCGTGTTTGGACATTACAGACTGGGAGGTCTTCAGAGCTGCCACAGATAGTTTAGATGAGTACACGGACACTGTGACGTCATACATTCGATTCTGTGAGGACAGCATATATACCAACACAAACCAAAGTCACTTTCAACAATGACAAACCCTGGTTCACTCCAAAACTGAGGCAGTTAAGGCAGCAGAAGGAGGCAGCGCACAGGGCTGGAGACAGGGGGCGCTACAAAGATGCGAAGTATAGATTTAGCAAAGAGGTTTCTCGAGCGAGATCACAGTACAATACACGTCTGAAGCAGCAGTTCTCTGACAACAACCCCGCCTCCCTGTGGAGGGGGCTCGCGTTCTCACCAACCATAAGCCCCGAGCCCCCCCTGCTGGAGACAATCGAAAACTGGCTGAGCAACTTAACACCTTCTACTCCAGGTTTGATGTGACCACCCCCTCCCCACGGTGGCCACCTCCGCCAACCCAAACCTGGTACCCCCACCTCCCCAACCACTCCTCTCAGTTCAGGAACAGGATGTTCACAGGGCTATTTCGGAAATCCAACCCCCGAAAAGCGGCTGGACCAGACGGCGTCTCACCCGCCACATTAAGACACAGGAGAGTTAACCCCGTCTTCACAGACATTTTTAACACCTCCCTGGGCTCATGCATGTCCCAGCCTGCTTCAAGTCGTCCATCATTGTCCCTGTCCCCAAGAAGCCCCGGATCACTGGACTTAATGACTACAGGCCTGTGGCACTGACGTCTGTAGTCATGAAGTCATTTGAACGCCTGGTCTTGCCCCACCTCAAGTCCTTGACCTCCTCCCTGCTGGACCCCTGCAGTTCGCCTACAGAGCCAACAGGTCTGTAGACGACACACAATCAACCTGGCACTCCACTTCATCCAGCAGCATCTGGACTCCCTGGGAACCTATGCTAGGATCCTGTTTGTGGACTTCAGCTCTGCATTCAACACCATCCTCCCTGCTCTGCTCCAGGACAAGCTCTCCCAGCTCAACGTGCCCGACTCCACCTGCAGGTGGCTCACTGACTTCCTGACGGATCGGAGGCAGTACGTGCGGCTGGGGAAGAATGTCTCAGACACTCGGACTATCAGCACAGGAGCTCCACAGGCTGTGTACTTTCTCCTCTGCTCTTCTCCCTGTAAACAAACTGCTGCACCTCCAGCCACGACTCCGTAAAACTGATCAAGTTTGCGGACGACACCACCCTCATCGGGCTCATCTCGGACGGGGATGAGTCTGTCTACAGGAGGGAGGTGGACCGGCTGGTGTCCTGGTGCAGCGGTAACAACCTGGAGTTCAATGCCCAGAAGACAGTGGAGATGATCGTGGACTTCAGGAAAGTCACAGCCCCCAGCCCTCCTCATCATGACAGACTCCCCATCACCACCGTGGACTCCTTCCGCTTCCTGGGCACCACCATCAACCAGGACCTCAAGTGGGAGCCCTCCATCAGCTCCCTCATCAAGAAGGCCCAGCAGAGGATGTACTTTCCTGCGGCAGCTGAGGAAAGCCAAGCTGCCAGTGCAGATGATGGTGCACTTTTACACAGCCATCATTGAGTCCATCCTCACTTCTTCCATCACCGTGTGGTACGCTGGAGCCACAGCCAGGGACAAACAGAGACTACAGCGCATTGTGCGTTCTGCTGAAGAAGGTAATCGGCTGCAGACTTCCATCTCTGCAGGACCTGTACATCTCCAGGGCTCTGGGATGAGCAGGTTGGATCACAGCTGACCCTTCTCATCCTGGACATGGGCTATTTGAACCACTCCCCTCAGGCAGGAGGCTACGGTCCATCCGGACCAGAACCTCCCGCCACAAGAATAGCTTCTTTCCTCTGCCGTTTGACTCATGAACACTTCTAAACACCTGCCACTTTAACCACAACTATTCATCACTCACTGCACTGTCACTTTCTGCACTACAACTTTTATTCTTATACTATAGTAATATTTAAATTGTTTCTTAATGCATGCCCTTTTGTTGATTGAATATATGTTGTTTTATTATTGCTCAGTGTTTTGTGTTCACCTTAATGCCGAGACAAGTTCCTATGTCTGTGAAGTTTGTTCATTGACAATGGCAATAAACCCTTTCTGATTCTGATTTCTGACTCTGATAATATCTGCTGATAGTTTTTATTGTCATTAAATGGTTGTTTTGGTGAAGTATTGGACACAGATATATGCTTTGGTTGTTGTAATAGTAGTAATTGACAATCTGAAAGGAATTGAATCTTTGTTGTCTATCTTATTTTTGTGCAAGTATGTGTGTCATGCTTTAGATGCAGAGTAAATTAATGGGCTGGTTATTTTGGTGAATGCTACATAAGTGCTTTGTACTCACCGAGAGGACAATGACAAGTGTAGTCATTTGTTAGATCCACACAGAATCCTCCGTTCAGACAAGGCTGTGACAACAATCGTTTACATTCTCTGAAACAAATCCTCCCTGTAGGATAGGAGGCACAAACAAACAGTCTGATATAGGGACATCATTGACAAAAATCTTTTCAAACTAAATGCATTTTATTGTCAAAAAAAATAAATAACCCCAATTCCAATAAACCTTTTTTTTTTTTTTTTTTTTACAATAACTGTGCTTGCCTAAGCGATTGTTTTTGAGCCTTCTTAGTGAGCCTTCTTAGCCCTCTAATGCATGCATGGAGGAATAAGGGTCTAATCTAAGAATTTTTCCTCAAGGCTAGAGTTTGATATAGAGTCTCTGGAAATATTTCAGACCTCCTAGCTCATAAAGAGGTACATGCTGTTAAAATAAAGAACAGCAAGACTCCCATCCTCATTTTCATGACCGCTGAGTTTATTACAAATGTGACAGTCAAATATGTAATTTTATTTCAATACTTATTATTGCGAGTTTCCTCTGTAAAAATGTAAATATAAACTAATTGGCTATTTCCAGAGGAAGAGTGGATAAATAACTGCTCTATATAACTTTTCTTTTACTCAAGTACTCATTACTTTTACTCAAAATGAACAAGAAATAACATAGTTGCGATAGTTTTGATATGGTTAATATTAACAAAATTATACTATATTTAATTAATTAATTAATACCTGTTCAATACATGGGCTTCTGTGCACATGTTGAGTGCATGGTTTCACAATCTAAATCAATAATCAAATCAAATAAATGTAAAATCCAGTGCCCCCACCTTCAAACTAATGCTGTACTACCCAATGGCATGTATTTCTATGACAAAACATGGGAAGAGCCCTATAAATAGCGCACACAGATCAGATCTCGTACCTTCAAACCCTGGGGGACAGTGACACTGATAATCACTGATTAGGTCCACACAGGTGGCTCCGGCTGCACATGGCGAGCTGCGGCACTCATCTGTCTCTAGTTCACACAGTGGCCCTTCATATCCATGCATGCAGCGACAGGAGAAGTTAGACTGGCCATCCAGGCAAACACCATGTTCAGAGCAGGCATGGCCCACGCAGAAATCAATGTCTTCTTCACAGTAAAGTCCCGTGTATCCTTTGGGACAGAGGCAGCTGACAACAGTTTAAACAGAAATCCTTATTATAGCACTGGATTTTTTTCAACCCTTAAGAAAGGAACAGTAAATTTCATAGGTTCACCAATCATTCACATTGAAGACAATCATGAATTTTACACTTACCTATAGCCATCAATCTCATCCACACAAGTGCCACCATTTTGACACCAGTGCTGAAAACAGTCATTGACATTTATGTGGCAGTTCTGACCGGACCAACCAGGTGTGCAGACGCAGGTGTAGCTACTGGCATCATTCAACACACAGCGTCCTCCATTAACACAAGGCTGCAGATAAATAATATAGACTTAGTGTAAATATACAAAATACTGTATGTGTTGTTGTATAGTTTATTTAGCCTTGTTGGTACATGTTGCTTAGATTCCTTGCCTAATGGGAAACCCTTTGGCACTTTAATGTAATGTACTTTCCCTTATAGTATCATTAGTAACAGTAAATGTACCATTCTTTCTTCTTCTTCTCCTTCTGTAGACCAGGAACAGCTCAGAAAACTAGTCAAACTAGCGCAAATGTTTTATTAATTCACTCCACAAATTGAGATCATATGATCACTAACTACATTATAAAATGTATCCCCTAAACCAGGCATGTCAAACATACGGCCCGCGGGCCGGCCCCGGCCCGTGGATGATTTAATCCGGCCCGGCACACATGTATGAGTATGTCAAAAAAAGAAGCAAGACTCTAGCTCATTTCTATCAAAAGTTGTGATTTTTTAAAATAAATACAAACCAAATGCTCCCTCCGGCCTCTAGAGGGCAGTAAATGTGTAAATCTGGCCCCGCCAGACGTTTTTAATCTGGCCAGCCAAAACATTTCCTATAATTTTAAATATTCAATCATTTCCGATAGACTATAGCATTTTTATCGCTGGAACTACACGTCCCACAATCCTTTGCAGCGGCCGCCCCTCCCACGCTGCTGTGCGCTGCCGGTGCAAGTGCTAGGTCTTTTAGAGTGCCAACAGCGCGTCGCGCACTTTACAGATTTGAGCAGAGGTCCTAACCAGGAAGAGAGACCGTTTTTAGGGAAATCGACGTGGAAGAAAGAAAGGAGACGGTTTTGTGACATTAGAGGCGGCGCTAAAAGTGTAGCTTGTGGAGCTAACAACAAGAAAACAAACTTCTGTGATGACAGCTCTGTGAGGAAAAACATTGCAAACCTGGACAGATCATGAGCCACAGGTAAAACACAGGTCAGAATTAATAAAGTATGAACATGACTGTGTCCACACTAATGGGACTGTGAATACAAACCACAATGCACTCATTTGGTTCACCACATGAATAATCAGTCACTAAAATCAGTTTAAACTATAAAAATAGTGAAATCATATTGAGTTTGTGCAGCAACAACCAACAGATCTGTGATCTCAACATTTCATATCAGAAATCATATCACAAGTCCATGTTTTTGTTTCTGCTGCTGCTGCATGAAATGTGTCACAAGAACTATTACTATAAAGCTATTTATTTCTTATATCTTTTATTGTTTTATATTTTACGTTATGTTCGGCCCGCGACCCAACCTAAGCGTCGAAATTCGGCCCGCGGCCCAAAATGAGTTTGACACCCCTGCCCTAAACCAATGCATGAAATTATTAATCTCAGTGTGGTGTTGTCCACTTCTCCTGCATGTAGTAATATTGTTTAGCCTGATTAGTTTATGCATTCTACTTATTTTGCTATAAATCATTCCATTGCCATAGCAAAAAGCCATACAATTTACATTGTCGCTAACATAAAAATAAAGGAAACCCAAAAATCTGTACCAAATCCAAACTGAACAACAGGTGATCATGTTTTCTTACAAAAATATAATGCCAATGGAGGAGAAATCATATACTAAGACTTATGTCGTTGTAAGCTGTGTAATGTAGTCCTCTGAACACTGTTTTAAAAATAAAAAAATCAAGTCCTCAATCAGCAGCCCTGGCCAGCGAACTCCTGATTTCCTGATAATAGCCTTGTTCATTTATTTGTTTACACTGCATAAGTTTTAACTGAAACTAATATTCTTTGTTACCCTGTCACCCCTTTAATGAGCCATAATGAACCTATTGTTTGTTGACTGCAACTCCCCCATCACTGATGACCACCTGATTAGCATATGACTGGCCTGTACTGTTTGTTTACCAAGGTGTCAAAACACAATTGTAAACAACCAGTAAATTAAACCTTAAACCACCATTTCTGTTTAAAAACGTTTTTTAAACAAAAATCACCTCATTAAGTCCTCTTTCAAACAAATTCTTCTCCTTGCTAGAATCTTCACCTCGCCGTTTTCAAATTAGTGTTCTGTGGCTTTCAGATGAAGAAGCACGATGCTCCGCAATCCCAAATTTGCATGCCTTGTGTGTTGATACAGCCTTTTGTGCAGTGGCTGTTTGGTCTCACCTATGTAGTGCTCTTTACAACTTCCCTCACTGCATGGATTGAATAAATTACATTGATCTGTTTTGTGGGGGCATCTTGTCGTACCAGTTTCTGTCTTAAAGTGTTTTCCAATTTAAAATTAACAGGAATGTCCTTTGTAGTTTTGCAGACAGTCCAGACATATAAGGGATAGAAACACCATTCCTTCTTGGTTTTGTTTCCTTTTTTGGCTTTTTTAAATTTGTTGACAGCCCAAGTGGGGTAACCACAGGCTGAGAGAGCATTCTGCCTTCCACCAGACCAGGTTTTCAGAATGAGAATGACTTTTCGAAGTGGAAATATCTTGATTTTCAAAGCAGTGTCCAGATGACTACACTTGAATCCTTTTCAACAAGACGAAGCTTTATGTAGGTACTGTGCAAAGGCACACAATTTGAATTTGTTGAACATGAATGGCCGTCTGAGTCATTTTAAAGATGACTTAGGCCATATTTTGTGCGATTTTCTTCCTACTCAAGTGATTCAATTCTAAATAGAGAAATATAACCATTGGTGGTGGTAGCTACTATTGTACAATTTATTGTGGCCACAGCAGCCCTGGTAGCAGACAGGCGTTGTGGGTTAAGTGTCTTGCCTAAGGGAATCAAACTTATGACCTTTGGGATGGTGGACGAGTCCACTAACCACAGCTACCCCGTACGATTGCTTTTCTTTAGGCATTCTGGATGACACCTGGCTATGACTTGTTTAATGCACTCAAGACTCGCTTTTCAATTGAATTATCTAATATAGAAAGGCCGGTATGTTTTAATGCCATCGGTTTAATTGATTTCAGAAGATGACATTTGCAGCTACAATGAGTAACCCTCAAAATATCAAGTGTGGTCAACTGCTGACCATTGATGTGTATTTCTGCTCATGACTCTCAGAAACACACAGTAACAGAGTATTCTCTGGTCAGAATAAAGCTCTCCCTCAGAGCTCAGTTGAGGCACTAAACTATGTCTGAGGTGGCACATTTAATAGAACATTCACAGTGAGGAGGCCTTGGGCCCAATTACCGAAACAAGCGCGAGGTTTCAAGCTTGCATGTTCTTCCGATAGCTGCATGAATTTTCTCTTGATGTTGTTTCCCACATCAACCTAAACATGTTAAACAGACTTCATTTTTAGCTAGGTACTCCTGATGAGTATACTGGCATTGAGACACTTTTTTTTTTAATGTAACAAAGTAGCATCTTTTATGCCCCTGTACAGATATATTGTAAAAGCATCTATTTGGGTGAAAATGAGACAACAGCACTTTCTCTGTATCTATAAAAAGAGCATTTAATTCTCAGAGAAGAAGGAAGTTCAATTCAATAAATTTATTTTTGTAAAGCCTGAGCTGGAACCACTAAGGAGGAGAAAGTTATTCAAGGCAGACGAAGAACGGTTCGGCAGACGAAGAGCCGTTCCTCTGGAGTAGAGCCCAGGATGTGCGCCGTTAGCATGCTAATGTTAGTTAGCTTAAACCAAGATGGCTCAGACTCGTGAAAAGTGTATATAAACTCATCGTGGTGAATATTTTGGATGCTGGGAATGTGTTAAGTGTCCAATACATATGGACGGTTGTTAAGTGTTTAACATTAACTAGTTCTATTTTTCATGTTTAAAAATCTTACAAATCAGGTAGAGCCCCATAACCCAATGGCAATGTTGAAGAATGACCAAAATAAAACTGTCTTGACAAAGGCTGATAAGGTCTAGCATTATAGTACGAATAGATCAGAAAATGTATGTGCAGTATGTTTGGAGCTGAGAAACAAAAGGGTAGAGGAAGGAGTGGGCTTGTAGGGGAAGGCGTATAATGCAGACATGATGGCATTTTTGTATAGCAGCCAATGTGAGCTTTTCTGCACAGTGAACCATCTTCTCCATCTGTCATCTGAAGGAGCGTCTATGTTCTGCTGTGCTGGTTGCTTTTTACTCAATACACGGGGTCAATTCTTTCACGCATAAAGCAATCCAAATCTGTGCCAGCACTCATCCATGTCAGGTAGAACAGGTATTTTCAATCTTGTAAATTTATTCCTTTTGTTTGTTTACTTTCTTACAGTTGTAAAAACATTGGCTACTACATTCAACAAAGGATAAGCCTGAAGAAATTTTGTGTATGCTTATGTGAAAAGATAAACATGGGTTCTTTTGTGTTCTTACATCAAGACTAAGACTGGCCCATATGTTTTCTCTTTCCTCTGTGAACTGGATAATTTAAGGCACACTTCATAAGCAAGTAACATATTGCGGCGTACCATGCGATAGTGTAAATCATCATTTGCTATCAATCTTTTTGGCCCGAAGGCTTTATTGGACAGGAAAGATAAACGTGAAATGGGGGATGCAGTACATGCAGTACATAGTCCGAGTTGGGATTCAAACTCACGACACTGCGGCCAGCTGCACTTAGAGCTTGGCATAAGTGTGCTGTGACTTAACCAATCGACCACCGCACAGGGCAGTCATTCTCACACATGGGTTTTTGAAAAAACTATAATTTGTTTTATAATTGAAGATATTAAGTTTAATTAGTTGAATTCAAATCTATTTTTACGCCAGTTGCCCTACCACAACCAACCACGTACTGTGAAAGTAGAGAGAGATTAGTGATTCAGTTAATTTGTGAATGGGCTCCAGTTTTAGTGGTATATTTTACAAAAAACAAATATTATAGCAATTGTTGCTTTGGAGATTGGAGAAAATTAGAATATTGTACATAGCAGGCCTATTTATTTTTTATGTATTATGTATTTAGGTGAAACCCACTGAGAGAAACTCTTTTTCATGCGCACCCTGTGAAGTATAAAATATAAATTAATACAAACAGATATAGAATAACCTGATGCCAATAAAACGTTCAATAAAACATTTTACAAATACATATAAACACACACATACAATTGGTGATTAAATCATACAAAGCAAGAGCACAGGCATAGTGGGTCATTTTTAACCAGTGCTTTGTATTAATTAAAAGGCATAAAATCAAGTCAAGTATCAAGTTAAATAGTCTCTGTGTGTTTTGTTCCACAGGCAGGGAGCAAAGTTGCTGAAAGGCTTTTGCCCCCGACTCCGTGTTGACTCGGTGCGACTATAAAAAATGAATGTCCTGAGATCTCAGTTGATGAATACTTGATCTGGTGTTCAGCATAGTTGATAAATAACCATTCAAAATGCCAATGAGAGCCTTATAAACAAATAAAAGTCAGTGCTTGCATCCAATGATTGCCATGCTACTTTAGAGTATAATTCACAGTGTGAATGTGCTGAATGAAAAACTGAGTTCAGAGGTTTTAAGACTGTTGTAGTAGAATACTGTATTTATATAATATCACCATACTCCAGTACTGAAATACATGTGGACTGGATAAACTATTTTCTATAATTTAGAGGAATACACATTTGTATTTGTAAAGAAGAATGACTATCTGACTTTAATATTATTTGTCAGCTCTATTTGTCAGTGTTTGTTGAAAGAAAGCATCATCAATCCAAATGCCCAAGTATTTGTAGTAGGGTTACTCATATTACCATTGAGCCAAAGAATAGAAAACTTTCACTATTGCCTGTTGGAGAACAGCATACATTTTGATTTACTTTGAATTCATTAATACAAATAATTTTAAATTAACCCTTGTTCTACACTCAAAGACGGTGCGCAGGCTAAAAAACCTTTTTACTGTTTTACTATATATTTTTAACATGAAACAACAAAAACAAACGTATAACAAACAAATACACAAAAACTGTGGAGAGAAGAGGTGTTCTACTCTAGACGCCTGTGGGTCATCCAGACCCGAAGTTTTGTTGGATGGAGTGAAAATCCACTTGAATATTTGGACTCACTTTTGAGGTGCCCTAGCATATAGAATCGCAAAATCTGCATATACGTGGATGCTACTATGTTTTAGATTATAACCAATTGAGTTTATATACGGACCCTTGAGGAACCCCTTTGTAAAAAAAAAAGATCAGAAACCCATCAGCAGAAACAACTTGAGCTATATTTGTGAGGTAATCTGCCATCCTTTGCATTTGTATAGAACCCAACAGCATCCAGACGAATAAAGAGAATACAGAACATTGATCTACGCAGGGGTGTCAAACTCATTTTGGGCTGAAATTTCGAAGCTCAGGCTGGGTCGCGGGCCGAACATAACATAAAAAATAGTAAAAATAAAAATAAAAACTACAAGAAATAAATAGCTTGATATAGCCTAGTCATAGTTATTTGTGGACACTGTTGCACAAATCTGCAGCAGTTGAAAGACTGAGTCCATATTGGGTTTCCAGTCCATACTCCGCACAGATGTTCCTGTACACTATGCCAGACACTTGGTTATGACGGTCCATGTATGCTTTCCATGCCAGCATTTTGCACTCTGCAGTTATGTGATGATTGTCTCGGGGACCCCTTTGCACAACCTACACCTTGGGTCTTGTCTTGTGTGGTAGATCTGGGCCTCTATTGCTCTGGTGCTCCGGGCCTGTTCCTGTGCAGCCATGATGAGTGCCTCGGTGCTGTCCTTCAGACCGGCCCGCCCTATCCATTCAGCCACTTCGGTTATGTTCCGTGGTACATCCCATGTAGGGGCTTGTCCTCCATATATATATATCATATATATGATACATATATGATATCATATTTCATATATATGTCATATATATATCATATATCAAATGATAATATGTGTGTGTATATAATATATAATAATATCACACACACATACATATGCACATATATTACATATATAACACAAATATTACATATATATCATATATGATAATATATCATATATGATATATATATGATATTGATATATATACATATATGATATATATACATATACATATGTATGTATGATGTATGTATGTATATATATATATATATATATATATATATATATATATATATACATATATACATATACACATACATACTCGGTGTATCAGACACTCTGTCTGTCCTCCTTCTTAAAACCACTCACACTAAAGTTATTTTGAGTAAACATGTCTAAACTGGAAAACTAGTCAAACAATGTCTGAAAAAAACATTGCGTTTATCGCGAGTTATATTTCATGATAGTTTTTGGTTTGTTATTTTCCAGAGCTTTTAAGTCTGTAACTTTGTCATTTCTGGGTCCTTTGACTCAGAATGAAGACTGGATTAAAATGTACAGTCTGTTCTGTTAGAATATGACAGCCTCACTCCACAAGCTGTTGTTTTCTTCCTTGTTTCTGAAGGGACGACAGGGTTAACTCTTTCATTAACAAGGCGTAACATCACGGACTGAAACCGGTATTACTCAATCGGCCTATACTGATACTGGGCCGATATATCGGTGCACCCCTTATTCATAATTAACCCCTAATTAATATAACTGAACAAAAATATAAACGTGAAACTTATTTTTGCTCATTTTTCATGAGCTGAACTAAAAAACATAAAACATTTTTGATATACACAAAAGACCCATTTCTCTCAAATATTAACTATGTATTAGTTTTATATCTTTGACTTCAGCTCATGGAAAATGGGAGCAAAAACAAGTGTTGCATCTATTATTGTTCAGTGTTATATTTGGTAATATTCATTACCTTTTCATTTTCTTTTGTTGTAAGTTCTGTGGTCTCATTGACCTGATGATGAATGTGTTGAGCCTAATGATGGCCGTATTGAAACAGGTGTTTTGGCACAGTTTCGAAGCCCCGAAGCACATGTGCTTCGAAAAACACTGTTCCGAAATGTGATTCAAAGTGCTGATCATGTGATCTGTGTGGTTCATGAAGCATGTCATGTGACTCAGATGGATCATGAACCGCTGTTGTTTCATGGGTGTTTCACTAGGGGGCTTTGTCTCAAACCTGAGTTCATTGAATACTTTAAACAAAACACAGAACAGCGACTCTGTCTCAAACCTATGACATTATAAAGTCTCAACCTACTCCCACAAAGTTTAAAAAAGGTGTTTGCATGGTGATCACCATGACTCATGGTGATTGTTTGTGAAGAACGAGATAAGTAATGATTTTATGATCGTCACATCCTCTAGAATTTGTGCCACCTTTTAACACTGACAGTCAGATATTGTCACATTGGTGCCGACATGAGTTTCTGAGTTCGAGGCCGGTGTGGTATGTCAAGAACTGCCCTGTCCTTCTTGGATTTAGCTGCTTTTCCAAAGTAAGAGAATAAAAGCACAAATAAATTCAATTAAACTGACTGTATATCTCCACAAAAGGAAAATGTTGCTCCATGTTTAAATAAAATCTTAAATGTATTTTTATATTTTAATTATTCCTATTATTCTAGAAACAGAGTTGCATCAATAATACACACAACTAAAATGTGTGTTATTTTATTGGCTACCACAGGACATAGGATGTGGTTTGAACCACTGTGGATGTGGTAGTACTAAAATATACCACTAGATGTCACTCTGGAGAAGTGTTTTGAACTGTTTGGTTCAAATACTTTGCTGTTTCATGAGGCTTCACTTTGCCCATCACTAGTTGAGCCTTGCCAAGGAAACATTTCTGTCAACTGCTGGGACGTACAATAAAGTTTATCTATCCAGCCATCCATCTCATTTGATATTAAACCTCACGTTGGAAAGTTTTAGCATGTCTGATGCAACAATAGCGCTACAATGCAGATAATGGTTTAAAGAGACAGGAAAGGAAGGCAGATCACGGACTGAGATTGATGGGTTAGGAGAAAGTACAAACGATAAAGAAAAAGCCAGTCTATTGACAACATATTATCAGGGAACCCATTATCACCACACGTGTCATATATAGATTATTGTCTAAAAGAGCATTAATTTGCAACCTTCAATAGACGGAAAATAGCAAACAACACTGCACCTGTAGGTTTGGCGGACAAGTTATCCGGCACATATACTGAAGGCCATAAGGAAGATCCAAGCACTCAGTCTGCGGTGGACATGTGGTGTTTTGCAGCGAGCATGCATCTATGTCCATTTCACAATTCTCCCCTTCAAAACCTGAAACACACAATTGTTTTTAGACAGTTGTATACATATTTGAGGCTAGCACTTGGAAGACTCTAAATTCCATGTTAATATAGAAAATTCTGTGCTCAAGTCTCTGAGATTTAGTAACAAGAAAGAAAGGAAAGCCAGGGCCTTCCTTCTTGTGAAATAGCAATACTATAAATCTACAGGCACATAGTAGCAGTTTATTCAGAGAATAGGGGATCTGTGATTGGGGATTATGGCAGCCTTGAACAGACATCTGAGGCACAATGAACTCAGGGTGACAAGCACGTGTAGGATATAAGATATCAGAGTAGAGTAGGTGCGCAGAGAAGGTGCAGCTGTGGTATTACTTGATGGTGAGCCTTATGTTTCAAAGGTTTAATTGAGCTTGGCGTCTGTTAACAAATAACTAATTGGCAGATAAAGCACATGTTAAATTGCTTCTTTTTTGTTCAGTTTGTGGTACATTGCATAAATTTAACCAGATGACCATAATCTCCATTTATCGGGACTTGTAAGTAAGTATCACAAATAGTACATTTGTAGAGCAATAACATAAACCTCCTATTTCTATTTTGTGGTTATGGGACCGCAACATTTGGTATAGCCATAGTTTGAATTCTTTGTTAGAATATTGCTAAATTATTACACATCTACATTCCTTACAATACTTTATAATATATGTAATTGCACAAAGCAAATGCTGTAGCTGTCATCTTTCAACAGTTCAGTTCAAAGTTGGCCAGTTTCCCCATGTGGCAAAAGATCCTCCAGTTTTCTAGCCTAGTTCAAAGACATTCGGGTTAACTGAACTGGAAACTCTAAATTCCCTGTAGGAACAACTGTGCTTTTCTCAGACTGTGCATAAGCCTAGAGGTAGACTGGCAACCTGTCAAGGGCGTCTGGATGTCTGCCCCGGTCCAGGCTGAGGAAGACCCAACACTCACTATAACACAGGAAGTCTCAAATAATTTTTCATGTCAACTTTATAGAAGCTTAAATTTTTTAAAACAGGTATTTAGTATGACATTCCTGTGATATTTTCCAAATGTCAAATTCAAAAGAGTAGATATTATTATTAAGATGATTTGTCCTTAGTTATTTTTTTCATTATAATATTGCAGTTGAAAGAAAAAAAAAGAAAAGAAAATTAGTATTTGAACATCCTGCGATTTTGCAAGTTCTCCCACTTAGCTGGGACCACAATTTCAAAGGTTACTATTGATAATACACTACGCCGTCATGGTTTAAAATCATGCATCGCACAGAAGGTTCACCTGCTTAAATCAGCTCATGTCCAGGCCTATCTGAATTTGCCAATGACCATCTGGATGATCCAGAGGAGTCATAGGAGAAAGTCATGTGGTCAGATGGGACTAAAATAGAACTTTTTGGTATAAACTCCACTCACCGTGTTTGGAGGAGGAAGAAGGATGAGTCCCAAGAACACCATCCCTACTGTGAAGCATGGAGGGGAAACATCATGCTTTGGGGGTGCTTTTTTGCACAGGGGACAGGACGACTGCACTGTATTAAGGAATGAATAAATGGGACCATGTTAAGTCCTAAGAAGCCAGCACAATGGCAAGAATAAGTCCCGGGCAATAAACTATGCCCTGCCAGTGATCAGAATAATAAGGTGGCCAAAGTAAGACATATAGACCACAGATGTTGAGACGCGAAAGCTCCTCACAATGCATGGAGGGTTCCACCCCAAATCCAGCACCCTGAGACTGTACACCAGCCGTAAGGAAGGAGGCCATGGACTAGTGAGTGTGAGAGCCACTATCCAGGATGAAACATCCAAGATGCACAAGTACATCAAGGACAAGGCAACAGATGACATGCTCAGTGAATGTCTCAGGCAACGGGGAACAGAGGAAAAAGGAACACGAGAAACTTGAGAAATACCAAGGGCTCAGAGAGGAGCTGGAGAAGGTGTGGAATGTGAAGGCGAAAGTGGTGCAAGTGGTCGGAGCACTCGGTTGGCGAGTGGCTACAGCAGATCCCTGGAAAAACATCAGACATCTCAGTCCAGAAAAGTGTAGTGCACAGCAAAGATACTGCGCAGAACCCTCAAGCTCCCTGGCCCGTATGTATGTATGTATGTATATATATATATGTGGGTGTGTGTGTATGTATGGATATGGAGGATGTGGAGGAAAACTCCATACTCCCCCCATTCCAGACCCCCCAGTGCGTCCGAGGTTATGTCCCCTGTGGACAGTAACCTACATGAGGAGTGCAAACGTGCTGCCGCCAGGCTTAATGTAACCTGGCCTGCAGCTGCGGACACAGACAGCAGCTCCTTCCTGCTGTTCCTGCGTGCATGAAGGAGATGAGGCAGTTCTGGGCTAACCCGCTCAAGAGCAAGCTCCCAGTTCAAGAATACTCTAAACTGGAAGTACATGGGATGAAAGAGTTGGGGCTGGCTGAACCCCCAGCAGTGGAGCCCTCTGTGGCATATCACCTCCATCCTAACCGCCGTGCCGTCTAAGCCTCAAGTAACATTCCCCTTCCCAAAAAAAATGGAGAGGGTCACATCCTCCACTTTTCAACGCACTTACAAATATGTGGCACAGTCTGCATGTGTGCTGAATACTGTGACTTTGTTGTTTACCAGGGGGAGATACTTGAGGAAACGGGCCAACAACTGGACACGGGCACACCAAACCCGGTCCTCTTGGATGAAATCTGTGTGGTGAATGATCTCCTCCTACGCTCCGCGCGTGGAGCTGTCCAAGGCTGCAGCCGAGTGATGGGACTCGCGGTTGCAGGTCTGTGGCTTAACCACTCAGGTCTGACCGACACACAGAAGGCAGAGTTCATGGATGCGGCTTATGACCCCACCAAAGGTCTGTTTGGGCTTTAGAAAACCGTAAACAAGAGGGTGAAGCCTTCAATGTATGCCTACCTTGTAAACAGCCTTCTCGTCCAGTTTAAGCCCACAGAGGCGCTCCCACTGGACATAGTGGGGCCAGGATGTTCAGGGCAGGCACCAGGCCAAAGAAGACAGCTGGTCAGCAGGCTGGTCAGCAGGCTGGCCAACAGTGGTCAGGCAATCCCAACCCATGGGGCAAACACTCATATGCTCATCACACCCTGGGGAGGGGAAGAAGAAGCGCATGACCTAGCAGTCCCACCTTTTCACTGCCCCCCTTCATCAAAAAAGGAGAAAATGGAGTTGAGCCCCAGCCCCAGACCCAGTTCAGAGGCCCTGGACAGGCGTTCCCTCTCGTTCTCTCTCTCCCCTTGCATGGTGCAGGGGATGAGCCATGGGTCAAAGAGTCACAAAGCACTCTGTTCAAAAATAAAGTTTTCGGCTCCTCCCAGAGGAGTGACGTCACCAGGGACGTCTTCGGGCCCACTCGGCTGCCCGGACAGAGCAGTGGCGCGCATGACCAATGGACCCATGGATTCTCTCCACTATTCAACAGGGTTACAGACTACAATTCGCAACCAAACCACATACTTTCAACGGGGTGTTGACCTCTCTGTGGCTCACGTTCTAGAGTACGAGATTACATCTCTGCTAAACAAACAAGCTTTTACACGTTTATATCCTACACGGTTTCTACTCCCGCTATTTCCTGGTTCTGAAGAAGGGTTTCCACGGCACTGCGTTGTATTCTGGACCTCCGTGTTTTAAACACACATTTGAGGAAATACTAATTCAGAATGTTGACACACAAGGTGCTCTGTCGCTCAATACGCAAAGAGGATTGGTTCACCACAAACGATCTCTCCAATGAGTATTTCCACATTTCCGTGCACCAAGCACACAGGAAATTCCTCCGTATTGCATACGGGGAGACAGTGTACAAGTACCAGGTCATTCCCTTCGGCCTGTCTCTGCCACCGAGAACAGGTCATTCCTTCGGCCTGTCTCTGCCACCGAGAGTGTTCAGCAAATGCGTAGAGGCAGCACTGGCTCCGCTGCGAGCCAGCGGGATAAGAATATTCTCTTACATAGACGATTACCTGGTGTGTTACGACTCACGGGAACACGCCGTGAGGGACTCTTGGACAGTGTTCAAACATCTCACTGCTCTGGGTTTCAGAATAAACCGTGCAAAGAGCCAATTAGAGCCCAGACAAAACACAAAGTGTCTAGGAGTTCGCATAAACTCCATCTCACACTGAGTGACTCTGACAACAGAGAGGTTGCACTCTCTCGCCCAGTGCCTCGCTCTATTCTATCGGGGGGCAACGGTGACGTTCAAGACGTGCCTCCGCCTTGCTGGTCACATGGCGTCAGTTATCTCTGTCGTTCATCTGAGTCTGCTTATGATGAGAGATTTTCAAAACTGGATTGCAGCGTTGCACTTGTGCCCCAAACGACACCTCCACCACACGGTGATGGTGGATTCACAGTGTGTCCTGGAGCTCCACCAGTGGTGCAATACCCGCGCCTTGGCTGCGGGAGTCCCGCTGGGTGCAGTGTCAGAGAGAGTGACACTGACAACAGATGCCTCATTGTCGGGGTGGGGGGCCACCCTGTCCAGCCTGACAGTGAACGGTACCTGGGGCCCACAATTAGCCCAAATGCATATCAATTTGCTGCAACTTTGGGCAGTGTTTCTAGCCCTGAAACACTTTCTGTAGTTTCTCCAGGGCCAACATGTTCTTGTAAAAAAGGACAATGTGACTGTTGTTTGCATACATCAATCATCAGGGGGGCACACGCTCTCTGAAACTGCACAAATTAGGTCAGAAAATAATTTTGTGGGTGAGTTCTTCAACCACAAGTGGTGTAGCTGCTATGGCAGAGATACGGTCAAGCGACCGTAGATCTCTTCACCTCGCAAGAAAACGCAAAGTGTCCGCTGTTCTTCTCCTTGGCGGACGTAAACGCGCCCCTTTTTCGGACGCGCTTGTTAACCCGCGGCCAGACGTGCTGCTCTATGCGTTTCCACCAATCAGTCTAATCTCACCCACCCTAGCTCGGGTGAGGGAGCAGGGACTATCGCTCCTCTTGATCGCCCCGTGCTGGCTGTCCAAGCCATGGATGGCAGAGATAATACAGCTCCTGTGGGACGAGGAGGGACCTATTATTTCAGGCAGGCGGAGCGATATTCCGCCCCCACCCTGACCGAGTGGGACTTTGGGCCTGGCTCCTGAGAGGTGGAATTTGAATGGTGCCGGTCTCCCTGCACACGTTATTGATACTATTCAATGTGCTAGGGCTACTTCCACTCGCTCTTTATACAATTGTAAGTGGCATGTATTTGAGGAGTAGTATGAGGCCAAACAGATCATTTCTTTTCAATGTTCTGTGACTGACATCTTGTGCTTTTTGCAACAATTGGTAGACAAGCATAAAGCTTTCTCTACTGTCAAGGTGTATTTGGCTGACATTTTGGCCTGCCATGTGGGTTTTGGAGACAAAACAGTGGGTCAGCACCCTCTGATCTGTCGTTTCATGAAGGCCGCACGTCGTAAACTTCCACTGTTCAAACCCTTGGTCCCCCTGTGGGATTTGTCGATTGTGCTGGATGCTCTTTGCCATCACCTTTTTGAGCCTTTGGAGGCTGTTACCTTGAAATGTGCTTCTTTGAAAACGGTTTTGCTCCTTGCTTTGGCATCAGCAAAACGTGTGAGTGAATTACAGGCCTCATCTGTGAACCCGGGCATGTATGCAGTTTGCTCCTGGATTGCCTACGGTGCGTTTGCGCCTCAACCCAGCCTTTATGCCAAAGGTGGATTCGGCCTATAGTTGCACCGCCTTAGAACTTGCAGCTTTTTATCCCCCTCCTTTCGTCTCCTCTGATGAACGGCTTCACTCCTTATGTCCTGTTCGGGCATTACAAGTACCGTATTTTCCGGGCTTTTAGCCGCTCCCCTATATAAGCCGCATTTGCTCTATTTTAAAAAAAACGATAATAAAACAATACATAGGCCGCACCTTTTGTATAGGCCGCAGAAACTCTTTTTCCTTGACTTTTGGCATCGCATGAGCTCGTCCCGCTGTCCCCCTCCAGCGTGCTCTCCCCTCCAGCGTCTCACCGTACATTCATTGATGTTAAGCTTGCGTGCAGCCGCGCGGCTTCCTAGCAAGATCGATGGCCTTCAGCTTAAAACTTGCTTCGTACGAACTTCTTCGTTTGGGTTCCATAATGATGCAGCAAGAATTTGAAAATAATTTATAGTTGGTAATTTGTCGTCCGTGTTCTATTTGCTAGCTGAATAAAAAAGCAACATCTGCTTCTTTGCTTAACTTTTCTGTAGTTTTGATTCCAATTCCGGTTAGTTCGCCCCTAGCGGTGAAAGAAAAAAACCACAGAAAAGCCGCAGCCTCTAAATAAGCCGCATGGCTCAAAACATCTGACAAAAGTAGCGGCTTATAGCCCGCAAAATACGGTATACGTTGACAGGACAGATAGCCTTAGAACGGCTGACCAGTTGTTTGTGTCCTGGGCTTCTTCCCATATGGGCAAGCCAGTGTCCAGTCAGAGTCCAGTCAGAGAGTTTCTCGCTGGATTGTTTTGGCCATATCCCTGTTTTATGCCAGCAGGGTCATAGCACCCCCGCAGGGATTAAGGGCACACTCCACCAGGGGTGTAGCTACTTCCTGGGCCCTGTTTAGGGGTATTTCTATACAGGACATATGTGCTGCAGCCAGTTGGGCTTCGCCGCATACCTTTGTACGATTCTATAGACTGGATGTCTCTGGCCCATCGTTGGCTCAGGTGGTTCTGGAACCGAAGGCATCTGGCTCTGTTTCAAGTCTGGGGTGACATGACCTTCTGCTTCAGCAGCTTGATTTGCAATCCGGGAGTGGGCCATATCTCCCATAGTGAAACACTGAACGACGTTAGAAAAATAACTCAAGTAACCCCAGTTCTTTGATAACAGAGTGAGGTGTTTCACCTTCATTGCCCTTCTTGCAAAGCGGTGAAGAAATCACTTTAGAATGATGGGGTATTAAGGGGACGACTGTATAATAGGAGGGGGCGGAGCCCTAGATACAGTCATCCTGTCTGTTAGGAACAGAGGTGGTGCCATTGGAGCTGCCGTGGTTGGTCACGCCCAAGGCGATTCCCATAGTGAAACATCTTACTCTGTTATCACAGAACCGGGGTTAAGTTAAGTAACCTTCCCATTGCTGTATTGACATGTTTTAATATTTGTGAATTTTAAAGATTAAATTGAAAGAAACAATTTGATGCCAAAGCCAGCTGTAGAGTTTCACAAACCATAGTACTCTTTGTTCCAATCCCAAACCCATGTAAATAGGGTTATTTGTCAATGCCAAAGTGAAACTAATCACACAGGAAGCAAATGGCTTGCAGTGCTGTCCCTAGAAGGGAATAGCTGAAAGAAGAGAAGTTGCATATGTATGACTTAGTAAACATAGTACTCATACATACCTATAGGACATTTGCATTTGTAGCGTCCAACCAAATCCGAACATGAGCCATTGTGTTGACAGGGACTACAGTCGCATTCATTGATCTCCGTCTCACAGTGGCTTCCTGGGAAGAAGCATTAAAGATGTATTAAATAATTTGCATTGTGTGTTCAACTCTTCTTATTGCACAGAAGCCACAATTGAGGTTTCCCTATATAATATCCAATCACAAAGTTCAATTACATTTGTACAGAGTAAATGCAACATGAAGTAGAACACAAATAAGGCTCAAGGATCCAACTTTCGTAATGGAGATGGGTTTTGAGCTACAGCAGCATCAGCCCTTATGCTGCTGAGTTTGAGGAGTGGCAGTGTCTCCTGAAGCAGGTTATTAATTTAAAATGTCCTATCATCAATAACACAGCAGCAATGGCATGAAGAGAAAGTTCCTTCTTGACAGCAGCAACCTCATGCTACAGCACAAACACTATGATTGATATCATCTGTGCACTGGATGCTACAAGTCATTATAAAAAAGAAAATCCTGAGCTCTGTAGCAGTAAAATGTTTTTTTTTACGCACATCAACATGCATTGCAAACTGTAAGTGTTTGTATCTTAACTTGAGTTTCAGTTGAAAATTTCAAAATAGTTATTATCCAACAGCAATATAAAACTTTAATTTAACTTGCATGAATTATTATAAATTGATGATGTGTGAGATTACATTTTCAGAATATGTTTATTCCAACTGGGCCAAATGTACAAATAATCCTCTAAATACTTACAAATGAATTTCTTAATTAAAAGTCATCATCAAATTGAGGATAATAAGTACATTTCCATGCACATACTTTTTAGGGCATCTGGAGTAACACCCTGTGCTATAGCAGTGTGCAAATCTCTTCACATTAGTCTGCAGTGACAGTGCTGTGTGAAAGGTAGAGCAGTCTGAGACCCCCTGTTGTAAAAGTACATGCACATTTCCCCATCAAAATAAAACGGTCCAGCAGCTCTAGTTTGAGTAACACCGAGTTATGATCTATGATAGATACAGCGTTTTTGTTTTTTTTCCCAGGGCAAAGCCTGAGATTAAATTGGCCTTTCTATGCTGCATGGCTCAAAATTCCAAAGCAAAAATCCCAAGATGGCAGAAAATGATGAATTCTATCAGTCACTAAGACCTTCCACAGTAGGAGAGACAATTTTCCATTACTGAAGTGGTAACAGATTTGAGCTTTGAACAGAGGGAGAAAAACATGTTCTTGTAATACTCTGTAAGGGCTTATCTGACTGACAGGTGAAGCAGTCAGGGCTTAAGACAAGATACGGAGGACACTATATGCCGAGATGGAGAGCATGGGGAAGTGACAAGTCATATGGACTGGCTGTTTAGACATAACGAATTGTAATTCCACATATTTCATATATGTTTACCGTATTTTCCGGGCTTTTAGCCGCTCCCCTATATAAGCCGCATTTGCTCTATTTTAAAAAAAACGATAATAAAACAATACATAGGCCGCACCTTTTGTATAGGCCGCAGAACTCTTTCCTTGACTTTTGGCATCGCATGATCTCCCCGCTGTCCCTCCAGCGTCTCACCGTACATTCATTGATGTTAAGCTTGCGTGCAGCCGCGCGGTTTCCTAGCAAGATCGATGGCCTTCAGCTTAAAACTTGCTTCATACGAACTTCTTCGTTTGGGTTCCATAATGATGGGGCAAGAATTTGAAAATAATTTATAGTTGGTAATTTGTCGTCCGTGTTCTATTTGCTAGCTGAATAAAAAAGCAACATCTGCTTCTTTGCTTAACTTTTCTGTAGTTTTGATTCTAATTCCGGTAAGTTCGCCCCTAGCGGTGAAAGAAAAAAACCACAGAAAAGCCGCAGCCTCTAAATAAGCCGCATGGCTCAAAACATCTGACAAAAGTAGCGGCTTATGGTCCGCAAAATACGGTATTTAGTATTACAATATTAATATGTGTGATTGAATAGGAAGTATTTTCAATTTATGGGTGAGCATCTGTATTTCTCACTTTTACCATAATATTTTGGCTCCCACCAACTGAAACTAATCGATTTATTTTGTAGAAATAGACAGAAAGACAAATGTAAAAGAATATGTTTTCTCACCTGTGAAACCATGGAAGCACTTGCAGACAAACTGAGGAGGAGATGATGGCTGATTTGTTGTGACGCAAGTGGCACCGTTCACACAGCGGTTGGCATTTATCAGACAAGCATCTGCTGCATATTGACAAAACTCTCCAGTCCATCCAGGGGCACAGACACACTGCAAGAAAACAACATGAAGAGCAGGGAAAAAGTTATTGTCAACTCTGTGCAAGGGTTGTCAATACAAAATACTAAAATATAGATACTAAAAACTAGTATAGATACCATAAGTACATATTTAAAAACAACAACAACACACAAATAGAACAAAATCTCTAGGATTAGTTAAGTATAATCTTGATTTCTAACAGAACTTGTATAAATGATATGCTAATATTAAAGAAAGTACTATGTATTTGTGTTGAAACTTACATTCTATTGTCTAAACTGTTAATTTATCATTGTGGCATCAACATCAGTATTGAATATTGAGCCTTTTCCTTAGTCTCAAAATCAATCTTGCAGTTTTAGTAGTATGACTACACTACTAGACAATCTAGACTATACTAGTTTGATCAAAACACATTTTTGTTATTCTTTGAGCTAAACCCAAGCTTGAACAAAAGCGCCACGCAAGATCATCACATAAGAATCTCAAAGGAGACATATCATGCTAAATCAACTGTTTGAGTCTACAAATGATGAGGAAACACTGTTGCAACAAGGTTAAAGCTCAAAGTTGTATTTTAATTGATTCATATATGTTTGAGTAATCCTGTATTATCCTACAACTGAGGCCTGAATGCTTCAAAAATTTCTGTTTTCACCTAACCCCTATCACGCCCACATCCTCGTACTTAGTTTGTACTTTTCAAAAATAAAAAAATGAAATGAAAAATCTGCAGTTCTGCAGTTTTGAACAGGAAGTCAATGGACCTGCTTTTATTTCCAAGCTGTTTTAGATCAATATTGCGGTTAACACTGAACAAAATGTAATATGATGACTAACTATGTTATAGTTCAATACTAAGCATCTGAAAAAAATGAAACCATTATGTCACCTTTAAAATTAATATGGAAACAACTTCATGAGCTTGATATATCATAATCATTCTGTTTTTAGAAGCATATGAATAGTACAATAAAAGTACATTCATATTTCTATTATATTAAAACGTGTGGAGAAAAGAAAATATTATGATAAAATAAATAACTGATTCTGCTTTCAAAGGTCCAGATCCTGCTATGTACAAATGAGAGGAACCAGTTCAGAAATGGCACTGAGGACTAACTAGACAACTGAACTGATGTGACAAGAGGGAGAGAAGCAAGCCCTGAATTCCATGTATGAGAGTTCTGCTGAGGAGGAGAACGTTTAAACTGAAAATGACCAGATTCTTCTAACATTTCACAACTGAAGAGAGCTTTCACCGACAATAAAGCTGATAAAACCGAGAGCTCAATGAAGAACGTGTCTGAAAGGTCTGTGAAGGACCCCAGAAGAACATTGCTCGAGTAGAGAGAAGTGACAACACCAGGAAGAAGCTGGAGGAGGAAAATCTCTTACAGCAGGATCCAGAGCATACATTTTAAGGAAATTATGACTGATTCAATGGACACAGCGCACAGATCCAAGCAGAAGAACCTTCAGATTGAGACAGAAGGCATTCATTCTGAGACCAAACTAGCCTCAACAGATCCAGTTAACCAAGACAGAACAGGATACATTAATGGTCCAATGTAATGTGCAGGGAAAAATCTTCAGAGAGCTCAAGGTGAGACAGCCAAAGTCCAAGGAACAGAAACAATTTCAGACAGAAATGTCCTCAGCACTGAAGACTAGAGTCCTTTTAATGTTAACATGTCCTACCTTCTAAATGCTAAGGAAAGTTCTTCTCTTCAAAGCGCTTGTCTTTCCAGCATTAAACATTTATAAATAATAGTAAAAAACATTATTCACTTAGAAATTATTGTTACCAGATCTTACCCTTGTATCATCAACAGAAACATTTTGGTTAAAAGTCGCCATAAGCGTAGTGGTGTAGTTTGCATTGATTTTTGAAGAGTGATGTGGCGATTGGAGAAGTGAAAGGTAAAAAATAAACTAATTTTGTATACTTTTTTTCCCCATTTGCAGCATTATAGAGCGCTGCGCCGGTCATATTTTGTCTGGCCCTCACTATTTCATTAAGGCTCAAACATTGAATTACTTACCTGATATGAACCAATTACGCTCAAGCACAATCCCTCATTTAGGCAGCTGATATTGAGCAGCCTGCAGTAGTCAATTATTTCTTCACAATTCTTCCCGGAAAATCCTCTCAGACATCTGTTGAGAGGAAAAGTCGGTGTTGTCAAAATTAATTCATCCCGGGCCAGCCGACCTAACAAGCCATTTTGATTTGTTTACAAGATAAACTGGGACATAATGTTGTTTTCTTTATGACCTCTTTGGGAAGTAGGGCCACGTGTGCCCATTACAGTCTGACCTCAGCTGCTAAATTGATAGTTACAGAGCTGAGTAATTGTCGTTTATGAAGCATGTGTGTCTGGTTTACAGTAAAGGCTTACCTGATTTACTCTATGCGGTAAGCATAGTAAACATGGCTGATATTATAAAGCTTTTATAAATAAATGTGCACACAAACTCAGTATCCTAGTTTAGATGTAAATGCTCTCAACTGAGCAACAAAGTCCTTATGTCACTCAATGCCACAAACATCAGTATCAATAACCTGTGTCAGTCCTGACAAACTTAGGGTGGCAGTCGGTCCATTAATGTTCCTAACTTACAATGATAATGATGTATAATAATAGTCACACAAACAATATCTTTATATATTAATATATTTTACAATCCCCTTATTGACCATTGAAGACTTACTTGCTTTTTAATTAACCAGAAATGATGAAAACTCTTTGGCCAACATAATAAACAGATTTTGATTCTGATATAAATGCAGGAGCTGGTTCAAGCAGGAAGTGTGGTGTGTCTGTGTGTGATACGAATCAGGCATCAAAGGCACACTTTGATCTGCTCCTTGCAGCATTATGGTCGTTAAGGCAGCAAATAGTTAAAACTAATGCACACTTGTATGCTTAAATATTGTGTCGTAATTACCTTAATTCATGAAATAATGATATCATAATTCATCTCTGAGATATTACTAATGCAATATCGAAGAATGGGTGGCAGAAGTGTGGTGGTTTAAGCTTTATCTACGGAGATGCCAAATCTTACCCGCTGTCTGTATATGTATCAGCTTCCTGTTATATTCAAAAAATATATCATATATTTTGTTTTCAATTGTTAATTGCTATGGCAACAGTCTTAATTTATCATCATTCTGAAACTCATGGATAGTCCTCTCCAGTTCCATTACAATTGCTAGTTTCGACATAATGAGAATAAAGCATACTAAATCACTATGTGACGGCTTCACTGTGGAAAGCCCAGAGGAAAAACAATAGACTGCTTTTTCTGCCTTGAACCTCTATCAGAGTTTAGACCAGGTCAGTGTCTAAATTAGCTACAAAACACTGATCCACCTGTCATTCTCTTTCAATGTTTTTAACTGAAGTTTTGTTAACACTTCAGTTCTTCTCATTTTGGTCAATTGCAAAGCTCTGCACAATACAACTTTGATTTGGAATTTTCCAAACCAGCATGGAGGTGACACATATAAATCAGTGTTCAGTTTGTTATCTCAGAAAAGATCATTATGTAGTGCGCTCTCTCACTCCTAATTTGTATACTGTTCCTTGTTTTTACCTGCAGATGTAGTCGCTTCCGTTGGACACACAAGTGGCATTGTTGAGACACGGTGAAGGGCTGCAGAGGTCGAGTCGACGGCTGCTGCACTGAGGAGTCTGAGGCAACAGACAAAGGCAAAGGAAAATTGGTCAGTGAAATGTCATAAAATAAAATAAAAACTTTTATATCTTTAAAAAGTAACAATGATACAATCAATATCATGAAGATTGATTGTTTTTCCCAAATTGTAACCACTAGTGATTCAGATATTGTTTATATGATAACTATAAAGTAGTTTGTTCCTCTTTTAACTATAGTCACCACTTAAATACAGAAGCATTGCATTTGTATGTTTGAAATGCAATTGATACTGTATTACTTTTTTGTAATTTGAAAAAAACGTATAAATAAAAATAGTTAAATTACCACTCTTACCTATCAAGCTGTTCATAAAAGCATTTAAACTAAGATACAAAGACTTCACCTTCTCTATTTAATTTATCCAAACACATAGCAAAAGTATTTAAGCAGATTTTAGATTTTAGGCTTAAAGAGCAATTATTTATTGTGCATCCATGTAAGCGTTTGCGTTACAGTGAAGAATGTGCTGCTTGGACACTCCAAAGGTCAACATAAGACAATTACACCATTATTGAAGCCTTTTGAATGCCAAAGCTTTTGTGAAATGTATGACCACAATAACATTTGCAGTGAAAGGTGAAAACTGCACCAGGAGTCCCATTACAAAAAGCTTTTGAAGGGCCCCATTTCAAGCCGGCACTTAAATATGCACTGGGTTGTTCAGCTTATCTCTCTTCCTCTGCTCATTTTCAGGAGGAAATATTAATTGCTCTTACAGCCTTCAAATTGAACCTATTTGATCTTGTTTCAAAACGCAATATTCATTTTCATGTGTCAATCCCTGTTTATGTCCTGTGGAGATAAAATAAATAAGAGCATATTAGGCCCTCACACACCTCTCCTGCAGTGCACAGCGGTTCCTGATGACATGCTGAAGAAGAGCAGTTTGATGCGGTGTGGAATTCGCAGTGGACGCCCCTGAATCTCTCTGGACAAAGGCACACAAATCCTCCAGGTACCTCCACACGTGTGCTTCCATTACTGCAGGGACTGGGATCACAGGGGTGCTTCCTCTGCTGAAAAGGTGAGCCTGTAAACAACAGACAACAAAATGATAATACAGTAGGGTCTACAAGGAATTATTGAGATATCAATATCACATAGCAATAACCCCAAAGATGTTTGTTTGACACAATAAAAAACAATACAATACAAAGATATTTGTGGAATAAAAATCAGTGCAATCGACATAAACCATGCAAACAATACAATTGGTCAAAAACAATATGACATGTGCACTAGTAGCTTTGGTCCTGGACAGTAGAGACTTGGACACACAAGTCTCTAAGCACATGTGGGGCAGAACCAGCAGATGGAAGCGCCTCAGAGAGTTGAGTTGTTCATATGTAATGAGCTTAATATTCCTGGCTTATTTGTCGCATAACTTTTTTGAAAATTTAAACCACATACATTGCTTAACAAGTCACAATTAGAACGTTTACTAGGGTGGGGCAAACGTATTAACAATAGATACATACTAAGTTGAATCAAGGATCTTCCACTTCTTCTCAAAGATGTATTATGTAACTTTTCTGGTGGCGGTTCTGCAACTTGAGATGTTATTGCTTTGCCTGGAATGTTCCACAGTATGGCATTAAACTTATCTCTATTGCATTTATTACAAATTACAGTTCTTACCTGAAAATTGGTGTCACCTGCTTGTCTCCAGGGAGATAGATAAATGTAATGCCATACTGTGGAACATTTTGGGTAAAGCTATAACAGCAGGTGGCAGACACTACACCAAAAATAATGATTGTAAATTCCTGTTGTAAACTGTGTATTGTAAACTCTATATCTCACAGGGAAGTTTGACAGTGAAGAAAAAGCCAAAACTAATTAAATTCTTGATCAGGCTACTTATTGTATCCTTATATCTAATTTACCCAATTTATTTCTTCTCAGTTATACAGGATAACTAATACAATAGAAATAAAATACCTACATTTTCTTATTTTGTTTTCTTCTATAAACAGACAAGATTGAATTATCCCACTTTAGTCAGAACAGGGAATTGTATTGCGGTAAAACATTGTCAAGTAAAGGCCTTCCCCACAACGGGCTTATTTAATATGCTTAAAACTATTTAACTCTAAGTGGCTAATAGGAAAAACTAACAGGGGACGAGTGGGAAATTACATCAAAGCCATTCAAAGCAAGTTAATGTCTAGAAAGACGCTTGTGATGTGATTTATAATTCACTGAGGATGCCTAGATTGACATGTTTAATCATTCTAGATGTGGGAGCGATGCAGAGCCTTCCTCCTTTCCCTGTGTACAAGCCAAACAAATCTTCTCATAACCATGTAAAATGAACTATAAACACTGTCGAAGCCGAGCTGTCAAGATCTTATCTCACCCTCTGACTGATGACAGCACAAATCCACTCTTGCAAAAACCAGCGTGCAACAGCACACCAATATAAAATCTGTTACTTTGTTTGAGATTTCAACTTGCCCATTTACGCTATGTCACCGTAAACGTCATCGTAATTAAGTGTCGCTTTGTCGGACCATGCTGGAAAACAGGAATTTTCAGAAATGGCATCTTTAATGCATAATCCATACATGCCTGACTCACTCTAAATACAACTTCAAGTTGGTAAATGAGAAGGGTAAACCATTATAACCATTATGGTTACAAGCTCTTAAAAGTCATTTTTGCATATTATGTTCCCCTTTAAAACTGTATAGGAGTATTACAGTTACCAGAATAAAATGAATAAACAATAAGATGCTTCTTTAAGTCACTGCAGGGTTACATGGAATACAATTTGTTATAGAATTGAATGTCAACTCACCACTGTGACCCTAAACTGCCTGGATTTCACTGCGCTTATCATATCACTAATCCAGTGGTCTTAAGATACTACTTTTGTAGCCTCAGCTGTCTTTTGGCAGTGAAGCATGACACGTGACAAGGATTGCTAGTGAATGTCTCGCCAAGAACACAACAGGAGTATGAGCGAGCATGGATTTCAAATTAACAACCTTGTGGTTATAACACAACTCCCCCTATTGTCCCTTTGCGCTGTTATTAAAAAAATCTGATGTCAAATAGCACCAGCTCGACCAGATCTGAGCTTATGTTTTACAAAAAGACACACAGTGAATAATTGGGTTCACACGTGGCAGAGACAAAGATGGCGCTCACAGGGAGGTTTAGACAAAGCTCTGGGTGTGTGCCCTCCAGCAGCTCAGTCCTTGAGACAGACAATGGCTGCGTCTCCGGATGTTGTGCTTCACGCTGTGTGTTTATATGAATGTTTGTGCAACAGTGGATCCATTGGCGCTGGCATCCACTGATGTCAGGGACACATGGCATGAAATATAAATGAAGTTACGGATAAGCATCATAATGAGGCTTGGCAGTACTCCCTGCTTTTAAGGCATTAACACAACCGCACCTCACGTTCTACTGGTGACATGTATGTATTGATTATAGTGCTTTTTAATCAATATGGTAATGGCAATAATAGACAATATAAGCTCTGAAAATCCATCTCTTCAAAACTACCTTTTAATAATTTTGTCTTCTGTTTGTTTGTCTCCTGAAGTAAAGCGTTTTCTTCAAAAGCACTATGCAAGTGACGTGTATCATTATCATTATATAAAAGATTGAGGTACATTTTGTTTTGTTTTTTGCCACACAATATGAGAGATCTGCTATAATGCATTGATGGCCATGTAGATGTATATATGTATTGTATAACATTTAAAATGTTATACAATTTTAAATTAAAAACTTCAAAAACTACAAAAAGTTCAAAACTGTAGAGAAATAAGCAGTTCTTGCGTCTTGTCTGGATTGTGTCTTTGATCCCCAATTTGAGTCAGAACTGAATTAGCATAAACATTAAATCTGAGTATGACTATATGTACACATACAAAAAAAAACAAAAATCTACTATGCTATCAATTTCTTTTACTCTTTAAAAGTGTATATTTTGCATAAATGGATCAAATGTTTTTGAGAACACAAGATTGAACTGCACTTACACCTGAGCTAACCGGTCAGTACAGAGAAACAGAGGGCAACTGGCTTTGAGCACGTTTGGGATGCTCTGGATCGGAGTATACAACAGCATGTTTCAGTTACTGGTGGCCATTTTGGCAGTGGCGTGCGGTCAGGGCAATCAAGGCAATCGGTGATTGGCCAATAAAATCAAAAATGACTGTGTCACAACTATATATGAATTGTTCTCAAATATATCCAAATTCGCTGGGCATTACTGCGCGGGAAGCATGGTTCTGTTTTTATCATAGCGGCGCGGTCTGGGGCCGTGTTCAGGGGCCCCGTTCATGCTCCGCTCTCTAACATGAGCTTTTAGAACCAGAGCGGACAACAGCTCCTTTTAGAGGCCTGCGCATGCGCTCTGAGGACCACACAGCCTCAAACCCATGGATCTATGCTCAAACCATGCTGAATAAAATGGGAATTTCTGAATTTTGCAGGTTTTGCCCTAACTGCGTATGTGCAGAGGAGAAGCGAAGCAACAGCAGCGCCAAGTTTCAACAAACACTTAAATACCATCTTTTAGAGACAAGTCTTTGTTTGTAGCTAAGGCTCTGTTCATGTTTCCAATGATTAGAAGTTAGTTAGAAATACAGGCAGTCATTTAACAACATAGAACGCTAATTTATGTAATGAAATGGTCGGTGAAATGATCTTATTTAATCCGTTTAGTAAAATAAAATTTCAAGATGGTTTAGTTCAGTGGGTTAGGCATTTGCCTTTTATGTGGGAGACCTGGGTTCAAATCCCACCCTTCAGATTTTTTTCCCCCACTGTTCTATTATCCACAAAATATTGATTAACACCTCAAGTCTGCTTGCCCATCCATAAAAGTCACCGCATGCCCCCCCAATAAAGCAAAACCAAACATTTCAGAGTGGCCTTTTATTGTGTCCAGCCTAAGGCACCTGTGCAATATTCTCACCACTGCGAATTATACTCTAAAGTAGAATGGCAATCATTGGATGCAAGAAGAGAACAGGCATTTTGGCCAGATTATTTATCAAGTTTGTTACACCTCAGGTCAAGTTGTAACCATTTGAGGACATTTTCATCTTACAGTCCCATCGTATCAACACAGAGACAGGAAAAAAGGCCTTCTGCTACTTTGCTCCCTTACTGTGGAACAAAGAGACTTTTAAAATTAAATCATTTTATGCCTTTTCAAGCACTGGTCAAGGATTATCCGCAGTGCCAGTGCACTTGGTTTATATAAATTTATCTCATAGTATATGTGTGACTGTTTTTTTTTTTGTATCACGTGTTTGTTTGTTGTTTATTCTGTGTTGTGTTTTAACAGGGTATAAATCAGGGGTGTCCAAACTTTTTTTCACAGAGGGCCGTGTTTTGAAATGTATTCGGAGCAGAGGGCCACACACAACCCAACAATGAAGTTAATAATTCGAAATGTTGCATTTGACATAGTATCGATGAGCCTCCACACCTTTAATAAGACTTCGAACATTAATATTAGTCTGGTATAACATCAAAATGCTTGCATTTTTCCAAATTTACATTAAAAAGTACTACTTTTTGTTGTTTGGACCAACTTCGCAGGAAGCTGGAGGGCCAACAAAAATTGGTATAAGGGCCACATTTGGCCCCCGGGCCGCAGTTTGGACATGCCTGGTATAAATGGTTCACTGGGTTTTCTCTGTATAAATAAATAAATGAAATGAAATTCATGCTGTATCATCAGCATCTTGATATGCCACATCTGTGTAGAATGAAATACCGGCATTAATAATATTAACTGCTCAGTAAGACAAATTTTGACAGATTTGTGATCAATCTTTGAGAGAAATTGGTAGTTTGTGTGTATAGAAAATGTTTCATATCTTTGAGCTCAGCTCATGGAAAATGCATAAACAGAATTGTTGCGTTTATGCACTTTGTTCAGTGTAAATATTGTGGCCTGCTGTGAAACTACAATACTAAAGAAAGTACAGTCATATAGCGACATATCGTAAAGTGACATTGTATGCAACGGATAATTTTAGCTTGAATCCGCAGCCGGTTCAAGGTGAGTAAAATTTGATGGTATTCCCAGGAGGCCCTTTTCAGTTTTGTGTTCTTCACAAGGGGCCTACACATTTATCTTACCAGCACATCTTTCTTTGCATATTTTTCTTTAATCCCCTGCTGATACAAGCTCCTACGTCCCCAAGGCCTCGGGTAGCCTCCTCTGTGGGCATCAATCTTACTGTGCAAGGTACAGCTACAGGGCTGCCTTCTGCTGCACTTTTTATTGTCCACACAAAAGTGAGCTTTGTCTGAAAGTTGGGCCTATACAGACTGAGACATTTTGGCAACACTGCTCATAGCTTATGTCCTCTTCATTGTATATTTCTTAGAGGTACATGTAATTCTATTAAAGAATATTAATTGCACAAATTATGTTTTGTTGAAATTATCCTCAATACTTTAAGCACAATAAATAGTGTGAAATTCAGTTTTAGAAATGTGAAACAGAACTTTACCTAACGCTTATATATAGGCTTGCATCATCAACATTTTTTTATATATTTTTTTTTTAACATGATCTAAATATTGATGCAATATATTGAACTATATTTGAAATGCAAGAAGCTAATATTATAACTACCACCAAAGTTTCAAAACAATTAACACCTCACTCTAAATGAAAATTGCCCTCAGACCGTGGTAACAACTCACAACAAACACCCTTGGGCTGATCCAGAGGAATCAAATCAAAAGAAAATCTCATTTGAAACGTCCCATGAGTTTGGCTCATTATTCTGTGCGCATAGACTTTGGCCTGTGAGGGCAGCCAGCGCTGAAGCAGCCACAAACTTCACTTGATTAATGAGGCAACTGCAGCCAGAGGTATAGGATACTCCAGCTCCACAGAACTCCCAAGAAGCTGATGGGACAGCAGGACACCAGAACCGTGCCAGACGCCCAGAGCGGAGCTGCACTCCTCACAACATCCCCAATTAAAGCACATTAGAAAGAAACATCTCTGACTAAAATGGACTGGTTTGGTATTTATAGTTGCACTGTGTAACTTTTCTGGTGGAGGGCCTGCCACCTCTTCATGGAGTTGTTATTGCTTTGATTTGGCTTCTCTATGGCGTTCTTGTGCTTATTCATTAATTTGCTTGTGTTTTAATGCACAATTATTGGAGAAAGATGCATTCAGGCCAAGAAGTAACATTTTCATGGAGACAAGAAGGTCCTCCAGCAAAGTTACATAGTTCATCAAGTACTTAGTCTAAGTCCATTTTTTTATGCATGTCTGATTTTATCATAGTTTATAATATTACTATTATTATTCATTGTTGCACCATATTGTAGAAGTAACTGACGTTTTTTAAATTCAGATTACTAAAATATTGTTTTGATTAAAATACAAAATATAATCTTCCTGTGAGTGTCCATTGCATGAAAAGCAAGGGACAAAATACATTTTAAAGTACAAAATACATTTTAAGTACAGTTCAAGAACAGCAGGAGAATAGAAAAATGCAATGCAAATTTAGATAAATAACTATAAATATAGACTTAAAACGCACCGTGCAGTAGACTTGTAGGGTAAAAAAAAAGTCAACAAAACTTGCATGTACAATGAGTGGCTATGACTAGGGTTTTAGAGTACACTCTGGACAGAATAAATACTAAAGTGACTTCATTGTATTATACCTGTGATGATTCACAAGTCAATTCATTTGTTTCAGCTTCCTTTCAGGTGATATTTGAGAACTTTTGCACATTCAAAAGAGATTTTTGTTTTGGAATTGCAATGGAAACTGCTCGATTTTATTCACTCTGAAACGCATGGATAGATAAGAAATGTATCCAAAAGGAATAACCTGAGTTTTAAATTATAACAAGCTCTGGCCTGCTAAAATAATAAAATTGGAACTGCCTCAACCACTAAGGGCCTTACAGTAAATATAGAGTTTGATTACAAGACAACACAACAACGACAACGACAAAACCCATACACTACTGGGAACAACGGCAAAAATAAAAGCGTTATCGTCTTTGTATTGCCTGAAAAACAGCCCAAACGGAAGCTCTGGACAAAGTGACCTTCAAGCCTCATCTACAAAGGAACAGTAGATGCAAAATGATGACGTTCACACGGATGGTGCCAGGACAAATGGTGCTCCAACCAAACAATGAATCACTGAAGAGCCACCTGGAGTTTGTCTTGAGAAGGTTCAGTGCACCTTGGTCGTACAGCAGACAGTGATATCGAGGGCAACAACCAGACTTGCATCTTGTTTGTGTGTCACAGTAATTAACCTAGCCCTAATACTGGAGCAAGTGGAGATTTGTTATCTAATGGCGGAAGAGATAATGTGTCATCATGAAGTCTCCATGTCGAGCTCTAGCCAAAATAATCAGCCGCAATTTAAATATCAAACAAGAAACTGAAATGAACAACACGGATATTAGAGAAAGAAACATTTTAGGTGATGTTCATAAATAAAATACACCTGCAGTTTAGACAGTGTGTGGTCTTGTTCCACACAGAAAACACAGCTGTTTTGACCCAATTGCTAGACATTTAGGCTGTACAGTTATTGTTGTGTTATATTTTATTATTGTATGATGCCAGTAGCGACAACAGCTTCAGTGTACTTTTGGCCTTTTTGGGCTATTAAGTCAAGGGTTGTTTGAGTAGTAGTAGGGCTCTTCTTTTCACTTTTGAGAATCTCAAAAGGCCTGTGAATAGTCCATTTTGACTTAGTTTGATCAAGATTGTGTTGCTTGAAGACAGCCTGTTATTGTACTATAATATATAGTACACTACATTAACATTCCCAGTGCCAATTACTGCTCATAAAACCTTGGCACAATTTTGGAGTGATTGTTAATTGAGGATTGTTCCAAAGTGTTGTTTATGTATTTATGCGCATTTACTAGTGATGATTATAATACTACATGTACGTCACAGCAGTTAGCTTTTGGCTACTTTCACTGCTGGTGAGCGTAAGCCCCTTATTGTCAGTGAAAATAACATAATGAAACTTGATGAAGAATAAGCTGTAATGTAGACAATCTCTTTCAACCCCATCTGCATAAATTAGTAATTTGACAACTGACTGTAGTCTTGATTTAATTGCTGGTAAAGGTTGTAAAAAATTACAATTACTACAGTTATTACAACCAGGAGCAGAGGGAAACTCACCGGAGCTTTGTGAGTCACAGATGCATCTGAAGGAGCTCGGAAATACTTGAACACACGACCCATTTTCACAAATCCTCTCACAGTGTTCTCTCCCAATGATTTCAGAGCAGTTCACCCCTGAAAACAAAATTATCGTCAAAGCTAGAACAAATAGAATGTACCGGTCATGCCAATACTTTTAGTTTGGCCATACAAAATAATCTGCTTTGTACAGTGCTTTCACTTGACAATGAATACAAAAATATTGCTTTCAGATTTTCAATTGTTTTTGTTTTTAATTGACTGATATAATAATGTACTAAGGGTGAGCAATTAATTACATTATAATCACTATTACAATTTCTGTCCCAATTAGCAACAGAAACTGAGTAATTAAAAAAAAAAAAAAAATTCCCAAGTAGTAGCTCATTTAGTCCAACACACCATAATCTTGAGCAAAGCCACACGCCTAATCTACACTGGTTTTTAATACTTGAATGATGTCGGTGTAATCCCTCATTCGTCCAGGAGTGTTCCATAGTATGAATGACAAAATATACTGGAATTAATTCAAAAGGTTTTGATTACGACCTTAACAGCCCTTAAATATATTGTACTTACCTGTAAAATGTGGTGGACATAGACATTTAAAAGTCTTGTCGTGCAGATCTGTGGTTCCATTGCTCAAACAGATGCCTTTGTTTTTACAGGGGTTATCTAAACAAACATCAAACTTCTCACAGAAGCGTCCAAAGTAGTGGTGACGGCACCTGCAGTGGTATGCTCTCTCCCACAGCCCTGTTTGACAAATACCATTCCCAGAACAGAGCTGGAGCAGAGGAGCCGCTTGGCAAAGTTGAGTTTTTACCGTTATGTTGATTCTCAGGCCCAGTTTGCACAGTTGGATGTCTTGGTCATGAACAGCTATGAAGTAATGATTTCCCGGGATGAGCCAATTGGCCTCGACTTGCAGACTTTCATTTAGATTACGTGGGAACAGAAACTGGTCTTTTGTCGGCGTAGTTGTACAGCTCTCAAAGTAGGATTCTGACACATTGAGGATCCTGAAGCCATATTGTTTGAGTGTTTCATCAGCCGTCATGAGCAGTGTGTCTCCGTGCTGCAGCTGGAGAGGGCATAACTGCGGGTATTCTGCCCTGCGTAAAATGTTCGCTCTCTGAGGCTCCCAACACTCAGAAAAGCTCCTACAAATGTTCCCTGCCAGGGTCCAATTCATTTGCACCTTGTGTTGTCTTGGATGCCATTCAGAAAAGCCCTGCCTGCTACAAACCGGCTGACAGTGGTGCATGTGGATAAAGCACAATACAAAGGTAGTCAGGACTCCAATTACACCAAACAATAGGGTCCCCATGTCTCCTCCGTCCTAGCTTTTATCCTCTTTCACATGCTTCTCATAATGTGTCATCTGGAGAAGCCCGAAGCCAATGTTCAGACTGCACTGTTTATGTGGGCCAACCTAGAAAACAACAAAGACATTGATTAACAAAGTCAGAATGCTGTTACAATATTAAAACTCAAAAGGACACTTTTAATCCCCTTTATGTGCACACAAGTCCATAGAGCCATAATCCTCCACTTTTGATCGACTAGCCAATAGAAAGAAAGAGGCTGGGGGTATAATGCCAAAGAAATGTAGGTCACACTAGTAATCTGTCTCTCTCCAGGATTTGTTAAAGCAACAGGGTTCACTGGATGAACCTATTGGAGCAAACGTCTCAATATTGGAACTGCAGCTAAAGCTAAAGACAGGTGTTAAAACAGAATATTCATTCGTTTCTGTTTCTATATAGCAAACTGAGCAAACCATTTCTTAAGAACGAAATCAATACAGAATTTACACAACAAGTTCATAAAGATAAATGCATTGTTACATATTCTTACAGATTTTTGTATTTTTTTGTTGTTGTGTCAGGCTGTTTGGGACCCTTTTAATTTTGTGTAGTAGCTGCCATATTAGACAACTGGAAACACAGCCTCAGCCACTTAACAGCCGTAATCAAGTGCTGCTGATCACTGTCTGGGAGGGTTCTCAGGCAGAGTGACAGTGACAGTGTCAGATAAAACATTCTTTCTCTCGCCAAGTGCAGCATGATACTTCCATGTCAAGCTGCCAGATGAGTTAAAACTGGCAGCATGTCTTTTCCCCTTAAGCATTTTTTCATACACATTCACAAGCTAAAACAACAAAGCAGCAACCGCTCGCTGCAAAAACAAACCCGGCCCCTTGATCAGCTTGCATGCCCTGATATGAATAAGTGCATGGCGATAAGTAATAAAAGGCTGAATATGGAACACTAATATCAATAGTAGAGCAGTGATGAGCTGGAGGAGATTGTGAGTATTGTCACGAGGCCTGTCGGACCCACAAGGCTTCATTTACAAGAGATGAGCTTGGCCATTGTGTATCCCCCGGACGAATCAGCCCGCTGTCACCTGATTTCAGATGAAAGAACATCCAATTAAAATTTAAATCAAGAGGTGACTCCCAAACATGGGCTGTAGACTGGACACTGTGTAGGTTGTTTATGACAAGGAAGTTGAGAAAATTAAAAAGCCAAATAAAAGTGTGGGTTCATTTAATTAGAAAGCCTACAAAGTGAAATAAAGGTGGGACACAAATGTTTGGAAGCTTAACAAAATCTGAAATTCCAATAAAGTTCGATCAGAAAGGATTTTTTCCCCAAGTAGCAATGCATTAAAATGATCAAATAACTAAAAGAACACAAACAGTTCGTAAAATACTGGACGAATTAGCTAGAATTTAAGGAGACATGTCAAGCGTATTTTCAGGCACTTATAATATTGAAGTTTAACATAAGTAAATCATCTTTTAAAATTGTTTTCATTGTGGACCGCAATAATGATCTAAAACGGCGTACGCCCAAAACAGACCGGAGAGCAGAGAGACGACACACACAGCGAGCGAGCGGAGAGAAGCGACTGCAGCTGCTGTCTCTGTTCCTCTCTATGGTAAAGTCTAGAGCAGCCTAAAGACCATAGAACAGGTCGGTCTAAGCCAAAGATGCAGAATATGTTAAGCTCCACCATCTTTGAAAGAGGCTGCAAGGCGCTTTGGCGTGCTGTCTGCAAACTCCAATCTGCTGAAGTAGACGAGCAAGTGAAACGAGCCTTCGCAAGGCACTTCGCTTGCCGTTCCGCTCCAAAATGCTCGTGCAGTGTGTTTCAGGCGTTACAAATAGAAAAAGGTTCAATGGATTGTAGTGATATTTCATAGCAAAGAGTAGATTGACATTTACATGTTTTGCGTAGCTATGTGACATTTCAGAACCCTACATCAATTGGAGTCTTATTTTTTAAAATAATGTGGGTGGGGATAGGAGGTAGGTAAAAACAGGACTTTTCTGAGCGCTTAAGTCTCAAATGCAGAACAACACAGGATTACTCAAATATGCCTGAATCAATCTAAATAAAATTTTGAGAAAACAAATGAGTTGTAACAAGGTTAAACGCTAATTAAAGTTGATTTAGCGTAATATGTCTAACCCCTTATCAAGAGGGCCTATATTCTTTTTGTGGGTTTGGAGAACAAACTGACCCTGATTCATACCAGAATGTTTGATTTGAGTGAAAATAAGTGGGTTACAGCTTTCGTTTTATGTATAGCATATCTAGCAGCTTGAAAGTTCAGTTTTATCAGATGGCAGACAAAATGGAATGAATAAAGAAAGCTATCGCTGATATCTTTAAAACATTATAAGGAATGGAAGGAAAGGTATGGTACATTAAAACTGTTACATTCTGTTTGTGCTGTCCTCACAACACGTGACTGTATGAAGCTAGACAGCCAGAGAACTAATAAAGAAAACTCCATACACAAGGCCTACTTTTCTTGCTTTTATGGAGGTCTCCTGTATTCATAAAGTAACTGAAATATACAGAAATAATGCACATTACAAACTAGGTAACTAGCTTCTGCACATGAAATAAAGCTACCACAGTTAGCTGCATGTAACAACCACAATTTTACATGAAATTATCCAATAAAAAACATCTGTAATCTCAAACTAAGTGCTTGTGAACATACACAGACTTACAAAGACAAAAGTTTCTCAAGGTTCAAACGTTTAGAGCACATTCAGCATGTTAATGAGACATTTCCAGACTCACTTTTGCCTTGGTACTGGCTTGAATTTTAAGCTCTTCTATCTTCTGGCTTCCATCTTCTGGCGATCTTCTGGCAAGAGCACTTACGCTGAAGATTTAAACACTTTTTTAAGTATATAATATGAAATTAACATATTTATTCAGCAACCATGAACTTATTTACAGCTTTGAACTAATGTATTAATCTTATGAAATTATTAATATCTTTTAACCCAAAGACACTCTTTTTATTTATACATTTTCTTTTTTTTCCTGAGGTACTGACTTAAACGAAACCCATTTTCTGCCCCCAAAATTCCAGTCTCCCAGCAGCTTCTATTATATAGTGTATAGTCTGTGTAATGATGTGCTGCTGCAGTGGGGTCTGACAGGCACTGGCCATTGTTAGTAATGTGATTTAGGCAGAAGGTCACGTCCGTTTCTGCAGATGGGGATTGGGCGGATAAACTAGCCTTAATAAGACTTTGCACAATAACATATACAGTAAATAATAGAGAATGCATTTGTTTTCGTCAGACCCTGGTCAGTGGACACTACAGCAATGATTCCCCACTTCCCCGAGTTGCAGCAGAGAGACAGGGAGGATAAAAAGAAGATACTTTTTTTATACCCGCACATGTGTGACAGCAAACAGGCAGCGGCAGCAAGCAACATGAGTAATAGACTGGAGCTGCAGGAAACAATGACCACCAAAAAAAACAGAGAAACACTGTCATTTCGCAATTTACACACATATTTCACTGGCACTCAGCAGCCGAACAGTGGAGGCTTACAATGTCCATTCATTCACTTCAGTCATAAACTTTCTGCACAAAACCAATTCAATTTAAGAATTAAGAAAAGTTGGAACATTGTGCAAAAAATTAAATATACAACATATTTTAAAGGTGCACTATGTAACTTTTCTGGTGGGGAGGTCCGTCACAGTTTTCTCCATGGAGATGTTCTTGCTTTGCCTAGACATTTCCACAGTATGGCATTAAACTTCATGAAGACAAGCAGCTGGCATTTCCAGGACTATTTACAGGTCAGATCTGTCAACGTGGTTAGAATGTAATATAAGCAACAAATCATTTTGCCAATTTAAACATCTCCAGTTTAACATCTCCATGCAGACAAGCAGGTGACGGACTCTCTACCAGAAATGTTACATAGTGAAACTTTAAAACAGTAAATATAATAATATATATCCTATTTAGATCAAAGACTAATACAATTCTGAAATATTTGTGTAACTTTTTGAACTTGACGATTAATATGACTACTTTCTTCTTTCGTGACAATAGAAGTATAGCATCATTAGGGCTGTACTCAAAATATCGATACAGCAATACATCGTGACGGACTTCTTGAAAATATGCGTATCAATGCAGAGATGAGTATCGTGATACTTTTAAACCACATTAAATCATTATAAATGACACAGTTAAACAATCATTGACCTGCAGACTACATAAAGGTTGAATCTGCCGAGCTGAAAAAATAACTTCATTCTGATATATTCTGTATTCTGATATTAAGGGCATTATGAACATGAAATTCCAATACATTTTGTTAGTCCTTATCCTTTTTTTTTATTATTTTTTTATTTACGGTTTTAAGGGCTATCCATGTAACAGGACACGTAACGTATCGAGCTCCGGATAGCAACACGTATCGTATCAAGCTTCGGGTACCAAGACACGTATTGTATCGTGAAGTACCAGGCAATACCCAGCCCTAAGCATCAACACTTTTTGTTAATATTATAGGCTGACAAACTAATTACAATCATGTTTTGCAAGTTCAAATCTATTTAACCCGGACCAATGGTCAGTGCAAATTCACCACACTACATGCATCTATAGGGCTGGCCTGCACTTGGATATTAAGACGTCTTAGAGGTATATTGATCAATAAGGATTAAAGCGCCGGGCTGCACCGTAGACGAGTCCGGGTAATAAGGGCCACACGGGTCGCAGGCAAGGTCATGCGTGTGGGGCTAATTGTCTCCCAAAGAGGCCTGTTTTCATTACAGCTCAGTCCACACAGCGCTTAAGATGCCCATCACGCCGGTGTACAGGGGGCAATGCATCATGCGAGCTGCGTAAATCCTCACTTGACCAATGACAAAGAGAACAAATGATTACATCACACGGGTAAAGCTTTATGTCACCTGTCCATCATAGAAGTCACACAGCTACAGATGCTTCAGATACATTGATTTATTCATGGGTCTGCCAAAGGTGCTAGTTAAGAGGTGAATTATTTATGCTGATGTATGTTATTAGTTAATTTATACATATATAACACCAGATGAAACATTTGCAGTTCACGTACGAGGACATTTACTCATTTACCTGCGACAGTATAGACACATTAATACAATTTACAAAAATTGTGTAAACAAAAGTACAATCATTAACTTTTGCAAAACCTTGAACAAACAAAGTAATTTTTTTAATCTAGTGGCTTTTTAAAAAAAACAGAACTAATTACAGTCTAAACTTTCTATACAGGTTAATTTAGTTTGAAATAATCATCATTTAAGAGCCAAATTATAGTGATTATGATTTTTGCCAGAAATAAACCCCTCGACACTGCCTGATGCATTAGTGCGGGAAAATATAATAAATTGGTTTGATAGTTTGAGTGCTGTCTAATATTGTTTATAAGGAAGACGGGTTTCATCTAAAAAAACATGCATTTTTGTTCTGTTGCTTCCTCCTAACATTAAATTCCAGGACTCAAACTAAAGATCTTGTTGAGAGGAATAATTACTAACTCACAGTTAAACCATTAAACATCATAATAATAATAATAATAATAATAATAATAATAATAATAATAATAATAATAATAATAATAATAATAATAATAATAATAATAAGTACAATTTCAGGTGGAACTAAGCTAATAACATTCAATGAAACTTAATTTACAGTTTTTATGCATGAAAACAAACCACACAAAGCTCCTTCTAAAACTAGGCCACATCTGAAAACCTTTGCTAACTTCCCGTCTTACACAAGTAGAAAGTTTGGCTCATTACAGCGCGTAGACAGTGATAAAGAAGGTGGCTAGTGAGTGAGGCTAGATTGCTAGTGTAATGACACTTATACAACAAGGACGCACAGGTGTAAACTGAGAGGCGAACAGTGTGGAGATAAATAGTTCAAGCCTCCTTGTGTATGGAAATTTCTCATTATGATTACATTGATTCTGAACTTCTAGGAGCCAGGCAGCTGTGCAGACTGGATGTTGATGGTGCCTGCAGCTCTCAGTTTCAAAACTGTCCTCTTGTTTCATTTTCCACTGGCAACAAGATGGTGGTTCTTGACAAGTAATTACTATAAAAATAGTTGTGGCAAAATTTATTAGGAAAATTATGATTTAAAATCTGCCACTTTTTTGCCTTAAGGAGTTTAAGCAATAAACAAATCTGATTTCCTGGTTAGAAGAAGCTCATTATAAGGGAAAACACAGTATTGTCTGTAATTAGTATAAAATAACATTCTGTGTCTAAATACCAGGTGTTCTGTCCTAACTGTGAGGTGAGAAACCCTTCATTTTTGTTTCCACTGTTGTAATGAATGCAGGAAAATGGTCAGTTAACTCAATCTACTATAATTTTTACTATTACGCTCTGCAAAAAAAAAAAAGGTTATTATCCATCCAGTGATTATCCATCTGTAACTATTCACCATCTCAAACAATGTATTATTAATATAGACAAATTGATACTATTAACACTACATAAGCCAATATAATAGGCCTATATGGAGCCTAATAATATTTTATCATGTATAGACGTGCAATACAAAGCATGGATGAGAAAATGTTAATTAACTTGTCTCGACCCATTCATACAGATGACTATTTTGAAAATAAAATAATAACTAGACTAAATATTAGAAGGTTGAGCTTATAATCACCTCACTTGAAGCTCTTTTTAACTATAATATTAGTTATTATAATAAGACAAGCTCCATGGTAACACTGTGTGAGACGTAGAAAGTCAGCTTTCCTTTGGGTCGCGTCAATAACAAACTGCTCTGTGAAGGACAGACAGTGTGCTCCTTCCGAAACTCAGAGAAAGCAGACAAAATAACAACTGTAAACTCTGTGTATCTGTGTAGTGATACACATGTTGTCTTTTGACGACCGTGAGTCAGGTTCATGCATCTATTATAATAATGGTCAGGTCTGGCCAAGAAAGTTTCATTTCAAAGCGGCAGATCGCCGTAATTGCACGTGTGCGCTCCGTGTGTCTTTGTATTCTGCCGTGTCTACATTCACTTCCTCATTAATTTCTCCGTGAATATCAGTCTGATTGTAATAAAACACACAGCGTTTTGAAGCTTAAGACTAAGACTTGTTTATTTGAGGTAGTATTTTAATGATGTGCTACCTAAAATATGAGATGAAGTTGAGTTTTAGGGATGGTTTATTTTCCCCCCCATGTCAAATCGGATGGCGGCCCCGCCATCCCTGTATGTACGCAGCAAGACCCCTGAAGACTTTTTATCTAACAGAATAAATGATCAATTATAACATAAACACATTCTATTTCTATTAATATCTCACTAGTTTGCACTGTGCTGCTAACCTCTAATACTGTGTTGTGTGTTTCTCAGTGGGAGCACAACGTTGTTTCCGATGAGTGCAGTGGGATTGAGGCAGTGATTAACCGTGGACACATGTGCTGCTGCTGCTGCTGCTGCTGCTGCTGTTGGACTGGGCTCTGGGCCTCTCCCTGGGCAGCTCTCTGACTCATCACTAATCAGTAATAACACTGATGAGCGTCCAAGACCAGCAGCCCTGAAAAACCAACCCGCTTCAATCTCCACTGTGTGTAGCCTCAGTAATTGGTGCCAGTGACAAAATAAATTCCACAGCATATTTTAGCTCTTTGTGGAGGTTTTCATGGAAGTACTAGTTAAAATACTTATTAGATAAATACAGAAAATTTTAAGTTGGGAGAATATGTCTTAACTGAACTATGTAATAAATTGATTGACAAAAGGTAACAGACTAGAAATTTAGTCATGCACATACATCAAAAATGAAAGGTGATTTATATAGACAACAAATTTGTTTAATGATGTATTATTTATTGTGTTATTTATTATTGAATGCATTTACAATATGTATACAACCATGCAGCACAATGTCATTGGACAACTTGTGTTTCATTAAGCCAGAAAGGCTTTGAAATTCCTTCCAGTGTAAAGACGCTTGTGCTTACAGCTCTAATAACAATAGTTCTGTCATTTATAGAAAACAATATAGTGGGTTACAAAGGCATTGTGTTTTCCCATCAGAAGCTAGAACACATTGTAACTTGTGTGTATTGTGCATTTTAAATGTCTACAAACCCACTGCTGTCAAACTGAATTAATAAATCACAAGGTTAACAAGGCACAGAGTTGAACTTTATTGTGGGGCCACTGCTTCCCTGCAGAAACAGGTTCAATAATTTGTAAATTGCAGTGGATAAAGGACAAAAGTAACCATAATACTTTAATGAGACATGCTTTTTATAGACTGCGATTCATTTAAATATTAAGAGCTAAAGATAACAATGCTTTAGACAGACATTTGCCACAGCCACCAGAAATCTGTGCTAGTGGCTTCTGCCATTACCATTCCCTCTCACACAGGTAATAATAATAATAACACAAGCATGTAATGCATTATACAGGCTTGTCGAAGCGCTACACTGTTGTCATTATTATTTCATCCCGCACTCTGTGGTGGTAAGCTACTTTTATAGCTATAGCTGTCCTGAGGTAGCCTGACGGAAGAAAGGATGCCAATCTGTGCCATCGGCCCCTCCAATGACCACCAACCACTGACACCAGAATTCAGGTCATGCCTATGGACACCACAGTTTCCTCTAGCGCCCCACTGTGGCACCTGGTGGTCCACGATCCAAGTACTAACCAGACTCTGACCTGCTTAGCTTTCAAGATCTGATTGGAATGGGCAGTGGCAAACTGGTAGGTGTCTTGCCCAGGGACACAACGACAGTATGAACTGGTCCTGTGCCACTGACTCTGTGCAGCAGCGACAGTTTAATCAAGAATGTCTCAATATGAACTTTGGTGCTGACCAAATTATAAAAGAAAAAAAAGGCGGCGGTAGGGCAGTTCTCCCTTTCAGGTGAACTAAAGCCAGTGCTACAAGTGTTCATGCTGGAATGCCAAGGTTTTTGGATTCACTATATCGAGTTCTAAAGTATTTTATTGATAATGAATTTGGAAGCAAGAGTCTATGTTTGTCATAGTCACTATATTACGCTCTGGGATAAGGTGCTCACCTGCATGCTTTAAAATGCATGCAGGTGAATAATCAGGAGGTGCCCAGGTTTGTAAGTGCTAGAAACAAGTTGATAAAACACCAAACACATAAAGGGCCTATGTAGCATACCCCCCGAATGAAGGTTGACACTTTACTGATGATTTTTAGATTTAATGGCAATATATCTTGCAAATATACCCTAAGAGTTGGGGGAACACAAAAAGACAGTGTGTAAATGCTAAATGCCATGCTCTTAAACCTTAGCAAAACAACCGTAACATTAACTTGATATAAGATCGTCATAATTACACATCAATTAACTGTTTAGCACCAAAATAAAATAGAATGGACCTTGGTACACAAACTATTACAATTGTGCTTTAATGCAACGTAAAATGTACGTTGATTTTGCTCCGTGTTAATTTTTCCTGCTCCTGCCTTTTTAGTATCTTTTCTATGTCAAGCACTAAACAGGAAGTACCTCTTCAAAATAAAAGTGTATTCTGTAAAACAGGAAGTTAATTTTACATTTACAAGTTTTAGCAAATGAAAGTACACAATTGTTCTTTACAGCCTATATCGTGCAAAATTGACTATTGGTACCTCGTATATGTGCCCAAAGTGTTTTTTTGATTTATTCCTGCAGTCTTTAGCTCGAGAATAGTCTCAAGCCTGCCCCTCAGATGAGCAGACGAACGGGAGCTACTCCCCAGGATGAGTCATCCTGGTGGGTGCCGCCACACGCTTCCCTGTTTCAGCCCATCCTTCAGGAAGCACTCTGTACCTGTAACACGCCCCGCTCCCCCGTGCTCGAGAGGAACTGCAGCTATTTAGGTACAGTTAGCTTCAAACGCTACTTCTTTTGTTCCAACGCTGCTGCCGCAGACATGTGCCGCTGTTTACCGGTGCACGCCTCAGCCTCTGTTTAAACCCCCATTCAGCTCCACTCTAGCCTACGTCACAATGTGGGCGGGGAACGCACGCTCACGCTGAGACTACAAAAAAGAAAAAAAAAAGAAAAAAATTGGTGCCCTTTCCTTAACAATTTTAGAATGATCTTGAGGTTTATCAGAACTAGTGTAAGACTTAAATGCTTAGTAAAGAAATAAATATTATTTTGTCTAAAACCTTGACCTACAAAAGATATATTTAAAATTATCATCGTGGGTTCAAATTTGAAAACAAAAAAATATTCCTGAACATTCCACCCCAGATCAGTGAACCTTTTAAATCTAGGCCAGAGGGCTGAGCACTGATTGTTATAGGTCTTATTCTAATGTCTATATCCTGATTTGTTTCATGTATTTTTCTCTGTGTGGCAGCCTGTGTCCAAAACAAATTTCCTTCGGGACAAATAAAGTAAGCTTGAAAAAGCATAAAATCAGTGCTGCCCGGTGGTCGAGTGGTTAAGGCACAGCACACGTATGCCAGGTTCCTTTTGCAGCCGGCCGCAGTGTCGTGAATTCGAATCCCAACTCTGACATTTACTGCATATCCTCCCTTCTCTCTCAGCCACCATTTCACACTTTCTTCTCCTGTCTAATAAAGCCTACAGGCAAAAACAAGAAAAATCTTGAATTTTGGTATTGAAATAAGAGTTTGAACCATTAGTATTGTGACAGAACTATTTGTATTTTGACAATGCTATGAGATCGACAGGTGGATTAGCCGATTATAGTCTGTCCTAATAAAACAAAAACAAAGAGGTGGTATAACCGGTCTGTGAGAGCTTCGGTATAGAACAGGGGTGTCCAAACTTGTACGGAGCAGAGGGCCACAGACAACCCGACAATCAAGTGAATCATTTGAAATGTTGCATTTGACATAGTTTTGATGGGCCTCCGCACCTTTAATAAGACTTGGAACATTAATATTAGGTTGGTATAACATCCAAATGCTTGAATTTGTTAAATTTTACAGTAAAAATTACAACTTCTTGTTGTTTGGACCACTTAAGCAGGAAGCCGGAGGGCCAACAAAACTTGGTCTGAGGGCCGCATATGGCCCCCAGGCCGTAGTTTGGACATGCCTGGTATAGAATATACAGAGAGAACAAGCCTGGATGCCAGCCTAATTACCTTCTCCATTCATGGTATGAAATAGAGTACTTTCACACAAAGCATCATATATAGGTCTGTCTCTAATAACTATATAGGCAAACAATTACCTGCTATAAGAACAAATGATACAAGCATCACCTCTCTACAAAGTTAGACGGATTCCCATATTGTCACTTCAGTTGGATGATGACACTAAATTATGTAGCTTCTGAAATTCAGACTTTACTGCCAATAACTATATAGCCTTTTTTCAATAATGCCAAAAGAACCAGACAACTTTAGATCTAAATGAGCCCATACATAATAAAGGTGGCTTAATATCACAGTGACAAATGGAGTCGGGGTGAACTATGCCTTCCCCTGATGAGATGAGCGCACATAGGAGATTTAGATACATTAGCCGAGGTGCAGGGAAAGGCCAAGGTTCAGGAGCCCTCACTCAGCATGTGTTATCTGAGTTTAACAGACCTTCTAAGAGCAAAAGCAGTCCAGAAGTGTATTTACAAAAACAGGACCAAAGAGGCACTTATCAGGTAAGAAGCAAACTGACAGGTGCAGCATCATACATACTTCACCTGCATGTGCTCAAAGATGTGAGATGTTCACCCCAGGGCTTTTTCACAATATCAAATATAGCTTTACTCAAAATAGGTTTGAACAGCAGCACATGTCAAACAGTAATAAAAAATCAAAGACATTTTATGCATTTAAGTACTGGCTGGTCTGTTTATCTCAATATAGCTTCACCTGTCCTCAAAATATAGATACTATCTATATCCTATGAGTACTGTTTCATAAGTTATGTTATATATCAGTTTAAGGTATACTTAATCCCTCATATTAGAACTTCATTCTCATTTGACCCATTCTTCAAAGTAGCTAGGGAAACCTCTCAGGAGCAGTGTGCCACTCAGGCGACCATCTCCATTCATCTTGAGCTAGCCTAAGCAGGGATTTGACCTATTATGCATGTAAATAATATATGTGATAGTGCAATACAGTTAAGTCAAGCTTTCTGGTTTAGTAGTTGTTACAAGTGCCACTAAAAAAAATATAACCTGGGGCCTAGGCCAAAAAAACATTTTGACTTTCCATGTACCACCAGATCTAAATCTATTTCATGTCTAAATTAAGGCTAAACAAGGTCTTGTCACAGTAGTTTTAACAAAGAAATTGTTCAAAAAAGAGCAAAATTTTTTATTCTTTTCCTAAAAATAGAATAATAGAACTGAAGAGGTTTCTGCGTACCAGAGAAGATGTTTAGTGCCACAGTTTGAGAAACACTGACCAAGGCTTAATAATATATACTATATTACAGGCCAAGGTGCTTAAATGCATTTTAGCATTTAAGATGTTACTACTTTTTAAAAATGTATTGTTATATGTTTATTAAATGTTGGCAACAATATAAGGTTTAAGAGCCTTAAATGGCTCACAATTTGCCTACACTTCTGGTATCTTGTGGGTGGAGTTGTTACTCATTTACGTAAGGGCAGCACTACTTTTACGTACGAATTAGGCTATTTCACTCCAGTTTCAAAGTCAAAAATATCTTCATCTAACAGGAGGTTAGCCAAACATCGTGTCTCGGGATTTACAGTTTCCTGCAGGCCTGGTAATCTCTCACTAGTAGCGCGAACACGGGGCCATCTGCTGCTGCGATGCTAAGTTATGCTACTGTGGGTTTGTGTGTGAAGATGCACGCTCACCTTGTGCCGAAATGGCGTAGCGCGATGGGTCGCCGACTCGTAAATAAATTTTAAAAGTGCTACAGGCCTAATTCAGTCAGAGGTGACGGGGGTGTGCGCTGTGTCCCGGGGGAATAGCGGAGGAAGCACGTACCCGCCGCCCCGGGGAGACGCACTGACAGACGCACACTGGAGAGGGCACAGCCGCACAAGGGGCTTTAGGGAGGCGGGCCACGATTCAACCTGCCTCATTGATTATTAAATTAGGCCTAACAAAATATTCATTAATCAAGCCATGCAACGTCTTTGGTAAACATCTGCTTAAAGCGGTCGATATGATGTGCTATATAAGTGCAATAAATAAATAAATAAATATGGTTGAATCATGGCTGGAGGAATGCATGAAGGATTAAAAATACACTAATGAATAAATTACCTTGTTAAATTAAGGGTTTTCAAAAGTATAAATCTGCTTAAGAACGATATTGAGCTTTATCTGAATTAAGACCATGATATGTATTAAAGAAACTATGCCTACTATTATTGTGTGTTAAAAATTACAGTCCATTGTCAAAATCTTAACCAAAACAAAATTATTGTTTAAATTATTATTGTACCAAAATCGGCATTGAGAATTCTATACTTCTTAGTATCAAAATAGAATATGAAATTGTAGTATTGAAGACAACAGTGTAATTAAAAATACTTTTGGGATATGCCTATACTAGGGTAGCCTATTTCTTTCTATACAAAACATTCGGTTATAAATCCTCCAGCTAGGTGGTCCTGGCGCTGCAGAGGACATATTTCCCTACAGGGACAGTAAAGTGTACCTTAACCTTAACCTTAGCCTTAGCCTTACTACAACAGAATTATAGGCCTAGTCTATCTTTAGCATAGTGTTCTCCTAATTGATACAGTTTTCTTCACATCACTTATTAGAACTTGAAGACAACTTGAGATCTGATGAATGATGAAGTCTTGGAACGCAAAAATGCAGTTGACATGGTAAGTAATTTTTTGGTAACCTTTTGTATTCTTCGCTACCAGTGTTATTTATTGTTCAGCTTGTATGTATGTATATTGACAAGCTTTGTGGGCTGTGCTGATCTGATTTCCCCTAACTGTATATTCTCACCAGTGCTATCTGTCTTAAACTGGAGGATATTGCAGGCCCTCATAAGTAAGGGGTAAGTGACTTGCTCCAGGAACTTTCCTCTTTGGCTGCCATGGGAAACAGCCATTTTGTCTTTTACATTCCTTCTTTCTAGTCTGCTGCTGAATAAGACCTTCAACCTGTATTCATCAACCAGGGGAATTGACAATAGCTTACTTGGTCATCATTTCATGTGGACTAGCTCAAAGAGTATGTCCCCTCTTGGTCATATAATTGTATCTAATGATGGTGAAGAATGTCTGCTTTTAAAATGTGAAATGACATATGCAAATCAATAGGCTACATGCTCTAAGGCAGGTGATTTTCTCTGATGATTGGAAAACAGAGAATAGAGTTCATGCTATTTTAGGCAAATTGTTAAATCAAACTTTTATGTGCCCACAGCTTGCAATATTTTAGGCCAACTATTACAACTGAGGCGTGCGTAAAGGTCACAGGACACAAGATTTGACTTTTCCTGACAGAACACACATTTTCTGCGCCTTATTTTCTCCATGTTCCCAGCCTTAGCCTTTTTACTCTCTGTCCCCTAACCAGCTGTGCAGTCAACACTTAGCAGTCATTTTTGCATCATTTTCGGGAGCATTTTGTGTCATTTTAGTGCATCAGTAAAGTACCCGTCTGACCTTAAGATTTGACATATTCTATCTCCTACGCTTATCCTGGTGAAGACATTCAAGTTCTCCGATCTGGTTTGCTCCATCGTCGCGACTAGATTAACGAGCTGCCCTTTAGCTTGTAGCGTCGGCCATATTTCCTGCAGCTTTAGGTATCTTCATTAGATATAGAAATATTGACCTTCTGTGCTTTTTATGAGAATGTATTCTGGAGAAAAGCAGGCATTTATCTATATAGCCTCGCAAAGTATTCTCATCACTCTATATCTTTCTACTGTACCAAGCGCAATTGTGTATGCTGATTTTCCTTGGGGGGAATTCTGGAAATGTGCATCCTGGTTTCACTTCACAAAAAAATGTCCAGACAAAGCATGTCTGAATAGTATTTAGGAAACAAAAAATCTACCTTTTTTTTTCTGCTGAGCTCAAAGGGCTTTATTCCTACAATTGATTTGTGGAACTTCTGTTTAGTAGGTCAAGTGCTGTTAGCGCAAATTCAAGCAGACATATTTTCAAATTTTACAAAATCAAAAAGTTACTTCTGCATTAGTAGAAAAATACTCTGTATTTTATACATTAACTGCAGCTAAGTTTGACATTGCTTCTTAAGACGTCGACATACAGAGAATAAAACTGGTCCATTTGTAAACTGGTCCATTATTTCATAGTCCTTTTACCTTGCAGAGGGTTCTGTGGGTTTGTAGATCTCTTTATGCTGTGCGCTGACTCAACAACTTGTTAATCAAGGCCCGAGTTATGCACACACAGTCAGCTGCATAGAGCCCACTGAGAAATGCCCCCATCCCTCTTGAATATAGATATAATTAGATTGTTACACAGGATCTGGGCAGCTGAATTATGAACTCGGGACTATATTAACTAAACAGGGAGTAGTGAGTGATGCTACACTGGTATGATGACAGTGAAAGGATAAAAAACATGATGCATATGCTTGATTTTCTTGTTTTTTGTTTGAATGCAGACATAGGATTTATAATGGTGATGTTTTCAAGATATGCCTTAAAGTACATAATGTCATAACACCATCATCAACAATTACTGTCAGCATGAATAATTTGTTGTCACATCTGAAACAAACACCTAGTCGTGCTTATTGTGGTGTACTAGGATTTAAGATGGCAGATTGAAAAAGCATAATTTACAACTACAAAATAAAATGATTCAAACCTGTAAGAAGGTAAGCTTTTATTTATTTTTAATAGCTCTATCATTGCATTCAACCCATTTAAAGCTTCTTCTTTTTTTTGCTTGAGTATCGATATGTTTTTATCTTCTATATCAGTATTTGATTTTGAGATGGAATTATTGTCTCAAGATTAGACAATAGTATTATAAATGATATACACACATTGGCTTACAGCTTTCTTTGTTTATTGCCTAAAAGCATTCTGTACATTTTAAAGTGTTACAATGAATTACATTCTTTCAGTTTGATCAACATTTTTAGCTATTTTCTGTCTCCTGTGTCTTTAAAAACTCCAGGGTAAAGCACTTGTTCCGTATAGTGTATGCTCATTTAATACAAATGCAATATATTATAACGCACTCCCCGAAATTGACCTACAAAGAAAGTATTCCCATCAGGTTTAGAGGAAGAAAATGTACAACATGAGTAATTGTGGCTAAGAGAGATAAATGAATCCGTGTTTACATTGTTAAGAAAATCTCAGCAGCAGCACAGTAAACAAATAAAATGACAAACAGCACGGAGATGGCGACATGGCCTGAAGCATCCGCTGCTTTTTGTAAATAGGACAAATGTGCGTGCAATAACAAGTGGACAATATAAAGCATGACACTAATCACAAACGAAACTGTCATTATCTTGGAAATTCAGCACGGATATTACATCACGACTGCTCCAGCTCATTGTCCTTTTCCACTTTCTGAGCCTTTTAACAGTCACCAGTCATTGTTGTAGGTGATTGTGAATTCAGATTGCGTGTTAGTGTTTGACTGATTATTGGGGTCCGACTCCGAGCTGATGGAGTGGGGAGGACATGTGAAACAAGGGCACCACCATCTTTATACCCTCACCTCTGGGATTTAAATATTAAACATAAAGGATGGCAGATTATTATCCCTGTCACCTTGCCTTAAGCAATGAAATTCTGTTTTAACACTGCCATTGAGGACCTGCTGTGTCAAATATTAGTGTGGAACTGAGAGCAAAATCAGGCTTGGAAGCAACTCAACTGTGCAGCCACTTTCATACTAATACTAAAAGGATTTTATACTTTCTAAAAACAAATGCTTTTAAAAATCTGTTGCGTTTGATAGCACAGTGTAATGATTGCATTAACACAATAACAATATTTGAGCATTATTTAACTACGCCTCATAAAATGTGTCTATCACTTTATTCCCTTGTTTGGGAGATTACATTAGATGTTTCTGTCTCTTTTTGAGGTCATGTTTAATAGTTTTAATTATAGACAATATACTTGATATTCTAATTTAGCATAATCTCCAAAACAACAATATTATTATTAATATAATATATTATCAACTCTTTTTTTATACGTAGGTCGCTCCCACCTCTACTCACCAATGGTGTAGTGGTGTAAGGTGGAGTTGTGGGTTCACCTCCTGGCCTCAACAATTTCTCCCCAAATAAAAGAATATAAAATAAAACAAAATGTATCCCTATGATGTCATGAAAGGTCACTCATGAAAGCATGTAATAAATAAGTATTAAACATGAAAAGCAGGGCCATTATAAAGGCAGTATAACACTATAGCAATGACTAAATCTACAACATGCATTGCACGTGCATTTTACATCGCCGTGTTTACACTCACATTATTAGAAGGTGAAATGTGGGCAGAGACATCCAAGAAACTTAGGAGTACAGACAACATGCATGCACAAATGATTTAGGGTTTGCGTTATTGTTTCATAAACTATGTTCCAGTGCAATCAGATATCAATGTATTGCTTTATAAAAGTATGATATATTCTTGTGCTTTGGCCTTTACCAGTCTTACAGTGATGAGAAAAACGAAGGCTAAAACATAGTAAATATACCATAAGCTTTAGAAATATAAGTTACTTCGAGCTGCACTCCCTGAGCAGCCTAAAAATCACTCAAATGCCACTGTGTCTGTACCGGCAGCATTTTAAAGTCTTCCTGTGAATTTATCCCAGCAATCATTTGAATCCAATCTCCGTGACACTTAAGATACTGCTGCTCTGTTTCTTTAACACTGTAATCTTAACTCCCACACAGGAAACAAGCCATATCGGTTGACTTTTTTACTTAATAAAATATAGAAGATAAAGTGTTGGGTCTTGACAATATAGTTTTAGGGCAAAGAATGACATCCTAATTGAAGATTTGAGGTGTAAATACGCCCACATCATGTGAACTTCTTTTATGGAAAATGTATTGTCAATTTTTTTTTTAATTAAATTTCGGGATAACTTTAAAGGGCACATAGTAGTATGCAAAATTGACTTATATAAGCTTTTAACCTTGCTATAATTGTTTCCCCTTTTATTATCCTCATTATTCACGCACTTTAAGATACATACTACTGTGACATGTTGCTCTTTAATTCTCCCATATTTCAGTTGAAATCTGGGGGGCAAACATACACTATAAATACAGAGCCGAAAAAACAATTAGGGTTGTAAACAAAGACGGCGTCAGAAAGCATACAAACAGATTGTTTATAAAATCCAGATAACTTAAGTTCAAAGATTTAGTCAACTTAAAAGAATCAGAATCAGAATCAGAATCAGAAAGAGTTTATTACCATTGTCAATGAACAAAATTCACAAACATAGGAACTTGTCTCGGCATTAAGGTGCAACATGGAACACTGAGCAATAATAAAACAACATATATTCAATCAAAAAGGGCATGCATTAAGAAACAATTTAAAATTACTATACAATAAAAATAAAAATAGGCATTTCTATGTACACAAGGGTTACAGTTAGATTTACAGTTTGAGTGCAGAAAGTGACAGTGCAGTGAGTGGTTGAATATTTGCAGTTAAAGTGACAGGTGTTTTGAAGTGTTCATGAGTCCAACGGCAGAGGGAAAGAAACTATTCTTGTGGCGGGAGGTTCTGGTCCGGATGGACCGTAGCCTCCTGCCTAAGGGGAGTGGTTCAAATAGACCATGGCCAGGGTGAGAGGGGTCAGCTGTGATCCGACCTGCTCATCCCAGAGCCCTGGAGACGTACAGGTCCTGCAGAGATGGAAGTCTGCAGCCGATCACCTTCTCAGCAGAGCGCACAATGCGCTGTAGTCTCTGTTTGTCCCTGGCTGTGGCTCCAGCGTACCACACGGTGATGGAGGAGGTGAGGATGGACTCAATGATGGTCGTGTAAAACTGCACCATCATCTGCACTGGCAGCTTGGCTTTCCTCAGCTGCCGCAGAAAGTACATCCTCTGCTGGGCCTTCTTGATGAGGGAGCTGATGGAGGGCTCCCGCTTGAGGTCCTGGGTGATGGTGGTGCCCAGTAAGCGGAAGGAGTCCACGGTGGTGATGGGGGAGTCTGTCATGATGAGGGGGGGCTGGGGGCTGTGGCTTTCCTGAAGTCCACGATCATCTCCACTGTCTTCTGGGCGTTGAACTCCAGGTTGTTACCGCTGCACAAGGACACCAGCCGGTCCACCTCCCTCCTGTAGACAGACTCATCCCCGTCCGAGATGAGCCCGATGAGGGTTGGTGTCGTCCGCAAACTTGATGAGTTTTACGGAGTCGTGGCTGGAGGTGCAGCAGTTTGTGTACAAGGAGAAGAGCAGAGGGGAAAGTACACAGCCCCTGTGGAGCGCCGGTGCTGATAGTCCTTGTGTCTGAGACATTCTTCCCCAGCCTCACGCACTGCCTCCGATCCGTCAGGAAGTCAGTGATCCACCTGCAGGTGGAGTCAGGCACGTTGAGCTGGGAGAGCTTGTCCTGGAGCAGAGCAGGGAGGATGGTGTTGAAAGCAGAGCTGAAGTCCACAAACAGGATCCTGGCGTAGGTTCCCAGGGAGTCCAGATGCTGCAGGATGAAGTGGAGTGCCAGGTTGATAGTGTCGTCTACAGACCTGTTGGCTCTGTAGGCGAACTGCAGGGGGTCCAGCAGGGAGGAGGTGAAGGACTTGAGGTGGGGCAGGACCAGGCGTTCAAATGACTTCATGACTACAGACGTCAGCGCCACAGGCCTGTAGTCATTAAGTCCAGTGATCCGGGCTTCTTGGGGGACAGGGACAATGATGGCAGACTTGGGGGGCAGGTTTGGGTTGGCGGCGGTGGCCACCGTGGGGGAGGGGGTGGTCACATCAAACCTGGAGTAGAAGGTGTTGAGTTGCTCAGCCAGTTTTTGATTGTCTGCAGCAGGGGGGCTTGGGGCTTGTGGTTGGTGAGGAGCCGGAGTCCCCTCCACACGGAGGCGGGGTTGTTGTCAGAGAAATGCTTGCTTCAGACGCGTATTGTACTGTGATCTCGCTCGAGAAACCTCTTTGCTAAATCCATACTTTGCATGAATAATTCAGTTTACATTTTAAATAAAGGACATATAAAGATACTCAATATAAGATTTGTCTTCGTTCTGTGACTTTTTACCCATGTCAAAAGAAATAATACTATACACAATACATTGTATGTGGTAAATGAAATGACATGGGCAAATAAATAAATACAATTTGGTAGTAGTATATAATTACTATTGATAGTGAAAACAATTTTGATGTCAAAAACTGAAATTTATATTTTTTGAAAGTCTGCCTTGTGCATCTTCCTCAGACAGCACTATAAAAAGTTACTACTGGTATATATGGTAGTCCCAGCACAAATAGATGATAAAGAATAAGGAGAATACTCAAGGAAGGTATTTTAGTGATTATATTAATAATTACTTTCATGGTTCTACATTCTTGTTCTAGTAATGCCTATTTTATTTTTATTTTATACTATAGTCATTTTAAATGGTCTCTTAATGCATGCCCTTTTTATTTCATATTTGTTGTTTTTATTATTGATCAGTGTTTTATGTTGCCACCTTAATGCCGAGACAAGTTCCTATGTTTGTAAATTTTGTTAATTGACAATGGCAATAAACCCCTTCTGATTCTGATTGTTGTTTACAGTAATACAACACCGCCCAATCTTCTGCAAGTGGTAAATATCACCTGCATGATTCCATAGAAATAGAAAGTTAAAACTATAATTTATACCAGGGTGCCCATTACGTCGATAGCGATCTATCAGTCGATCTCAGAGGCAGTCAATACCGAAGCAAAGTTTATTGGCTGGCGCTAAGTGCCAGTATTTACACACGCGGTGCGAGTGTATCACATGGTGCGCATATGGAGGTCCCCAAAAGCGTGAGTGAACCATGAGTTACAATCAGCGCGAGGAGGCTACAGTTGTTATTTTGTCCGCTTTCTCAGTGAGATTCGGCAGGGAGTGCGGCCGCGACAAACGTAGAATGCTCACATGAGGAGAGGAGAGTGAAGAAGAGGAGTCAGGCATAGAGAAGCAGAGGAGGAGTCAGGCCAAGGAGCAAGGAGGAGAGTCAGGCCAAGGAGCAGGAGGAGGAGACAGGCCGAGGAGCAGGAGGGGAGTCAGGCCGAGGAGCAGGAGGACGAGACAGCGCGAGGAGCAGGAGGAGGAAGACAGGCCGAGGAACAGGAGGAGGGAAAAGGGGGAACAGGCCGAGGAGCAGAGGAGACAGGCGAGGAGCGGAGGAGGAGACAGGCCGAGGAGCAGGAGGAGGAGACAGGCCGAGGAGCAGGAGGAGGAGACAGGCCGAGGAGCAGGAGGACGAGACAGGCCGAGGAGCAGGAGGAGGAGACAGGCCGAGGAGCACTGTTTCTGTCCTTCACAGAGCAGTTTGTTATTGACGCGACCCAAAGGAAAGCTGATTTTCTCGATGTCTCAAGCCCCTCCACACAGCATTACCATAGAGCTTGTCTTATTATAATAAAAATATATTAGAGCTTCAAGTGAGGTGATTATAAGCTCAACCATCTGTTATTTAGTCTAGTTATTATTTTATTTTCACAATAGTCATCTGTATGAATGGGTCTAGTCAAGTTAATGAACAGATTTTCTCTTCCCTGCTTAATATCGCATGTCTATACATGTTTCTATAGATGTTTATAAAAAAAGTTATATAAATCTACAGGTAGATCTTCGGCTTTGCCAAATCTAAAAGTAGCTTGCACGCTGAAAAAGTGTGGGTACCTGATTTATACCATACTGTGAATTAAAAATATTGCCAAAGGAACAACATTTCCACGGAGACAAGCAGATGGAGGGTCCTCCAGGCCAAGTAAGAGTCAGGTGTGTGGATATCTAAGCCCGCTCACAGTCAGGATACATTTAAAAATTAAAAAGGTTTTTAAAACAATTCTTTTTTTTTTGTCTAAAAGTTACGCAGCAGGCTTTAAGTTCTGATACAGAAAATGTGTAACGGTACCCAGCTCTTGAGAAGAATAATCATTATGTTGCACATTTACTTTGTTTTTTTGTTGTTCTGCACATCGTATACTATCAGGATACACTATACACAACTTCTGCTGAAATATTTGCACTAAACCAAAGCCACATCTAACTTCAAACTGAATTTACATCATGCTGGTAGGTCTTTATCGCTTTGACTTATACTGTTGTTTTCTCATCATCCTATCATGAAGCCTTTTTCCTGCATGTACAACAATGTGTTCCCATTGCAGCGTTATCTTGGGAAGCAATATTTGTTGTGCCCACATCGTTTATTCATCTTCACTGGTATTTTTCAGTTATGCTCCAAGGATGCGGCTGTTCATTGGGCTGTGAAGAAGTTTACATTTGCCTGCGCTCACGCACCAGAAACTCTGCGTCTTCTGAAGTGAACCTGGATGTGTTGCTGACAGCGAGAACAAATGCCCCTACTTCTGCAACGTCCATTACACCGGATTGCATTAGGTCAGTTTGCGGGAGCGGGAAAATAAACAGAAACAGTATGAGGCTATGAGGCGGGCTGTTATAAGGTGTGTATGCAAACAAATAATATGGACACAATTAGATGACATTGGCTCATGCAAGAAAAACATATTTTACTTATATTTGCTTTAAATTGCATTATTATTTCACTCACCCTCAACGACTCAAACTATTTTTGTAGCTTGTTTACAGCTTTCATACGCTTTTATACAGAGGCAAGGTGGATAGAACCTAAGAACTATGGAAGAATGCAAGCCTGATTTTTTTTTTTTGCCAGTTGTCACTACACACCCAAGTTTTATGGTTCAATGGAGAATTTTCGTTTGAATTTTCCCGACCTAGAGTTCAGTCATTGATACTTGAGCTCTTCCATTTACAATTTTACAGATATTCTTAAAGCTGACACCTATTAGTCCTTAACATATACCGGTATAATGTTTAAATGCGAGATTAATTTCTTCTATCCATACCTAATTCACCCTAGAGCACTCAGCCGAGCTTGGCCATCCTTCACGTTCACAATTGGTCTGAATATTAATTGATCCAACTCATTTGCAGAGAGATGATGTCTGATAGTTCCAACTGATTAACAGCCTTTCTTTTCTGTTGCTGATGAGGTAGTATTTTCCTCCTGTCTTCTTAATCAAACAGAAAAAGGACTTAATTGAAGAAGGATAAAGCCCATCTCTTCTTTTGACCCAGTTATCCAATGACCTGGACACTCTCGCCTTAGCTTTTTCAACATCTTTGGTGTGATCCCAAGCCAACCCTCCAATGCCCATTACCCACAGGTGTCTGCAAGTGACTTCTGACATGAAGAGGGCCTCAGCCATAATCCCCCTGATATATTATGGGATGGTAATTGGATGGGGAGTAGCCATGACTCAGAGTGTCCAACGCATGAATCAAGTTGGACAGGGCATATCTTTGGAGCTGCTGTAACCTTAGGGCTGATTGCTTTAGAAGACTGTAAAGACACAGACAGATATGTGTGTGGTGGACAACAACAGCACTAAAACTTCAGGCTTTTATTAGTATGTTTCAGTTAGATATTAAGTTGGTTTATCTGTCAGGATCATAATGCATAGTCTAATGCACAAAGTCAAAAATGGATTACAAGGATGTGTTTGCAGCTGCAACACCGTATAACGCTAGCCACAAGGGGTCAATAAAGTAACAGTTTTTAATGATACATTGTACAACAGTTTTGGGGCAATATCCATGCAGTTTCTCTGACAAGCATTGCAAATGCAATTACACTTGCGAGTTATGTTTTTATAGTAGGTTCAAAGTTAAAACGTTTTCACAGCACCAACATTTGAGAGAAGACTGAAATATGATCTGCAAAACAAGAATCACATTCACATCACATCAACATGTCTAAACTTAATTAGTATAACATTTTGTACATAATAAATTAAGACAGTCCTCTTCTGCTTATTACGACCAATCAAAATTTTGCACCCTTACTTGCATATGTTATATAATGAGCAAAACAACTTATTCACTGTGAGATATTGAGTAATCCATTTATAATGCAGCCATTCAAGCTATTTGTATGTTGATGGTTTGTTGTGGCTGTTTGACTACAGTACCATGTAGCCAAAACCAAGATATATAATTGATAATAAAAATAAAAGCTTCATTTTCAAAGTATGTGAATGGCTGTGACTGCTGGCTGCACTGTCCCTGTCCCTGTGCTCTCCTTGCTGCTTTTTTCCGTCTGGATCAATTGTGCATGAGAGCGGGTCCTCCGCTCAGCTTCCCTTAGTCAGCATTGCTTCTTTAGATGTAATATCCTGTTCCTATAGTGTGTGCTGGGGGCTATTTGTTATATTTCCCCTGGCACTTGATACAATATGTTGTTCAGACAAAGTCTGATCAGTGAAAATCACTCTTTGCTTACTTTGAATTTCCTACAACAATATTCTGCAATGAAATTAGGGGTTAATCATTGTTGGTGTTGCATTTCTTATTTGTTTGTGTTAACCTCAACTGTCAACTCTTCTTCTCCATTGTACTTATGCAGCCTTTCAAATCGCAATGAGCCATATAGAAATACACAGATGTATACTTTGACTTGATGGAGATATTTTATGCAAGCCACAGAAACCCTCTAGAGACATATATCATTGGAAGAGCGAACCGAGCTTGTAGCTGAAAAGTGAATAGTTTATCATGTGTAGGTATTTGCATAAACAGCTTAGGCTCAGTGTAATAATCAATAATTATATCAATAATGTGGTTTAACTAGTTTACATGCCCCTGAGACAGCTAATTCAGAAAGTCAATAATGTAAGCATCTGCGTAATCATTTCTGCACCAGGGGATTGAGGAGAAAAGAAAAGTAGTCATGTTTTGAAACGCCATCGTTTTGACCCATTTTACCCATCATAGTTTATTTGCCCAGACAGCAACATTCTCTGTGCCTCTTTGCTCCGAGGAAGAGATTTAGTTACTCATTGCATAATCATTGCTTTCTCTTGGCTGGCTATACATAGCAACCTGTCATGCCTCGCCAACAAGGCCCACAGACACCTCCATCCTCATATACTGTTTTCAAGGACTTTTTTCAGCTTTGATGCTCAGTGGCATGGGACAAGATATGCCGAGCATGCTAATACGTATTTGTTGGAAACACAGGGGTTTGACCTTTTCTCCTTGATACATGTGATGAATGTTGGACTTGCTGAATATATATGTGTGTGTGTGTGTGTGTGTGTGTGTGTGTACAACCATTGTTCATTCATTTTATTTGACTCTTGGTCCTCATTCGAGGTTGTGGATAATGTAAAAAAAAAAAATTGTAAGCATGTAGATGTTCTCTTGAAAATATTTTTTTTTTTTTGCAAATAATATAATAGCCTTGAGTATTCGCTGAGACCAGTAACCCACTTTGCCTGTGCATGAATGTGCTGTGTGAGTGATTGGGGATGGTCGTAGGCGTCACTGGTACAGATTGTCAGCCTTGCACCTGTCGGTCTACCCCAGAACAGATGTGACTGAACATCAACAAATATGGGGCCATATTTGGCCCCAATCTTAGCGGTAACGGGAGCCTTGGTCAGGGGGCGGTTCCAGGTCAGGCTTCTGCTACCTTCACGATGTTAACGCTGGTGTAGAGGCTGTACTTGGAGGCTGAAGGCTGGAGTGGGATGGTGCCAGTACGTATGTATGCATGCATGTAGCATTTGAACCAATGACTGATAACTGTGGCATTCCGTAGCCCCCCCTGTGTGGGTGATGTTTGCAGTCATGGCCTCATATCCAGGCAAAGAAAGAAGTGAGGGGTTCACAGTGGAGAAGACGCTTGGTGTCGTCCAACAAGTGAAACAGCGAGAAAGAACAATAATCTGTGTATTATTTAAAAAAAAATAACATGTTTGTTTTTTATTTTGATTCACAAGACGAATTACAATCAAACGGGTTGATGTTCCTTTTTAAATTTGTTACCAAAAGTGAAAAAGGAAATACTGAAATACAGCCTCAGAGTGTGTTTTCATTCATTCAACTTGTTTTGCACAACGCGGGGAGATTGTTTTCACCCCAGGGAATGGAGCGTATGTCTGTGGGCTTTTTCCCAGTCCGTCCAAACTAAACCAAGAATAAACCAGGTCCAAAACAAGGAGGCGCTGGGAACAGAATGCGTCAAATTCCACGCAGAAATGTAGTCTAGGCCTAGTCCCGGTACTAGCCTTTGAAGTTTGACTCCTCGGTGATGGGTGTCACTCAGTACAAAGAGCTTGGTCTGGTCCTTTCGGTCAAGCTCAGGCCTCACTGTTGGTACAGCCCAGAACCACCTTCCGTGTTGCACAAAGCAAATAAAGGTGAATGAAATAAATAAACCATGCTCGGTAGTTGGATTTTTGTTTTTCAGTTTTGGGATCAAATTGAAAAACGAATTGTAATTTGTTTTGTTATTCAAAATCATTATTTATTAATTATTAATTATTTATTTATTTATTATTAAATTATTCTTTATTTTTTCTTAAGCACAAAAAACATTTGAATGCATAATTACGAATATAACATATACGGGATGTTTCCCTTCTTTGCAGACAGCCCCTCCTCTCTTTGTGCTATGGTTTTAATTGGACTGTATGAATTATTCTATAATATATAATTTGTGTTATTTATGACCATGAAGGCTGTTTTATTATGATTATTCCATCCATATGGGGATAGTAATACGACTCCAGGAAATGTTTGGCATGTTACCCATGTTATGTTTTTCAGTGCACTAGTTTTGAAGTTTATTAGTTACAATTCTGGCCATTCCCAGAACCACACCACGCCCTCAATTTGTCTCACTCCACCTCACATTTTGGCATGATCACATCTCTTGTTTAGAGTTCCACGCCCTGTGCTGTCAGCAGCTGTGCCGTTGCAAGATGTCAACAAATTAACTCGTCAGCGCTCCTGTTACCGCTAAGATTGGGGGCAAAATACGGCCGATGGAGTGAATGTGTGATGCACAAAACTGTAATGCAACTTTGAGTGTATACTTATAATTATTAAGTAACAATAGAACAGTATTGTGTAAAGAAAATGTCAAACATTATGAGATGTTCTTTCAGGAAATGGCCGGCAAATGGTCTAATAGCGTGAATTGGTTGGCCTAACCCTGAATTCTATCCTGGACCCAATGCAGTCCAGTCATTATTTCTGGATTACAATATCGGAATCTGCCTTTGGATACCCTAAACCAATGGTTTGGGTGTCAAACTCTTGCTCTGATCGACATATTGACATGGGCTCCATGCAAGTTGGTTAAAGCCTAGGAAGCTCCTTTTCTTATCACTGACTTGGATGTGTGTCCTCAAGAACTGTCAAAAATTGACAGCAAATTTATCATTGAAGTTAGGAATCAATCAGTCAAACTTTATTTATAAAGCGCTTTTCATACATAGAACACAAACACAAAGTGCTTTATAGTGCATTCAAACACAAACACATATTTATGTATGAACGCACTCACACACTCACTCTAAAATGCATAAGGCTGAGTATATATAAATCAGTTGTGGAAACACCATCAGAAGAGCCGTCTGCTCCAGGAGCAGAGGCCCGCCTGAAGCCACAGGGCATACCGGGCCCAGAGGAGAGACGAAACACCAAACCTCCACCAGAGCCAACGAGCCAGGGCCCAGCAGCCATAGCCGACCACCACTTCCAGAACAGAAACTCCTCAGAGAAAACACATGAGATCCTAAAACTGATAATATATTCAAATAAGTAAAGACAGGAAGGAATAAAAAAGGAGCAGTTGTACTTCCTTTCATATCTTCCTTAGCATAGGAGCTGCATGAGCTTCCAAACAGTGCTAAGGAGCTATGAGGTATCCCACAATCTATTGTACAGATCGCCCAGAAGGTTTCCGAATACAGCCAATCTGAAGAGAGAGAATTAACATAATGTATATTATATAAATATGTAGTTAATATATTAAATTATATTATAGATATATATATATACTAATTATAATGATATTATCTATTATGTATGTGTGTATATGGTATGTATAGTATGTATGGAAATACACTATCATTTTCTTAAAATTATCTTCATAAATGAACTACTAATACTTAATATATTGAAGCATAATGTTAGCCACATTGCCGCTATCTATGTATTATTTATGTGTATAAATGAAACTTTACATATTTAGACTGTGTAAACCTCAAATCTAATGGCTTCTCATTCTTTGGTGGCTGCCGACTGGACTAAGTTGGCTTGTGAAATACTATATTCCTTTCTTTGACATTGTGTGCTGCTGATTAGAGTTCTGGATAATCTTGTACAATCTGCTCAATATGCATGTGCTTGTATCATAGACGGTGCTTCATATTTCGAACTTTCAAAGATCGACACTTGCTGATTAGCGCAACTCTTTATTAACAGAACAGTAACGTCATTCAAGTACAGTCACTTATTATTTATATGTTGTCATGATGGAACTTTGCTTGTAAAGATTTAAAGGTTTTAATCATTCTCATAATATCCCAGGCCAGTAGAGTGTGATATATGCCTATTATAGCTTCTTGGTAGTTTCATTTTTCTAAAAGCTTTGTTTCCACTAGTTTAGGGAGGATTCATGATATACCCAAAGACTATAAGCTCCTTTCCTTACTTTCCCCCACCTCCTGGACCTTAGTGTGACCTCATATCTGGCTCTCAAAGAGGTAGACAAGGCATGGAGGATTTTCATTTTGGCACTTTATTTCCGTCATGGTTAATTGGAGAATTGTATTAGTTGCAGAGGAAGACTCCATCTTAAACTCCCAACTCCTGTATATAATTGATTTTTGTTGGCTGTTCTGGCCCACAAAGCTCTTGAGCAACAACAGTTGTACCATTTCTTTGATGATAGATGTTCCCCACAAAAGGCCAATCAAGCCGACGATTACTTTATAAATGCTTTAAATGGAGACATGGCAACCTGAAGGATTGTAAATAATAAGAAAACTATGTTTTTGGCAAAAATCCAACCACCGATAACAAAGAGCTTCCAATTGGGAGGTTGAGTGTGCCATGGTGTAGAAGCAGCAAACAACAGCAGCCAACACTTTGAGACATTAGGGAGTAATGCAACCAGCTCCAGCCAACTGTGTTTATTCCTGACTCTAGAGTAAGATAAAGAGAAGAAGTATCAAAGGCTCAACGAATGAATATTTAAATGCAAAAACATATAATAATTTTAGTTCGCATTTGCTTAAAATTGCTTTCTACGGGTTCATTGGTTGCACATGTTGGGCTAGATTCAACCCTTATGTCTGCTCATTGATTTTGGTGAAATTTCTAGAGAGAAACCTTTCACACCCTAAATTTGATGATTAGAGCACTTCTTTATCCACACCATCCACATGTCTATTTTTATGACAAACGAGTCATACTAGAATACATTACCCAAAAGACATCTTAAAATGCTGCTATATTTTTAAACAAGTCAATAACAAGCACTAGGAAAACAAGAATTGAATTGTGTGCCAGCCTACAGCAAAGATAATGGATTGTGTGTGATGTTGATTTGTTAAATTTAGTCATTTGGCGTCGGCTCATTATTGTTGCAACTTGAATATAGGAGACCGTGAAAGGGAAGCATATTCTAACTGAAAAGTATACTGAAAACTGATTTTTGAATGTAAATTGAAATTTTATATGATTCTTAGATGACTTCAGATCACATGCTATTCAAAAAAAGCCTTTTAACCCATATGCACTAGATGAAGACACCTAGCACATATAACAATACAGCTCACTCCCACCACAGTCTCAGATAGTGTGAGTAATATTTCTCCGAGTTGTTCCCATTAGAATAGTATCTTTGCTCTTCCAACTGCCAGAGACATTATGCTGTTTGTACTTGTGAAAAATATTAAAAAGAAACCAATGATTGCAATTGGGTGTTGACTGGCTACAAACTGTATAAAACACATTGGACATTTTTTTCTTTTCAGGTTTAATGTAATTTACTAGTAAACTATAAGAGAAGCAAGAATTATGGTAAAATCAATATTTTGAGTTAAAAGCTAGAGTTTTCTTTATAGGAGCAGATATTACATTATTTGGTATTGTATCATTATTTCTGGTTAGGGTTGTCAAAAACCTGAGTTTTGGTATCGATTATATCTTGAGTATCGATAACAGTTATGATAAATTACAATACATTAAACTGAAACTAGAATGTTGTTGAGCTTATATTGAACCACGATTAAAGACTACATGTGTAATATAAACCAAATATTATTACTATATTTGCTGGAAAATAACGTACTTATAGTGCTGTTTGTGTTTTATAGTTTAAACTCAATCATCAATATGTATCAATATAAATAAATCACATAAAGCAAAATATGTGACCTTTCCTGTGCAGATTTACGAGGATCTTGAGCTCTAATCAGAATATTAGAAGACCTCATGTAAAAAAAAAAAAAAAGTAATTTTTAAAAGTGCTTTTATTCTATTTTTTTTATTTTATTATCTTGTAGTTATTGAAACTTTTCGGATATGAGTATATTGAGCTAGATTTAAAATCTATTTTGAAACTATCTCAACTTCATAACATAATATCGCTTAATCTCAATATTTGAAGTTCAACTCTTTCCTGGCTAATTTGTTTTTCTATTATTTTTATAGAAATCCCATAAGGCAGCCAAAAATACCGCCCTCGACTTTAGTGGATCATTCATCATGCTGCAAATCAAAAACAATAGTCAAAAGTACCAACACATTCCTCTTTCTGCATTTGCCACCACCACAGGTCTGTTGTGAGACGCGTACAAATAAGACTTTTGACTGAACGTGGGTGTTTTGCAGATATGCGAGAAGCTAGGGGATATGTGCTGCAGGTCCACACTTCATTTTGTTTTACAGACTGTAATAAATGTTTTGAACCGTAAAATGAATAATACTCCTTCTCGATTTACTTCCACTGGCACTGCTTTCTCTCATTACAAAAGTATCTCTCAACAAAGCACTTGATGTTTATGTAAAAAGCATTGTTAAAAGTACACTATGTAGCTTTCTTAGTAAGGTGTACTTTTCACCCTGGCTAGAACTCTCACCTCACAGCAAAGCAGACTCCCGTGCCAGACTGTTGTTAGACTTTCAAATGGTTCGTGTGGTCAAATCTTCCAGCTACAGTAGTCCTGTGCACAAAAAGATTAGTTCTTATTTTTTTGAAAATTATTGATAACCAAACCTTTTCTGATTCTAAACTTCTGATTCTCCGACTAAGCCTCGTACAAAGATCTGGGGATGGGTTAAATGCAGAAGACAAATTTCCCTACAGGAACAATAAAGTGTACCTTAACCTTAACCTTATTCAGTGGCGGACTTACCAATAGGCAGCAAGCTGATTTTGCCTTGAGTCCCCTAGCTGCAGGGGGCCCTTAATCAGATGCCCTTCCTGAACCATCATTGGCCCAAAGCCTCGAAACACTTGCTGTTCTCTCAGTGTCACAGTAAATGATGATGGTGTACTTTAAAAAAGAAAAAGACCAAAAAGTACTTTCTGAATGTCAAATATATTAAAATATTTTTATTCCCCCCACTGGCATTAGAATGGAATAGTCCATGAGTGTAACTGAGTGGGAGGGGACCCTCCGAGGCTGCGCTAGTTTCAAAGATAACTTATGTAAGACTGGCAGGGTACAGTCCCCACATCAGCAAGATTCGATGCAGCAAACCCATTCCTCTTTTTATTTTCTTCCAATGTTCAGAGTACAGACAGGGTACGCGCACAATCAGGTGCTTGTAAAAACAATCGTACGCTGAGCATGCAGCTTCCTATGCAGCAGGGAAACTTTCATTTGTGCTTTATAAACGTATGAAATTAACATGGTAGATTAATTTTAAAGAGCGAGGCAAAGAGGTTTGAGTCTAGAGCGGTACGCCGTATCAATAGGGTTTAGTTTACCCACTACAAATATTGATCACTGTTGCGTAACTGTACTCATGTGCTTCTTTAGAGACCTGCACAAACTTTACATCACGCCTTCATTCCCACACAGTCACTTCTCTGAGGGCTCATGCAAGTTGTGACTTCCCTTTTCTGTTTTCTCTGAGCGCAGAGAGCAAGCAGTGAGCTTTAGGAGTAGATCACAGGTGGGTCAGTGCCACTGGTAAAAAACTCTTATCTTAAATAAATGCAGAACAAACAAAGGTGAATTAAATTTTTTTTAATTAAATTTCGCCTTGGGCCCCACATTTCTAAGTCTGCCACTGACCTTACTGTCTGCTGTTCTGCATCGAGGTGTCATAGCTTTGCCTGGAATGTTTCAGTGTGGCATTCAACTATTTTCATCTATATAGAGACAAGCATAAATTCATAAATGCATGATGTCTATTGTCATGCAACATTGTAGGCAAAACAATAACATTTTACGTAATGCACCTTTAAAGGACACAAATAATGCAAATTATTATTATTTTTTAACCCTGTTATAACATTGTTCTCTCATCAAAAACATGCCTTGACTTGTATTTAGCTTCATTCACGCTTGTTTTATTGATACTGTTTAGAAAGTCCTCTCTCCTCTGAGCCTCAAAAGACACTCTGAATTACCCAGTTTTGCTACGCCATACGTCAAGCTCCAAGATCTTCTACTCTGTTTTTACGTCCATAAATCATCGCTAGACTCATTCTGAGCATTTTTTTTTGTCAAATCATGATAATTACAACTTTGTGCAACATTAGCATATCAGAGGCAAGTAGCAAGTAGACAGAGCCCAAAATCAATTCCTGCATGGAGTGGGAAATTCCAGAGTGACATGAAGTTATTTTATTTTTATTTTAGTTCAAAATTGCGGGATGCCAAAATGAAGGTACTCAAAAGCATTTAAAGGCCAAACCAATTAATAAATAATATTTGTCCTTTAAGTAATTTAAACATCTTCTTTTTTTCAAATGCACAAATTATTAATTTAATTATAAATTGGTTATTCACATGTCCATTGAAGGTGCTGCTTCATCCTATGACTTAAAATAGGGGCTCTGACTGCTTGATAAATATGTGCGGGGATAGGAACATGGTGACCTTTTGCGAAAATAAACATCTCTCTGCAGACTCTGTAATTGGCTGCGCTGAATACATTTGGGAGAACAATTAACTGTAACAAGCAAATATCCTTGTCCCTAAATAGTAATGAGACTGACTGAAAATAAATGATATGCCTTCTATAGATAGTGCATTGTCAAACTGGCTTCATGCATATACGTACTGTAAGCACATACACACTTCCCTGATTGCTAATGTTGCTGCGGAGGTTAAGTGGCGTGCAGCGAGCGCTGGAAATGACAATGTAATTACAAAGATGGTTGCAGTATCCTGGGAAAAAAACTGCATTGGCTCAGTAGGAAGCTGACAACAAACAAGCGCAAGCCCAAAATGTGTCTTGTCATGGTTCTAGAGCTGAGTGTGCAACACAGAAGAACACCAGCCAAACCCATCACATTCACTTCCCTTCTCCTGAACTTTTTACATTATCAAAATATCTGTTGTAAGCATAGCCTTAAAATATAGTCTGAAATTTTGTGCTGCACAATAAGAAAAACTGATATTTAATTACTATGTTATACTATATTTTTTGATATATTTCAACAGACAGGAAGTATATAGTAAGTTCAATTAATTTGGAACAAAATGTAAATGACTGTCACAAGACAATTAACCAACAAATCTAAAGTTGGACTAAGAACAAATTTAATCATAACTTATGTATAGGACATTTTAACATTTTAATAAAATTCATATATTAATGTCTGTGATTCTTTTCTTGTCATATTGATATCTGATAAGATTTGTGACACGACTTTAAAAAATAATGACTGCAGTGATATGCAAATGCTTTATTTTCATTTGCAATAATTGAGTTCATGAACACACCTTTTCCGACCCCCAAATCTGAAAAAATTAAGAGGGTTGGGTCAGTTTTTTGCAACACAATCAATCAAATGCACAAAATGGCATATAGTGTTATGACCAAAGAGAAATAAATAATGGAAGCCAAAAGAACACATTACTAAGTTTTCATAATCGCATTGGTTTTCTTTAAGAGAGTGACCTCTGGATGCTTAGTAATTTTCCTGCACAGTTTATTGCAGGACCCAGAAATTATAAGCCACAATAAACTCTTTTATACTGTCCCTGTCACACGAAATGGTTTCCTAAACTTCTATCTGTACAATTTTTTTGCCCATGTCATAGGTGTCTTGCGTGCTCTCACTATCATTTTTCTGAATTCTAAAAATGTCCCAGATATACCTTATATTGTCTGTGTTGACCAGGGGTCTCCAATGATATTTTCCAAGGGGCCAGATTTTTCGGAGTGCTAAAGTCCAGGGGCCGGACTACAAAATCCCACTACAATTTTAATGTTTTATCTCTATAAGATCCACAAACGACTCACAGTGACATAATTCAACAACAGAAATCAACATAGGACTTTACTTTCAGGGAAGTAAAAATATCATGACAATAGTACATTAACTAACTATAAAGCAGGACTAAAGCGGACTAAAGCAGGACTAAAACAAGACTAATACAGGTCTAAAACAGGACTTAAGATGGACTAAAACAGGACTAAAGCAGGACTAAAGCAGGACTAAAGCAGACTAAAGCAGGACTAAAGCAGGACTAAAGCAGGACTAAGCAGTCTAAAATGACAAGCAGACTAAAGCAGGACTAAAGCAGGACTAAAGCAGGACTAAAGCAGGACTAAAGCAGGAGAACCCAGAACACACGGTCCTTACGCATGTTACATTTACACCATCAATAAACATCAATGAAGCTGTTATATACTGTTAATCACACGTTTGTGCTTTAACAGAGCAGTGTTTCCGATGAACCGGGGCTCTCTGGCCCGCCGTGACCAGCAGCAGAGCTGCAGCAGAGCAGCACAGAGCGCTGCGGTGCGTCATGGATTTTTAATTATGGGAAACTGGGCCTCAGGCCAGACCAAATTGCTTTGAGGTCCGGACTTGGCCCGCGGGCCGCCTATTGGAGACACCTGGTGTAGATCCTCAGGCGTCCAGGTATAGGTTCCAAAGCAAAAGCAAATTAAATGCTCAACTGGACAAAACTTAAAATTTTGACAACTTTTGTCCAGTTGACAGAATTGTGTTTGGATAATTTCTACATTATATTGCCTAGGTTTTGCTTTTACACAATGCACATGTTTCTGTTTTGTTCTTTGTTTATAGTGCTGTTTAACTTAACAAGGCATATAAACTATAATTGTGACTTATGAATGAGATGTTGCATGTTATGTTCAGGGACAGGTAGCAATAGTGCACCAGTATCCACCCTTCCCGTGCTGGAAGAGTTTTTTGTTGTCAGCAGTATTTTTTCCATTCCTACATAATTCATAACTGTGTCCTTCACTTTCATATAGTTCTACTGGAATGCAAGTTTACCCTCGTTCCACAAACACACAAAAATAGATTTAAGTCTCCCATTCCTCATATGTTAAAATCCAGTATAACTTGCATTGGAAGAAGCTCAAATCTAACTTTGACAAAGTTTAACCACAGCAAGTAGCATAAAAGTAGCATTTGCCCTGGTGCAAAATGTGTCAGTGTCAGGCTTTGAATAGAGGCACCAGCCCTAGCACAACCTGTAAACTCCATGGAAACTGCTGAAATACTGGAAACATTTAAAATACAAGCTTTATGGTTTTACAAACTTGAATAAAGGGGGCAGATTCATAATTATTAGGCCCGAGCACCACAAGTTGGCGAGAGGCCTATTAGTTTCAAAAGGCCTTGTAAAGCGCTCCTTTGCGCTAAGTCGCTCACTAAAGCATTCCCAACTCCCTAATTTGTAATGCAAAAATCGAACATTATTATTGTATTAAGGGCAAATAACACACAGTGGGTGGAGCTCACAAAAAAATAACTGGACAAAGACCTACACCATGACATAGGAATGTGCAAGAAAATTGATTGTTTATGATATTTTAAAAAGTGAAAACATTGTTTTCGCATTAGAATATTATATTATATTCTTTCTTTTCTTCTTCTTTGGAACAACCCCCTATTTTTCACCCAGTGAACACTAACAAAAAGTCAGGAAAATTGGTCCATGTCAAAAAATTGTGCCTCTCTACATTCTGTCTATATCCTTTTGCAAAAATTCAAAAAATTCTTGCGAAATGTTTTTTTTGTTGTACTTTTAGAATGAGAATCAGAATCAGAAAAAGGGTTTGTTGCTAGTGTCATTTTGAACAAAATAAAAAAAATAGGAACTTGCTTTGGCATTAAGGTGTAACATACAACAATGAAGAAGAATAATAGCAAAATATATCAAATAGGGCATGCATAAAATTAAAAATGTACTAATAAAATAAGAATAGACTTGGTCACAATTACATATGGTCAGAATAATTCAAAAATTAAACCTTTCTGTACTTTAAGTCTGTTTAGTATTTCATAATATTCTAGTTGATTTGTTAGATTTAAGTATAGTTTTTTGTTATTTATCTTGATTGAATATTTCTGCTCTCCTGTGTTGCAAGACTTGAATTTGTGGGATAAATAAAGGTTCTCTTATCCCAAAATGGTAAATGTAATGAATATTGTTTACAAAAACAATACATTGGCTCGTTGTGTGTGCAGCCTTGTTTTGGCAATGCTTGTTAGTCGCATGGCTGACACTGACAAACACACTGCCTGATTCTCCCATTAAAAATTGCTTCCCACTTTGCATTATTGGTGCAAAACAGGGAAAATTTATAAATTACGATAGGTTGTTCTGCGTGTGTTTCCAGAATAGGTCAAATCATGTTGCCATTAACATTTCAATCACTCTAAATGGAAAAAAGATGTTCATATGCTTCTAGTGTCCAAATAGCTGTCTCTCGTTCTAATAAGATGATATATAATAAAGACAATTTCCCACATCACATTCACAAGATGGCTCTATCTATTTCTTGTTGCGCCATTTATCTTCCCAACATTGATGAATTCATTATGGTGACAATCCCTGTCACTATAATGAAATGCCATCCAAAAATTGGCCCCTGGTTGAAATGGGGTGCACACATATCTCACCCAATTATTGTAAAAATGAGTCTTTAGGAGATCCATCTTTCTTCTGGAGGCTCTTATTACTCAGCACAGCAGCTATTGTGTCTGCCATTGTTGAAGGTCCCTTTGACATCTAAATGAACAGAAAACACACCCCCTCAGCACACTCCTATCCAGTGATCACAGGTGCTACTGCGTTAGACTAGGAGAGAAAAAAATCAAGATCAAATTCACTGTAAAAAACTGTTTCCATGTAGTAGATAATCAGGTTCAAACTGATGTGAGCTAAGTTGACCCTAATAAGCATTTATTGTGAAGTATTAATACTAAGTGTCAGCTCTGACTAGTTAACCGCCTGTGACGTTTGTATTTATTTATTTATTTTATATGGACATAACAATTACATTGGTTGGCACCCGATGTATTATTTTAAGTGTTATAGCACAAGTGCTAACACTTGTCCATAGAGGGCTTTTAGGGTTTAGTCCATTTTTAGTTCAGTTTGTAGTTTTAGGTTAGAAGGGCCTGTTCCACAGTCTAGACCCTTAAAAGAGAAACTGGACTGTTCAGAAGATGTTTTAAACTTTGAAATCATAGTGGTTTGTGCAGTTCCAAAAAATCCAAAGTAAAATCAGGTTGCTTAGCGTGTAAACATTATTACTAATAACTGAATCGTCATCTCATCCCTGTCATGTTCTGCTATTTTGATCATATTGTCATATTGTGGTTGTCTATTTCTCTATTTAATGCAGCTCTATATTCAAACACAAATTTTTTTTCAATCCACTCCTTCTACTGGTCAACCTCAGTAAGGCTCTGAGTGAGTGACAGCTGTATTTAACAAATCACAGTCAAGTGTGAACTTTCAGAAGAAGTAAATGCTTTTTCTTAAACACAATAGAAACATACACAGTGCACAAGAATCGTGATCAATCTAAGCAGGGACTCCCAGACTTCCCTCACTCCATGCATGGTCATTTCATAATTAAATTCTCGCCAATTTATAGTGATAGTTGTGCCTAATGGATGCCTTCGCGGATAAGCAAAACTGTTTCTCTATTAATTACAATTTCCTCTAATTTAATGCACACCATAGTTAACCTCTAGCTGCTAAAACAACGTCACTAAAGTAATGCAGTCTCAAAGTCAGCCCACGAGGACTACAAAATGGATTAACGTGTGAAATCAATAACAATATCTCAAAGCCTAGATAAAATACAACAGCCCTTCAGCAAAACATTATTCTGTTTTTGCTATAATCCCATTAAAAAGCAGTCACTGTAGACAGTTTGAATGCAGTGGGCTCTGAACAGTGGCGTCACCGTTGGCTGGCCAGTGCTGGAAAAGTTTTGATGGGACGTGTGTCAGTGGATTATCTCGCACCTCTCCCCCTCGGGCGTTCATTGTGGCTCTGTGACATAGGGGCGGGCATTTAGCGGGAGTCCCGAGTGTCACTGGCAGCGCAGCAGGACGTCGCCAGGCTCCAGGAAGCACCATCTATCATTGTCATAAGCCCAATCATCCACATCAGAGCAGCTTTTCTTTCAACGGGAACCCTGACACCCATTAGGCCCCACATAAACACACCAGCACACACACTCGGCCTATTCTGCTTTTATCTGCCAGATTTAGCTCTGTTTAAATTATATTCAAAATGTTTGTTATTTTTGACTGTTTGTGTGCTCTCTAAATAAATATTGTCTTTGGACTCCTCACTGGTAATTGGTTGAACTAAACAGGTGATATTGGAGATAGATTTTAGCTCAGGCAAAATCAGATAATTTCCCTAATTTTGGGAAGACATTGCCCTACAATGTTTACTTCCTTACAACTATCCACATCAGACTTCTAAACTTAAAAAAAACATTCTGTAGGTTTAATTGTTTTACTTGCATACTTCTCACCCATAATGTATATCTTCCCTTTAACTTTAGTCTGCAGTGTCAATTGAATGCGGTGCAATGTTTCTTTACGTTTGCACTGCCTCTGACTCTTGCTCTCCTGTATATTTTTAGTTTGGTCTATGGCCCAATAATGTAGATCTGCTTCTGTGTATGTTCCTGTTTTTGTAATACACATGCCACTCCAAGAATGGTCCTTTTTAAAAAAAAAGTGGTTTTAAATTGTGCGGAGTCAATTCCAGTTCCAGCCAGCCTTTCTGGGTGGTTTGTGAATTTTTCTTGTTGTTCTTTTCTGTTACCTTTCAGTATCCTAACAGGTGCTTGATATGTAGTTTAATTACCAAGTAATAAATAGACACTGGACATACAGTAGGGTTAGGGTTAGGGTAATGCATAAATGTAACTGTCCATTATCGAGGTTACACTAGACTCTGCCTTAAGCCCGTAGTTGCTGTGATACTTTCTAGAACCAAGCACTAGAAACATTGTTGTGTCGTTTCACACATGATAGGACTAAGCCTGTTTACTTGTTCAAAAACACCATGGAATAAATCCTTGTTGTCTGCAGTCCAGTTATTTAAGGTCAAAATTTGTGCCAGGAAATAAAACGCAACATTCACTTAGCTATAGTGCTTAGTGAGCCAAGAAGTTAATTTCAAGCCATACTGGCAATGCACACATGAAAAGAGGTATATTTTGAGCTGTGGAAAACTTTTGTTGGTTGCTTGTATTTCACTTTTACACAGGCTCAACTATAAAGCCATCTGCAAGATATAAAAATTGGTCAGTCAAATTTTGTTTCTTCAGTAAATCTTTCACCTTGTACGTCTTCATATCTGGTTAATGCAGATTACAAAACTGAAAACAAATACATTTATTATCATGGAAAAAGATAATGAAAAACTAAAGAACCCAAATATGTCTGTGTAAACACAATCATTTTAACAGTGCACATCTGGAATAATCCACCTGCGTCTCTCAAAGGCGGTTCAGTTCAGGGCATGCTCCAGCCGACCCATGTCCAAATAGCTTACGGGCAGCATCATGCATCATTCTCTTTGCTTGTCCAGGCAGCAAATGGACAATGTCATTGTCAGTGTCAATCATCTTTGGAAGGCAAATTTCAGCGCCTCCAGCTTTCAAGATAAAAGCAAATTCCAAATTGTTCTGATGGGGACAATATGTAATGAGACTCAGGAATAAAGCTGATTCAGTTTCAGCTTGTTTAATAAAATCTGCTAACAATGAAAAAAGGTGCTTCAAAATAGCCTCGGTTCTGTTGTTAACATTTTATTTATTTATAGCACTTTTCTACCTTTTATGAATATTGATTTTTAAAAAAGAAAATAATATTCAACACACTTTCTGTAATAACTTGAAAACTGATAATATATATTATATATTACTTTATTTATTGTGTTGATGCAGCAGATGACAGATAATATACATCAATCATAAATGGTTGCATGTCTGCCGTAGACAGCCTTATTGCCTGAAGCACAGAATAACTGCTCCATTTGGACGCGTTTTCGAGCTTCTGTGTTACAGCAGAGCCAGAAAACATCCCGTAAATTGGATTGATGCCCAAACGCAGGACGTTTGATTTTGACCAGTCGAGCCTGAGACCTATTATTTAGCTTCACAGCCTTTTAATGGAGGGATTTTACAATACGAAGTGACCTGTTGCTCCCTATTAGAATAAATGATAATAGAGTTGTGAATGAAACTGTAAACAGGGGCGTAGCATAAAATTCTGGGATAAAAAACCCTAACCCACCCCAGTTCAATTCTCTAGTCCGTAAACCCATTATAATTATTTTTTCATAATATGTATGAAGTGCCAAAAGTTGACTGAAATGTTGGCATGTCTTCTGTTTTCCATATAATTAGTTTACTTAGTATTTTGCCATTTTGTTGTGCTACATATTATGATTGCATAAACAAAAGCTGGCATATTTCCAGCAGGTTTAAGTTTAAGTTATTTTATAGATACCTTATATTTCCTGTAAGTGGAGTATGATGAATTGTCTCTATAGGATTGTCTGGTGTCTCTACTTCCTCCCGTACTCTTTTGTTGAGTGTCACAATACGTAGTAATCATGGGCCTTATTGTCTCTTATGAGCTACATGCCATGCATTATGGCGCAGGCGTGTTGCACTGTCTCCAGCAGACAAAGCCTTTTGACGACACTCATTTATTCTGGCCAGACAAAAAGCCATCTGGCAAAATGTCTGCAGGAAATTTATTTGGCCAGATGACTTGATTCATTCTGTAAAACCAGCTTTCATGGTATTCACTAAGATCATGTGATATTAGAAGAATGTGCTATATAGTAATTATGCCGGATATTATGATGCTGATGATAATTATGGATGATTGATGTTTGGAATCAACCATCTGACATACTGGCTCTACTAGATGAGGAATAAATGCTATATGTATTGTTTGCTTGCAGGACAGTACTTTTTAGACTCATTTGTTGTGTAGTCGGAATGTTCACGAGCACGAGCTGCAACAAGTTAATTCGATAAATCGCAACTAATCAATTATTGAAATTATTGGCAACTAATTTAGCAATCAAATCATCTTTATTGGTCTTTCCATTCTGCACTCTAAAATTGGCCATGAGCAGAGAGAAGAGGCTTTATGTCTCAGACAAAGCAACCTGACAGTAACGCAGAAAATGTGTCAATGTAGTCTTCTTTTGACTGTAAATATATTCCATCAGGATGTCCTCATGCGGCTTCACAACTAATTGATTAATCAAAAGAATAATTGCTGGATTAATTGATTATCAAAACTCATTGCAGCCCTAGGTGTGGCAATGAAATAATCTTAAAATGTGGTCAAATTCTTTCATGTTCAAATTGTAAATAATCATTTAATCATTCCTGGAATATAAGAAGTTTGTATTTCATTGCCATATTTTCTTTACTTTCTTTTCTGCTTCAACTTTGCATCCCAAAATTAGTTTCATCCAGTGATGGCATAACCGGACAATGCTTTTTCTAATTGGCCCCTGTAATGATCACATTTGCTGCCCTTGTGCAACTTTAGCACCTCTGTTGCTACCACTAGTATGACTTCTGTGTTTCCTCCGCAAAAAAAAGGGGGAAAAAAATAATATTTGGAGACTATGAGGCAGGTGCAAAGGGTTGGCCCCATTCCCAATTGATTTTCATCTTTGTAAGCAGCATTTATGCGCTGAGTTCTGGCTCTCTCTCCTCTCTGGCGGGCGTGCTGTGCTGCTGGAGTGTGCATAGAAATGAGATCCCTGTATAATCCTGCACACTCACACGTCTTACAGCCTCCGCTCACCTGCTGTTTCGGAAAAAAGGGGGGGAAAAGTTGGTGAAAGATCTTCTGCAAACTTGTGATTCTGGACAGTCTAATTGGAAGATTGAAGTATTTATCCGCCAAAGAAAAGAATTCGAAAGACACAATTAACCCACATTTGCGTGTGGCCTTTGTGTGAAATATTCTCCCTGAAAGGGATTTATCATAGATGTGTTAATCTGAAAACTTTTCTGTTCAAATTTGTATTATTTTTTTCTTCATATTTTTTGTCACACAAGAACTGAATGTTCATTGACTTGCAAATAAAAAGTCTGATTATTTCACTTGACTTGTATTTTGTTGAAAATGAAAATGTAGACATTTTATGACTTCTAAAGGATGACAACTAAAACAAAGTATGAACAGAGAAAAACATAGACTGTTTGTATTGGATATGTTTTTTAAAATCAAGACATATCAACTTCTATACAAAATAAAATTTGAATTTAAGGATCTATTCTGTGAAACTTTATTCCTTAGATTGAAAATACTTTTGGATGGAAGTCAAAACTAAAACATTCTAATGACTACATTTGAAACAGTTTCTATGATGGATCGCTCCTGGACGAATGAGGGCTCACACTGAGGTATATAATAATCTTTGAATCTTTTTCCAACTATTTCCCATTTGGGTTGGAAAGAAAGACATACAGTACATAATGTGGTTGGCCAGAAATGCTTGCATCTATTGACCCAAATGTTCCCAAAGAGACTGGAAGCCATCTTATGCAAGTCAGGAAAATTTATTTTTGTCCTTTATGTTTATTTCTTCACGCTCTACAATTTATACCACATATTTTAATTATATATTTTATAAATAGTATTTATTTTTCCCCTCTATCATACAGATGATGCAGATTGTGGTAATGTCACACTGGAGCAGCCCTAACCCACACTGACATGTTTACTCAGAACTAGCAGAGCCATTGTGAGTGTGTGTGTGTGTCCCATTACAACTACACTTCAGCTATCACAAAAGGACACAATACTTAGCCTAATTCTGCCGCCGCTTTTCTCCACTCCAATTTCCTAATTTCCTCACACTGTAAAAGAATAAAAACAGAAAACAAAATTACTCAGCGTTTTGGAGCAGGGCGTATCAATTGCTAAAAGGATGATGAATAATTAACGGGATCTCCCATTAATGCCTAAAGAATGCTGATGAGGTTCAATGCTACATGCAATGAGATGTAGCCTACATTAATATATATTAGAACTGGAGTAGGACACATTAATATAGATTGGTGTTTTCTATATGGGTCAGTTTTAGCTGGTCTGGCATCAGTGTAACCTGGATTTATGAACACAGAGGGCAGTGAGAAGGCTGTACGGCAACAGTCCGGCTGTAAAGAATGACAAGTTCTTGTTGGTTCAATGTTTCATCTCTTAATTGTGAATAATAAATTATGAAGTATTATTATTATTTATGAGGAAGCACATTAACCATAACTTGATATGGTCCTAGTATACATTATAAAATGTGTGTGTATGATGCTGTGATTTCTAAGTATGGGGTGGGTGACATTGGCAAAAATGTATACCTCAATATTTTTTAGATAATAACGAGTGTCAGACAGTATAGTGTAAATCCAACAGACATTTGTTAAAATATTTCTTCATACATTCCAGTTGATGTTTATTTATTTCTATTTGTAGCTTTAAAAAAAAAAACAAAAAACACTATTGCTGAGAGCTAAAAAGTTTGTCCAGTTGACAGAAATCAACCTTATTCTGCTCTGTACACCACTACAATACATTATGATAACAGTATGATGTCTTTATAAGCAAGTAATAACAACAACAACAACAACAACAACAACAACAACAACAACAACAACAGCAGCAGCAGCAACAACAACAACAAAAACATTTCGCAGTATTAGAATGTCCAAGGCCACATCCAAAACCATTTTTTCTATTTAAAAAAATGTCCAGTAGCAGCTGTATAGATGCTGTTTACTCTCTGGCAGAGTGGTCCTGTTTGGTCCTCCAAGACCTTGCTTTGTTGTTTTGTAGCAACCAATTCAGTCAGGAAAATCACGCGGAAAATCACATTATATCACTTTTTTAGTACAAGAGTCCATTTAAACAAATAAAATGTTGATTGTAGTCTATTCATTCCAACCCAGTTCATTCAATCAGGCCTCATGGTCATTAATACTTCAGACTACTTTCCTTGCATATTTTTGTCTTTGTTCTGCTTTAACGGGTTTATTTTGTTTGTGGCTTTCACTCTTGGGACTCTGTAAATATTTATACTTAAGCACTTTGCTGCCTTTGAGTTCTGTTACAAACCCTTTCCTTTCATTGGATAAAAGCTAAAACATATTTATTATTTTCACAGCAACAGCAACTCTAGGAATAATTTATAAATTGGAAAAAATACCAACCCGTTTGCCACAACAATTATAGGCCTGGTGTATAGTCAGGTGGGCAGCATCACTCATCACATCGTGCCCGTTTGAGACATGGGTTAGTTTACATTAAAAATTAATGTCCCATTGTACCCTCTGGGCCACCGTACCTAACCTTGGTCTAGATACCGGCTGCAGTGCGTCCTGGGGGACAGACCCTGGCACCTGGACATATTCATATGACCTAAATCTGAACAGCAAGTGGAGAGTAGCTGCTCTGACACACACTGTCTGTTAGCCTCATCGTACTGCACTAGCCACAATGATACTTGCTTTTGCACATGCCAAGGTTTCCCATCATTTTTGTTTATTCCTTTTTGTTTTATGCCAGTCCAACTCTGGAAAAGCCCATCATGTGACACATAATATCATCCAAAATGTAAAATCTTTATTGTTCCTGCATTTTGTAGCTTGCCTCAGCCATCAAAGCATGTTAACCTGCCAAAAACGTTTATGGAGGCTCTTTTGGCAGATGCTTGGTTGGGTTGGAGGTCAAGCTGATGGGACCACCTGCCTTGCTTTGATTTCACCAAACAGTAATGCATGTGGGGAAAAAAAACCATAATATAGGTAAAACATTAAATGAATAATGTAGTTAATTTACAGTTTTGTATTTATTTTATTTACATTTACACATTGTATTTTTAGACAGCAAAACAATGCAATATATTTACAATATAAATATCGAGCAGCTTCTCTGTGCCCATCTCTCTCCCTGTAACTTGTACACAAGGCAGTGCGATGAAAAACATTCCTTATCTTATAAATAATCAAACAGTGTTGGATAAGTGGAAGGCATCAGATTTGAAAAATGTCCGCACATAAGTCACCGACATCTGTGTCTGGGAGGCTGTGATCTCCTGTATGAACTTGTATGACTTTTAAGATGAATAAAAAGATAAAGCGTGATATATCATCACGTGGGGCTGGCCTATTTTCTCCTCTGAGCATCAGTGCCTTGATCTGTCACAGCGACCAACAACTGCTGAGTGAATGTGCTTCTCTGTGCAAACACTGCAGCTGCGACTTCCAGCAAATATATCCTCCCATTCAGCACACTACTAACCACAGCACAGTATCACATCTAACAAGCGCCAGTGTGCCATGTGCAAGCCATTAATAACATTTGATGAAATTCTTTGAGAAACGTAGGTATGATCAATAATTGTTACTGGTCATTTTCAAAAGATATGACCTTTATAACTTCATGATAACTTCATAACTTTGTACTGTCCTTTAAATTCAGTCACATTTTGCGTGTTTGTAATATTATGGGTTGCCAGATAGAGTAAACCCCCTCTTGTATGTATGACATATTTAGCTTGGCACGTATTGCTATGAATTGTGATTTTCAACATACATCAGGACCAAGGTTTGTTACCAGTTAGAATAGTAGATCTGGTCTTGTGTCCTTCATAATTTACAGTTTGCTCATGGATACCTTTATAACACACTTTTGGCGGCAGGAACGAAGTCCACAAAAAAAAAAAAAGGAAACACACTGCACTAACAATCAAGGACTGGACTGATTCTAAATCGACATGCGTAAAATGGAAAAAAATCTGACTTACCTTGAAAATGGACACATTTGAAAGACCTTTTTCCCTCTCTGTGCAAACAGAGTGCACTAATTGATGTTAAAAAGTTGTGTATGCTTTAAATCTTATTTCTCATGGTAAAGTCACCACAAAGCAGAGGATAAATATGTGTATAGAAATATAAGAAACAAGCTATTATGGCAGAAATAGTAAAGAAAAATCTATCTATGTATATGTTATGGTAAAGATAGTACACACTCCCTCTCTATCAGTGGACCTTGGAGTGTATAATTAAATGTAAAACTGCCCAGTGTAATTTGTCATGTCATTTGAAGGACCCAGGGCGTTTTCCCAGCGAACAGATGCTACTCAGCACTTCTCCGGCAACATCTTTCATATGGGTCACACTTTTATCTTACTCTTGTTTCTTGCCAGATGGTACAAGTTTGGGATCTGACCTTTGTGCCATGTTTTAATAGCTTGGAAATGTAGAGCAGTTGTTCTTACCCAAGTGCCTTTGAGCAAAGTACTTGACCTCATGCGGTTTGGTCAGCGGCTGCAATCAGGCTGGGGATAGCCAAGGCAGCGAGACCTTTTGGTGGAAGTAAAAAATAATCATATGTTGCTTATCTTGGTGGTGGGTCAAGAGATATAATTTACAGAACTTGTTTTACATATTTAGTCAAATTATTCTTTCAGAATACTTATAATGTATATATAGGTAACTAAGAATATGGTATTCTACAATGTTATGAAAAATAAATCTCCTTTTTCTTTTTGTCGCAATTATTGAAAATATTCAGATTTCTCACAATTTGAAGAATACTACCTCAGTCGAAGTTTGCTGTTATGTAATTTATAATCCTGCAGTGAACAAAGTGATTATAATGGGTAAGGATTAAAAACTCAAGTGCTTGCCCAAATTTTCTTGGCGACAGCAGCCAAAGTTCTAAGGATTTATGTACAAAACTGGAAGCATTTTACAAATTACAATTTCCAGCATACAATCACTTACTACAGTACTTAAAAGTGATGAGCTGTAATCGCCTTCCCATAATGACATTTCCATTTATGTATATGAGTAAATGAGATAATAAAAAGGCTATTATCTAATTTAGCATATGTAGCTTTTTATAATTCAAACGTTCTCTGAAGCTGGTGAAAATTCACTTTTCACAGAGACACGAAACAGCCCAAGAAAGAAATATTTTGCAACGCCACAGCATGACAATTAGGGTTGTCAGAAGTATTGCAAATCAGATACTAAAACTTGTGTCAAACTACTAATTTGAAGCATTGAAACAAATATAATGAACAACATCTCACATTAACAAGACCTTTTGTGACCTTTTACAATGTTTTATAAAGAAAACACTATTATTTTGTGTTAAAATTGCCAGTCAATTGTATTAAACATTGACCCACAAAAAAAGCATATTTAATTATCACTGTGGTAGCAACATCTGTATCAAGAATCGAGTATTTTCCTTAGTATCAAAATCAAGTTTGAGGCCTCGTACAAGTCTATCCATGAGGCTCACAGCTTTGATTTTATACAAAAATTAGATTAAAAAAAATGCTGCTTAAACGTTCTTGTCATGACCAAACACTCTCTTCAGCTAAGGGCCAATTGTATTAATTGCATTCAAACCAATTTTTAATCAGGATGCCACCTTTAAACAGCCAATTATTGTTCTAAAATAATGATGGCTTGACCTTATCTTTATACCTGGCCTCATAATTAGCTTACACTCTCAAATGTCAATGAGATAACAACTATTTCACTTCCCCTATCCTTAAAATGATTTTGTAAAACATTGCTGTAAGCAGTTTCTCATGGCACGCTGTTTCAGAGAATTTTACAGTTTTACAGTCTTAAAATTGCATCTCTGTGGGGAAAAACAGAAAGTATTTTTGTAAGCAACAGTGAGCGCCTAACATGGGGTTAAGACTTTATGTAAACACATTTACCCGGAATAAAAATTGGACATTAGTCACTGCTTTGCTGGTTAGCCTCTATTGTGCCTTTTAATTTAGAATTGTTCAAAAAGTCAAAAATGTGCAGGAAATGTATTTATGGTGGGCAGGACAGTTGAGTGTGTCCTTGTGTGGCTCAGGGACCTTACTACTGTGTAATGCAAAGCATATTTTCACCAATGGCCACCAAGGTCCATAGTAAATAAGACAAATTCTAGGAGGAATACCATCTGGACATAGAGAGAACAATAAAACTCTAAGCTTTCAGATAGTAGTTTTACTACATATTTAACTACATTTAAAAACCCACATTTGTATATACCTTGTCAATGCTGGGCATTCAAGGCACTTTACATTTGCTGTGACATTTGCTGTGAATTCCGGGTCTGCATGATCCGAAGGACCCAGCCGACGGAGGCTAGTGCTCCGAGTAGCCTCCGTGGACCACAAAGGCCGTGCCGAAATGGTACAGGCCTAGCTAGAACCTTGCAACCAAGACTCGCTGCTTATGCTAACGCCACGCAGATTACGCACATGGACGTATTAAAAAGAGCACGCAGCAAGGATAAAATATTCGGACTTTAAGCCATGGATGTATTATATTGGTGATGAAATGGGACAGCCTTGTCACGCAGGAAGTGACGCAACCGGCCTTCAAATGTAGCCTTTGGAGCATGCAGACCCGGAATTGAGACCCAGTCATTCACTCTCACATACACACTTCAATGTACACAGACACTTACACCAAAGTCAGTATGCACTGGTGAAAGCTGGATTCGAACCCCCAAATTGGGGGTCAATAGATCCGAACAGTTGACCTAATGTTGGGAGCAAGATTCGAACCACCAACCTCCATCTGTGAATACAGTATTTGTATGTATGATGCACTTGAAAATAAGCCAGGGAACAAAATATTGAACAAGACCATAATTTTATATAGGCATGAATGTTCTTGTCTTGGATTTAGTTGTTCTCCTGGTCATCTTTTCTCCTTTTATCTGGACTCATTTAACCCTGCAGACCTCATTTGTCTGTGGGGCCAGGGCAGAACCTCTCAGATTGGTGCTTGTGAGCTGCACAACATCTGCACTCATTGATCCAGCAGACTTGAATGACCTTCTGATCCATATCATAGTGCAGCCTTATCGTAGGCATGCAGGGATTTGACTGGGATTCTTATAGTGCCCATTGAAGTTTCATGTGTGGATGCCTAAATGGATATGCAAATGGCAGTGCACAGAATAACAAGATATTATGTAATATTCATGGTGGTTGAAGTGTTTTGATCCAACATCACAAAGTTTCCATGCATTTAATTGCCCTCAGTGGACGTGTACTCATATTCAATCTCCTTTTAGCTTGCTGTTCTTCATGTGTTTTGTTTGTCTACATGCCGGCAATATAATGCAAAACAATCACTTGAAGGGTTTGTTGGTTCTCAGATTAGTTTTAGTATTTGTAAAATCCGGTCCCCCAATATGTGCCACTTCTGTTATGATCATCTGTATATTGAGTTTTTAGTTAGATTTATTTTAAACTGTGAGTAGTTGCAGAAACAGTGATAGCAGTAGCATCAATGATCATAACAGTAATAGTAATATTTGTTACACAATACCAGCAGTGGCAGTAGCAGTGACTGGCCTAATTTCCCAAATAATATTTGCAATATTTTGGTTACATAATACTTTTGATTAGTTTGTGTATGTATCCTTTATAAATCAAACCTAACATTAATATAAGTGTCTTAATAATTCATTAAACCATGACATTATTAATTTCTAAACCTCATAATGTTTGATAATATTCATCACCCAATTTTTACAGTCCTTTTCTGGACCTTGGTGTATTTCCCAAACCTAAACTTACAGTACATGTATTTCAACCTGAATAAAGTACATCTCTTCTTCTATTTGCAGCAGTGCAGGCAGGGGGTTGTTGGGTCACGACTCCATAACAGCATTTGAAAATCGCTGTGATCGTTTGCCTCGCTGCTTTCAGAGAGAGACTTTTGGGAAGGAGGATGCAGCCGTTCCCATGGCAATGACAACACGGTACTCCTGCTGTGGGTCCTTACCTTCCTTACTTAGAGGATTTGGAGACAGGTCTGTCTGGACTTAAGTATGACAGGAGTGTATCAGTTACTACAAATAAGATATGTCATTTTATTGTTCTATAATAACCGCAAATCAAACTTTACACCCTTGTCTTTATTGCCTTCTATCCTCCATCTTATGTTGGCTATTAAAAATGGTGACTACAAACATGTTTTTTTATTAATCTCTACAGACTAAAGAAATATATAAAATGTATACATAACAACACAATTCAATGCCCAAGGATGTCTTATTATATAAGTCACATATGCACGTCACAAGAAAAGCAGCATTATACATTTCTCGACAGATTAATTGTCAGGAATTTTTTTAATCCTTCTTTAAAGCTTGAATACCATAAATGTGTTTTGAACTGTTACTACCTGAATATTCTGTACTGTACTGAGTTGGCAGACTCCAGATCTCCACCGCTTAAACACTCCTAATTTCCTAATACAGACTTTTTTGTCGTGCTAATGACTTGAGACATGAGTGTCCGTAGTAACATGAAATATTAATGTGTCATCTACGTCTTTTAAGTCTGTCCAAGTTAACAGTTTCAGCGCACCTAAACCACATATCAAACAGCAGCAGCTGCAGAGAAGCCCCGAGCCACCTCAGCTTAATCCAATTTGACTGGCCATCACTGTAGGCGACGCTGGATTCAACACTGTATGAGGAGGAAAGGCGTTTTGGATAGAGACTTATGTGAGCTCCTAAGAATTTTCAGGCTTACAAGGAAACATTTTAGTTTATTGTTGAAATTTTCTGTATGTCAAAATATAGTATCTGCTACGTTAGCTCATTCTCTGGTTAACTGAAATTTGAACTAAGGCATTATGGTAATTTAGTACCAATGGCTTGGCCTGGTTTGTATATATGTAATATGATTATTTGAGCCACTCCCTTCAGGCATCCGGACCAGAACCTCCCACCACAAAAACAGTTTCTTTCCCTCTGCCGTTGGACATATGAACACCTGCCACTTTAACAATTATTCAACCAATACTATTCATGCACTGTTCACTTTCTGCACTATTTGCGACCATCTGTAAATGTTTTTGTTCATTTTTATGTACATACTGAGACCAAGTTTATTTTGACTTTATTGGTAATTAGTAAATTCTTAATTTATGCATGCTTTATTTTATTTTTTTTATTTATTTTATTTTATAGACTTTGCTTTTATTATTATGTCATTATTCATTGTTTTATGTTGCACCTTAACACCGGAATAAGTTCCAATGTTTGCAAACTTTGTTAATTTTTTTTTTTTCTTTTTTGCTGCAAATGGTTGGAGTCGGGAATCGAACCCACAACACCAATGACAATGGCTTTGAACCTTTTCTGATTCTGATTCTGATGTCACAACTTTTGCTATTCTTAAAGGTGCACTACATAACTTTTCTGGTGGGGGGGCCCGCAACCTGATCTCTGTCTCCATAGAGAGGCTTGCCTGGAATGTTCCATAGTATGATTTAAATCAGGGGTGTCCAAACTTTTTTCACCAAGGGCCGCATTTTTAAACTTATATGGAGCTGAGGGCCACAGACAACCCGACAATGAAGTGAATCATTCGAAATTTGGCCTTTTGCATAGTTTCGATGAGCCTCCACACCTCTAATAAGAGTTGGAACATTATTATTAGGTTGGTATAACATCCAAATGTTTCCAATTTTACAGTAAAAAGTACTACTTTTTGTCGTTTGGACCAACTTAGCAGGAAGCCAGTGGGCCAACAAAAATTGGGACGTAGTTTGGACATGCTTGATTTAAATGTATATTGCATTTATCTAATTGCAGGTGTTTTATTGCGGAATAAATACCTTGAAAATCATCCACAGATCTGACTCCATGGCGATAGATACATTTAAGTTGAAAGCATACTGTTGAAGGCAATAGAATCTCCATGGAAACTAGGGCTGTGCTAAAATCTGAAATTATTGATATATCGCGATACTAAGTTTGTTGATACAATACAGTGTCAATATATATCGGAATTTTGTTTTGTATATTTTATCAATTTAATTTGTGACACTGCTACAATTTTGTTGTCTGGTTTATGCAGAAAATGTGACATATTCAGTGTTTTGATAGTATAGTTGTATTTTATACTAAAATTTGTGCAGGTTGTGGTTTAATAAATAAATACTCTTGTTTAAATGTATTTAGTTACAATTATTATGATTATTATTACTATAATATCGTGAGCCATGTATTGCGAATTGTAAGAGACTCTGTTATTCCCAGCCCTAACTGAAATAAGGAGCGAGCAGACCCTCCACTAAAAAAGTTACATAGTAGATCTATTTTATATATACTTCCTTCACAATCAGTTCTTACTTACCTTACCGGCTCCACTTGCGTACATAATGATTGAGAATGAATGATTTACTTGTTTACACCTAAATATGCAATTTGGCCATCCTCCTTTCTGTTTCCTAGTTTGCCCACGATTTGGAAACTTGTCATATTAATTAATGTTTCTTTATTTGAATGAAAGCAAAAGGTGCAGAAATAATCTTTTGGCTCTGGCATACCAGACATCTGTCAGTCGTGTGCTCGGCCAAGTTTCTCTTTGCAACATCATTTGGCAGTAAAAAGTATAGATTTGTGGGCATCGTGCTGCGTTAGTATCCTGTAGAAGTTTCCGTGTCTCTTGCTCTTTCTCCTCTCTGCCAGTGTATGAGGCGCTCCCTGTAGTGTAAATGTCAGTGCGACGCTCATTGTAAGAGACAGAATGAACTTCTTGTCGGCTTCGTGAGCGGGGGTCCCAGGATGACAAGAGCTAATGTTGCTCACCTGAACAGATGCAGCAGCAGCACAGAGGTGGGACAGCCTAGTAAACATGTTTTTTTTTGTATACTGTATAGCTTGTACCTAGCAGATCATGCCGGATTGAATGTAAACAGGTGCATTCTTTTATGAGACAGATGCACACTTTCTATTACAGTTTCCATGACGCTTTATTTTAGGGTGCGATTATTTACATCTATTTGCTAATTTGCATGCATGTACGTACTTAATTCGGTGTCTTTTTCTGCATAACCATATTCTGCTGCTAATTTAACTTTTACCTATTTTCCTATTAATATTCTCCTTATTACTGCTGATGATGTGTGTTTGGACATTCTAAGAACATGCTGGACTTGAACCTCAACCAATACATTTACAGCAGTTTTAAACTCATTCACAACTAACATTTCCAACTCTATTTCGATACTAAGGAATAGACATTTTCAACAGTCATTTTAAACACAAAATAGTAGTTTTTCCTACTATGGGGTGGTTGTACTAGTTCTGATAAAGCTCAAGATTATTTTATAACTGTCCAGGAAAGGTGAAATTTGGTCCTGTTTATGTGTTTTTTTTTAAGTATGATACACGTTCAAATAAGTATCAAGTTTTGATACTAGTTTTAGCATTGATTATCTGATTTTTGATTCTACATTCCTGAAATATTTTTATAAAGATAATAATAAGTGTGTTCATAATATGGTAAAATTTTCCAGATCAAACTACACATTTGCACATATGCACATTTTCTATTAAAAAAAAAGTCTTCAAATGTGAGGTTCTGAGGATTACATTACATATTACCAGATGTACCTGTGGTTGTGATAAGTTTGATAGTAGTTATAAAAGTGACTTGGTTGCAGTTGAAGTATTGGTGTCAGTAGTTGTAGTTGAGCCTTCGACATATGCTTATAGTAAATTTAGCCCCTTAGATAAAGTTGCAGTACTTCTGTCATTCCTTCATTTTGATCCATATAAATGTGTGTTGTAAACAGACAATCTTACAACTTGTCTTCCATTTGGTCTCTGCCTTGTGCCTTGTGCTTGTGCCTTCTGTATTAGGCCCATATCTTATCCTGCACTTGGATATGTCCTTAAGAGCCCCATTTAAAAACACTAGTTAACCTAATGGGACCGCCTGTTATCTCCACAACACTCGACACGGCTCTGTTACCTCTGAATGTGTGGCTTTTTCCCGCACTGAGCTTTAATTATCAGAAATAGATGGTGTATGATAGTGTCTGCATTACAGGTGCCTTTTGTCTGTGTAACCCTAGGCGCCTCTCATTTAAATATTGCTGTGAAATTAGTTTGAATTGAAAAGGAAGAAATATGCAGGAAAAGAGTAGAAGGCAGCGGTGCAGTTAACCCAATTATCTGTGTCGTGTTTCCATTTGGTGCAAATTGGGTTCCTTAAGTTCCTGCAAAAAGGCACGAAATTCCTTCTACCACGGGTAGGGCCTGTGACAAGAGTAAAAATCTTAAATAAAGAAAATTGCATAATAAAGAATATTGCATACTTGCAATGTAATATCACACACTATAGTTGTGATATTAAAAGCACTAGTTAAGTTAACAGCATAAACTCTCATTTTAAGTTACAAGCTTTCTTTGAGCATAGACTATTACTCCATATTGTGGAAAAGAAAGATAATCTTGTAGCAAAATAGAAAGATTTAAAAAAGCCTGAACCAGTGTGGATGGAAAATCTAAAAGTGAAAAGACTTTGGCACCCTCTGCTGTTAACTGGCTCTCCAGATGGAGCAGTTTACACAGAACTGCAGAGCTGGGCCAGAGGAGAGAGGATGGTGAATGCTGAGCGCAAGATTTAACCCATTCTGCAAGGAATCTATGCAAGAAGTCTCAAAATAACATTGCTCTTTTATTGCATTGAATTAGTTTTAAGATGAAACATAATGGCTCAAAAAATGTGCATGTTAATTATGATTATTTACATATCACTGTTTTACTAAGGTCTATTAACATAATTCATTTAAACCATATTTGACATAGATGTTGATATGTCCTACCCAAAACACCAAATAACACTGTGTCAGAGTAGCAATCGAACCACAAACTCGCTGGTCCATAGGGATGTAAAATTATACAAATTTCCCAGTACAAAATTATCATGAAATGGATCTCACATATGATATTTACTGCGTTATTGTGAAGAGGGGAACAGAATTGTAGAAATAATACTTTTTCTTTTTAAAATGCCTTGACAAGACTTTGGTGCAAATCATTACTGCCATAATCTAAATAATTAAAATAAAAGTGCTTGAATACTATTAGGAAGCAAAGTCTGAATTATGATATTGTTAGATACACAATTCTTTGTTTGAATCCTGCCTTCAACTTAGGGTGTCGGATATGCAATAAACGTAAGTTAACAGGTAACATTAACAAAAACTATATAAATAAAACTTACGTGGACATTGGCGCGCACAGGTAAGATAATGAACCCACTAGATATGCTACGACTTTGCAACTTTTGCAAACAGCTCTTAAGACACCTCTTACTGACAAGTCTGAGTAGCTAAGTGGTTGCTGTGGCAACTAGAACTCATACTTAAGCTGTGTGCTAACTGTACGCACAGAGAACTTTAACTAACTAGTTACATAAACCTTTTGTACAAATACAGTTGTTTCTTCATGTTGTCTTCAGTGAAATAGAGCAAAGGATTGTGGTCTATGTAGTTCCCTCTGTTTTTTTAGTAATACGATATATTGTGACAGCCCTCGATATTATATTGAATCTTTTTACAATATGATTGCATATTGTAATTCAATAACTAACAATCACATAGATCAATCAAAATTTAAAGTGTTAATTTAAATCTGACCAAAAAAAGGCAGTTAAACTTTAGTGCTTCTGCGGAATAGTGCCAAATTCTTCTACCCAAAACCTCTCCTCTGTGTGTCCAGGAGATGATTCCCCGAGGGCCCTACAGACTAATTGTCCTCACTATTTGGTTCATCCTCTCCTAATACCTTGCAGCCTCCCTCGTGTTCCCAGGGGTACTGCTGCAACATCCGCTTGGCTATTATTTGTTAGGCCACTTGCTTTCTGCTTATTGGCATAGACAAACATTAATTGGTGCCACTGTATCCTCTGCTCTGTACATGCTGTGAATACCCACCGCAGTCGGCTGCTGTGTGGCGGCCCCTATCATATCTCCTATCTGAAATGCCCTCTGACGCGGCCAACGTTGCTGCTTTACCATTCATCATGCTCCCAGATTGGCTGCTGTACCACATGGCAGACTGATGGGTCAACCTCATGCTGGGACAGTCCTGGCTGGACTCTAAAGCAGTGTCCAGTGTCTGCATGATTGGGGAGCTGAGCAATGGCATTGGTATAGAGGCCGTGTCATAAAAAGAGGAGGGGTGGACGCATCTAATTCATCTCGCAAGTCATCGCTCCTGAGTGTAAGTGCTTTAGACAGCGCCATTATCAGATTAGCACACCTGCACAAGCCCCAAGAGGGAAGGCATAGGACTTCTTAGTGGTGTTCCAAAGCAGGTCCCTGGGAGATGTACACCGGAGATTAGCCTATTAATATGTCCCACTATTCACACAGTGAGGGGGGGCACGGGAGAAGTAGCGGAGTCCAAACAGGGAAGAACAGAGCAGAGCAAAAGTTCTGGTATTAAAACTGCTGTAAAAATTGTTTTGTGACAGTGTATTGTAAAATAAGATGTTTGGATCAAAATCAACTCTGCGTCTAATTTTGAACAATTTTTATTGATCGGGATACATTACATACAGATACACACATGCTTTCTTTATGAAGCGTGAGTCTGGTCACCACACCCTCCGTCGTGCCTCAAGTCAAACTCTAACATTGCCATGCAATCAGATTTATTTAAGCATATGAAACAGACTCATTGAGTTTGGATGGCTGCTAATGGTATGGGATGGTATTCTTTTATTTGTACATGGACAGTGCACAACAATACATTAACAAAGACAAAGTCAAAGGAGAGATGCTGTTGCCTGGTTAAAGCATGTATGCTAATTTACACTTGTAGTCCCTGGACAGGTTGATCGATTCAAATTGAGTAGCTCAGTTTTTCACAGTTCAAAAACTCAAAAAATCCAGTACAAAGCCATTAACTAGAATTTCATGAAGAAATAGTCTTGTTTTAAAAGTTCTGAAAAATCTTAGTAATGGACCAAGGACAAAAAGTTCAGATCAATGTTTAGATGTGGGAGATTTTCAATAGACTGTTATGAAAACCCATTCTCTAAAAGAACAATTCAGAGGTATTTTGTAGCTCAGTGGGAGTCACTATTTCTAACCAGCGCACAGTAGGACCATTTCTTGGCAGAGGTCTGTTCTTTTCAAGTGCATTTTATTTTCATCTTAATGTTATGCCTGTTATGGCTGTTCTTGGTGGTCTCGTAGTGGTTCCAGCCTAATATGCTGCGCCATATGCAACAACTGTGATGTGATTTTTATTCTGGTTCCGTTTAATCAGCACCCGTTTAAACAATTTATTTGATTTGAATACAGTATGTAACGGATGTCTGTCATGTCCATAGACTATAAGTAACAATATTGATTCATCTTGCTTTGTTCATATCCCTTCAATAACATCTAAGCTTTAATCCAATAAAGTAAGGATAGCCAGATTGTTTGCTAAGGCCCCAGTGTTGCTTTATGTCCACCACAGCTTTGTCTTCAACAGTCGTCACATCACTGTCCCAATTTGAGCATATTCTGCAGCCAAGTCTATTTTTCTGTCTGACCCAAAACAACATGTTTCATCTCCGCCAGAGTTCAACTGTTGTGAGTGTCTTGGGTTGATCAAAGGAAGGAGGTTGACAGGTCATCATTAAGTAATAATCCACCAAAACTCCCTTTGTTAGATCTGTGGGCCTTGGCCAATGGGGCGTTTCTATATAGAGCGTTTATTTCGGAAAGGGTCACAGTGCAATGACAGGACAAAGCAGCTTGGAGGTGACTTTGTTAACACAAGGGGATAGTGCGTTTAGCCTCCACACATTAATGAGCTTAATTTCATAGTAAAAATACGACTAGGGAATTGTACCCACTCACTGCACATCACCATGGATACGCACTCTTACTCCGTGTTAATGGAGCGGAGACAGGCTGTTTTTTCTTTGATTTACAGACTGCAGTATTGGCTTGTTTTCTGTATTACAAGAAATAATATTAGACAAATTAGTCCGAATGAATCTTGAACAAAATTTTAAGATGAGATAAATAAGATTAAATAGTTAACCAAAAAAAGTTCTATTCCTTCCTGTTTATAGGACTTTTGAACATTCAAAATATATCACATTTTGTTTTGAATTGTAAATTGTTCTATTGTTAAGGCAACTAGATTTCCATCACTCTGAATAGGACATGGTTGAGCTAAGATGAGCAGAGTGTTCAATTATCAATTTTTCAATATTAAGTTTGCTGTATCAATTCTAATGCTATAGTATCAGAGAGAAGAAAACACTTTTTAAAACTCTTCCCTTCTGTCTGCCAGTTTGAAGACAAAAATATTTGACTAAAGTGGAATATTTTATTGTTATCCATGCCTGTGTGATGAGTAATTATGCATTCAGTCCAATTCTTTTTCAAGCACTCAAAATGCTCTCTTCCACCTGCTGATGGAGGAAACCGGGGGAGCATCTGGAGAAAAACCCACCCTAACACGGGGAAAAACATACAAACTCGGCACTGAAAAGGCACTGAAATGCCCGGGTGGCCCAGAGTCAAACCCAGAACTTTCTTGCCGAGAGGCCAAAGTGCTAGCTACCCAGCCACCAATCATTTTTGTACGCCTACCAACTTAAAAACAAAATTACCATGACATGTTTTCCATACATATTATATTAAGTAATGCAAAGAAAAAAAAAAGGTCCAAAATATGTTTAAAGATTGTAATAATGCATGATGTATAGGACATTTAATAGTGTCCCTAACTAAACAGAGTTGACTCAAGCCAGTGCCGCTGCTGAAACAGTTTTGTGCAAATATGTGAATCTCAGTCTGTGTTTCTGCAGTGCTGTGTGACAGGACACACTCACACGAGGAGAGGAGATCAGATCAGGGACAAACCACTGGAGCAGGCACTTTACAGACGGCTGCTCTACTCCGGACAGGTGGAGAGAGCAACTGCTCCTCAGATACAGGGATGCATGACTGAGATGTCAGCTGTGGTCATTAGGCTAAAAGACAAAGTACAAACTATTCATAAACATCTACTGCATACATCATGCACTAATGAAAACATGTTTATGACACATGAATCTTTTGAAAGGTGCACATATAACTTTTCTGACTAAGGGGTACCTGCGTGTGAATATGTTTATTTTCATTCAGTTAGGGACAGTGCATATTAATTGACATGTGTTTGTCCTGCATGTAAATGTGGCCGAAATAACCTTTCATCCCTAGATCTATATATCTAGTTTACATTTATTCAAATATGCAGGTTTTTTTTGCTCAAAAATATCTTTTAAAACCTGCATGTTTACTGTGAGTGGGGTCACTTTACACAGATGTGACCTGTAACTTGATTTAGGGGTCTCACCTTTGTCTCCATGGATATAGAAGTTTAATGTCATACTGTGGAACATTCCAGGCAAAGCAATAGTATCTCATGGTGACAAGAAGGTGACAGACATTGGTCGACCATGCTAACTATGTAGTGAAATAATATTATTTGTTATAGTTACTATGGTAACTCAACTTCAGAGTTTGGCAGAGGTCTTGTGACATCATATAGAGTTTAGAAATATTTCTGCAAGGACCAATTATTGTCATATTTCAGTGATTAAACTTATGTGGCCTATTTGACAAAGTTAACAATGCTCAATATTGATGATTGAATGATTGTAATAGCTTAGTTAAGAACAACAGGGCTCTCCACATGTTTTCCTCTGCTGCTGCCAACAACAACAACTTGGCACAAACCATGGCGCGTATGTGCTGGTGCGTCCGGCCCCGGAGCGGTGGAGAGAACACGTCCAGTGTGTTGTTTTGATAAACTTATGTTGTTTTGATGAAGTTATGTCATAACACAACTTCATCTGAAAACATTTAATACTACATACAGATGTTTACTCATTGACGATGTGAAATGTGTGTTTAAAGGGGGCATTTTAATGTGATAGACAGTTAATGCAGCAGAAATGCTGATGTAATTTAACATTTTTGAGAATTTAGAATTGATCCAGAATATTTAAAAAATTGCAATCCTTATAAGAATTGATTTTTTTTTCAACACCCGTAGCTCTTATATCACATTGTTTAAAGCTCTTCTACCACTTAATAGAAAGCATTGGATCAATTATAGCTTGGTCACTCTCCAATTGAGGATCCTCTCATGTGTCACACTAACCATCGCAGGGGCATAATCTCTGAGCATTAATCTTTATTATTCTGCAGAGCCACTACACATTCAAATCAGAGACCATAAATCCAAGGTCACAGTGAAAAAAGGAAAGAGAAAATGCATTCATGATCAAAATCACAGCACATACTTTATTGTCAGTGTGACATTTGGCATTGATTGGTATGTTTCCAAAGTATATCATACTTCGGTTTAAAGGTGCAATATACTTTTTGGGTGGAAAATCTGCCAACTGCTTGTCAACAAGTTACAGGTCAGATTTGTGGAGATGTAAGCCCACTTACAGTAAGAATGCTGTCATTTAATAAATACATGATAGATAAGGCCAGGTAGTTGAACATTTCAGGCAAACAAAAACCAGTATCTCCATGGAGACAAACAGGTGACGTCCCCCTCCCAGAATGGTCACAATTAAAATTTCAAACTCAATTTCGATACAACAGAAAAGGGTTGATGCTCAATACCAATTTATACCACAATAATAATAATAAAAACCTCTCTTTGTTTAGACAATAGGCGGTCATTTTCAAAATTTCTTTAACATTATCCTTTGGTCTCAGACTTGCGCTGACAAAGATTACGACCTTTCTAAATCTATTAAGGGGAGTCCTGTTTTTTTGTTTTCAGAATCAATACTAGATTAAATGAGTATAGTTTCATTACTAGTTTCAATATCAATACTTGACAACCCTACTTTTTCATAATGCTTTTTACATAATATTTTTCTGCAGTTACGTCTGTGCTTTAGTTAGAGTACATTCAGTCCTTTTGTGGTTTAGTGAATACAATGTACAAAATCTAGTCCCGTTGTACCCCAAACTGCAGCAGACACAGCAACTCTGGCTTATTCACTGATTGGGCAGATTCAATAAGTGATAATATAAGAGGGAGATGTAATGTCCAGAAGAGAGGATGATTGATATGCACTTTAATTGAAAGGAAATTAATTTAATGGGTTCCTTTAAGGATCTGCAAAGTAGATGGTTGTGTGTAGTTAAATATTAAAAGGGAACCACAGCGACTTGTTTCTTTGCTGTCTTCATGTTTCTCCTCAGGGTCCTCCAACGATACATAAAAGCTCACAAGCACGGTTGACCCTTGTGTGACCCCTTTCATCGTATTGACTTTAGTTTTCACCTCTGCGCTCAATGTTGGTCATATATATTTGGGTTCTGGCTCTGATTTGATGGCCCCTTTCTTTTTTTCCCATTGATATTTTTTGGTAAAGGTACAAGTAGAGGTGGCCAAAATATTGAAATTCAAATAATATCGTGAATCTTTTTTTGAAGATATGCAAAATTGTAATATTGAGTATATCGTTTATAGAAAAAAATGCTTAAAAAAGTATTGTATTTTTATTTTATATACATTTCACAGTTTTCTGCTAATTGAACCTCAACTAATTCATTTAATTCATTCTGCTGCAGAATTAGTCCTTCTTTTGGCTAGGAAAGTGAAACACCGCTGACGGGGAAAACGTGCCGGTGCGCTCCTGCGCCTCCACAGACGAGGAGCGCGGACGCCCTTACCTGGGATTTTCCTCTCTAACGTTCGCTTACTCTCCAACAAACTGGATTAACTGGAGCTGCTGATGAGACGAAACAGAAACTTTTCTTCATCTCCTGTTTTGTGCTTCACGGAGACGTTGGTTCTGGATTGCACAGGGTCTGCCTCTGTGTGGAGTGGGCTCCGGCTTCTCACCAACTTCAGACCCCGAGCCCCCCTAGCTGCCGACGACCGAAAAAAGGCAGAGGAGCTTAACACCTTCTACTCCAGGTTTGATGTGACCCCCCCTCCCTACGGTGGACACCTCTGCCAACCCAACCCCGGTCATGTTTTATGTGAATAGGCTTTTTACTGTCTCACATTTACTTTCTATTATTACCTATCGCACTTAAAATAAATTGTATGAAAGGAATCTGTACTATAGGTAACTGGAAATTGTCCAGAATGCACTTCACTTGAGGCCTCTAGTTGCGAAAGGTAAGGCTCTTGTCTACTCTTTATAAACAACAACAAAATACTTGTATGGTCACATTAGCACAGGTGTACTAGTGACAGGAATATAGCGACTGTACGTCACAACATACCTTCACACAGACTTTATTATCGTTTCATACAAGTGATAACCAAAGAATTTCCCTCTCCATTGTGTGCTGGGCAGCTAATTATTTTATCATAGGGATTTTAATTAGCAGTATCTCACAGCTTTCTGCTAAGCCACAAAAGCTGTGGAAGATAGTGCAAATAGTGTACTGCAGGTTTTTCACAAGCTTTACATAGGAGCTACAAAGGAAATTAAGGCTGTACAGGATGAATGGGAAAATGGAGCGTCTGATGATAATATAATGCTATGGGAGACTTTTTCTTGTGCAGCTTAAATCCTGGTAACTGTGGACTGTGTTCGAATTATTGTTTGAGTACTGACAAAAATTACAACCTCTTGTAAGTAACCAAGTAAATTGATCAATTTTGAGGAGTGTTGATATTGTAAAAAAAATATATATATATATATAAATCAATATCCTTTTATAGATCTTACATTTGGTCTGTTGTGCAAGATATAAAGTCTAACAAAAGAGCAGGGTTGAAGGAGACAGTAAAGAATTGTTAAGATTGATTAGTCGGAACACAGCCCACAAGAAACAATAAAGTAAACAGGATATGAACACTAATGACTAAATTAAAGGGTTAACTCATATCCTTGTCTGTTATTAATGAGAAGCCGTATGTTTCATCCTTGTGCCTCTTGTCCGCCCCTTCACTTTCTGTAAAACAAATCACATCCTTACCTTGTGCACGGTTGTGAATAATGGCTCAGATGACCTCTGACCTTTGGGATTGTCAAGAGCACAGCTGTTTTTGTAATTCATTTGGACATGTTCAATGAAAATCAGATCAAGCTTTAAAAGTGGGAAAGGTCAATGAATAGTGCATAATGCCAATGCACAATTGTATAAAATTTGTAACAGGACGTGTAAGTTGAAGATTTGTCTCATCCGACAGCTTTTGTCAAATCTGAAGAAAGATTTAACCTATGAACTACATTGAATCTGAACTCAGATTATAAAAGCAAGTTTCTTGAAGGTCTTTCTTTGTGAGGATGAAACAACTGGCAAATTGTTAGATCTTGAATTCAAACTCTCACCACCAGGACTAGCAGGTTGTTTACCACATTGACCAGCGTTGTCCACTTGACCATTTAACACTGGCAGTTTCCTGAGAAGAAACCCACACTTGATGTGAATCTACTTAATGCTTTTTACCATTTCATAATATGTACACAAATAGACCCTTAAAGCCTGCCTTCTATAGGCTCCATATGCTTTCTTTAATGCATTTTATATCTGTATTTTTTTAAGGGTTGTCAAACTCACGACACACATGGAAGGCATGTGTTCTATCCACTCGACCACCAAGCGGCATGGCTTCGATGCATATTCAATGGGAGAGTTAAGATGTCTGTTTTGGCGACTCCACCACACGTAACACCAAAGCCTCATTAAAAAAACATTGCCACATGCACAAGTGCTGAGAGTAGTTTGCAAAAATGCCAGACAATATTGCACCAAAAACATGGCGGGCCACAACACAAATTTAAATTTGATTTCAACAAACACCACAAATCCTGCTTTAAGAAGTTAGAAATGTATCCTAAAAGTTAGATATTTACTATATATAGATATGCATTGCCAAATTTAATGACATTTCAAATTAGATGAAATTAAATTAAATTAAATTTATCTGAGCAGTGTACAAATGTCAAAATTAATGTTTTTAATGTGATGACTAAAACTAAGTCAGTAGAATTTGAAACTATTCTAGACACGTTACTCCTAAGAGTGTATATGCCACATACAATCGGTAAGCACTATTTCCTCATACCTTATCCATGTCAGTTTTTGGAGCATATTTGGTTGAAACCGCACTGGCTGAGAACAGGAATGATACCATTATATTTATCTAAATTAATATTGAAATAGCAAGAATTTGTATAAAGCATACACTTTTTTTTTTTTTTTACCTTTCATAGAAACCTTGTGGATAAAGAAGATGAAGTTTTCAAGTGGAGGATGCTTGTCAATCCCCAGAGCGGGATACAGCCTCATGGAATATTTACATAGTCAGAAAGAGGAGGGGGCGCGCATGTGGCTGTGTGGGAGAAGAAAACCCGTGGCTACGAGCACATTCAAAGCAAGTGGATAAAGGCCCCCAGGATTCATGCAGCGTAGCATTGTCTCCAACAAAAAAGTGCTGGGAAAAACACCTTGATTTGAAATTCAGTTCTAAACCCAGACACAGAAAAGGCAAATAGTATCGTGAGGGGAATGTAAAGCAGGAATAAGCCACTCGCATTGTTAGGTCAAACAAGCAGCATGAGCTTTTTACAATTATAGTTAGTGGTGTCTTCTGGAATAATACTCTTTACATATCATGAATCCGAGGAGATTTATTTTCCCTCCAGGTAAAGTAGTATTGGCTAAAGGAAGATATTTCTTTCTACTTTCTTTACTCCAGAACATAAAAATTCATTCATTCATTTTCTACCACTTGTTCCTGTTTTAGTGGTTGCAGGTGACCGTACCCTATCCCTCTGACTTTGGGCCTGAGGCGGGGCACACTTTGGACAGGGGCCAGCTCGTCGCAGGGTTAACACAGAGACACACGGACAACCATTCACTCTAACATTCATTCACTAGGGCCAATTTACAGTTGCCAATTTACCAAACTCATGCACGTCTTTCGATGTTGGGAGGAGCCTGGAGAGCACTGTTATTTAAATGAATCTTCTAAAATGTAATCGGAAATACAGTTAATTACCCTTAACTTTAATGATATGGGTGCTCGCTCTGCAAGTCAAAACCTGGACCACAACCACTTTTCTTATCTATAAGCAAAAGTGTCACTAACCGTTGCTCATTAAATATATTAGGTGTACTTTCTCTACAGGTTTATTGCGACTGTAGAAGAAATAGTTTGAAATAACTGTTAAATTATGAGCCAAATTATAATCAAGCAAGTGGGAGAGAGAGTTTCAGAAAGCTTTAATATTTGGATTTAAACATACAGTCCTTTAAACAAAAAGCCTGAATGGCGGGGTTTGAATTGTTTAGGCCACATAAGCATCTATAATTTATAATTGGATTTGTCTTGTGCTCTTTTCATATTCAGCATCTTGGGAATCATTGAAAACCTCTCCACTCTCTTACACATGTATTAAAAATGAAAGTGAGTCTATTAATATTTACACAGCACCATATGGTAAACTGGCGAGTGTGTGGCAGTGAGATTTGGTCTGGTTTGGTGTGTGTCAGCAGGATTTTTGAAAAAGGCGATCTCCGAAAAGCATTTTTCTCAGAATTGACAGCAGAGTCGTATTTAACATGAAAAGCGCCCAGGAGGAGAGAGCAATAAAAGATGCTGGGGATTATGCAATGTTGTGCTCCACTTTGATTGGCTTTTGGGGGCTGTTTGAGATAACAGCTGCTGATGAGGCAAAACACTTTTTTTTGTTTTCAAAAGGGTATGTTCAACCATTGTATACTCACTTTTTTATTCTGTTCCTTTTCATGGCATTAGAGTTGGAGCCTTTGATAGCAACACAATGTGCATTCATTATACCACGTTAAGATCTCTTGCCATATTTCTGTAATGGCAAAAATATGAACTCAAATGACTCAAATCAAATGCAATCAAATAAAATTGTGAGGCCAAAATTATGTCAAAATCTCGTCTTGTTTCGTGGACCCAATCTCATGTCATGTCTTGTCTCTTGTAAATTCTGTCCCATCTTGTCCCATCCCTACCAGATAGTCTCAATTTGGCAGACTTTGATTATGGAATATTATGGAATATATGAAACTCCACTGAAGGCACCTAAATTTAAACTGGATCATATTCAGATTCAGGGGTATGTTATTTTTCGATTGAGCCACAGAATCATTATACAATATCTCCTCATATTATCGAATCATTTGCTCCTCATCAAAGTCATGGTTAGGGGTTAAAGATAGTGATCCTAACGTTACATACATTTACATTTTTCATTCATGGCTCATATCCACAGTTGTCATTAATTCGTAAAAGAGATATGCCAAATTAAAGGTAAAATATTACTTTTATACTCACCAGTAGCAGCATTGTGGATTTATTTCTTTAAATTTTACAGTACACACGCATTGCTTACTGCTTGAGTAAATAGTGCCTTAATTACCGAGGCTTTGTAATAATAGTCTATCCTAACATCCGGGCTTGTTCCAAAAGACTGTCAGAGCACTGAGGCAGAACACCATCTTTAGGCTTTCTAAGAGCTGTTAATTCAAAGTCCAAACAGTGAGTGAGTGTGAATCTGTGACCACTGAAGTTAGTCCAACATTGATTAATTAAAGACGGCACCTACACTGTCTGAGCACCCCAACTCATTTTCAGCCTCATCATGTTCCCGTTACACTGTCTTCTGTTGACAGGCTGTTATCAATAAACACAGGGGTAGCTATTAAAAACACATAGATCTACGCTGGATACACAGGGACAGGAGAATACAACTTTTAGATTTGTGTCAGCCCCTCCCAAGCTTGGTTTTGGTCAACATTAATAGTTATAATAAAGCCGTTTCCAGCCTATTGCATGTTACAATTATAGATTTTTTTTTTGCTGTTACAATAGTGTATGGAACCATAGAATGAAAATCTCTGGATTAACAAATGTTCCTGATCACCACACACACATTGTTTGCAGATAGGGCCTGGTCTGGTGTCTCTGAGTCCAATTCAAGAATGTGTTTTCGCAGCAGGGAGGGGTCAAAGGTCAATGTACTGGTGCACTATTTATTTCCCCTCATTACTCAAACAAGGTTACTCCAAGAATACTTCCAGTGTGGAGTTTAGAGCCTACAAGTAGCTCGTTTTCCTAGGTTTTTTGGATAAACAAATTCAATTCAATTTATTTTTGTAAAGCCCAAAATCACAACAGCGGTTGCCTTGACAGTGAAAAACAGATCAAGCAATATTCATAGGGACTTGGCAATGTCCACAAATGTGAATACTGATTCTTAGAAACAACTTGTCGAAATGGTTAAGGTTAAGGTAGGTTAAGGTACACGTTATTGTACCTTAATGGAACGGTACATAATCCAATTGATTTCTGTATTTGCTATCTGGATCCATACCTAAATCCATCCATCCATCCATCCATTTTCTACCGCTTGTTCCCGTTATTGGGGTGCGGGTGACTGGAGCCTATCCCAGTGCCTTTGGGCCTTAGGCGGGGTACACCCTGGACAGTGGCCAACTCGTCGCAGGGCTCATACCTAAATCTTTGTCCTTTAATTTAGTGCACCCTTGTTTATTTGCTAGTCAGACTATTTTTTATACAGGTCACTTTTAATAAAGTAAATGCAATTAAGCTATTGTGTTGGTGACATTGTTTACTATTGTCCTACTTGGAGGGTGCAATTTTTATACTCTGCATGGGTCGCCCATCGTGTAAAACGCCTTCACTATGCATCTTTTTGACAGCCATTGATTATCTCATACGGTTAACATACATTTCCCTTTGCACTGCTGAGGTGTTTATGATTGCTATACAAGAAGACGTGCAACTGCCCCCAAGCACTTAACCTCATCCAGCACTGCAGCCCATATCTCCAGCAGTTTTAATTAAACATGAAGAAAAATGTGAAAACACTCCTCCAAGGTGCCTATAGACTTTAATTTGTTAATAGAGCGCTACATCGTTAGAGTAATGATCGCATTGAGCCGTGAGACAAGCTTGTATGTTAGTGACATGGAGGAGTGGGGATACATGGAGAGCATTACTGTAAGGTCTTATTTATAATGTAAATAATGTGTGGTGAAGCAGCAGGCACAGCCCACGCTAATGCCAGCACTGTTGACACTAGACACTTTCAAGACAAACTCTGACATTTGTCTTTAAAAAATAAATATGCAGTTCTCTCTAGAGGATTTTTTGTGTCAAAATAAAAAAGCTTATGAATTAGTTATTATGAATTAATTATTATTATTATTATTATTAGCAAATTAATTTAAAGTATAATGAATTAATTTAAGGTACAATTAATTAATTTACGATTTTATGTTTAATGTTGATTTTATGTGTACAAACATTAAAATAATCTGTCAGACTCAGAGGGACTGGTCGAGTCCATTTCTTTGCAGAGGGGCCACTGCTATTACGATGATGTTGCTTAGGTTAGCAGGACATTTGTGGAAATGTATCACTGTTGTTTGGATAAAAATGCCCTTTTGAGTGTTGGTGGACGACCCTAAAGCTCTGTGGCACGTGCCCAGCCCATCACCTCCCGGTTTCAGAACCGCACAAACGCGATCAGAGCAGCGGGTACAGCAGAGGCAGAGCTGAGGAGCGGTGCAGGCTCCGGGTGTGGGGCAGGGTGGGGAGAGAGTGCTCCCACCGGGCTAATATCTCAAGCTGAACCTGCTGGCGCCTGATGCCTTGTCCCGGACAGCAGGACGTTGAGCAACATATGAAGACACTTTGCACAGGATTTGTGTGGATAATTAGTTTAGTACATTCACGTGTTTATGAGGAAATTGTCTTGTGCATCGCGGCTGCTCCTGTCTTCAGCGGGGGCGGGGAGGAAATGGACAAGCATTTGAATTTAGAGACAAGCCCATTGTGGGAATCATTGCTTTGTCATTTGCACTGGCTGATTAAGGCACGTCTCTGTCCTCGTACCACATGGGCAAATGTTTGGTGCTGATGCTTGACCAGTGCCTCATGTTTGTCTTTGCATTACAATGTATACAGCAGACAAACAGCACAGAATCCTCCTCGGCTCTAGCTTTATAATCGCACTTCACTGTGACGTGCCGTGTGTAATTACCCACGTACTTGGTACTCTCTAGAAAACAACCAAAAAATACCACAAAAAGGAAATAGTTGTGTTCAAGTAATATTCTGGTAATAACACCATTCGCCACCAGAATCAGAAAATGTTTATTGCCATTGTCAATGAACAAAACTCACAGGCTAGGAACTTGCTTTGGTGATTCGGTGCAACATACAGCAATGAACAATAACGAAAACAAGATCTATAAAATCAAATAGGGCATGCATTAAAGAAAAACAATTTCAATTTAATATAAGGTAATAATAAACTATGTACACAACATTTACAGTTAAAATTACAGATGTGGTGCAGATACTAACATTTAAAATAGGATTCCAATAGGATTAAAAACCCAACTTTTTATACTTTTACATTTTTACAATACAATAATCTAAAGGCTGGGATCGTCACAACAATAGAAAAAAGAAAGTAAAAGCCATTTATTTAATATTTACATGTGGTTTTATACTAGATCAAGACCATTCTTAAACTAGTGGCAATTGTTACAGAATTGTTAACTAAGAATTGGTCAGAGCTTGTTACTGCTAGGCTGAAATATGATGCAACGCCATTGTCAATAAAAAGCAGTGTTGCCAGATGGCGTGTGTGAAATGTTAATAGTGCTAACAGACGCTTTAACAGTAATTATCTCTTTTTTTTTTTAAGGAATATGTTTGTGCACAGGTTTCACATTAGACATTTGCTTTGGGTAAACACAAATCTGGCAACGCAATTCTGGTGCATCAACATTTTAATGCGATGTGGAGATTACTGTTGTTTAGATTAACTATCAATGGTACAATGGGTATATTTGGTTAGTTCTTGCCAGTTCTTTTGCCATGTAATGCTACTGTACTTGGACTAACAGTGTAATATTTGGAACAGGAGCAATTTAAGACTTTATTTTATCATTATACTGTAATTACTGTTATGTTGAGATTATGAGTCAAATCCTACAAAATGTACAACATACAATGTTAAAAGCTCAAATTAAAACTAGGATACCTAATTTTCAAACACACTGTGGTGGGTGATTATATCAAAAATAATTGCTGTTTTGTGAATAAGAATATCGAGTATAACTGTCTTCAATCAATCAATAGTGCCGTCAAAAATAGACCAAAATGTCCAATGTAATCTCCAAACAAGGGTATAAATGATATTTCTCCTTTTGTGGTTAATTTTATGGTCAGTCAAATTTTGTGCAATCTTACACCTCAACCAAGACATTTACAGGCACTTTTACAGGCACTGCTACAGGTGCTTGCTGCTTTTAGAATATACTTTATTTGAAAAGAGTTGGGTACATCAGTTTGACCGTTATTATAACCCTATGTAGCATGTTTTGCATAAATAACTAACTTAGGACTGTAGTTTGCAAAGATAATGTGAGGCACAAAGAAAAAGAAAATAGAATGTTACTTTTTGACCTTGAAAATTCTTGTCTCTGACAAATTATGCAAAAATGTATGGTATAATTAACTCACCAGAGGAATTGAGTTCATTTGTTTATCAATAAGTCATCCAGCTGAGCGTCCTGCAGAGAAGGAGCAATAATCACTGAGCTAAACAAATGCAACATATGGGCGTCTTGTTTGTGCTCGACTTGAGCTCCAAATCTGAATACATTTTACAGGGACCAAGGATTAGACCTTGGACTTTGTCTCCATTCAACAAACTGAAGGATCCATAAGCAAGCAACTATGGGCCTTAAATGGGGAACAACCTGGACAAGGGTGAGTTAATTCCAGCTCAAAACATGATGTTACACCATAACAGTTTTTTTTTTTTTTTAACATTATTTTGAAACTTGCTTTAGTTTGATCACTTGATTCAAAGATTTATCTGCATAGGGGCTTTGGTGGTCAAATTATCTGGAACATTACACATCAGTTTACGGAGTTCTCGGTTTGTTTCTTGGAACAGAACACACAGTACTCTTTCAGAAACATACTGTTTGTTGAATTTACCTTGGTTTTCAATACTGAACAGATGTTCACGTATGGTAAAGGACTTTGGACCTAACAATGTATATTTCGATATTGAAACTCCAACAATCTAATCCAACGTATCTCAAGTGTGGTCTGTTTTGCGAATGTCTTCTCTGGTATTCAAGAACACATTCGGTACACATTGTAAAAACAGTGTTGATGTATTTGCTTTTCTGAGCTCTCTCAATTTTTTTCAGCATACATTTCTTGATCAAATTAAATGAAAATTCATACATTGATTTAACTTATATTTATTACACACATTTTTTAATACATCAACTGTTTTTGGCAAAGTCCTATTTGTAAAGTCTGAATACAATTGGACTAAACCAGCGTCACTTTGGTGACTGAGATCAAGACTAAGACTTCTGAGCTGCAGAATCAAAATAATGAAAGAGCACATAAAAACACCTGATAAAAGATTTATCCATTTAGAAAACATTTACTGAGCAAAAAGTTTGTTTATGAAAACTGAAACCCGGTTTAGGATTTTGTGTGAGCTGTATTGCAAATTTCAATGTGTGTCAAAGCAATTCATTATTATTTTTAATACATTCAGGGACATGTTGGTTCATTTGGATCTTCCATGTCTTTTTTTTGGTGGAAGACACATGAATTGTGACCTTAGGATCAAACCTTTATTCTAAAGGGGATATGCATTGCGCCAAGGTACATGTTGGAGGGACATTGAGCAAATTGACCCACATCCATATTTCAAGAAAAACTCTGGCCCATGCTGACGTGTACCGCAATTTTAACATTTGCATGAGCAATCGAAATATTCAGCTCGAAATCTGAATGGATACTGATGTTTGTGGTTGTACATGTCTTTTGGTGTCAGGTCTTAACAATCAGTCTCTGGGTCAAATCCACATCCTTCTTGTTGAGAGGTTAGAAAGCTAACAACTCTCCCACCAGGCAATCCACAGGGACCTGCCATTGTGCAAATTGACCATTGTTGCGTTTGAACCCTGTTCATGGTATTTGTGCTCAAATGGGTACATTTGATAGATAAATGTATCAAAGTGGCTGGCTTAGGTCAGTTGTTTGTTTGTTGTGTGGTCAACAGACTGGTTGTTTATCACAGGTTAGTTTTGTAATGGATACAAATACGGTAAAACAGCCATAACCTCCAACAGGGATTGTATTTGGCAGCCTGACACACAAACATATGGGAGTGGGGCCGCACACGCCCAGGCAGGAGCAGGTGATAATGGGGCTATTCTTTATGTGAAATCATGAATAATTCACCAAACCATGTACTCAAACGGATTCTTGAGTTGATGGAATAATATGACAGTTTCTGCAATGGCTATTAGATGAGAAATATCACAATTGTTTTAGGGATTCAGGCGACGGAAACTGATGCAGCATATATGCGACTTGTAATCTTTCACTGAATTCAAGAACAGGGCATTGCGGAAAACACTAAAGCTTTGCATAATATCAACACATTCATATAAAATACATTAGGAGTGAACAACAGCTTGACCTCTGTACACATTATTCATAAGATTTGCTTTTTTTGTTTGTTTTTTTACATGAATACCGAGGGGTTTTTATTTTTATCAAGGGATTTTTGTGATTTAAAAAGAACCCTTGAATTATATCAGTAATATGTGCGTCATTGGAGGTCAATTATTTTTTTTTACCTAATCAGATATAGGAAACGTGTTTTTAGTATTTTTAGTCATTTATTTCCTTGTATTTGGTTTCTTCCCACCCATCTGTTGCCTCATTGTTGAAGATTGTCTACTCTAGAGGGGGTAAAGCTCTTTTAATCTTTTGACTTCAACTCCAAGCTATCCAATCAGTTTTCACACTAGCCCAATCTACTATTTTGCATAATCAGATGCATTTCCACCAGCATAATGCCCTTAGATGTTGAAACAACCAGCCACTAACAGATGAGAAATAAATGTGATGTTGGGAACAGCTTTTCACGAAAGTCTATTATTTACCCACATCCAAAGTCTCTGAACAAACACCAGAAAGCTCCTACCCTTTGGAAAATGGACTGGCATGAGGTCACCCCTGATGAAGACAGAATTAGAAATATACCCAGTCACAGTTCATGGCAACTTACTGGGGCTGGCAATTCCAATCTCGTTCTGAAGTCTGGCAACACGTTCACATGTTGTAATAACTGCCCATAAACACCATTTTCCGGAAATCTTATAATCAGAGCCCAGTTTTGGCTCTGTTTTTGGAAGGATCCTTTTCTTGCCCCCACTTCACACCAAAACTTCCTCGAAAATAAATAAACAAATGGGCACTTGCTGCAGCATCTGCTCACATGGAACGCTTTCAGACGCTGCCTGAAAGAGAGGGCCAGGCTAATGGGAGTTAACTGTGCACAGCAAAGTGATTAGAGCTACTGACCCATCCTCCAAAACAAGGGAAATATAATAAAGTGTGTCTGTAAGTCCATTCCAGTGGTCTTGATAAGGGCACAGTCTGAATCTCTTTTACGATATGCAAATACATCTTAATATGCAAATTGGCCGAACTCAACATGTGTGAAGGTCACGTACTCTAATTTCTCATTCATTAACTTTTCCTAATGCATACGCGGAGAGTAGGCCCATAATTACAAATCTCTCACTACCTGATGAAAACTTTCTGCCAATCAGCAGGAAAAAACTGCTTTTAATTGAGAAAGCATTTGAGCACGTTGAAATTGTTATAATAAGTCTCCCTCTCTGTCCATAGGATCATTCTTTTCATTCATTCATTCCTTGTATTGTACCAAAGAGAGCTTAGACCTGTGCTAATTGACAGTTGATTGCAGACTTGAATGTCTCTCATGTTGTAGTAATGGAGAGGAAATCCCAAGTTGCTCTGTATTTCTTTAGCTTGTTTAATATAATCACTTCTTGGGTTAAATGCATTAGCCTTACCTTTATGATAGCAATTATGCCATAAACAATCCCCCGGGAACATGAACAATGGTGGAGTTGGGAGTGTATGTGCAGGAAGGACTTTTCCACAGAGAAGTTTGCCGTTGCCTCATTAAGCATTTATTCCATTGGCGAACATGCAAGACGAAAATAGTGTTCCATTGTCAGGTAGTCTGTCTTTACGCATGTTATTCCCGTCTGGAAAAGGTCCGTCGAGGCGCTTGAACTGGGGGGAAAATGCTCCAAGATAAGAGCATTTTTTTAAGCAGCTTGAGTCACCGTACAACGCGATCCAGATGACTCGAGTTGGGCACACCTTTTGACAAGTGAACAGGCACACACTCTGAAGAAAAGCGAATCTGGAAAAGAGGAGAGGGGAGGGCAACCGGGGGGACGAAAGCGCTGCTGGTGCCAGACGCAGCGAGGAGCGTACGTACGTGCTTTATCTTCGCGGCTGAGAGAGAGTGTGACGTGATATTGCAGCCTGAGCTCTGCAAGCAGCAAGGCGAAAAGCGCGTCTCATTTCTTTCTCTGTGTTCTAACTCACGGGTAGCCCCCCAACATCGTTTACATCCACCCACTACGGAATCTGCTTTTTTTTTTTGTGTGTGTGCCGTTTTCTCATTTTCACATCCTCTTCAACAACAACAACAACAAAAATAACACATCAGGGGTGTGCGTACGCGGGCAAGTTGCCGAGGAAAAAAACATTTCATTGGGAATAGAGACACTGGAGGCTGCCGATTTATTTGATGGTGTAAGAATTTTGGTTTTCTTCTTGCCGTCTTCTTTTGCCACTCTATGAATTTTCTGTCTCTCCCTGGCTGTCTCTATCTCTCCCCTCTTTCCTCTCCTCCCTCTCTCTCCAGCCGTGTGTTTGTTGCGCTCCGCGTTTCTGTTGATGGGAAAAACCCAGAAGAAGATATGAACGTTCGGAGTGGAGGATTGTAAGGAACATATAGGCTGTGTTCCCCCCCCACCCCCAAATGTTCGACAATTGAAGCATCTTGTTGCGCCCGGACTTCTGCTATCGTTGGGGATGGAGACTATTGATTCACTGGAGGGCTGTGCGATTTATTTATAAAAGGATGTGGTCAAGTATGTTGGAAAAATAGCCATAGCTTCCGCAGTGTAAGGTAAGAATATTTCTGCATGCTTTTTTTTATTTTATAACGGTGATGTTAAGAAGGGGGCTCATTTCTCGTGCCATCTGTCTGTTAAAGTTTCGCCACCCGTCTCTGACACTGCCTCGTCTAGTCCTCTGCGCTAAAAGACAATAATCACGCTAAATATCACGAGTTGCCCGTCTCACAGAGGCTGAAATCACTTTGGAACGGCGTGCGTCAAAGTGGCATTGGATGAAAGGCAAAGTCGTGGTCTCATGCGTTCCTTCATTGCTCTTACAGATGCCCAGCGATAAAACCGTGCCCTGTCCTTCGCTGATACTGATTTTCATGTAGCCTTGGCCGTGAATCTTGCGGAAGGGTGGAATTATATGAGCTTTTATCATGACTAAAGCTGCTCCCAGTCCTTATGTAACGCGTATATTATCACGGCGAGGCGACTGGAAAAGGAAAAGAAGTTGGAAATGCAAGTGCGAATTAAGTGTATGTCTATTTGTCTGGACTCTGGCTTTTACTTCACCGCCTACACACACACACACACACACACACACACACACACGTACACGCGCGCAGTTTGAGCTGCACGCACGCACGGCACGCACGCACGCACGCACGCTCGCTCACAGCTGCATTGCCTGTAGGATTAAAGCAATCAGGACATCGCATTGCATTCTCCCCTTCGGTCCTGCTCCCGAGTCCACCGTGTGTGCGGGAGCGCGCGTCATCCACGCAGTATCCACGCGCACACGCTGGCTCTTTATCAAATTGCATTGTCAAATATGTCAAGCCCCGAATTTCAGAGACGTGCAGGTCGCGGATAGTGAGAGAATGGCACATAGAGGCGCACAGAGACAGGCAGGCAAAGTGACCAGGCGGACACAGAAAGACATTTATTCAGTCTGCGATTCGCTTTAAGTGTCGTCGAAGGAAACTGGCTAAATCTCCCAGACAGCTGCTTGATTCAAACACAGTCATTTACTGCGTAAAATGAGCAACCCGGATTACTAAACTTCCCTGCGTCACATTTTCTTTTTCAAAACACATCTATCAACATGGCACAACTATGTGTAGCATTACCAAATATAAGTCGATGGATACAGTTTAAATTACTTACATAATTGCACCCACCACCTAAAAATCTCAGATAAATATATAAATAACCGCAAAAGCGACCACAAGGTGGCAATGTTTGCACAAAGTAAGGAAAGAGGCTCGTGATGGAAAAGACATGTTGCTGGGGTTAATGTGTCCTTTCTTCATTTCCATTTAGAGCATCCACAGATGTGATCAGAAATATTTAAACTATAGTGTTCTCCCATCAGCCTCACGTCCTGTCATCTCTGTCTCTCCTTACAGGCCAAATGACATAGGATGAAGGCTGTTCGAAACCTGTTGATTTATATATTTTCCACCTATCTTCTGGTTATGTTTGGATTAACTGGTGCCCAAGATTACTGGTGTTCCACTCTGGTGAAGGGGGTCATTTATGGATCATATTCAGTGACTGAGATGTTTCCTAAGAACTACACAAACTGTACATGGACGTTGGAAAACCCAGACCCAACCAAATACAGTATCTACCTGAAATTATACAAGCAAGACCTGGGCTGCTCCGAATACTCTTTGCTTTCGTATCAGTTCGACCACTACTCACAAGAGAAGATCAACGAGCTGCTCAGAGTCAACGAGTCTATAGTCTACTTATGTGATACAAAGAATATTTATGTATTCCTACTATACGACAAGAATTTCGTTCAGCTGCGGAGAGTATTTCCTTATGATTACAACGGATTGACGCTACAAAAGCTGGAGGAGGAGGAGAAGTCCATTGTGGAGTTTCTTGTGTTCAATAAGGCCAGTCCAAGCCAGTTTGGGTGTCAAGTGCTTTGTACATGGCTGGAAAACTGCCTCAAATTGGAGAAAGGGACAGTGGAGACGTGTGGGATCGTGTATACAAAATGCACTTGTCCTCAACATTTAGGCGATGGAGAGTCTGAGAGTATGCTAATGCTGAACAACGTGGTTTTACCTTTAAATGCTCAGACAGAGGGCTGCCTGGCACCGCAGCTCCAGGCTGGACAGGTGTGCAATCTGAGTGCGGAAGTGAAGCGTCCGACTAAAGAAGGTGAGTATTCTGTCATATTTTTTATTGGATAAGCTAAAATAATGGGTATGACTAGATAATCCTGAAATAGTCATGTTAAATTGAAATGTGCACGCTATAGTCACTCCCCTCTTGACCCTGTTACTGCATGTTTGAGGTGTGATGGCCCATGAAACAAAGAGCACACATATATAGAGACATAGGGTGGCTTTGAGTGCACTAAAGACCACACCAGCACAAAACTATAAAAGGTATTAACCCTTAGTCAGAAATGGTCATTTTACAATTAATGTCATGGAAGCTTTTTTGGGATCAAACAACTTTTTTTAATGGTGAGTTTAAATCAGCAATTTTTTAAAATTTGATGCAATCTTCATATTAAAGGGATAGTTCAGTGTTGACATTCTGGTACATGTATTTGATCTATTATGATACGATTGAAAAATTGGAAAATATAACATTTCTATGTCGATTTTCATTAAAAAAAAAAGGGAAAAAAAAGAAAAAAAGTAAGAATTTCAATGAAGATGTAATGCCTGTACCAACAGATAAGCCAAATACAGTTGATCCAGGGAGGCTTAATTAATAAAAAAAAAATCAGTATCAATTACGTAATTTTGAAATAAGAGATAATGCATAAAACATCCAGGTATTTCCAACTAACATTGCAGAGGAGCCTCTCATGGTCTTCCTCAAACTGTACATTGTTTGGCCTTTTAAAAATAATTCCATTTATCCAGGCGTTATCCAAGTCTTTATCTTTTTTATGCATACATTTTACATAATGCTAAAACAAATGAGTGCTTAAGAACAATAGCCGATAGCACACGCTTGCATATCACATAATTACATATTGCAATCAAGTCCCATTGTGTAGAAAAGTGCTGAATATATTTGTGAACTATCCCTTTTAATATGACAGAGAAACACCAAGGTTAAAATTACACAGATGCTTCTTAGTGTTGCAATAGAGCAATGCAACGTATTTGACTGTGGTTGGAAGTGAGCATTAATGAACACACTGAGGGAATGGCTTTATGGTCGACAATGGGACTGGATCGGTGACTGCGTCGGTAATTGTTACACATGAAAAGCACATATTCCTCGTACATACACCCCTTTATCTCCCTCTGTAGTTCGCACACTGACAGCTCTATGATCCTTTAATTGTGAACTCCAATGATAAATATAATGTAACGCTGTAATGATTGTGATCATTAGTGCCACTAGGTAGACCTCACAGTCTTACGGCAGCTGGAATTACAAAGGCAGCCCTCCTTGACACACGGCTGCTTAATACACAGCACAGATAGAAAGAGCGGAAAAGCCCAGAGGAATTATGCTCGCGTACTTCATACAGGGTGAAATACCGTGAGACATAAAGGAGGGGCATTCATCACGGCACGCTGAACCAAAAATAATGAGTCAACCTTTATATATTTTTGGGGTAGAAGCGGTGATAGCACAGACTGTTACTGCGCAGTCTCCCTGGTGGCTTTTTACCCGAATAATAATAATAGCGTAGAAAGCAGGTGACAGTGTTTTAATCAAATGAATGGGAGTATATTTAGTTGGGTTATTGCTGCGACCCATTTGACAAGGAGATGTAGAGGCTGGATACACTTGTTTTAAGAGATACGGTACTTGTTCTGATTTTCTAAGATTATTTTGAACAGCTACCCCTCAGGCTCAAAGATGCCTCAAGCTAGTGCTCCACAGTTAAGGTGCAAATGATTATTACAACTGATCCTGCATTCAACATCATATGTAATTTTAAGCTTGAGGTTTGTAACACAATCTGTACTTTTGCTTAAGAACCCTGTGCGGCTACAGTCCAATTCGTTTATTTTTTATTTTTTTTGTTACTGTCAGATGAAACCCAATGTCAATGTATAATGTCTGGGCTGTATCGTATATTTTGGATGCCCTTCATAATTTATCCACGCTTGAGACTGGCAGAAGTCATAACATAAGTGCTTTCTTATTCTGGATTTGCCACTGGGAATCTGCATTTTGATATAACAATTAGAGTTTTGATTATTATATCAGATCCCCTCCTTGAGACAACATGAATTTTTTAAAGCAAAAAACCGACACAAACTTTGCACACTGTAACATTTTAGATGATATCTCTGGTGCTTTGCATATGTAACTTTTCTTCAATAGCATCTTCTTGATGAGCTCGCTTCGCCTAGAATGTTCCCCAGTATTGAACATAATTATCTCGACTGTGTTTAATTGCAAAATATATAAAATACCTTGAAAAACAGGCATTCTTCCTGTGCGTAGGCTCGCCGCTCCACAAATCTAATCTGTAACTGCATAATCTGTAATGGCACGTTGACGTCCCATTGTCTCCAGATGAGTTTTATACTGTGGAACATTCCAGACACAGCTATAACATCTCCATGGAAACAAGCTGGTGGTGGACTCTCCAGAGAGGGTAGTGCTACTTTAAACCAAGGTGCCCTTTCTGAGTTTTTATCCAGGTTTAGAACCAATACAAATGCTAGTTATAGCTTAGTGTAACCCCATTTTACATAGTATGATAAACAGAAAGAAAATGTTGTGTTTGCTGCTTCAGAATGTTTTATATCAGCATGTTAATATCAGCTTAAGAGCACAGCTTATTGCTCCCCCTCTCTGTAAAGATTTGCCACTGGCTCTATTTATAGGTCGGTTGATGGGTGGTTTGAATAAATCCGTTTTCATCTGGATAACGCTGAGATCACCGCTAGGTTAAAAAGAGCACGGTGCCTCCTCTCCTGTGGCAGTCTGCCGACATGCAAAGAATACAAAGCAATGTAAACTGTTGTCAAGGGGGCTGTTAGATACAATAAGAGCTTACATGCTCAAAGGTATGGCAGGGTTTTGCCGCAGAGCTTGGCACAGAACAATAATGCCATTACAGATCTATGGATTAATGTATACATATGAGTATGATAAAACATTAAAGTATATTATAAAGAATTTAATTCCAAATTTTACTTTCCCCCCCTAGCACCATAATTTGTTTAATTTGAGTGTATGCTATTATTTTACCAGTTTATTAGAATAATACATTTTTCTTGGGTTCTTCTGCACTGGCAGTGACATTAGAAAATAAATAACACATTTTGCTCTCTTAAAGGTGCACTATGGTACTTTTCTGGGGGAGGTTCCGCCATCTGCTTGTCTCCATAGACATACTATTGCTTTATCTAAATGTTTCAGTTCAGACATTATCATATATATGCCTCGAATGTATTAAATTACAGGTATATTACTGCCCCAAAAACCTTGCAAAAAACATGCACACTTACTGTTGGCTGGCTTGCCTTTCCACAGTTCTGACTATAAGTTGGCCTTGATCTGCTTGTCTCCACGGAGATAGATAAGTTTACCGTACTGTGTGAAACATTTTAGCCAAATCAATAACAGTTCTATGGAGACAAGCAGAAAAGTTACAAGTTATTGCACCTGTGATAAGTGTAATGTGCTTTACAGGCTTGTCAAAGCCTCTCAAACACACCATACAACATGATGATGGTAAGCTATTATTGTAGCCACAGCTGCCCTGGGGCTAACTGACGGATGAAAAGCGACCACTTGCCTAAGGATACAACAACAGAACTCGGTCCAAGCAGGAATCAAACCTCCAACCCTGGGGTTGCTGTTTGCTGCTATTCCAGGCTTTTGTTTAGTTCTGGTTTTCAGTCTGATGTCCGGCTTTGCTATTTCTACATGGCACATTGTTTTGGTTATATCTCGTCATAATTATTGTTGCTAATTCTTGACATTTTGTGTGTGACCTGGCACAATGATATTCAGGTGGCGGATGACTCATTTATGCAGTTTTATTTTGGTCCCACTCACATTTCATGAATAAAAGTAGTAGAGGAAGCTGCTCAGTGGTGCAGTGGTACTCATAATGTGACACTTCAAGTCCTGGACATTTTTAACCTATCTCTTTCAAATGTGTGTTTTGGATTTTTATCCCTTTCACTGTCTGCTATTGAATGACCTGCAAAGAAAAAAGTTGACGGTTTCTTTTTCCATTTCCATGGCACCACTGCAGACCGTTTAGTTCTCTTGACTATGAAAAAACAAGCAGCCCTAGTTTTGTGTGTGAAAGATATTTTGGTTGAAACCTGACAAAGTTTTGTAGCGATGGGGTCAAAGTGTCTTGACAGTTGAGGAGAATATCTGTCAATTCACTCTTCTCCCAGAGAGTGCGGATAGTGTCATCCATGTCAGACCCAAACAGAAAATACACCATTGTCTAAAATGTCTTAAAGTGCCAGTTATAACAAACATACTTTTACGTAAACAAAGTGGACTTCATATTCCTTCAATAGTCTGCGGTAATCTACAACTATGAATACTATGCCATGTCTACCACCACTGTACAAATAATAATGATCAATGCTTCCACTATCTCAATGTCTTTCTCTTTTTTTTTAACATGCAAAACTAAAAATTTACCTCAAATACACACAGTCTTACGAAAATATACTCATGGTACTAAGACAAAGTTTGAGCAGCCTGACAAATCAATGCAATTAGCTTCAGCAGATAAAGGAGCACAGGGGAATATGGAGACAGTAAGGCAGCAGCAGGGAGATCATTCATAAAGACAGGCATTATAATTTACTTCAAACTTCGCTAATGCTCCGAAGGACTGCAGCTCATAAGTATGTAAAATATTTCCATCAATATTTGATGAGTCTCCAAAGTAGGGCCCCATATTCATTGTTAGTACAAGAAGTGGGCTGGAAATGACTTTGACGGTGCAAGTTTGAGTCTTGATCTGCCGTTTAGAGACACACAAACTGTGGGTTCAACTCATATTATGAGTTCAATATGTATAAAAAGTTTTAGCTATTAATTTAAGACAAGACACTGCTGGTGATTAGGAAAAAATCTTACATTTAAATAGATCTATTTAAAACTAGCTTAGAGCACAGGAGCTTACTTACATAAATGTGAAAAGTATTTCATCCTGTAATGTTTAAATATATAAATATGGCATTTTATGTGTAGAAATAAAAAAAAAAAACCTACATATTTGGGACATCCAAATCTAAAAAATGGATAGCGACTGGTTTACTTTTTTTTTAGTTAAAAACTTAAATCAGGCCTTGAATTAGAAATCTACAAATCCTTCAGTACGATCCGTCAAAATCTTATTAAGTACAAGATTGTAAAGTTTGGTGTGTGTACAGTTGGTGCAACTTTAATGAGTGATCTTTATGTCTCTGTGGGAGGAAAATGCATTGTGAGAAAATGGCCTCTGAAGTTGCAATGCCCCATTTATACATTTATGGATGCAAATGGATTCAATGAAATTATAAAACACATTTCAGTTTAGTTTGGACAATGTTGTTGTATCCATACAAAAGCTTAAATGTTGAGAGAGAAAACAGACAAATAATAATGATAATAGTTTTGTCTGTATAATAAAAAAGATTCATGATCTACTATTACTCAAAATAGACAAATTTATTAAAATTTCACTATTATTATTTATTGGTTTATGTTGCACCATATTGCTAGAACACACAGATAAAAGCAATAATACTTCTGATTCTAAATTAGTCATTTGTTTTCATGTTTTGTAGTAAATAACTACAAGATTTAGTTTACAAGATTTACATTAGTAGTCGAACTTGTAGCAATAGTTGAAACAGCGGCTAGTGGAAGTAACAGTAGTCGCCTGTGGCACTATCAATCAGTTGATAATCTTAAAATGTCATAGCAAGTACCATTACAACAATCAAAAATTCCAATGGCTGGATGGTATTATGACAAAAAATATAATTTTGATCTATTCTGATTTTTCTTTTCAGAAATGGTTTTCAGTGTTGAGTTCATGAGCATACTTTACAAACTTGTCAAGGCCCGCTCTCATCAGATCTCAGAAAAAGGGATGGGCCTAGTACGAGTTCGTGGCACCTGCTGTTGTGATTTTGGGTGTCACAAAAATTAATCTAATTTAATTTAATTGAAGTGCTTGGATGGGTGACTGCAGGGATGCCAAGTGCCACAGTGGGGCGGTAGTGCAGACTGTCTTTGGGAAAGTCACTTCACCCGCCTTGCCTCCAGTGTCCAAGTATGCTGGTGTATGAAAGAGTGTGTTTGTGAGAGTGAACTGACTCTTGATTTCTATTAAAATTGTATTAATTGTCCCCCCCTTGTTATAATACTGACATTTGTACAGTTGTAGCAGTTCTAATTACAGACACGGTTAAATATACTGCCTGTCTAAAAAAAAATCACCACAATACAGTACACATACAAGTAGGCACAAGCCTCCTACTGGATAACTGCTGCATGGGGGGTGATCTTTCAGCTGCAACACAGTATTTCAACCCAATTAATGCAGTGAGTGGTTTCTCATTTATGAAACAACCATGTGGAAAGACAAATCCCGTGGTCATGGACAAGATAACAGTATGTTTGAGAAGGGTCAAATCATTGGCATAAAGGAGAGAAATCATCTACGGAGAAGCAGAAACTAATCTACTACAGATCTGAGCCCCCGTGAGAGTGCTTGGGACGAGCTGGAGAAGGCTTTGTGCAGTGGTCACTCTCTCCCCTCAATCAATACAACATCAGTTGGTGAAAAATAATGGAACACTAGAAAGAAAGAAATCTTTTGACATTGCAGAAGCTTTTTTGGGGCAGGCAGTTTAATTCACATTCAATAAATCTACTATTTTTTGTTTGAACTTTTACGTAAACCAGAACCAAATTATTTGTCAAAATGTTTCTTCGACCTGAGGAATATTTACTTTCTTCATCTATGCGCTTAACACAAACTATCTCTGAAACCGTAGCAGAAGTTTGATGCCACAACCATTGAACATTGCATCTCCTCTCTTCGCCTGTCACTTGGTGCAGATGCTGATTTGTGCATTTACTGATGCCTGTCTGACTCCACAGTTGCTCCATGTGCAAGATGGCAATCGTGTTTTATTGGCAAATGAAATGTGTGGGATGGAGTAGGTCCGAGCACTGCAGCAGCTCCGCTCCTCTCTGCCGCTGCTTCGTTCTCATAGAGAGCCCTTTATTCACTTTGGATCTCAGTCAAGTCACTCAGTAGTCACACTGCATTATGCTCATCCCCATTGTTCTGTACACTCGGAGGCCATTTTAGTTCCAACTCAGTGGAGGAGCACACCCGGATCAACAACACCAAATCTGGATTTCGCCCACATTGGCATTATTTCATTTCGTCATATATCTCTGTATATATTTTGGTAATTCATTTGTCAAGGAAAAATGCAATTTGCAGTAAATATGAATGTGCTGCTTGTTTCATTGCGTGTTCTTCAAAGCGACAATGAACATTTACGTGAACCAGGTCAACGTAATGCCACAACTATCACTGCAAGCTTGGAGAATTGGACTGATGGGCAACTTTCTTACATCTAATTTTCCTGATTCAGACTTAAAGGCTTATAGTGTCCAACTATTGTGTGACACTACCTGTTGTCCAGAAAGTTCTGTATTTGCTTTGATATGCTCCAGCCAACTGTTACTCCAAACCAGAACATTTAGATTTGTAAATAGTGTTGTATAAACCTATTGAAAAAGTGCATTGATCTTGGATGTACAGTACATTAAAAGGTGAAAGTGACTGAAGATAGTAGATAATACTTGAAATAAAACTGGTCATCTAAAAATTAATGGCGCTTAGATGTGACTCCTTAGTCATTCACTAGAGTAATAAAAACTATCCAAACTTTTACAGTTTCCCTATATGCCATTATGTCAATGGCCGCAGTGGACCCACAAAACATTTCTATTTAAAATCTATTGATTCACAAGGCAATAAAAACTAGTAGCCTTTTAAATTCGGATCTAATCGGATCACACTTGGCTTGGAGTGTAATATTATTATTTATTATTTACATACTATAGTGCAATTAGTATAAAAGTACAATACAGGTGTAATATTTAATAACAAAAAGCTGAGAATTTATATTATTTTTTAGATACAAAATATATAGTTATTTCCTATTTAAAATGAGTAAAACTACATATTTCACAAACTCTGCCCAGTTCAAAGTAAGACATGGTTCTAGCCTCTGTTTCCTCAGATAAATGACATTCAACAGTCATAACCGTAATAACATCATGATGCAATAATTCAAAATGGCTGCGGTCATTGTCCTGTGATGATTGGCTCATTCATTTGCCTGATGGTGCTTTGCTAATGACGCCATTCTCCGTGTATTCAAATGGGGCATAGATCTGACCTGTTCTGCATCTCCATCAGAGTGACAGGCGCTCCGTTTTAACTTTACAACACACAGTAAAGTCACATGTCATTCAGGCCCTGTTTCCCATAACTATGTCATATTATGGCAAGTATGGCAATCACAGTAATGGCTTTCAGTGTAGCTTTCAGTGGTGTGGCTGTGGTTTAGCTGGACTTCACATCTTCTATATAAACTCTCCTCTCCCCGCCTGTGCTGAGAGCATGTTCCCCCTTATAAATCCTAAATATTGTTAGATATGTGAGCCCATACCCACGAAGCATTGCGTTTTTCTCAAGTGCTCATAAATTGTGCTGCAAATACCACATACAGTATGGACCTGTGTGACATTCAGCTCTTATTCAACTCTTTGAGCTCTGCCTATTAAATAAAAATAACACTTGGCCGTAAATCTGAGCCGCCGTCTTTTCCGTGCTGCTGACAATGTTGAATTGCATTTGGTTCATGCACACTCTGAATGTTTAATATTTGGTTTGAGGAGGTGAAGTAGCATTATCCTTATGTGGGATACAAGCTTTTATTTTGACATATTAAAAATTGCATACTGACTTTTAAAATGTGCATTGTTCCAAATCCCTTCATCCAATTCTTATTTGTTTTGTTTGTTTTCATAGAGGTTGGAAATGTAAAAGGAACATTTCTACTTCAGAAGTTTAAAAAAAAGAACTAAAACTAACAGGAAGTGTTCTTTATCCAGACAGTATTTTCACATATTTTCATGGATAGTATCAGTGTTCTAAATCTGGGGAAACTCCTTGAAAGACATGTACCTGATTCTGAACCATGATTTGGGAACTTATTTTAGTTTGAACTGTTAGCTCCGCCCACTTAGTTTTTTCTGCCAATTATTGCACCATGACACACTAACAACTGTCTTAGCAGTTGTTTCTACATCGTTCTCACCAATCTACGCCCATTTACTTAATCTTTCTCGCCTTTGATAATGCACCATAAACAGGGACTCAATTGTCTGGAATAGTGTCGGGCAGGTGTTTTCCCATGATTCTTTGCAAACAATGTGCCTGATTGGACAAAACATATGTGTCCCTGCAGAGGTTTTAGTCTACATTTCTTTCTGTCATTTGCAGTTACTATACAGTGCATAATATAAAGGGCATTTATCTTAACCAGAAGAAATTCAAATCGTATACAGGCCCTTTAACCATCTGTGCTACCTAATCAACAATTAAAAAAATATAATTAACAAATTGCAGCAGAAACGTAAAAAGAACTCTCTCTCTCTCGTTTTCTCTCTCTCTCTCTCTCTTTCTGTATCTCTCTCTCCTGCGCTTCCTCCCTCTCTCTCTGTGTCACTGCTGGCCTCAGTTGGCTGTACAGTGCAGTGTGTGGGGCATGTGCTGACGCTGGGCTTTGCGGGGGCCTCTATATGCACCATACAACTCTGCTGCTTCATCACAACAGCAGCAGTAACAGAGGAGCCCTGCACACAACCCCAAACATTTGCATTCTTAATTGCTTGTCTTGCTCCGACATCACAGCACTTTATTTATGAGGTAAAGATGAGTGTGTTTTATAAATCAAAGCAATATCTACGGGTCTCTTGTTCCTGCAACTTCAAAAAGGTTTCTATATTAGATCTAGATGAGAACTTGTGTTTGGCTTAGAACCATGTCTTGATCTCTAATTTTGCTAAACCATATTATACACAGTTTGATCTTTGATTTCCAACCCTGACATGCCTTCCATTTGCAATTCTATTTAGCTAATACTACAACATGCAAAGGTTTTATAATGGACTTTGGAAGAAAAGGTTTTTATAAATAGAATTTTCAGTAATGACCCAATAACAAAGTCTTATTAAGTTAAGAATATTCATCTTGACTAATTAATTAGAAAGTTTTGTTGTTTTTTCTATATCAGACAATAGATAAGTTATCAGGTTGACCTAGTTACAACAGTTCTTAAAACACATCACAACCACCAGTGTGTGGTGCTTCATTCATATTAAAAAATATATATTATTTTTATTTAGGTATTGTATGTGTACACTATTAAAAATGTATTAGATACGCTATGACATGATTGAGACGTTGATGTTTGCCACACACAAATGCTTGATATTTTACTTTTCATTTTGCCTTCAAACACTTCGAAGTCCCGCGGCATTTCTGCTTTTGTAACAGAAAGACTGTAATACATTTCAGGTGTTTAATAAATGGATCTCCTTTGAAAACAAAAGTAAATTATAAACAAAACAGCTACTGTGCTTCTCATGTGACAGATCCGGAATGCGTGGGCCAGAAAAATGGTCTTATTTGTCCTTCTCAGAAAACACATGGGGCTGTTGCAGTTTGCCCCACAGTGGTGAGCGAGGCGGTGCTTTGAAGCGCGTACACAGATAACACTGTCAGATGTCTTCCACTGCTCATGTAATACGTTTTATACACTAAACTAAGACACATTTAAAGTTTTTGTGTAGGCTGGTGTATGCTCTGTCAGACCCCCCATTGTTCCGAGGGTGTTTACAGTTATTTTAATGCAAATTGTTCCACATTTAAGTCACTGGACATTTATTTCAGCCCACAGTCGAGAAACACTTGGATAAATATTCACTATCCAAACTATCCAAACGTGGCAAATGAGTCTGTCACTCAAAGCCACTGTCTGTCACGAAAAGGAAAGTAATACGATTATTTTCTGAATGGGTTGTCAAAAGTTAAAAAGAAAAAGAAAAACAAACATACAAAACAACAAATAACATAACTTTTTTGTCTTTAACTTTTTTGTACTAAACTGAACATGTGAATTATTCTCACAATTTGAATACATTATAGTGTATTTTCTTAACACAGCATACAGAGCTCTTGTGGGGGTCAATATTTCAGAAATATATACACTCTTTTTTCTTTTATTTTTATTTTAAACATCACAATTATATACAACAAACGCTATCTTAGAACTTTCAGCAACAATATTATATAAATGGTCTGTTTTTTATTTTGTATTATAATAGATACAGCCAAAGAAATATAATCTAATATAACATAGATATCATTCTGATGTCTTTAAAAAATCTTTTTGTCCTTCCACATTCCCCAACCTATTTAAAGCTTATTTGTAATAAAAATTTCCACCATTACATTTTTGTTTTTGTTTCAATGGACATGCACGATTGTTTTAAATGTATTATGCCAAAAACAAACTAAATAAACTTTAGTAAACTGGCCTGGGAACGCCTCGGGATCCCCTGGAGGAGCTGGAAGAAGTGTCTGGGGTGTGGGAAGTCTGGGAGTCCCTGCTTAGACCGCTGCCCCTGCGACCAGCCCCCGGGATAAGCAGAAGAAGATGGCTGCATGAATTATCCTGTTGCTTAAATAAAAATCTATTTATGGAATGACATTTTATACATTTTATAGTCATTTTATATATTTTATAGCCAACATAAAAATAATTTGGCAATGCGTGTAACTATCTAGTATCTTTCAGTGGAATGGTGTTATTCTTTCGGATTTTACAAAGTGTGTGTGTAACAGCTGAGTCACATGATATTTTTGGGTTTTGTGACCGTCTGACCCTGAGCAGGATAAGCTGTCATACTGAACACATCCCTCGCTCTAATGTCATGTTCCTTTGTTTGGGGATTTAGATTTTCATTTCCTCAAAATAGCAAGCCCCGTGTCTAAATAAATTATAACTTGACTTTGTCTCCGAGCGCTAGCATCCAACACAGGCTGCTTTGAGAGTGTGAAGTCAGGAATCACATTTTAACAGCGGCATGAGACGCACTGGCCCTTTTATTAGGCACACTTTTCCTCAGATGTTTTGGAGTCAAAGTTACAGGGCCAGGACTTGAACTGTTGAAGTATATGAAGTAGGTAATAGTTTGTTAAGGTTTGATTTGACTGACAGGAGAAGACAGTATACTTAAAGTGGCCAATGAGGGCATGTGATGTCTTTATACCTGTCTGTTTGACATTAAATAACATGTCAGATGAATAAACTGTCGACACTGCTTCTTATTTTTTTCATGATGTCCTTTCACAATTAATTTATAGTCTATTAGATGTTTTATCTTTCTGATTTACATAATTTGCTCGATAATTTTTCCATAGTTTGCTTTTCAGCCAACCAAGAATGCACTGAATTGTAAATGCATATAATAAGTTTAGTCTTAATTTGAATGGGTATCGTACGGAGACATTAAGTTCATGAAAACAGATAAATAACACACTCTTTGACTCAAACACACTGGTACACAACATCCCCATGTACAATACGACCACAAAACTCAATCAGCAATGAGCATCAAGTATTAGATATCTCATGAAAGATTTAATTTAATGTTGTACACAAAGTTGGGCATTATATGAAACAAATGTATAATATCACAATAGTTGTTTTGGAGCAGTGCAAAAATAGAATATAAAGTTTTATTAAAACTGTCAAAAACTTGCTCAGAAAGAGACAGAAACCTCTAGCGTAATCTCCTAAACAAGAGTATAGTGACATTTCTTTGCTTTTTGCGGTAATTTTATGATTGTTTCACATTTTGTGAAATGTCAACCAATACATTTACAGGCACATTTTAGCACATTCCTGATGCACTGGGGGAAAAAATTATAATCTGAATATTGTTATTGAGATAATAACAAAAAATGTCAAGATATTCATTTTTGTTAATATCACCCTCCCCGAGTTTTACATTTTAACAAGAGTTAATAGCTATGGCTTGCTTTATCCACTTTTTTGTAATTTTCACAGTATGATTCTTCAATTTGTTTATTTTACACCCGTAGTCAATATTTCATAAATTACGTACTAAATACAAGTGCAAACCAACTGTCGGAAGCCAAATTCCTTCGGCTGATAAACTGCATGTCAGATGGCTAGATATTCTCTGCTGCATTGTACTCAGGAGGAGTAAGGCTTCAGAGGACAAGAGTCGTAATGAAATATGACAGATAAATCAGGAGGTCCCAGGATATGACTTGAGATTACTGGATCAATACAGCACCATGCACTTTCCAAAATGGTCTCTCTCCACTGTCTACCCCTCTGCTTAAGTACAGGCACGGGTTTGGCATTTTTATCGGGGCACAGCTCGGTTTCATTATTCAGCCTGGGTACCTGAATCCTAAAAAAGGAGAAGTAGTGCAGTGAATGTAAAAAAATGAAATGCCAGATGTCCCATGGAGTCATCCAAGTTCAGTTAATTTTGTGGAGGGAGCTCGATGGTGCCGCTCCAGGATAAATGCACAAATGCACTCAGACAGGGCGTGCGCGTCTGACTCTCATTGTGGGTGACTCTCATTGTGGGTGACTTGATAAAGGTGCACCTTGTGATGTAAGTGTCCGAATACAAGGTCACGGCACTAGGTGATGTTATCGTAAGGGACGGGACAGACGCGGTGCTGATCACCTCAGAGGGCGATGCAAAGTCACGCTATTATGAGTGTGTAGTTGGTTAGATAAAAGGCATAACCAAACACTAACTTTAACCCATGTGAATAAATTGAATTTTTTTTGGATATTCTTTCCTGTATAGTTCAACCAGGGGAAACTAGTTAATTGAATGGATAAACTTTGACCTGACTGACAGGTATTGGAAAGTGCAGTGGTAGATTGGAAAACATTTGGTGGTGAAGGAAAAGCATGTACAGGCTGAGGCAAATTACATAGGTGTACAAATGGGGAAATATGGTTAGGTTAAGGTTAAGCTACAATGAATTGTCCCCGTAGGAAAATTTGTCCTCTGCATTTTGTCCCATGCTTCAATACCGCTGGGGCATCTCCTCAGAAGCAATGCAGCGTCCGACGACCCATCTCCAGATCTTTGTGCTATGCTTGGTCAGGACTACTGTAGCATACAGTCTTCCTTGCCTCAGTCTGCATACCATTTAAATGTAAACACATATTCTGTTACACAGATTTATAGAAATTGTGTAATGTAAATTATTAAGCCTGAACATTCATTTCGAATCAGAAAGTAGCTGCAATAGCCTAACATGAATGCTGTGATCTTCAGTTACCAATGAAATAATGTATCTGTCTGTAAGTCATTTATATTGTTTGAAACTATTCCAGTTTGCACATGACTTTAATCAGAACATATCTCTTCATATTGTGCGTTATGTGATGGTGGTGCATGAAGTAAATGAAAGATGGCTGCCTTGCAAACGGTGTTCCTGTCTGTGATCGGCTGGCTCTTTGATTGTGGGCATTCAAAGACACCTTTGTTTTCCAAAGGAAACAGTAATAGACCTTTTCTATGTGTGAAGCAGTTCTACAAGGCTTTGATTTGGCCTCTTTGAAACATACATCTATGAAGTGAGGTCATGTGACACACAGCTGCTGTGTTAGAGAGTGTCTTTGTGTATAACATCAACTAATGAATACAGAGAAAATTTATGAAAATAATCAGCCTGTGATTTGTGGCTTGCCTTCCAAGCTTCATTTGCTTTCTGTCATTATTGATTAGCATCTCAAATAATTTTTTTCTTCACAGCATTGAAAATTTAACGCATTTGTCCCTTTTTAGAAGTGCTTATGTGGATCCTATGTGGATGCCAGAATGTGATCTAGCTCCAATGACTCTACATTAGGGTTGTACAATATCAGGAATATAAATGTTAACCTATGCCTGATTATATGCCTGATTTATCATCATTATTTCGTCAGTGATATTTTATAGGCTTTTATATAGCAATAGTTCTGGTTCATTTTATGAAAAGACAATATCCTTTAGCTAAGCCATGATGAAAATTAAATCAGGATTAAGTAGAGTCCAAATTAGGGCTGCACGTTTTGAGCAAAATATCGAATTGTGATTTTTATGACAGGAATTGCGATTGCGATTAGATTTGCGATTTATGTTTTAATAATAGGATTCTGTTCAAAGTTCACATTTAGGCATAGGCTGAAACTCCATCGAGGCAACTGCTGTTGTGATTTTGAGCATTAAAAGACTCACATGTATTTCAGAGCATGTTTGTACAGATCTAAACTATAGTTGTCAGTTTTTATGCAGAATTAGACAGGCTATTTAGTTGTTTGTGGAGAAAATTATGGCACTTCAAAAATTGCGCCCTCTGCGATTTACTAATTGCATCCTTTCAAAATGCCACGTCCATTCAATATGCGATTAATCTTGAGTAAACAGTCTATAGGTCTATAATCTAAATATGTTGTATGGTGTTCATTTACAATACTTCTTTATGTGTAATCCTTTCGATCTTTGATGGTCGTTGGCGCATTTTGTATCTACAACCCAAAGTCAGTGTTAACACTCCAATTCACCATATCAGTTTTCCAGTTTCAAGGTCGATTTCTGTGTTCACAGAATGAGAGCCAGGATGAGAGCTGGAGATGCTCTTGTATGGAGTGCTCATATGGACACTTCACGCACAGAAACATGCGCTCCAGGTTTGTGACGGTCATAGAGTTCCAGGGAGAAGCAAGGATAATGTTGAGGACTTAGTTATTAGCAACAGGTCAGCATTTATACAACCACTTATTTGTACATACTGTATACTGTAAATACAAGTGTGTAGCTGCAAGACCTGGTGCTTGGCTGAAAGTACAGTGGTCTCTATGGAAACGCTGTTGCCGATGGGTCATGTACCCATAGCATAGCACAGTGCAATCATTTTGGTCATCACTTAAAAGAAAGTCTCCACATTCTCTATACCAGTGTTTTTAACACATTATAAGGGTGACATTGGCTTCATTTTCTATCAGGAGGATATTAATAAGGAAAAATAAGACCTGTGCAGTATTTGGAACTGCTGTGTGAAGTAGACTTAAAAAGTTGATCTTCACACAAAAATTTACTTCTAGAACATCTTAGTTTGTGTTGTGCATAAAGTGTTAGTTATATACAGATCATTTGAGTGGCCCCTGTAGTGCACATGCCGCTGATAACAGCTAGCTTCTTTATTAACAATATTCTAGCATAGTTTTACTGGTGCGCGACCCTTAGTAGATAAATATTTTATCCATGCCCCTCCACAGTCTCGAGAAATGATAAAGTATGATAGCAAAAAAAACAACAACACCGCGGGTCCACGACCCCATCACACACAGACTACATTCTGCGCGGTGCTGACCAGCAGTGCTAAGCTTATGTTTCACATTTAGCACAAAATGCAAATGGGATCAAAGTGGAAAGGATACACACACATTCTCTTTGCATTATCTTCAGATACATTTTAATATCTCCAAATGAGCAGTCAGTAGTTGAGCAAGTTTAAAAGTTAGACTTGAAAAGGAGAGGGAGTAGTCTAGGGTGCAGGGAACCAGGACAGAAGCGCGCATGGAGGAACAGGAGGTACAGAGGAGGGACAAAGGAGGGACAGAGGTGCGCAGAGGGACAGAGGAGGGACAGAGCACATATAAGCTGTGACTTGTTCTAAACCCGCTGCAAACGCCTGTGAGAGGCACAAAGGCAGGCTGACCCACTCCTCCGCTACTCTCTTGTATTTAGAGATGAAGACCGTGTTGGCACTGGGTGTTTTTCTGTTGCTCAAACACTTCCCCAAACCCCCCACGTTGAGAAGCTCGGTGCAAGAACTAAACTAAACTCAATGTCCAGATGAAGTTTTCATGTGTTCATACATGCACATACAGTGCTGCTGAACATGAATAAACTAAACTATGCTCCTGGATCTGTGTTTCTTCTGGGACATTCCTATAAGTACTCTCATCCTTGCTCCAGCTTCTAATGCAAAGCCATCTTCTGGATCTAGATTCTCAGTGTAAGAGCTCCTGTTCTCAGGCCTCCCTGCCTTCTCTGCTGCTCAGCGGTGTTCGGACCGACTCTGTTGTTGTTGTCTAACAGTTTGCAAAGTGCAATAATTGCAGCTTTTCTGATGTGAGGTGACAATTAGAAAGAGGGGGCGACTGGAAGAGATTAGTGAGAGAATGGTTTGCCATTTGGCAGAAACAATTCACACATCTTCAATTGTTGAAAAAAAATCAAAGGATTTCGTAAACATTGTTCTTTGTCGGTGTCAAGAGATGTAACCATGAGGTCTTTTCATGGAGACTTGAAGTGATCAGTCCTGCGTGTATTTCCATACACGGGAGGTTACTTCTCCGCCTATACTCTCCTTTATCTTCCACTGTTGCCCTTCTATAACACTGTTCACCTGAGCCACCTGAGTCTAGTGTAATCATCCCTTTAAGGTCACTATATTACCTCATATCTCTGACCTGCAGACACTGACAAATGCAGAGTGGTGCAGGGGCAGGTGATTTTGTTATCTGTCCTGTGAGCAGACTCAGTATCACAATACAGGTGGATCAAGGTCAGTGGACTCCCTCTAATCTCAGCACTTATCACGCTGCACCTGTGTGACCTTATTAATATACATCTTCATCCTAATATAGTCCAAGGTAAATATTCCCCATTCCCCTTTAGTGTCGCATATGTGCCACTATGTAAAATGAGATCATCTTAGAGAATGCAATGAGTCACTGACATGTTTCCTGCAGCACAGAAAAGGTACGTTAATGAGTTACAGATAGTCTGTGAAGCACTGGACAGCCCTGGATCAATATGACCAGGGGAAAAGGGACAATTTAAATAGTTGAATTATTAACATGGACGACTAGTGCTGAAACAATTAGTGCATTGATTGGCTGGAAAATACATGAGAACAATTTAGGCAACATAATGTGTAATTTATGTGGCAGTTTATTTTCAACTAGTTTGATTGTGCGATACAATTAATTTGAACATGGTCATTATATTGCGAGATTTTTACAAGTGATGTTTTGTAATCACCTTGACGTGCAACTTAAAATTTGCTTCAATAGAATATCTTGCAGGTTGCATGATTAAATCGAGCTCAAGTTGTAAAGACAAAAAAGGAAGTGTAATATTTAATATGTTTATTTTAATTATGTTTAAACACAAATACTTCTTTATTTCTGTAGTTGACAACACCACCTACCCAAAGTGCTTCACATATGAATGGTAAAAAACTATTCTAATACAGTGCAAGAGCATAAGATAAGTACACATAAAAACTAACATAATAGATAAAAATACAGCTTCATTTGGGTTAAAATCCTAAGCAAAGAAATTTGCCTGATATGCAGAGGTAAAGTGTATCGTAGTGGAGGCAGCCACAGCAAAGTTCTCAATTGAGTTCTTCATCTAGATCTGGGCACATTTAATAACAACTGGTTTTCTGATTGGTTTAGGTGTGCCCTTTGAGAAGCCCTCATCTTCACCACAAAGGAGTACTTAAATAGACGTTGATGTGTCAGTGCAGATCTGTCATTTAACGCTCCGGTGGGTTTTGTGATCAGAATGCTTTGTCAAGGCAGAATTAGCTCAAGTGCACATTAATTGGAGCGGAGCTGCACATACACTAGTGTATTAAGTCCACAGCAGGAAACAGGCTACACCTCGGGTGCACACCCCCCTACAGTAACTTCTGTCTCACTCACTCTCGAGGTAACACTGTGATTAAATTACATCAGAAATTTTCCTTAGGCCTCCTCTTTTGCGCCATGCTTACTGAAGCATTCTCAAATGCATTTGACAATTCAGATATCGAGTTAAGAGTTATTTTTACAAAGTGGTGTAAGTCAGAGCATAGATGTTACCATATGGATCATTATCAAAAAAGAACACACGCCAAACATGAGCCGCATGTCAAGAGACACTCGGGCCAAGTCAAGCGACAACATTATACAATATGGCACCATGGAGAAACATTGCATCATACTCATAGTGGCAGTGAAATGAGACAAGACCAGAGCTGGAAACGGCAGAGGAATCGATATAAATACAACACAAATACTATTCTGTTGTATGTTTGGTGACAACATTTTTTGGTTTTGACCATTTTTGCCTAGTTGGTTTATTTCTTGATTGCAAGAAGAAAGGGTCCAAAACCAATACACTTTTTTACTTTGTTAGGTTCAATAAAACAAAAACAAAAACAAAAGTTGCAAACTATGATTTAGGCTCTTGGAAAAGCTCAATATTAATTGTATCCCATATGGCCAACCCTTAGTTAGCGTTGGTAAATATCTCTGTATATCAAGTAAAAATCATAAATAATTATTACTTTATTGTGCAATGTTAAAAGTAAATGTTTGCCCTATTTTTGAGTTTTTGTATAATGTTTCCATGTGAGCTTTGTGTCTTTGTAAGAAAATGGTTTCACCTCAAGGGTTTGTGATAATAAAAAATGATCACTGGTGTTACATTCATTCTCCCAAAGAGAGAGAGAGAGACATATTTGAGTACAGTATTTGCTTCTGTCCTCCTGATGCCCGCTATCAATTTCTGTCTGTGATTGTCTTAGAAAAACACACAGATGAATAGAGTTCACCTTGTTTTTGGACATTAAAAGTGAAATAACAAATTTGAGAGAGAGTTTGTTGGAGTCCATTCCCACTAGTCATTTTATTCAGTGTGCTTGAATTTCCAAACAAAACTGCCAATCTGATGAAATTATTGAAGGCACGTAAACCAGAGAAAAAAAATCAGATCACATCATCTGAAAAATGGAAGAAATCGCCCACACAAATTTGTCACTCTGGATGTGATTTGCAAGGCCTATAAACGTGATTTATTTCAATTTGTTCATGTTCAACTCTTGCTCTTTATTATGAACCAATATAGATATGATTCATGGAGCAAAATCTGAGCAAATATGTACGTAAGTGTGCACAAGAAGAGCTTTGTAATTCTTGAAAAGAAAAGTGCACATGTCCCCAAATTCAATTTGTATAATTTGCAGCAGTCAATCAATATAGACTCAAATAATTGTATTTATTTTTAAGATTTTGTGGCCCGTAGGCTTTATAAGAGGAGAGAACAGTGCGTGAAATGGTGGATGAGAGAGAGGGGAGGACATGCAGTAAATTGGAGGAGTCAGGATTCAAACTCACGACACTGCGGACGGCTGCTCTATGAAAGGGCACAATAACACAAATTCATATTGATCTCTCTTATCCCATGAAGGTAAAAAGCCTAGTTTTATACTGACTTTTGATTTAGACCCAAATTAAACAACCGTCTTAAAACTGGTCACAATCTTACAAAGTAATGAGTATACATTTACAATACATTCATATTTCCTTTTTTTTGTCTTTCTTTCATTGGTAAAGTCTTGAAAATAATGTGCAATATGTCATGGTGTTTATCAGCACTTCACCAATTCTACTAGTAAAGTTCTTGTTTATTTATTCTACCAAATATTAAAATGTTCTACAAAGGTAAATATTCATAATGTTCATATCTGAAGCAATTGACCCATTAGTATCTATAAGGTACATTGTATTTCCCATTTTAGCTTCACCAACTCCTCCTTCGTGAGACGCTCTGCAGCACAAGAGCTCGTCTGTTTGAGTCCAAACAACACGGGGAAAATCAGATCACACATCCTCCTTCTGAAGCCACGTATTTTAACACCAATCCCCAAAGAAGATTAGTGATGAAACATGACGAGTGTCTTTTAAACAAAGACATGATTCTGCAGAGCCTTGTATTGCTAAACCACTGCACCAATAAAGCCAAGGAGACACTGCTGCACAGGCAAACGCAATTTTCTTTTCAATCTATTGTGCACATCATTGGTGGGCACACAGATAACGGACTCATCATGGTGAGTTGTGTGATGATTAATTGTCCTATAATTGTAAAAACAAACACTACAGTGGAGTGGATTTGAATTTCCATTTCACCCTATGATTTTAGTGAATATTACATGGACAAAGGCACGAATGCAGCTTTAAATGACCACATTTAATCACATTTCATTTGCATAGTACCTTGTGCATCCATACAATCACTGCATTTTATATGGGAAAGCAGACCATGGAGTAATTAGGTTTTCTGAGGAGGATTGTGCTTCATTGTATAATTGACTTCCTTTGTTTACGTACTTTGGTACAGAAAAAATACCCAAAAATACACATTTGATCATTACACTATTAGCGGTATTGTAACACAGCAGTAAATTATACGTTTTTCTGTTTTAGTTAAATTCATAAATCCTGCATATGAGTGGTTGCCACAGAAGATGTTAGTAGTGATATAGTTTCTAGTGGTTACTTAAGAAAACTTAATTTGCGGTCATGTGACATCTAGAACGGCTATAGTTTAAATAAAATTGAGCATGAGGATGGGCCGGATTTCTATGGGGATATTTGCTGTTTAACTGTCAGATTGGAGATGTGTTGATCTGGTTTATGGTTCATATCTCTGTAATTACTGGACTTATCCACATGAAATAAAAACTGCCACAAAGTTCAATGTCTTTTCTGTCAGTGTAAATAAATAAAAGAAACAAAATGATTCATTCACAATAGCTTGAGACCACAAAGACTTGTTGTCAGTTGAAAGGGCTTTATTGGGGACATTATTTTTAGTACTTAGTATTGAATGATAGCAGAAGTTGAGCATAATTTCACATTTTGTTTATTGTAAATGGCAATATTGATCTAAAACAGCTTAGTAATAGAAACAGGTCCATTGGGAAAAAAAAATGGATAAGCCCCGCCTCTTCAGTGACATTTCATCATAAGAAGTAATGGATTCAGTCATTTACATGTTTTTAATTTTGAAAAGTGGCTACGTGACATCTTCGATCACATGTATCACTCAAAGACGCAACTAAGTACAGGAATGTGGGCGGAGATAAGGGGTAGGGGAAAATAGGAATGAGCCATGAAACAAGGACAATTCAAGCATGCAGGAATCAATCAAAATACAACTTTGAGGAAACTAATGATGAGGACACACTGTTGTAATAAGTTCAACAAGCTCATTGAGGTTGATTTAGCGTATTATGTCTCCTTTAAGTTTAATATTAGAATGGTACATTTGTGGCGCCAATTTCTAACAAACAATTATCATTTTCAATGTTGAAAATATTTCCTTCAAAAACAGTGAATCCCCCTGGTCTCCATCTGAAATGTTCACAGCATCAAATACTTGTACGTAATCTAAACTTGGCTTTGAAGTTTAAGGACTTAAATACTAATTCCAACTCCATTAACAATCTCACTATATTGCAAGCCCTGTCTGGTTCACTTGCAGAACACCATGTAGCTTGATACATATGTAAATGCCAATACGTAAGTCCTATTAATATCTGTTGAGGCCGACGTTATCGCGCTTCTCATGTCGTCCTGTGACTCATGCGTGAATCCTGCCTCCCAGCTGGCTATAGGCGGACACTCTCTTCCACCTCATTGCAGACAGCCGCCCCGCAAACCCACCACGATCTGTACCTTTCAGTCGATTTATAGGGGCTCCGGCACCTGGGGCTTGCACAATACCGCCTGCCATTTACCTGCGAAGACAACCGCGAAAACACTGATGAATATGTCACAAGTAAGAGTCATGCCGCCGCAAGATCCATCTCTGAAATTGTGAGGTGAGCATTGTAGGGATCTATACATTTTTCAGACCAGATATTTTAGGAGATTTTGGATGCTTTACGAAGAATACGGAGACAAAATTTGAAAGCAATTTTGCTCCCGTGGGCATCAGAACCAATTGAGGTTTTGCTATGCTGCCTCCTCAAGAACAGAGAGTGCGGACTTGGTGTACTGTGCCCAAAGCAGGATCTTCAGGATTATATCAGAATAACAACAACCACTGCTTCTACTACTTATTTTTCACAACAATTCGATCATTACTGCTTTGAAGTTATTGATCATTTTCTATTATTAAGAATTCACGACAGCAGCAACCCCGTATAGTTTCCTACATTTGTCAGACAGATTTGGTGTAATGTTGGATGCACATGCACAACACTTTCACCCAAAGACTTCAAGACCAATTTGGACTTTGTTATGCTTTAGCGCCTCTTGTTAAGGACAGTGTGGATCCAGCTGGCTGCGTTCAAAGCTAAAAGTAATGTGTAAAAATTGGGAGTCATGCTAGCTGACAAAACGCAATTAACTGTGTTTATTTTAGTCTCTGAACCAACAGTAGATGTGAAATTATTAATGAGTAAAGGCTTTATCTTTGGCTCAGATTGGGTTATTTCAAAATCAGAGCCAGAATACCTCAGATTTTAATTGTTTTGTATTATAAAAAGTAACTCCTAATTAACCATTTAACTTCACTTTAACTCAACACCTTGACATCCTTGTTTTTATGCCGTAATTGTGCTATCCAAGACCCCAACAAACAAAATATTTCAAAGCGTGCACAAAGCATCCAGCGCTAATGCTTTCTCTGTGTAAACGACGCACGCCTCATATCTTACAATGGTGAAGAAACAGCATTTTAGTTGTGTATTCTTTGGCTCACACCGGCAGTCATTTCACCTGTCAAGTCTGTTAAAGGGCAGTCTGTGTTATTAGTGGCTTGTTTGCTGCAAAAACATAAGGTCACCTCTGCTGTTTCCGGGCCACAGTGGCTCTCTAGTGTGAAACTTTGCCATTTGGCTAAAGAGAATTAATTATAGTTGGACCAAAGCTCTCATTTATCAAATTTCACTCCCAATATTATGACATATTTGTCGGAGCATAATTTAGATTAATGGTGTGGGGAGGCCTTGACAGCTCATCCCTTTAGAGTCCGATGGCTTTAATGATCACTACAGTAAAAGAACATCCACAAGTAAAACGTCTTTTAGGTATATGCTGTGTTTTTAAAGGACAGTTTAATATGCGAGAGGTGGTAATTGTGCCATCCACTCGATTGGGTCTGCGTGGGGAATTAAAAGGAGGCAGGTGCAGGGGCTAAAAATAAACAATTGTAAGTGTGTGTGCAAAGATACAGTGGAAATGAATTAGAAATCGGCTTCATTGACCTCGGCTGTGGTTATCAAAGTTATGATTAAAATACTAAAATAGATCAAGAAAGAAGAGGCAAGGTTCAAATGGTGATCTGTGTTTTTGAATTTCATTGACCACCATTAAACTTAGCACTAATTCATTGTTTATCTACTACAAACAGGTTCAAGATAATGGATACAACACAAACATCATATAATTCATGGTCAAAGCGGAGCGATTTATTCATTTATGTATCAAACTCAAGGTTTTCAGCTACAGGTTTTTTAATACTTTTGAGTTTAGCGCTTGCCAGTGGTGCAACGATTTAAGGCATTTCACGTGTGTGGTTGCTACCACCGCGGCATTATGGGTTAGACTCCTGGCCTTGACCATTTCAACTGTCTAACTGTCCTGTCAATAAAGCCTTCGGGCTAACAAACATTTTTTTAAAGTAATAATGAAGTTTATATGTTGTTCACATGAAAGAAATGATCTTCTGCTTATTGTACCTTCAACACGGCAAACCATCTTCTCACTTGTTTACAAATGAACTAAATATGAAATAGATTACATCAGATGCCCTTCTGGACACAACCCACATGTTTTTGTCCAAGTCCATCCAAGTTTTTCACAATCACACACGATCTTGTAATCAGATTTTCTTTGTGTTTTTGGTAGCCTAGAGAAAGTAGGAAGTATTGTTTTGGGATTTATGTTTCTTTTGTTTTCATAAAGGATCTTTATTAGACAGGAATGTGCAGCGTGAAATGGAAGGACTTTGCAGCAAACTTGTAATTTAGCCCTTATTGTCATGTATTGTATAATGGAATTATAATAAATTATAAATTATAATAAATGGACGACACAGACTGAACCATTTGTTAAGGACTGGGCTGAAATAACAATTGACATTTGAAAAACGGGAAATTATAAAATAATTGGACAGGATACAGTAGACGCCTACAAATCCAACCAAGTCTGAAAAACAACTTCTCACTTTGGCCTCACAAGTGTCTAGTTACCACACAAGTGCAACATACGGTTGTTGTTACAGAGCTGCTGCAGCTTGTGTCCGTTGCCTTGGCTCTAGTGTTGCAGCACATTTCCAGCTCCTGCATTATTCAGATGTATTTTGTGTCAGTTATCTGTCATATACTGGGCCTGTCGAGTGGCATAAAGAGGTGGGTGGTGCCGTCAAGTGCAGCTGAACCCAAATGAACATGACACACTGGCTCTAGCACAGAAACGGTAAACACAAAGCAGGTGGGAATGCACATTATTTACAGTCTCCGTATTCTACGCTCAGATGGAAATTTTACATTGTGTTCACAACACCACCGCAGACAGGAGTTTTATTTAGTCGGAAATGTGTGGAAGAATTGTGTGGAAATATATAAAATCACAAATGCTTTAGTTGACATGTTTTTTGTTGCACGTACTTTTCACAGGTTGGACGATATATCAAAATTCAGAAAATACCGGGATTGTTTTTTTTGTGTGCAAAATTTGAATCTTTAGCATATTGTTTATTGCTAACAATATGCTACAAAAAGAACTAATTAAAAATAAAAATGAAAAAAGTTATGACTACAGCTACTTGAACAGAGTAGCTGTAAAACAATACAGATTAAACTCAATTCATTTAAAAATTTCAAGATAACTCTCTTCGACGTTCTGTTGTTGTGAACCTTTAAAATTCCCCTAAAAGAATAAGTTGACCAAGACACCATCAACTAACAATCAATTGAAGAAACAGTGAAAAGTCTACAGTCCTACTGCAATGTTTTTTATATTGTATTATTTATTTTCTCTAATATGAAATATATGGCTACTAAACACTAAACTCTGCACAAATAAACATATTTTTATAAAAAAAACTTCTAAACTATAACTGAACTGTCCCTTTTCAGATCTAAGTTCTGTCATTTTAACTGATTGTGTTTATTTGTATAGCACTTTCTGTTGGAAAGTGCTATACAAATAAACTGCTAAAATGTATTTATTGATTGATTGATTGATTGATTGATCCAATGGGACAAATGGGATGTTAATGACGGTTGGAGATGAGCATTTTCGCTGAAAGATAATTGAAATTCTCTTCGCTCGACTTGAGTCCATTGTGATGTAATGCACTCCATGGAAATACAGTTGTTGACAGGAAGGTCAGTAATGGTGTTTTAATGGAATAGCTTTTTACTTTACTTACGGCACATTGTAGTCTTTCAGCGTTATTATAGGACGATTACTGGAAAAGCCATCGTCAAGATTCTCTACTTTTTATTCTTCTCTATACAAGGTCTTTCAAAGTGTTTTTTATTCAAGGATTGGTACTGTTTTTATTTTCAATGTGAATGGCAGTATGTGTACTTGAACGATTAAAGTAATATATTATCCACAGACAAATTGATAACTCACTCAAATCATTTAGGGTATATATACAGGACTCAGGAGTCACAACAGTAGATACAGTTATTCCCAAAATGTTTGTCAAACTTTATAATAATATGGGGTTTTCTTATGGCTGATGACGATTTTTTCTATCGGCTGACCAAACGACCAAATGAATAAAATGAATCAAAAACATGGCAGAAATGCAACAAGTATTGAATTATTAAATAATCAAAGTGTATTTTCCTTTGTTAGACTAATGAAGCTTAAACCAGGTAACTACTTTGTTTGTTCTGAGGGAACTACCCCACAAAAATACATTTGTGTGTTAACTTGAAATGTTGCACTTTAAAATGCACTGTTTAAAAAAAGTTCAAGTAATGTTCTATTTGCGTGCATCTTTTGTATTTTAATGGAACTACAAAAAACCAACTACAAACACTACTTTATAAATAACACTTAAAATCACAAAAACAATATTAAATGCTTATTTTAGCCATTTGGAATATTGGAAGATGATGGACCTTTAAATGAGCCCACATGTTTGATGTGTTCTTCTTTTTCCCCACTTCAGCTCCCTTGCTCACAACATTTTTACAAATATTGCCTTCGTGTGACGCGAGGGCGCTAACCGCTGCGCAATCGTATCGCCTAAATAATGAGAGGATTTATCAAGACAATTGTTTATTATAAAAGTTTATTTGTACAGCAGAATTTGTACACAAAGTAATTCAAAGTGCTTTACATAACAGGAAAATACACATTAAAATCACAACACAAACAGATAAACAGACAAATAATCATTATAAAATTAACTAACTAAGATAAGATCAAATCCAATTCATAACATCCTCAAAAAGTTTCAATATCAGTTGCAATCCCTGACATCCTGTTCATTTGTCAAGGCTTTTTATCAGAACAGAGACATTTATCACAATCTCAAAGCTTTTATGTCAGATGCGATCCCTGGCAAAGTGTTTTATCTGTGATTTTTGAATGGTGTAAATGAGGTGACTGGAATTTGTAGTTGGGTTATTTGTTATATTTTATCACCATGGAGAAACTGATATCATAACATTCTTGGATATAGCCTCTATCTCGATTTGGAGTTTGAATTGAAGGAAAGCTCATAAATATTTCATCCAGATTATTGTAACTGATTGTTTTGCATGTAGTTTGATTGATAGAATACACACACATTTATATTTTTTCTGCTACACCCTTTATATGTGCATTTATCTGAAATCCATTCTCATACTCCTCTAATCTGACAGATCTCTGAAAGTCTCCAAATAAGACACAAAACCACCCGAGGCAATCCCTGATTTGTGCTTTCACTGCGGTCTAGTATTCTCCGCACACACGGACAGCTCCCAATCCCTTTTCCTTTGTTTGCCTTTCTGTCCTGTCCTCTTTTCTCTTGTTTTAAAGCAAATTTACTGCAACCACTAACGCTGGACAAATGCATCGGCCCAGTCCGCTTTAACTCGGCTACTTCAATAATGCAACAAAACAAGACACGTTCTCATTAGCAGAATTTCAAATGGCTCACTTTAGACCTGATCTCTTGTCCACGTCCATACTGTTTGTTTCCTTAATGGGAAAAAAGAGGGATAAACAAACCAAATGAAAGCCTGTCTTTGAAATGGACAGGATTGAGCATGCTGATTGGTTCGCTTGGTTGCTTGGTAACAGAGCACTAGGCATGTGATTTCGTTCTCGCCTGGTTTAGAGTTTATTTGTCTTATTGTGGACACATCTGAAGAAAAGTAATCCCAAGTAAAACACATGCTTGGTAACAAGGGCTGCACCGAACTGGAAATTGTCCAAGTACCATTTCAAACATTTAGATATTACTTTATGAAATTAACCCTTTGCGAGGACATAGTTTCGGAGATATAGTAGCTTGAAAACATCACGTTGCTTCACAAGAATTACATATTAAACAAAAGTCTCCCTGTTCAAAGGGTGGAATAAACCCTTTGGTTGCCTCTGGTGTTTCTTAACAATGTGAAAAAGCAGTGTTATCACTTTGAAGGCCCTTGTTTATTGTCATAATCAGATGTTCTTGGTCGAATAAAGACATGCTATGTGCATTGATAGTCGACTCAAATGGGCATGAAGTGACACTGGCAAAAACTCTCTAACCTATAAATTGTGTCCATGATTTGATCATGTATTTGTACCCCACTGACAAGACCACTCAATTTCAAATATTTTCAAACTACTAGTATATAGAAATATAGTGTATCTAATGTGACAAATGTTGTTGGAGATGAGCATTTTCACTGAAAGATCATTTAACTTCTATTTGCTCGACTTGAGTCCATTGTGATGTAGTGCACTCCATGGAAATACAGTTGTTGACAGGAAGTACATTAAAGGTGTTTTAATGGAAGGAAATAGCTTTTTACTTTATTTACTGCATATTTTTCAGGGTTATTATCGGAACCAGAGCCATTGACTGTGTGTTAACCATCGTCCAGACTCTCCCCACGTGGAGGAGCAGCGGCTCTACTTCGAGCTGCTCCTGTGTGACTGAGATCCTCACCATATCTCTACGCTGCGGAGAAATCTCTTTTCAACCGCTTGTATCTGCGATCTTGTCCTTTCTGTAATTAATACAAAACTCATGACCATAGGTGAAAGTAGAAATGTAGATAGACCGGTAAATCGAGGGCTTTGCCTTTCAACTCAGCTCCTTCTTAATATAGCAACCACATTACTGTGATTTAAATATTTTTTTTTCCTGTTGTGTGAAGCACTTTGAATTGCCTTTGTGTACAAATTGTGCTCTACAAATAAACTTGTCTTGCCTTACTGCAGACGCTGCACCAATCTGCCTGTCAATCTCACGCTCCATCCTTCTCTCACTCATGAACAAGACCCCGGGATACTTGAACTCCTCCACCTGGGGCAGTGACTGCCCACCCGCCTGGAGAGGGCAAGACATACCATGCCTACTTGGCAAAGCCTGATCTCATCAGCTCTTGGAAGTTGAGCAGGGCAGGGCCTGGTTAGAACTTGGATGGGAGACTGCTGGAATACCAGGTACACCTGGTATAGCACTTTGAGCGCCTTGAAGGTGAAAAAGCTCTATATAAATACACTGTAATAATAAGAATAATTATAAAAGTCTGCCTCCGAGTCCTCAGTCTCTGCTTCCTCTTTGGAAGATGTGACAGCGGGATTGAGGAGATCCTCAAAGTATTCCTTCCATCGTCCATCAACATCCCCAGTCGAGGTCAACAAATCTCCATTTGCACCATTAGACAGTTTGCCAGAATTTCTTTGAGGCCAACCAATTGTCCTCTTCCATGGCCTCCCCGAACTCCTCCCAGCCCTGGTTTTTGCCTCTGCGACAGCTGAAGCTGCGGTGCACTTGGCCAATAACTGTCAACTGCCTCAAGAGTCCCACAAGCCAAAGAGGGCTGATAGGATTCCTTCTTGAGCGTGACAGTATCCCTTACTTCCGGTGTCCACCACCAGGTTTGGGGGTTGCCGCCATGACAGGCACCTGAGGCCTTGCGACCACAGCTCAGAGAAGCCGCATTTGCATTGACAATGGAGGTCGAGAACATGGTCAGGACACAATGTCCCCAGCCTCCCCTGGGATCTGGCAGACGCTCTCCTGGAGGTGTGAGTTGAAGACCCTACAGGGGCTCCGCAAGACGTTCCCAACAGACCCTCACGATGTGCTTGGGCCTGCCAAGTCTGTCCAGCTTCCAACTCCGCCAGTGGATCCAACTCACCACCAGGTGGGGATCGGTTGACAGCTCTGCCCCTCTCTTTACCAGAGTGTCCAAGACACGCGGCCAAAGGTCTGATGACATGACAACAAAGTCGATCATTGACCTCCGGCCTGGGGTGTCCTGGTGCCACGTGCACTGATGGACACCCTTGGGCTTGAACATGGTGTTTGTTATGGACAATCTGTGGCTAGCTCAGAAGTCCAATAACTGAACCCCTCTTGTGTTCAGATCAGGAAGGCCGTTCTTCCCAATCACCCATCTCCAGGTGTCACTGCCGTTGCCCACTTAGGCGTTGAAGTCCCCCAGTTGAACAACGGAGTCCCTAGACGGTGCACTGTCCAGTACCCCTCCCAGGGACTCCAAGAAGACCATGTACTCTGCACTGCTGGGTACAGTGATAGACATGTCCTGAACCCAAAGGCGTGGGGCTGCAACCCTCTCGTTCTGTCTCGAGCTGTAGGGCAATAAATAAGCCCATACCAGCCCGCTGCCTCTCCCCGCGGGCAACACCAGAGAAGTGCCGCATTCGGCCCCTCTCGAGGAGATGGGTTTCAGAATCCAAACTGTGCATGGAGGTGAGGCCGACTATATCTAGTGGGTAACCCTCGACCTCCCGCACAAGCTCAGGCTCTTTTCTCCCTAGCGAGGTGACGTTCCATATCCCCAGTCGATTTCTGTGTTCGGAGATCTTATTGTCGAGGCCCCTGCCGTCGACTATAGCCCAGAGCTCTCTGCACTGGCCCCTTACGTATCCTCCAGCAGGTGGTGGGTCCATGGGAGGACAGCACCACATTGCTCCTTTGGGCTGTAGGGAAAGACGCGGCCACCAGCACCCACCCCAGGCCTGGCTCCAGGGGGGGGTCTCAGTAATGCCAATTTGAGCAACGTAACTGGCCTTGCTTGTGGAGTCATCATAAAGGGCTGAACCACTCTTGGTTCAGAAGCTCTTCATTTTTATTCTTCTCCATACAATGTCTTTCATTCAAGGGTCGAAACAGTTTTTATTTTCAATGTTCAATGTTGCAATGTTCAACTTGAACAATTTAGGTTGTATATTATTCACAGACAAAGGGAATGTTCATTCAAATCAGTTAGGAGATAAAAGATACAGAACTAGAATAGATAAAGAGTTATTCCCAAAATGTTTGTCTTTAGAATAACTACACTTTTGATAACTTTAATAAAGCGTGAACAAAGACTTAATTCATCATAAACAAATAGTGTCTTTTTTCAGGCTTAGGAACGATTTCAATTAACCCTATTCTAACCCCTTAATCAAGGAAGTTACTTAGTATTCTTAATTCTATAAAGCATTTGTTTATTATGAATTAAGTCTTTGTTCAAGCTAATAAAGGTTGATTAAGGTCTATTTAACTGTTACAGAAACCCAAGAAATATACTTCAGTAATTCAATAATCCTACATACAGTTCAAGTTTACTGTTAGTTTTGAGGTTTTCATTTTATAACATTAGAATATCCCTATCCGACCCAAAAGGCAAATGTATGGCCGAAGTGTTGCTCTGAATTAAAGTGGTGCAGAGCATCGGGGAGAGACAGATAATGAGATAAAATCTACGACTGATTCTTGCTCTGCTGAGATCTCCCTTTGGAAGTTCCTACTGCTGCGCTTGTCACGGGCCAGAGATGTGAGAGGAGCTGGACAGGTGCTATGAACATGTTTCCTGAAAGGCCACTATAATTATAAGCCTGTGCTGAAGGAGGTCGGTCAGTGCAGGCTGCAGTTGTCCAAGACTTTAAAAACTACTAAGAAACAGGAAGGGCCCATTTGGAATGAATTATTAAGAGTGCCATATAACGAATCCTGTCTCCTGTCTCCGCGGGGAGCCCAGAGACAGTGGAAATGCTCATTGCTCTAACTTCAAATGAACGTATTGCATTTTACATGAACTTATAAATATACTCATGGAGAAAATATCTGGCCTCATTAGTTTTTATATATTTACATGGCTCTGCGTCAAGCTATAGTCACATGTACTATAAGGTATATGGGCTAATGATTGTCCGCCGCTCTGAAAGCCATAACAACAATGAATACTGCTTTATATTACCTCCTGCGACATAACTGTGTGCGAATATATAGTAGACTTGTCGTATTACCCATATTTTAATACAATTTACTCTAAAAATGACATTATTGTGCCACATGCATTGAAAACACAACAAGTTAATAATAACTAAAACAATCTTCCTGCCCAGAGTCTGTCAGCAGCTATAGACTGTGGGCACTCATATATACGGACAACTTACATTGATTTACTCAAGGACATTAATTCATCTACACATGGTTTTCCGAGTCATGTAAATCTAGTATCATTGCCATAGCAGTTAACAATTCAAAACAAATGATTATGTCTTTTCAATGAGGAAAAAGAAACTGTAATCCATAAATATTAGTGGCTCCTAGAAACCACCTAGAAAAATACAGTATGTGGGTGTCAGAGTACCACTAATCTAGGGTTATATAAAAAATGAAATAGATCTACATGAGGACTGCACAATTGCTACCACCCAATGGAGGACAAAATGTGGCTCTAAATTAAGAAAACACTAGAACTGCAAAAGGAACTACATGCCACCAAAAGGAGCTTGCGTGTCTACCAGTGGTGCCCGTACCACAGTTTGGAAATTATATTAAATGGTGCAATTTAAGTAGCAAGAGAACACAGCGGTATTACTTCTAACTTTGTTGTTTTTTATTTTTTCATCAGAAGGGAGCTGTCAATCATGTTTCCAATATCGACAATGATTTGACCTTCCCATATTGGACATGGTTTCCCTATAAATAGGCATAAAGTGTGTAAATTATAACAGCCTCCTGTGTGAAATTGTTGACGGCGGCTTTTAAAATGCACAGGCTCCATAAGATGCTGTAATAGGCGAACAGTGCATTGGGATTACATCTGTCAGTCATGTGAAATGCCAAGGGACTGTTGATGATTTGGCCTGTGGTGGAGAACTGTTCTGTGTTAAGCCAATAAGCAGTGGTAGTGGTAATAGTGTATGCTATAGAAAATGAATAACTTTTTTAGACATATTCTTATTTAAACACACTAATTTAATAAACTTTGAAATCCCTAAAAACCCAAATATATATATATATATGTGTGTGTGTTGTGATAGTGATATATATATATACTATATATATATATATATATATATATATATATGTATATATATATATATATATATTGTGCTTTGCCCCTCTGCCCTTGACTTTTTGCTGAATTTTTGTACCCCTCTCTCTCTCCATTTCACGCTGCAGTTGTCCTGTCGATTAAAGCCTTCGAGACAGAAAAACCTAGGAAAAAAAATCTGTTTTTGGTAATAGCTACAAACCCTCGTAACTATAAGCATATATTAAAATGAAGGAGCTTACAGTAAGTTTAATAGGCTTTAATTTCTGATCATATAAATAATTTCAGATTTACACTTGATGACATAATGCCAGTTAACCATCCATACCTAAGATAAGATCACCTTTATTTGTCCCACAAATAATATGGGGAAAGATTTCCCCAGAATTACTGGGGAATTACTGTTGCAACAAAGGGTACAGAAACAGATTATGCACAGCATTAATAATAAACAGATAACTGAAAAAAAGAAAAAACTCTTATAATCTTAATAATAATAACCATAATAACAGTATTACACAGGAGTATGACAGTATTGCGCAGGATTATGAAAGCTGAATGACACGTGCAGGACTAACAGTGTTTGTTGTAAAGTCTGACAGCAGCAGGAAGGAAAGACCTGCGAAACCTCTCCTTCTCACACAGCGAGGGTGGATCAGTCTGTCACTGAAGCTGCTCTCCAGATGGACAGAGTGTCCTGCAGGGGGAGAGACTCATGTCCAGCATAGACGTGAGAGGACCTTTCTGTCCCCCACTCCTGCACCGAGTCCAGAGCACAGCCCAGGACGAGCTGGACTTCTTGATGACTTTGTCCAGCTTCTTCCTCTCCCTCTGTGATGCTGCTGCTCCAGCAGACCACAGCCTCTTTGTAAAATTGGTAGTTGTTCGTGGCTTGGCAAGACCTCAGTCTATTTTAGTGACCCTGGACTATACAAGATGTGTCCTCTAAAACCATAGCAGCTTCTGAAAATGTAAACAGTTCTTTGTAGCACAGAGGGGGCTGAGCTGGCAGAGGGAGGGGTGATCGCCCTTGAAGCCATATCTTTTACAGCCCTGTCAATCTGATTTTTGATTTAAAGACCATCAATGACAGCTGAGCTGTTTCTGTCTGCACAGAAAGCTGGTTCATTGAAAATTTGCACATTTCAGAAACCAATGAAAGTGATGAATACATTGATCAGTCCGAACACATGGTCAATCAAGCCGCGCATTGAGCCTACACTTAGCTGTAACCTCAACAAACACTCCCTTTTAATGTATTGAGTGAGGTCCTTATTGTTCTGTTAAAAGGAATGCTAGATTTAGTTGTTTAGTCACATGATTGATTTATGGTGGTGCAATTACTTTTTAACATAGCATATAGAACATGAAAAAATAGATGACTGTGCTGCCTGGTGGTTACGGTTATGGCCAGGCTCCTTGTGCAGCCGGCCGCAGTGTTTGAGTTCGAATCATGACTCCGACAATGTACTGCATGTCCTCCCCTCTCTCTCATCCCCATTTCAAAACTGTCCTTTCCTGAGCCTTTGGGCCAATAATTTTTTTTTTTCAAGCAAAAAAAGAAACAAAAATAGATGACTTGCTTGCCTGTGAGTCACTGTGCACAAAATATAACAAAAGTATACATCGTTTATCTGAGTGATTTGCACAAATTGTCCACAATGTGTGTGCATGATGAGATAACAGCAACTGACACGCGCAAACACAAAGGCGCAGTCAATTAGTCATTTCAGAGATGTTCCTGTTTTGAAAAATTAAATGTTTTTGACAATAATTGGCGCATTGTAGATTGAAGTGATTTTCCGTCATACGCTGATATTTCATCTTTTGTTATATTATTCTTTTGCCCAAGAACACCCACTGAAACATGTGCTTTCATTACTTTAAATACACAGTTGAAAGCAAATAGGACAAAAAGATTTACTGCCAATTTGGTTTTAACACAATACCTGTTTGTGTTTATGTCCATAATGATGTCTTATCAAATCCTGCTTCCAGACATTTTAATGTTTTCCATTTTACTTACAAACAATTTTTATCTTTGGAAACAGCTTGTTAGAATACTTTTTTAATAGGGTTTACTCTGACTTCCTCCCTCCATAAGATTTATAGACGATAAATGCAGCTGGGATCAATAACAAGACGAAGTGAAAGATGATGTCTGGATGAATGACCTTTCACTTTTAACCCTCACATTCCGTTGCTCCGAACTTCTTTTGTGTTTGTGGCTCCCGGTATCATGCATAGTTATACATATGTACACCTCTTTTAGAACTCACATAGTATTCACACATAAATGTAGGTCTCCTTAAGCATATATTCAAGTTCTTATTCATTCACTTTTATGTAAATCTTATGAGTCTTTAATCGTGCTCTAACAATATTTCCTCATCATTAGCTTATAGTTGTATTTGGACTGATTCACTGATTCTGATTCTTGTTTGAGTGTACATTTGAGGTTTGAGTGCTTGTAAAATGTCTGTTTTCACCTACCCCCTATCCCCGCACACTCCTCTGTTCTTGTATTTTAAGAAATGGGAGTAAGTAAATGAAAATCTACTGTACTGTACTGCTGTGAAATAACAGGAAGTCAGTGGACCCATTTCTATAACTAAGTCATCTTAGATTAAATTGTGGTTCACAATGAACAATATGTAAAATAATTATCAACCCTGGTAAAGTTAAATACTAAAAACCCGGAAAAAGCATTATTTGCCCTATTTACCAATGGATACAGTGAAATATCCTGCCTCCAGTGGTGCCTTTTCATTCCACACTTGCATTTTCTTTGTTAATATACGGCTTGTACATTTTGCCCTCTGATTACCCTCTATTTCTAAATCATTATATGTCCATGGAGGTTCAATTACTGGCTGAATATACTTGATTTATGTGACCATTGTGTGCTGGTTGAGAGCTAGTTTAAAATCAGTGGCAACTAAGGACAGTGTGTATTTTCATTAACTCTAAATGCCACATGGAGATGAAAGGATTCAAATATAACTTGTTGTTTCTTCATAACTAATCATCTTTGTGAAAAAGACATAAATACCTGTCTATTTGTCTCCTACCAGTTGGTATTTTGTAATTCACTTTTTTGAGTGTGTTTATTTTGTAAGGGTTTTTTTTTATTTTATTTTGTAAGGGTTTTTTTAATTTTATTTTGTAGCAATGACACAGAGGAGAGTAGTTTTCTTTAAATTTATTGTACAGTTTTTTTGTACTCTTGTAAGTAGTAATTCTGTGTTTATTGTTATTCGCTAGTACAACTGGCATTTTAATACATTCCATAAATCTGCTCAGATGCATTGTTTTTACAGCTGAAGATGCATCCCTCCCACATAATAATAACTTTCTTCTTTCTCTTGTTAAAACCCTTGAGCTCTTGTGCAGGGCAGCCTGAGCTCTTAGTGTGTATCTGACAGGTACATCGACAATAACTGAACCGGCCACAATAGGTCAGACGGCCCATTGAGGTGCAGCTATGGGCCGGGGGGCCGCTGTGTCAGGGGCCTTTACAGCAGCCTGCTCTTCTGCTCTTAGTGCTCCTCTGCTCAGCTCTGCAGCAGCGCTCAATGGACGGCCGCCATTGTGTGCCCGGATAATGCACTTCAATCATCCTTAATGTCACCGCAGCCCAAAAGGCTAAGGAGCCAGCGTGACAGCACTTTATTTCCTCACATATATGGCAGCTAAAATGGAGGTTTTAATATTATTAACTAGAGTGCTTGTTTTACAGTTGTTTTAAGCCAAGCCTTTGTACGACGCAAGGACAATCTCTAGCTGTTTTGTTGCGCATTAAGCCGACACCTGCAGGCACGAAGCAATTATTTTGCAGTCTTTTTAGTTAAACCATTACATTTTCTTTCTAAAACTTTTATTTTTTTTAAAAATCACTTGATATTCTGAACATGTTAGAACTGCAGGGCGAGCTTGTGGTGTGCTAATCAATTCCATACATTGGCCAACGGTGAGATGTTGAATGGCTAATTGACCACAGTAATGGTGCATGGCTATGCGGCATGAGACAATGGAGACATGCACATTTAATCCAATTAATTTTCTATACTAATGTCACACTTGACTGCGTCGGCCGCTGTGTATAACAAGGAGTCATCATTGATAAGTAATTTAATGCTCCTTAAATAATCTCATCCAGCAAACTTACGACAAACTTTGCGTACATCCTTTGAATCTAACAAGATGCCTCACTGCAGAATACAAGGTCATGGTTGGAGCGTTATGCTAATAAATCTTCAGAGTGCTGCTACTTTTCTTACTGTATATTTTAGGCAGTCAACTGTATCTTTTGTGTGTGGCAGCTTCTGACTCCATGACTGACAGATAAAATTGTCTCTTGCTCTTTCCTTAAACAAAGTTGCTGGAAATGCTTAATTTAAATAATGAATTCATGTAATTAATTTATATGTTTTTCTTTTTTGCTTCTTTTTTTTTTGAGACAGGAACAGTCCAATATATACATTAACCTTAACAGGAGGGATGCATTGCACAAGGTTGTTGCTCAAGGGCTAATTTCAACCTGTCATTTCAGTTTTATTTCATTGTTGGCTAGCAACAAAGTATTTCTAATTATTATTATTCGCTACTACCATCTGCTGACTTATTAGTAACAATTTGTAATATTTTCTATATGTAAGTTTATATTTTCCCTCCTATGTCTGGACATTTTACCATGCAACTCCAAAGTACATAGTCACATTAAAGACCCGTAGTTGTGTCATTAACCCAATTTCCTTTACAACCAGCAAGATCAGTAAAGATGTGTGCTCGACTGCAGCAGCCATGTTCGCGTGTGTCACACAGAAGTGGAAATGGGAGCAGCGTCATTAGCGTGAGGGATTTCTTTTCTCTGATGATGAATGAATGCTCGTTTTTACTCAAAACTGTGTTATTTTGGTGGCTTTGTTCCTGCCAAGCATCTCTGTACAGCTGTTTGTACACACCACACCATTCTGCATCTGGTTGACACGGATGCCCTCGAAAATGAGCTATTGAAAGCAAGAGTTGTTTTCCATCAAGTCGATGTGAACTGTAATAAGGGCGCCTTAAAAACCGCTATAGGATCATTATAATTTTAAGACAATTAGTTAGCCCGAGTACATCTGCAGCCTTTCCCCTGAAGGCAAGATTTGTACTCCCCAAATTCACCCCCTTCATTACTGCTATTAAAAAGGAAAATGCGTTTTTGCTTTAGAAGTGAAATTGTACTTTGAATCCTCACCAAGGCCTGCACAAATGAGGTGAACTAATGAATCAGAATTAATACGGAGAATAAAGTAAGCTACTATATCAATGGGAAAACACCCATGTGTGATCCATGCGTTGAAAAATGAATGAATCCTTTGATAATTTCTTAAACTTTTAAAATTAGAAATGTATTTTTTTCTGAATCATATTACTTTTTAGTTGAAGAAACACTTCAGGTGACATTTGGAAGAAGCCATATGCTACGTTCAAACCTGCCCACATGTATTTTCAGTGGCACTCAACAATGAGCTGTTCCGAGTGTATTCAGGGCCCATGAAGTGGTTAAGTCCCAAGCCACTTGACTACAGCCCCAGACTCCCACTGAGTCTGCTCTCCAGCGCTGTTCCCTTCCCTTGGTGATGTGAAAGCTCTAAATACTCTTTAGAAATGTTTTATCGCTTGTATGAGAATGGGCTGTTCATATCTAAATTATATAGTATTTTTGCTGCCTGAGTCCTTGATATCGTTGTTAAAAAAAACTAAAGAACTAAAAATCAAAGTCCAAATATAACATTTCGGTTCACGTTCAAGTAAATGATGAACAGTAAATGAAATGCTGCATCTTGTTTTCAAGGGGGACCAAGTGCTTCTGATATGATCGACACTATATGAACTGAAAACAGAGTTGCACTGCCAGTAGTTTAGTAAAGTAAAGGGTGCACACTATGTAAAGTAGCTTTTAACCATGTTTTACTAGTGTTCTTGTATCATAACCTTACCTAGACTTGTATTTTGATTGGGTCCTTCATGTTTGAGTAATCATTGTCTTGCATTTGAGGCTTGAATGCTCAGAAAATGCTCCCCCCTATTTCTGCCCACTGCTCTGTACTTACTTGCAATTATTCATAAAATTAGTTATATTATATCAAAAATCTCATCTAGGGATTTTTTTGCTATGCTGTTTGTTACATTGCAATGCCACTGCAGTTTTGAACAGAAAGTCAAAGTCTAATATTAAGCAGCTTGAGATTATAATTACAATTATGCAGTTTACAATGGACAAAAGGTGAAATAATTATCTATGTATGTTATAGTTTAATTCTAAATAGCTGAACACCAGGGGTAACGTGTTAGTTGGTAAGCCGTTAGAGTACTCAATGTGCTTTTTTGCAGTAATGAGTAATGTATCGTTAGCCTTCAGCATTGCAAATAACTGGGCTATAAATAATAAATGGTAATGCATGAATACTCTAATGAGCTCCTTTTTTGACAAACGCATAGTAACAAGTTAGTTTGGTAGGACAGTAACTTTAAGTAAATAAACATCATCTGATATCAGCATATGATCTAAGTGGTAGATGTAGGCTAAAATATGTTTTGTAAATTATCAGTATCCCTGAGATTTAACAATTATATAGTAAAGGCCACAGTGAACACTTTAATAATATTGTTAGGATTTAGTTGTCAGTATGAGATAGAACCAAGATCAGAACACACGGTAGATGTTTTTTTTCTTCATGAGTTTCTTTAAGTTGCATCTTATTACGTTCAGAAGATTCAACTAGACCACATTCAAGAATAATGTGTTCAAAGTTTCTGATCACTTTAGCTTTTTATATCTAAATCATCAAAACTTCACCACACATAATTACATATTCCTTCAGCTCACACTGCAATGGCCCAGACTTGGCATCAGAATGAATTAAATGAAAAGCCTCTCGCGTTGTTGCTGCTGCGGCTGTTGTTGCTCTTGTCTGGGGACATTTCATCACGGTCGCCGTGTCCTTGTAATTATTTTGGAGAGCATATTTGCTTTAACATGAGCCCAGCCAATGAGCCAAGACAGGGCATGTTGCAGGCATCTTCCTCATGACTAACTTGCGTGTGACACTATGTTCCCTGCGCTGATAGATGCGGGGTGGCAGTCGGAGGCAGCGGGGCCCGGCTCTGCTCAGGATCATATCTGATTGGTGCTGTGCAAGAGCTGACAACATGAATTATGAAAGTCTCATTAGGGGCTGCTGCCAATGATTTATCTGCGTGCAAATCGTGGCCATCTCAACAAATTCTTAATTCTCAGTTACAGAGCACAGAGCTGTATTTAAAAAAAAGTGCAATATGTAGTGCGAGTTTTGTATTTGTTGTGCATATTTCTTTGTCTTGTCTTATTTTTATTTTTTGGCTATTGGCTATTGGCCATAAATTTAGGTTGAGCTGACTAACCGCTTAAAGCTTTAGTGCAAATGGGGCATTGCACAAAATGTGATTACACCGCTTTATTTTTTGTTAGTTTTAAAACAGGCTTGTGGATGTCTAAAAATATATATATATATAATACTTTTATTATGCAGAGCAGTGCACCATTAAGACAATAAGAAAGTTTCTAGTCCTTTCAAATGATATATTTTGGGGAAAATTATGAAAATATGTACAGCCTATTCACTGCAAATTTCTTACTTAAAAAAACCCACTTTTTTTAACCATGTTTCACTGATCGCACATCTTTTGTTATTGGCAGGAAATGTAAATATAGTTTTTAATTGTTTTTTTAATGACATGTTCCCTGTGATATTTTGCAAATTTCAGAGGCACACCTTTCTGAATGTCATGAAAATATATTCAGATTTTAGTGAGGGATAACCGCGGACGTCAAAGCATGACTCTATTAAATCGAAGGTCACTGCGTTCATATGCCAAGCAAAATGGCTCCTGAAAAAGGACAAGGTATGCTCTTTGAAAATTGGCCGTGGACGGATGCAAAGGTGCCGAAAAATGTGTCATGTTTCTCACTTGACAGATGCATTGGTTGGCATGGAGGCTGTGTGCTTGACTGCCAGGTCATCTACCGGGCTTCTGTGTGTGTGTAGCTCTGCCAACAGGAGCAGCCTCTGTAGTTCCCCAATATCCCTCTGCTAAAGGTACATTCTGTAGCAGTGCAGATCTTAAGAGTAATAAGACACAGTTCTCAGTAATAAATGCATAAATCAATATTGCTGCAACACAGATGAAACATTAACCAAAATATTGTGATATCGTATCGTTAAATAAGTCTCACAATAATACCGTGGGCTGTCACTGTACATGGAATTACAAGTTCCCTAGCTGAAATACATTGTTTTGATGCAACAACAGCTAAAAAAACAGAGGAACAGCATAAACCAGATTCTTTGCTCCATTTCAGTGCAGAGGAAATAAAAACAGAATTGTTATTAAGCACTGCTACCCTCAAAGATAGTGCGCGGGTTGAAAACACTTTTTCTTGCTTTACTTTTAATTTTTTATATATAAAACAACGGAAACAAACATGCAACAAACAAACAAACACAAACAAAATTTCAATAAAACCTTTTCATGTTGTGGAAGGAGGGGGGAGGGGGTTTGTACTCCAGATGCCTTTGGGTCATCCAGACCATAGCATGAGGGGGGATATTATTTGCACCAAAAACTTGGCAAAGCATAAGAAAAAAAAAAAATGAAAAAAAAAGGAATATATAGAAATATATATAAATATTAAAAGTATAATTTCTATAAGTCCATTAACACAATTTTGCAATAAATATTGTACAGAAAGATTTGCTATTTTGTTATAAGCTTACAGTTAACCAGATACAACTTTAAACTTAATGAATTAACTAAAAATACTCAATTAATCACTAAGAATGTCATTTAATATATAATTTTATTGCAATTTTTATTGATGCAATTCAGCCACATAAAAAATCCTTAAATTGCTGCATGCATCAACAGCTTCCATGTGTTTACGCTTTCAATTTAGAAGAAGTTTACTGTAAAAGTGGAAAAGGCACAAAAAAAAAAAAAAATTTCAAAATTTAACACATTACACAAATATGACACAAGAGCTTAGATTGACAGCAAATGTAGTCTCAAATTTCTGTGAAAATATGTTTCCTGTATGTTGGCGGTGTTACTGAAAGCACAGCTCTAAGCATAATAAGCCCAAAGCTGCTGTTGTAAATCAAGATTAGGATCCTTCTGGGAGGGGGGTGTTTTGAGGTTATTGGCTACGACTTAAAAGAGAATATTTCATATCAAACATTAAGAATAATAGTTGTGCCCCAGATTTTTTGAAGGTTTTTTGGAGTCTTTCTATGGGATGTAAGCAGACTTCGCCTAGCCGTGTGAATTGCTTTCATTAGTAATCCAGCCCCATCCGTGTTTCTGACGGCGCACAGTAGCCCTTTTCACTCCTCCAGCACACTTTTAGTCACGGGTGCCTCGGACTGCCACATCTTCCCCGCTCATAAAAAGCTGGGTGATTTTTGTGAGTTTTAAAGCTGCATTGCTGGCATTGCTTTAGTTTTTTTTTGGCCCATGGGGAGATTCATTTTCTGATAGCATCATGCAGCATTCACATGGCGATGCGAGATAACAAAGAACTACTTATTTATGCTGGTTGATTTACTATTTATAGCAAACGTACACTCTTACAAATAACCGTTTCAACGTCATTTTTCATTCCTCAGCTAGTTCTTTGTATTTTTTGGATATTGATTCACCTTTCTTTATCAATGTTATAACCTACATTTTGAACAGAAATGTATTGGCTATTTCCCCTATGAGAGAATATAGATCAAATTCATACTGTAATCGCTCAAAAGCAATCATATTCTCTGATGTGAGCGGGCGAGCAAAGAGAGGAGAAACGTGGCGAGGATCAGCTTGCAGCACACATAGCAACAGTGCTTTTCTATGCAGTCCTTTGATAACGTCACAGCTCCATCTAGGTTGCTTTGGGAGGTACTGCTTGATAGATGGCCCAGTGTGATTTGGCATTGGCACTGTAAATTATCAATGCAAAAGGAACTCTACACCCTTCCCACTCTTCACTTGTTACAAAACACTCTCTCAAAGGTCCAGTTTCTTTTTTTAAGCTATAGATAAGACTTGAGTGGATTCTCCGTGAGGTGCGCTGCTGGTGGATGCACTGAATCCTAATGTGGACGGACTCAGATTCATTAGGAAAGTGAACAGGAAGTAAGCAGATGGCGGCAGGAATGTGACGGATAATTGTGCGTCTCTGAGGAAAATTCATAATTCGTATCTGATTCAGTGCGACCCCCTCATTTTCCTAATGAAGCTCTAATTGAGTTTTTTTGATTGGTCCAGGCATATGGTCCCACTAATAGTCAAGGGTTTGTCTAATGTTTGTAAGGAGATACACATAGGGTTTGAAAAGAGATTTAATGTTACTGTGCACAATCATTACATTACATTGTTGTTTGTCAATGTTTATTATCACTTCTATGTTGATGTGCTTTTCCTACATGACATTGCAACACTTATTTTGAATAAAAGTAATGTTTGTTGTTTAAAGTTTTTTATTATTTAATATTTTTCTCATATTGAACTATTTTTTCTTGATGGCTACATGGTTAATCTACATTGTCTTTTCACAAAAATTTAGGGAAGTGATGATTTTCTTTAAGTTAGACTTTTGGAAAACAACAGTGAGCCCAGGAAAAAAAATCATTTTTAACCCTGAAAAAACAATTATAAACATTATGAGACATTTATAGCATTTGTAGATTGGCTGATAATACCTTATAAATGTTATGACGCCAATTACAAACCATGTTAATAAACCAAAGTGCAAAACCTTAATAAGCTGCTTATTCATCTTTTTTTCCCATTAACCTAGTGATAATGGTTTGAAAATTCTTATAAGCAAATAACTATTGCTTATTATCTCTTATACATAATTTAATTAGGAACCATATTTTAAAGCCTTACTGGACCTCATATTCCAGTGTAGCTTGACCAATAAAATCCCACTGCCTCTGGTTTTGTCTCAGGAGTTGAACTGTGAAGAAATTGATCAACCTCCAGTGTGAAGTATATCCCTCGGCCTATGGCTGGCGTGAACTATAAGCTGTCTCTATTTTGGGAACTTAAAAGTGCAGTGGTAATGAAGTGTCTCTCATTAAGGGCTCCATTTGTGACAGTCAGGCAGGAGCAGGAGCTGGAGCTGGAGGAGGCCAGCGAGCACAGCTCTGCACCCCTGATAGGAGGGGCTCACTGGGGCCTCCCAGTAAAGGCTCATTTCATGCAAGGTTAGACACATCAGTCATTGGACATGGGGCCGGCTTTTACTGCCTTTCAATAAAATTACACATGGAATGTGTCGGTGCGGCTGCGGATAGACCTGGAAATGAAATGTCTTCCAGTGGGCTTTCCACAGCTGTGATCGACGCCGGTGCTTAAGCTTTTAAATTCCCTGCATGCATGGATCAAAGGGCCCTGACGACAAAGGTCACGCACCCGGGGAACTTCAGCTGACTTTGATTGTGCACACTGTCTCTATTTGTGTGATGAGTGTACTGCACGAGTCAGATTTGGGACAGTAATTAATCCAAGGATCTCTTTGTAAACGTGTCTTCTAATTAAGCTCGATGAGCAGTGATGGCTCAGAAACACTTTGAGTCCAGAGGGAAGCCACAATCTCACAGGGAAGAGATATTGCCCACTAACTGGAAGATTGAGTGCAACTGTCAGTGGCACAGATATCTGAGAGGTGTTTGTTAGATCTCACTCTGCCCCGGGGCAGCTGTGGCCTCAGATATCCACTGGTGTACGAGCAAGAAATGAATGAATCAAACCATTGTAGAGTTTATTTAATAGCCTCTCTCTGCCAATGCATCGGTCTTATCTCACTTGTGCAGATATTTTCTATTCTTCAGCAATCTTGGAGCTCAGGGGTCATGGATGCATTTTGAGCTAAGTTAATATCTTCAGAATTCTTTAAAATCTATTGAATATAAACAGTAATATTCATCTTCATCTTCAAAATCTTTTCTTTGACCCTCTCCTGACCTATTTTTTCGGTATTTATAAACGCACTATAAAGGTTTTGATAGACCTTCTGTGAAGTGCTTGGTCGTGAGCAGAGGCGCTCCATGTTAGCTTAGCTCTAACACTGCTGACTGTGTGTCTGAGACAATCAGCTTCTCTGTCCAACTCTCATTGAGTGTCACCTGCAGGTCACAGCCCACAGCCCTGTTATGAGAGCCCACATTTTGTTGGCCAAATATTACCTTACCTCACTGCAGCCACCCAGTCTGTCCCCAGATCCACTTGTGAAAGCTGATTGAAACAAGTGAATTATCCCCTCCAATCTACAATGTCCACAGGATTAGGTCTAAAATGGAAGAGAAAGGTAGCGTGAGTCGTACGGGGACATGTTGGTCAGGTAGTTCTTGTCTAAACCAAATGCTGTAAATTAGAACTGAAAATGTCACCATGCTCAGTCATTCTCACACATAATTTCACAACTTTCTGAAAACTGGTGAACAGACAAATCGTACAAAGAAAACTTACAATGACCAACACTTTGAATATGAACAAAGACTGAACAAACCTAAAGTTAGGAAACAGGAAGAACAGTGTAGACTTCTGCCAAATTACTAACCAATTTTATCTTTTGCATTTGTTCTTACTTTTTGCCACCTTACCCTATAAACTTAACTGAAATATATAACTTTTGCTTGCATTTTTGAGAATTTAAAGCTATTCTAGCCAGCCAGTAAAACATTTATAAAGCATATAGTGACCCTGTAATTTCTGCATGGGCTGGCAGAAAGATACTCCTCTATCTAAATTGTTAATGACCTATGTTACTCCATAAATGAATAATGAATACTCAGTTAATGTAATACATGGACTTCTACATGTATAGCAAGCCATTAAATGTTGCAAATAAGTATACTTTTCAACCAGACTTACTGCTCCCTGTGATTCCTGTATTATTAAGATCCTATATGGCCGATGCATGTTGTTTTAAATATGCACGTGAAGGTTAAAACTGGTGCACGAAAGTCTGTTGAAATGACTATTTCTTTCAAGAGCTTGTTTTTGATGGTTTAGAACGAATGACAAAGCACAGAGTGGTGGGTACATCAGTGATATAACTAGTCAGCAAATGATATCATGTGAGGAAGGACAGGAACACACAGATCAGCGAGTGCATTGTGACTAGTGTTGAAATAAGTCAATGGATTAATCACAAGGAATCATTAATAAATTTAGCAATCATGCACAGCCTCAAAATATGCCATGTGCTGTTGATGAAAAATCTGTTTTGTCTGAAATTGTTATCAGAATGGCCTCTAGCAGATTCCCTTTAGCTTTATCTGGGTCAAATTCACACGATCTACAGTAAACAACAGTCGATTAATTGAAAGAATATTTGGTATATTAATTGATTACTAAAATAATAATTAGTTGCAGCCCTAATTGTAACCACAAACATGCATTTGCTCTTGTCATGACAAAAGTTAAAAAAAAAAAAAAAAAAAAAAAAAAGTTAAAAAAAAAAAAAAAAAAAAAAAAAGATTTCAAAGTCAGTATATAATGTCATTGTCAATATAATGTCAATATAATGTCATTGTCAACACAAATTAATGGTAGTTTCCTTATTAATATACAGTATATTAATAAAAAGATCAAGACCATTCTAAGACTAAGTTTTTCAGGATTGATACATGCACAAAAGGTAGTTTTGAGTCTAGTTTTAGTATTGATTCATGTCTGGGTCTTGACGACCCTAAAGGTAGGCAATTAGTGGTATAAATCCCAGCTTTTGCCATGATACATTTGGACCCACAACAGATATTGCAGATATTAGAAAATATGCTCCACAATACAGAGGTCTGCGATCAATATTAAACAATATCAGCTGATTTAACAACTTGCAATCTGAAAAAACACAGGAAATTATGTTTGTGCATAGCTCTCTAGCCACAGCACTGCTTATATTTCATCACACACGCTTCTCCAGAGAGACTTCACTGACAAACCGCTTTAAGAATAGACAAATGCAACACATCACAATATTATACGGGGATCGTGATACATCACAGAGCTTTACACCGATTTATCAATGTGTATAGATGCATCGCAACAACCCTGCAAGGTACAATATTAGCTGCAGCTCAATATGCAACAAAACAACAACGTGTGTCGTCAGATTCTGTTGCAAAATAAGCTACAGTATTTTCTCTGATGGACAATTACATGTTTAGTACTTTTATCAAATAATATGCTCATTATATGGATTTTTGATAACATTAGCTGATTAGAGGTTGGTTAGAAAGAAGAGAATCACATAAACATAGATGACTGGATGCAATCGCTGAAACAGATCAGCCAACTGGGAAAAAAGAAAAGCCACCTTTCGGAAACACATAAACTTGGTGAGAAAATCCAACAAAACTCAAATGGTTTTAAATGATGGCACGCTATAAGCTTCCTTTCTACTTTCTGCCATGTAATACAGTTAAGACACATTGTTTTGGGCTGCTCTGACAAATTACTCTCACCCGCCCGCCTCAGTTATTAAAACTCTGCTTTGTCTCTCATGTTTACTGTGATATACTATAGCTAAAGGCTTGAATATCATCCAAGTAGTTAAAGAGTCAGGGTTGTTGTCAGGGCATCTCTTCTGCACTCTCTACCTTTAGGCTGCTATGTGTTTGCTTGAGAGCTGCTCCAGAGATGTTTTCTCCTCCGACAGCATCGCAAGACTGATGAATAAGGCGTGATTAAAACACTTCTGTGGCTGACGCGTAATGAACATGTGTGGCTGACTGCAGGGCTGACATCACAACAGAAGAGGCTGACTAGACTATTTCAAAGATCATTATGAGGGGGGATCTAAAGGGTATGTGGGATTCTTCTAACTTTACGGGACATGCTAAATCATAGTTTGATTTGGGAAGATAAAATACCAATTCCTAAATCACACATTAAAGAAAGGAGGACTATTTGAATTACATGTAGACCTTTGCAGGTAAGGTTTCTCATATTGATCTATCACGATTTTCAATTTCATTTTGTCTTATTAAAAACATATATATATATATATATATATATATATATATATATATATATATATAATATATATTATATAAAAAATAAAACGTAAACATAACAGACTTTTAATCATGGCCATGTACTACAACAAAGATGGGCCGTAGACATCTCCATTCAAAAGACAAAGGCTAATAATCTCAATCTTGATTAAAATTGTATTAATTGCACAACCATTTCGGCAGGTACTTGGAAAGTAGTCACCCTGGTTTTGATTCAAATAAAAATCTTCTAATTCACGGGTAAAGATTTCATTCTACCGTTTATTCTAAACCCATACATCAAAATCATTCCGTTGCACATTACATATACATTACATATCCCTATAATTTAGGCTTGAATTTACAGTAGGTGATTGATATTTGGTGCTCAGTTCATCAAATGTATAGCCCTTGTCTTATTGACCCTACGACTGTAAAATACTTTTGTATAATTGGCCAGCTCAAGCATTTAATCTCTCCCACCATGGGTTCTTTGTCCTTTTAAACACATCACATGACAGTGTGCATGATACATTGCCAGAAAACAGAAGGTGAGCGCTCCAGATGTAGTTAGCCTTTTCATGACTGGACGTTAGAAAAGTCTCTCTTGCTGTTTGTCTGGGGCCGTCAGCGGAACCCCACCCCCTTTCTCTTTAAGCGAACAAAACTGATGTAACATGTGACCTTTCCACGCGTAGCGTAGCACAGGCTTGTTAGTTGTGACTCTGATCATCCCAACAGGCATCAGACGGACAAGACGTTGTTCATACCTGCTGCCCTTTGTAGATCAGCGGCCATGACATGTTTCTCTTTTAATATGGCTTGACAGGATTTTTATTTATTTAGATATATTCTATTTATATTACGTTGTTTACAACTCTGGAAAAAAAACATTTGAATGTTGCAATATCGTGAACAGTATCGTCCACTTGAAAGCCGTGACGCTTCTTTAACAGATACATTTTTTCCCTGTAGGATTTCTGGTTTAGTCCTGTTAAACCCTGCCCTAGTTTTATGTTCTTGAATGGTTATGCAATAACTGTATCTATAGGTGTTAATCAAGTGCATAACTTTAATCACAACATAATAAATACATGAATATCTACTAAAAATAGTAATATTGTGGTGGTGGTGTGGTTGTTGTTGTTGTTTTTAAAGCGATTTCAAGCCATTTTCTTTTTCTTTTCATTTTTTCTGGAGCTGTAGTTGATGTTTACCCAAATACAGTGTAAAAACAATACATTTGAGGTTTGGCATACAGAATACAGGCTCTAATCCTCATGAAAGAACTCCTTGTCAATGGCTGATGTATTGTCCTATGTACTAACATAAGCTTTGTGTGACTCTGTTGTTGGTGCATCACCCACATTGCCTATTTGAACAAAAACCACCTCATTGGGACCACACTGCCGAAAGTAATGCTTGCTATACTATTGCAAACCAGTTCAGCATTAGTGACTTAACACCAAATAAATACTTTATACACAAAAGAAAATTCAAGAAACCTCTGCTTGCATCACTTTCTCCAGTGTGGCATCAGAACATCACTGTCTCTTTGACCCTGTTTGGGAAGCAAAGAGGGCATGCACTGTGCAAAAAAAATAAAAATAAAAAAATAAATACAGCTCGGAATACATTTGTCTGGTCTGGCCAACTTTGAAGATACAACTATTCAAAAACCTCAGAAGGACGGCAGGATTTGTGGATCAATAGCATGTTCTGTCCATGACCCCTTCCTCTGTGGCTTTCTGATGGCTTACACACATTTTAATTTTATTTTATTTCTATTTTTTTCCTCGGGCATGCAGGTGGGAGGGGAAGGGGTGGTGCTGCTGGTCTGTTCCAACAACTATATATAAAAAAACAAAAATAGTTTCTACCTGCATGTTTTTACTAATGTGTTTTCTACAATGTGATTTCAAAGGACGATTAATACTTCCAGCTCACCCTATATAAACCCGTTGCATTGTTCTATTAGACAGTAAATGTGTGTTCTTTGTTTCAGTAGCCATTGCCTCAAATACCAAGCAAAATCCTCCTATGTAATAATAATAATTTTGGATTATGTTTAAGTCTTAGCATTCATATCCTGTATTTTGTCCCGTAGAATATGGAATGATCGGAGAGCATACAGTAAAAAGTCAGCGACCAAGATCAGTACATGACACAAAGGCACTGCAGGAGAAGGCTGATTCTGCTAAATTTATGGCACAAACTGGTAATATTATAGTTATCTTTCTTTATTATGTTATCTAAACTTAATTTCTTCACCATGCATGCTCTCTCTTCTTGTACTTGCACCTTTTTAAGTGGAAATGTTTTGCACTCTTTTGCCACCTACGACACCGCAAAGATAAATTTCCCTTTCTGACTATTGTATTTTTGGTGTTTGTTTTACTCTTGCATAGAGATTTGGCAAGTGAATACTATTTTATACATCCATAAAGCATTAATTAAAAAAGACTAGCTTCAAACTTAGGTCCAGATGTACTTAATCATCTGCTCCAAGGCGTGATAAATTAAATATGATGAAAAACCTCATCCCCTCTAGCCAAATACAGAATATGCACTTGGTAGCAAATGTCAGACTGATAGCTGCTTCCCTTAAGGAATAATAGTCATGTAAGTGTGGCTTAAGTAAGTGTCAAATCCAGAAAATTAAAATAAATGTATTTTCTATTGCCTTATTATTTCTGGGATTAAGATAATGTGTGTCTGTTTTTTTGTTTGTTTTGTTTGTTATTTTTTTGCTTTTGGGAATCATTTCATGTTGTGCCAAATAATTCATTGTTTGAAAGCTCCACCCGTTACCATTTGATTTGCAATACATGCCATACACTACTATTACTAACACCATCACATCAATTCCTCTATGTTTTTCCCCTCGTCCGAGCCGCAATGCTTTTTTTCCCCTTCATTCTCACACAATTTACCCTCTCTTGTGCTGCCTCATTTAACAAATTGATCCACCCTTTGGTCTAGTTTATGATGTGCAGAATTAAAAGAGCAGGGCTTAGATCCCCATTTGGCCGGAAGATACAGAACAGTATGTGTCCGTCCATATAAACGACATGGCACTCCATTTGAATATAATCAGATGATTTCAAATGTATTCAGAGCTGCAGTATAAATTATACTTACCATTACCATGATGTGAAATTACCGCTCTATGTTCAAAAACCACAGAACACTTGGCAAAATCGAACTGCTATGTTTTCATGTGGAAATTTGGAAAAATCTTTCACCAAAATTAAATTCTTTTCCATTCAGTTCTGAAAATCATCAACTGCTTCTGCTTACAACTCACCTAATTTGACATTTCATGGCTTTTTTATATTTGGCATTTGGAAATCACTAAAGACAGTCACTAAGGTCTAGTGTATTTTTTTTTTCTTTTCTTTTCTTAAAAACTAACCATTTAAAAATACAACAGCAGCTTAGAGTCACGTAAAATGGTGGCAAACTAATGATTAATATTAGGTAACTCCCATTTCCCTTTCAGGTTAGAATGGTCGAATGTTTTAGAAAAAAAAACAAAAAAAAAAATATATGGTGCAGTTGTCAAGGCAACCACATGCGGTGCATTTGAATCCATCCCGTTCCCACTTTCTACTAATACCCATTAAAAGCCACATTTCTTTCTGCATGTCTTCATTTCCTCTTGTTTGCTTATGGTAATTCCCTTTTGTTGGGCTCACTAAAAATGCATGATTTTAAACAAAATAGTTAGATAACCCAGAGTGGTCCTATATTATTAATGTCTTCTCTATGATCTTTGCATAAATGAGTTTTTCATTTTTTTAGAGGAAATTGTTGATTTATCTTTGTAAAACTGTGACTATTGCCTTGAAGTTTCTGTTGTCTAGTTCTAAATAATTTATTATCTACAGCTAAACATTGCTAATACTGATTATATGAAAGATCACAGAGAGGACAATTTAGAGTCTGAAGCAGTGTTCCAGTCCTATACTCACCACAAAATTGATCCCCAAAATATTGACCCTATATTGGCAGGTATGGACCGGAGAGAAGGTGCAATAGTGATTGGTTGTTTCAATTAAGAGGGAGGAGCTAACTTAACTGTTGCTCTGTTTGGATAATGATATTCAAGTGCATTTCAGATATTAATTGGTACACGATAAAAAAAAAAAAGTACTTACTGATTTTAAATAGTAAAAGGGTCTGTGTTGGCTCTCAAAAGACCCTTGTTTTTAACAGCCAATCACAGCAGTCCATCTGGTCCTTACTTTGTAACCTTGACCTTCATAAATCTGGCCCACTTGTCCTGTGAACCTTGCCCTCTTTAGCCCCGCCCCTTCTGGAGCATATTGCTGCATTTAACTAGTGTCACTTCTCCCACACAGGTGAATCAGGTGCAGAGGAGTGGTCCCAGTGGAGCTCATGCTCTGTAAGTTGCGGTCAAGGGTCGCAGGTGCGAACAAGAACATGCGCGTCACCATATGGATCGCACTGCGGTGGCCCTTTAAGAGAATCAAGGGTTTGCAATAACACTGCCCCTTGTCCAGGTAGTGTTAGCCGCAGATTCTTGAATATTCATGTTGATGCTATTTGATTGTTGATGGAAATGTTTGATGATGTGCAATGACTGTATTTATCTAGAGCCATAATTATTATTTGTCGCTTGCATCTGATGTTCTTTTGTGAATGTGAATATTTGTATTTCATAATCATCTTTCTGTTCCCCATCCCACATAACTACAAAGCAATCCATCAGCATTGAGAGGCTTTACAGACATGTCTCTGTACAAAGAGCCCAGGGAGCAGCCTGTAGGGATGTAGTCGTCCAATTCATTTCCTTGAAGGTCAGCCGTGCATTTTAAAATAGCTTGGCAGCGTTTCTTCAAAGACGCTGTGAGGCATTTCTTCCTCAACCCATGATGGCACAGCAGATAAGTCAGAGGCAGGTATCAGGATCACAGGGTGCTTTGACTAGACCACGGTTGTGATTAGGGTGCTCTGAGAGTGGGAGGCACTGCTGGGGCAGGAATGCTGTTGTTTAAGTAGCTTTGAAACATTCCTACAGGTGTGAAGTGGTCGTCCGTACAGTATGTACGGTCAAAACTATTGCATTACTCAATAGTAGTGATTCAGGGTGCTAATAAAATGTGATATTTAGCATCGTAGAAAGATCTTTGTATTTGTATGTAGAGCCGAGACATGAGTCACTTCTAAGCACAGTCACCCAAATGCCAACTTATATTAGGCCTAAAGCTGTCTTCATAAACCATGAAAACACAAAGTATGGTAGTTACACTGACACAGATGGGTTTCTTTAAAAATGCATGTTATTTGGTATGAAAATTAACCCTAACAAATTTAGGTAAAACCTAGAAAACATTACAGAGTTTTTTTTTTTTAAATAATCATAACTCCGGGACAAAACAGTGACTAATTTCTAAGAATTTATGGTATGTCATAATATAAGATTAAAATGCTTAACCAAAACAGGAAATACTGCTTATTTTCCACTGAGTAATTCTCCATGGTCAGGTGAGTTCAAATTAAATGTCTTGTTTCTTTCTCGGTAATCTCTGACAAAAACAAAGGAGTCTGTGTATAAAACGTAACTCCACAACCGTGGTGGTGTTTGCTTTTTCCAAAACGTGTTTGAAAATGCACGCAACGGGCTGTCACTAAGCTTACTTAGTTACAGTTCTGTGGCACATAGGGATAAAAAATCCCAACTGTACGCCACACAAAATGAAAATCTGTAACAAACACTCTGAGAAGGGCATGGACTTTTTCTCGTCTGTGATTGCAAGGTGCAGCAGGATTCTTACTTATTCTATTGAATGTGAACAACAGTTCAATGGCCCAAGGCATAGGATAAGTGTGCATTTATCAGTTCTGGTCTTTGGCTCTAACAATACCTTTGGAAAAGTCTCAGAGCCTATTTTAAGATGAGAAATGGTGCATGGTGTGATTAATAAAGTACACTGAAGAAGGAGCTTTAATTTAGGTAAAAGACTCGTATGGTCTGGACAAGCAAGATACCGTCAGCGCCCGAAGACTTATTATTCTGGAATTTAATAAATCTTCCTAGTTTGATGCCTCCGGCAGCAGCAGACGGGGAATGACATACCAGTGTAACACCAAAGTTATTTTAGAGACTTTACAGCGATAGCTCCTGGCGAAGTATGGATTTCTGTCTCCAGCAAATCACTGTTCAGAGACTGGCTAAAGCAGAGTGATGCTGTATGAGACAGTGTCCAACCCACTTCACTATCAATTAATGACAACACATTTGGCAAGCCTTTTCCAGAGTGGGGCTACTTGTGGTTGTGTGAGCTTGGTTAAGAGACAAACAACCTGAAAGAAGCAGAATTCTGTTCCGTCACTGCCAGCCATACTGGGCCTGCTTTGAACTTAAAATTTCAAAGTAAATGCTACGACCACCATGGGACACTTAAGAGCATCAAAGTGGTGCCGAGAGGCAGGGGATGGGGCAGATACTGTCACCCCTTATGGCAGAGCATAAGCTGGATCTCCTCCACTTTCCCCCAAACTCAGATATTTTACTTAGAGAGGCAACGTGAACCAACTAGCTTCAATTTCAAATAGGAACTATTATTTTCAAGTGTATCAATTGAACAGATTTGCAAAAGCTGCCTTAATAGAATGAGGCTGATCCTGAGTGGGACCACTTTTATCAGAATATAAAAGGTGGTGGTTAATGTGTGCAAGATTATGCCATGCACCATTTTATGAAGCCCGCTCTTAACAGTGCTATGTCTTATGCATATTGAACAAGGCGAAGCCGTCACCTTAAAAAAGTTGAGCATGATTTAGGTGTGGGAGGTTTCAGTCTATCTCAAAATGCAGGCATATAACAAAGACCTCTCTTCTTTGCACTGTTTAGAAACACATTGAGCACAAAGACAAGTGACTTTTCTATTGACATTTGCATTTCAATAGTTAAAGCTCAGGTCGTGTATCAAAAACTTTCTGCACTTATAAAAAAAAATAGAGTAATTCTACAGCCCAAACACTGTTATATCATGATGCAGGAGTACTGAAGGCTTCTGCTCTCTGCACTTTGGAGTGGTTATCAATAGTGTTATATTACAGTGACAAATAGACAGGAGATTTAATCTGCTGTGATGGAAAATAGAAAGAGGAAAAGGAATAACAATCGGTGCCACATGGGATCGGGTTGAAAATTTGTTATAGACGAGTATAGAGTATTTCAGCTGGCATTTATTTGTATGAATTGGGAACACTTTGTTTAGGAATCTTTTGGTAATGTTAATTCAGCAAAGGCAGCATTTGAAGCTAGTCAAGCAGGATCATTGCTCTTTTGCATATCAGTCCTTATGCTAAGTTCTTCTACAACATTTAAACATGGAACCTTGCTAATACTACATTGTAACAACCCCAAATGATGGACTCAAGCTTGTGTCAGAAAAGCTGTCTGTGTGCTCAGTGTTTCATTTGCATTAGTTCTGTTGCCTAATTATGCCCATTGGTTTAATTTCATTCCATTTCTGGCTCTGAGCAGTTCATTTGTGCCATAGATCCACTTAGGGACCCTTGTGATTGTAAATGTGCGTGTGTCTGCAGTGCACGGTGTGTGGGAGGAGTGGTCGCCATGGAGTCTGTGCTCGTTCACGTGTGGCCGAGGTCACCGCACTAGGACTAGGATGTGTGCCCCTCCGCAGCATGGGGGCCGGGCCTGTGACGGACCCGAGACTCAGACTAAGCTTTGCAACATAGCTCTTTGTCCAGGTACTTTATTAACACATATTTATATCACAGCAGGAAATACATCATGCAAGACTTAGGTCAGTGGTTCTCAAATGTTGGTGCAAGTGCCATTAGTGCTCTGCATTTGACCCAACTTTCAAATCTACAGCCTCAATCTGTTATGAGTATTGGGGTATCGGCCAGGACCCAGGATGCTGGTCAAGGGTGCGTTTGCAGGAGAATTTACATTGTACTCGTTACTTTTTCCAGTCTTGTTCTTGAATTGTTCTTTTCAAGTTTAGGTTAAGTCTAGGGCTGCAACCATTAATCGACTAATTGTGATTAGCTGAGTATTAAAAATGGCATTTACACATCTTGATAATCATAATCCACTCTAAATCACACTTTTTTTGTATAACCAGGACAGTGCATAATTAAATCAAAATGTGAAAAATGTCATCAATAACAATCTAGAAGCCGTCATTCACCATATTTCAATCTTTATCTGGTTAATAGTGTATATAAAAGTCTCAATGTACTAATTGAAAAAATAATCGTTGACTACTAAACTAATCATTAGTAACATCCCTAGTTAAGTTTTTGTTTGTCCCTGGTATGACCCTGGTTTAGTCCCTATTTAGCATTTATTTAACTTTGTTATATGGTTCTTGTGTTAAGAATTTGAGAATCACTGACATGAAACACAGGTGAATAGGATCTAAATATAAACATGACACTCAGTTAATCATATTAGTACATATGCTAATGAATAAATGACTCGATGATTGCAATTGCCTGTGAATGCTAAGCAGATTAATGATGATGAGTTTTTCCTCTCTAAATGAAAGCTTCACTCGGCCCCAGAGGCTTTCCTTGACCCTGACATGCCAATGAAAAGCATAGCAACTTTTTTTTAACGGATTATGTGTTACCATAATACGTTAATAAAAAATAAAAAAATCAAACATGTGCCTCTAAGGTCCAATAGAAAATAGGATTGTCTTTTATTTGCAGATAAGTCAAGAGGAATTACAAAGTGCTTAATAAAACAAGAGTTTCCATATACTTTTTAAAGGTCTCTCAAATATGAATAAATGTAACATAACACACTCTTGTGTTGAGTTTTAGCCTCATGTCTTCTTCCTTGTGAACTAGTCACCTGAACATATGCCCGTCTGTGCCCTCTCTCTCCCCTTCACTTGGGACATGTGTGCCGGTGCGTTCTGGTGATTCAGTGGATGGGCAGTGGCAGGAATGGAGCGCATGGAGTGATTGTTCGGTCACCTGTGCCAACGGGACCCAGCAGAGGACCAGGCAGTGCTCGGCAGCGGCGCACGGTGGATCAGAGTGTCGAGGCCACTGGGCTGAGAGCAGGGAGTGCCATAATCCAGACTGCACAGGTAACATCTGCCTCACTCAGGCACGGATTTAACATTCAATTTAACTGCTAAATTAAGAGGGAAAATAATGCATTCCCATAGTGTTTTGACACTTTTTAAAATAGGATAAATAGTCAGGAAAGTGAGGAAAGTGCAATTACAGTAAAATTTAAGATCAGTGTTTTATGCTATGACGGAAAATGATCACTTCTAGAGTCCAATGTAAAAGATCAGAAGCAGAATCTGAAAAGTTTTATTGCCATTGTCAGTGAACAAAAGTTACAAACTAGGAATTTGCTTCGGTGGTAAGGTGCCACATAAAACAATGAAGAAATAATAATAGTAAAGAATATAGACCATACTAAAATAAGGGTATGCTAAATAAACCAATTATATTCAGCAATATCAGTCCAACAGTGAAAAACTGTGCAAAAAAAGTATTGTTCATATGAGTTATTTACAATGCATCTAATTGCACTATTGCACATAGTAGCATTAATACCACTATTAGCATAAACAAGGAGTGATGTTAGTGAATGTCTTTTCTGTTATTAATTTGGAAACTACAGTAGAAAAATTAAAGTCATTTTGCATATTAATATGAATGTCTTAAATCATGTTTAGAGTGGACCACAGGAAGACTTTGCTCTTATGGAGACTAATGAGGATCCTTAAAAATATATTTACAAATTAAACACAAAAAAAACAAACCTAGCCCTCATTTACAAGCTTTTGATTAAGGCATATTGCCATTATACAATTCAATAATATCAACAATATTACTCTAATTTAATATACTGTGGAAGTAAAGAAGAAAAAGCGATGAGATGAGAGCTTCAGTCTCTGCTTTGATCAACTTCCAACCGCAATGAATCAAAAACGCCAGTTAATATAACATCAATTTCCACCATAACGGCTCTCCACATCCTCAGTACCCTCACAATGAATACATTTTGTGTGTGAGACATAAATAATACAGTGTCCACCACAACTCCTTTCAAGTAGACTTTGCTTTCTTCTAGTAGATGTTTATGCATCTAACCAAGAGAAACCATAGCCATGTAGTAAGATTCAAGATTAATATTTAAGGCCATAGGCCAGGGGTCTCCAATTATATTTTTCAAGGGGCCAGATTTTTCAAAGGGCTAAGATCCGGGGGCCGGACTACTAAATCCCACCACAATGTTATGTTTTATCTCTATAAGATCCACAAATAACTCACAGTGGCACAATTCAACAACAGAAGTCAACATAGGACTTTACTTTCTGAGAAGTAAAAACATCATAACAATATTACATACTAAAAACAGGACAAAAGCAATAAAACCCAGCAACGCAAAACCAGTGTTTACCAGAAACCTGACTTGACTAGTGCAAAGCAGACCTGGACAAGACCAGGTTTAAACCAAGACTAAACAAACCATATCTACCAGAAAAACATGGATAAACTAAAGCAGGACTAAAGCAGGACTAAATCAGGACTAAAGCAGGACTAAAGCAGGTCTAAAGCAGGACTAAAACAGGACTAAAGCAGGACTAAAGCAGGACTAAAAACAGGACTAAAGCTGGACTAAAGCAAGGACTAAAACAGGACTAAAGCAGGACTAAAGTAGGACTAAAGCAGGTCTAAAATAGGACTAAAGCAGGTCTAAAACAGGACTAAAACAGGACTAAAGCAGGTCTAAAAGAGGACTAGAGCAGGACTAAAGGACTAAAACAGGACTATTTTAAAATAAATGTCATTAGAACATTTGGTTCAAATGATATTAAAACGTAGTAGCCTACAGTAGCTGCCAAAAAAAAGCTCACTTTGCATTTAGTTCATAAGATTCTGATATGCAACGTAATGAAATGGACAACGGGAAAAAGTTCCTGAAAGCACTAAACTGGTGACAACGGATCCGCACCTGAGAAATAATGTATTTTTATTTTTCCTTTGCCTCCAGTCACGTTAAGCTGTAAAATGATGTGTGTTTTATTACAATCCGAAGCATAGCTTATGAATTTAGACGCGCCTAAAGCAAAAGTGCACATGTTCCGGGACGAGACCGTGGCCCACCTTTCACAACCCAACTCGAGAAACAATAGGCACATCATACACAGCGGTCTGACGTACCTTGCACTCACGCAGACCTTTCAATCCAACGATGAAGCCTGGAAAACACGCTGTCGTCTGGTGCCACGGCGCATAATGTTCCTCGTTAACGAGCAGACTTCCAAACAAGCGGAAGTTACGCATGTTACATTTGCACCAAATCATCAATGAAGCTGGTTTTTACTGTGCCTGCAGCATCACACGTTTGTACCAAGACCAGCGGCGGCTGGTGCTGCGGACGCGGAAAAAATTAAATAAAATATTTTTAATTGTGGGAAACTGGGCTGCAGGCCAGACCAAATTGCTTCGGGGTCCGGACCTGGCCCGCGGGCCGCCTATTGGAGACCCCTGCCATAGACGATCAGTTGGATTTGTGAAATCCGGTTAGAAATACACCATGCTTTTCACATAATTCGGGGTTAGCTGTCTAAAGCATCTGTCAACAGCACTGACGTACGAGAAGCTAAGATGTCTGCATCAGGATTTGAATTGTTTGATCACCAGCAAGACCATAATCTTCTGGTGCATTTTTTAAAGCAAGGCAATCCAGACGCTCAATTCTGGTTTGTGGCAATAAGTAACAACTCAAAACCACACTATCTGATGAAAAGCAATAATAAAAAAGTATTTGGTTGTCACTCATAACTGAAGAAAGAGCTCAAAGTGGTCCATCATGCTGAAAACAAGATTAAAAGTAGACAAAATTATGAACCTGATTCGGTTTGTTGTTTTGAAAGTGCATCAAAACGCAGTGTCAAAATGTTTATGAGGTATTTTTAACAGCAAAATGTAATGTACTCTCTCTCAGTTGGATTATGCATGTTAATATACCATCAAAATAGCTGGATAATAAATTGTGGCCCAAATAATGTTTCAAGAGTAAATTAATTCTGTGATGATAATTGTACTAGAGCGTATTTCTTTCACTTGTTGGAACTAAAACAGAATACCAGCATATAAAATATTCAGATGAAATGAGCATCCATATCAAAAGCAACTGCAGCAATTTCTAGTGCATTGCCTCGGCTGCACAATGAGCCTGTTTGAGACACACATGAGGCTGCATCCGACAGCGCAATCACATGCTCCTCTCTCACATCTACTGGGATTTGATCAATGCCTCGCCGATAGTTTCAGCCCAACAGGTCGCGGCTCTTTCGGTTTGTTTCGTTCTTGCAGAGGCACAGCTGACAGAGGTTAGTTGTAGGACACAGCGCAGCCCTGTCTGTGTGAAGGAGGGGCAAGTGTAGGTTAAAACCAGGAAGCAGCGTGTTTCTGCTCACAGGCTATTGTACCTTTCCAATCGGACAAGGGCACGTGATTTACTACATCGCTGAAGGGAAGCATCTGTGTTGGCCTTTTCTTTTTTTTACCTTTTTGGTCTATTGCACATTTTAATAGTGCTCTTTTCAAGGACATCAAACTTCAGCATAATTTCTATAAATATTAGCAAATAATTACAATTCAAAGGGCAAGCTTTTAGTGGTTGCAGTAGTCCTAAGCTGCTGACTGTACTTTTAGGTTTATAAACGTACAAAAAGACATATATATTCACATATATTAAAATTTAAGTGTAGACCTCTGCTAAGGCAATGGTCCTACCTTGCAATGGTCAATATATAAAGGTCAAACCTGGACTCCAGTTAAATGTTGTTCAGTTTATTATGCTCACAAACGCATAGTTTGGTGCGACAGAAAATAACCCATTAATCTGTTGGAACAGTTATTTGTATTTTGTCCAATTTTGTGTGGAAAAAAACTCTTGGATCATTCTTACATAACATCACTTTCACACCTCACTAAACACTTTAATCTGCTGGTATTTGTGAACCAAATCTGCGCAACCAAATCATGTACCCAAACTGCAAATGTTTGTATCAGTGCCAAATTTATTCTGCAGTTATTGTAAATATGAGTTTTTATCATAAGGGAATGTTGTGTGTTTTCAGCAAATGGCCAGTGGAACCCGTGGGGCCCGTGGAGCGGTTGTTCGAAGTCGTGTGATGGCGGCTGGCAGAGGCGTGTCCGAGTGTGTCAGGGCGCCGCGGTAACGGGACAACAGTGTGACGGCAACGCAGAGGAAGTCCGCAAGTGCAGTGACCAGCGCTGCCCCGGTCTGTACCAGCCACTAATGTCTATGTTATACACCAGCAGATGTGACATTTAAACATTTAAAAAGACATATTATCCTTTTCTCTCTCAGGTATTTAGCGTATAACTATCACATACATTGATCTGATTTGACATTTTCTTTATTGTAAACCAGAAATTGATGTCAACTGACTACAACTTTGGTACTTTATAAAGATTATTATTAAAAAAGAACCAAAGTTGTAATACAAAAAGTGGACAAAATGAACATGTCTTGATTGTCCATTGACTCCCTTAACAATACAGCATTATTTCACACATGCTTATGATGGGATTTTACACTTTTCTAAATTCTAAAACCGAACTTTAAAGCCATTCATTGTAAACTCAACTAATCAAATTTGACTTCTTCTTCTTATCATCATCTTCATAAAAAAAAACAAAAGAAACTGTCAATGAGAAAATGAGAAAGCAGTTCTTGATGTTGTGAATACATGTACAGCTTTGATCTCGTATACTCCCATACGTGTGTAACATGGAGAAAGGTTTGCATCATGTCAGTAAGGCTGAAAAATGTTTCTGGCACTGTGCTGTGACTTTTGATGTGCTTTCAGCTCCATATGAGATCTGCCCCGAGGACTATGCAGTGTCCATGGTGTGGAGACGGACTCCTTCAGGGGAGCTGGCCTTCAACAGATGCCCTCCCAACGCCACAGGTGAGAGCCTGGGCGACACTGCTCATCTGGGCTTTATCTCTACTTTTCAATGACATCTGTGCCTTTTGGTCGTGAGGCTTAGACCGGACTGCCACGTAGATGTGGAACAAAACGACAAGGGCAAAGACCAGTCATTTCAATATCTCAATTCAAAACTAATTGCATATGGGGCTGTAATAAAAGAAGTATACGCAAGCAATTATTCAATATTTATTGCTTAAAACTTCATTATGTTCATTTTTTTTATTTTCTTTTATTGTCTTTCATCAGACAATTGCCGTAATAACCATAACTGCTGCATCTTCACAGTGACATGAGCAGTGTCCTATTTCCTGAGTCTACATAATTGTATATGTAATTCATGTGTAAGTCCATTCCAGCCGTTGAATATTAATAGAATTTCCTCTTTTCATAAGTTTCAAATTTATCGATATGTGCCTGCAGTGTGGCTCTGTGATAATTTGCTGGGCATTTTGGTCATAATTTTGTTGTGCAGTAAAATCTCTTGTGCGCCTCACTCATATTAGCTGGTTCGACATTGAACTAATAAATCGCGGTTATAGAGCCATCTATAAAGACTGCGAGAACTAAAGTGGACATCAGCAACATAATAATATGATTCACAGTTTCATAATGAACTGAGTTAGAAAGGACTCTCGGGGACTAAAGTTTTGTCGAAAAAATCTGTATATAATATTTTTGTGAATATTTTTCTAAGCATAAAATAACAGTTTTAGATGTGACTGAACATGCTGTCATCCACAGATGGCTCACCTGAGGCAGATTTCAGATTTACTTGCGTGACATTAGCTTTTATAGCTAATAATGGTCTGGCATTATAAAGTAATTTCCACCAAGCACGGAGGGCTTTTGTATCCTTTTCTATAAGATGAGGAGGATTTATCACTTTTACTCATTAGGCACGTAATTTACAGTGAAATGCACATTTCTGTGCTCAGGTCAAACAAAAAGGTCAGATTCTTGGCCACTTTACAGAGAGAGTTGACCTTATTAGTGCTGTTATCTGAGCAATGCTACATTTGTAGATTAAAAGGCTATAAACATTGTTAAATTGGGCATCAAAAGAACAGCTGGGTTAGAAACCTTTTGTTCTGTATCCAAGTATACAGTATAGTGGTTTGTATGTCTGAACTTTGACATGTAGTGTTGTGTGTAACGTGTGTGATAAAAGTACAATACTGAATGCCAGGCACGTTTTATTTTAAGCACAGAGCATCCTCCCACCGTCAGATGACCACAGGTGAAAGAGTCTGATGGACAATAGTTCAAGTTTATTTGTCAAGCCATTAATCATTGATCGAGTCTCTGTGGGGATTGCACCGAATAAAACTACGCCCAGTGCAGACGACTTGTAACCTTTGACCTGTAATTGTGAGAGGAGCAGGAAGCATCCCACACTTGTGCTCAAGTACAACCACTGTAAAGAAGAAATGTTACCGCAAAATATGACTGAGTAGAACTTAAAGTAGGTGCTTGTTTCTTCCCGCTTATTTCTAGGAACTGATGTAAAATGAGGTTGCTATGAAGCGCTTAACAAAAACACAAAAGGTCAAACATACAGTAGCTATTCAACATTAAGTTTACTAAAGTGCATTGTTCAAACTCTGGTCCTTCTGATTCCACTTGTGTGCCGTTCTCCAAAATTATTAAATGTTAAATCATCTCCAGGTCTTTTTTTATTAGAAGAGACTTACATTTTCAAATTGTACTTTAATCCAGTTACTTTTGAAAAATCTCATTGAACATTGTCGCAAAGTATAAGTCACAACTATTTACCCATTAGCTCAAGTAGCACAGATAAAATATTGATTAGTTCTGCACGAAGGCAAGATGGCAGAGGCGCTCAGGGGAAGTGTCGGAACACGTTAGGCGCCGGGTGCTTGCTCAGCTTTAGTCATAGTCGTCATCAAGGTCATCGTCGGGCGGTGGGTGTCGCCATGGTCACACAGATGACGAGTGGCACCAGCGGCTCCAGCAGACACATGGAAAATATAAGGGACACTCTGAGGTTTATATCAGAAGAGCGGAAACATATTGTCAGAGCAGATAAAGGAGCAAGGATTTATACTTGAGGTTTAGCGCTGTAAATAAAGCCCTCGGTGAAATCTACTGTTATTTGGGTAAGAGAAGATTTGTGCTTTGTAAGGAACAATAAGGAATAAGCTAACATGCCATTTTTATGGCAGTTACAAACACAGATTAATAACGTCGTGCAAACGGGCATCTGACGTTAAACCAAGGCAAGGCAAGGCAAGGCAAGGCAAGTTTATTTGTAGAGCACAATTCATACACAAGGCAATTCAAAGTGCTTCACACAACAGGAAAAAATGCATTAAAATCACAAAGACATGGCAGAAATCACAAAATCTTAGTTCAAGACATACAAGAGAAGAGTGCAAAGGAAAAGCATTTCAGTCATATGCACAGCCAAACAAAACAGTTTTTAGTTTAGATTTGAACATTGCCAGAGTAGAGGCCTGTCTCACATCCTCTGGAAGACTGTTCCAGATTTTAGCTGCATAAAACTGAAACGCAGATTCCCCATGTTTAGTCCTGACTGTCACCAGCAGGAGGGCCGGTCCCTGAGGTCCTCAGAGTCTGAGATGGTTCATATGGCACTAACATGTCCGAGATGTACTTTGGTGCTAGGCCATGGAGAGACTTGTATACAAGCAGAGCTGCTTTGAAGTCTCTTCTCTGAGCCACAGGGAGCCAGTGCAGAGACCTGACCACAGGACTAATGTGATCATACTTCCTGGTTCTAGTCAGGACCCGAACCAATGCCAAATTAATTATGTAATGACTAAACTTTTTAACTGGAAAGAAAAACCAGATTACGTGCTTTAAACCCTAAAGTTTTAGCCAACATAAATAATGATTCTACTCAATGCCGGCTAAAATAGATGAAAAATAACCAACTTAAGTTTAAAAAAAAAAAATTTTTATACTTTGCTATACTTTTGCTTCAATACTTTTTTTCTTCGATTTAAACTTTTATTAATGACTGCAATACATCCCACTATCATGCAATACTATAAAACATATCCTAAAGAAAAAAACATTTCTAAACAGAGCCAGTTCTCCTTGGAATGTGCTGCCGCAAAATAAAATTCTGCTAAGAAAGAATCATGATGTTTTTAAAACAAGGTTTAAGAAATCACTGTTTTATGTTAAATGTTTAATGCAAACCAACTACAGTGAGTCATTTTTGTTTTGTCATAACGCATTATGATTGAACTTAAAATGTTGTGTTCTGTTGTAGAGACTAATGGGGATCCTTAAATAAACAAATAAACACAATATTGACACAATATGTTTTATGCGAGAGCCACTGTTTATCGGGGCTTGGAGCTGTCACAAAGAGTAGAATAACTCAAATTTATGACTCAGTGTTGCTGGTTTTGAAAGCAGTTAGACACATCTGTGTATAGTATGTATTTTGGAGCATATCAGTGTCCTTGTGCAATGCTTCGTCCTGAATGAAACTGAATGAAAACTCCTCTTTTAATCCATGTTCCTCGGAGGCTCTTGTAAAAGTGGCCAGCGACAGGTCAGTTTCTCCGCTGTGTTCTCATCTCGCTCTTGTTTTTTTTTTTTTTTTTTTTTACATAATCTCTCTCACTGTTCCTGACCCATATTGGAGTATACTATGCGCTGATGACTGGTGATGTAAGGACAGGCGACAGATTGGTGTAGGATCATGTTTAAAGGGGGATTTTGACAACTCTAACCCCTCGTATCTCTTAACTTTCACACAGCAACCAGGAAAATGAAATCAATGACCCACAACAGGGTACATTTTAAGGCATCTATGTTTGTACACTTTCAAAATAAGTGTAACTTAAAGTTGCACTATGCAACTATTCTGGTGGAAAGTAAGCTTTTCTACATGGTTATTCCTTTACCTAGAATGTTCCACTATATGGCATTAAACTTACCTATTTTCTTGGGGACAACCAAATGACACCACTAGGCCAGGGGTCTCATTTATAAAACTCTACGTTGAAAGTCTTGCACGTACACGCTTTATAAACCCCAGATCTGTAAAACAAGGTCACAGGTCAGATCTGTGTAGACGAACACGCTCACTGTGAGAATGCATACTTTTTAACATTAAAAACAAGCAAAAATAAATATACTTTTTACAGTTCTTGTTTACCACTTCTTTTTTAGTACTGCCTTTAGTGTGAATAGCTGAGGTTTTTAGAATCCAGAAAACAGCTAAATAAACAGAACAAAAATCAAACTTAGATCATGTCATTTTTGTGCAATTGGCCTTGGGCGTTTTACATCTTCGAGCGGTGCTGCTCTGTTCTGCTGAATGCACACAGTCATAAAATGAAATTAGCCCCTATGGGTCTCAAACAAGTCACAAATATATGAAAGATGTGGTTCTGCATCAAATCTACAATCAAGCATTTTTTAAACTTCATGACAATTCAAATTTAATAATTGTTTATTGCCTTGTTTTTCTCCTCACTGCAATTTCTCAAAGTTTAGAAACCTTTAGGAATGACAAGGCTAGAATATTGCTTGCTATAGAATCATAATATCAAGATCTCTGCTGCTTTTTTCAGTTTTTGAATTGGAATCTTCACACATATTCTTTTGAGTGCAATATGGCTGTTGGATTATGGAGGTAAATAAAAGCGACCAGGCGGAGCGGCTTTGGAGGCAGACGGATGCTCAGTCTTGTGTGAAGCACAGCCTCCTCCTGCCTCTGGGACTGTCTCCCTTTTTTTTTTTTTTTTGATGGCGGGGGGAGATTTTATGCCTTTGATGGGTCAAAAGGTTCTGAGAAAGTGGCCGTTGAGAGGTGCGGTTTGGAGACAAAAGTCATGGGCTTTGTATAAATGTGTGAAGATAAATAGCAGGGCAATGCACAGGCAGTAGTAAGTAAGTACATTTGAGTAACAGAATAAAATACAGTTGTTTTATCCAATATGCTTTTTTACCTTCGTGTTTCTTTTTTAGTATTAGTAATTATTTTTCCTTTTGTTGCTGAGAACAATATACAATAATAATGAGAGTGTGTGTGTGTGTGTGTGTGTGTATATATATATATATTTATTTATTTTTTTCCAAAATGTAATCATTTAGTTTCAGCAAATTTCAACATGAATAATTCTGGAAAAACTTCTAAAGTGTATTGGATTTTTACAGTTTATATTTATATTGTATATATAATGTGCATTTTTCCCTATTAAGTTCTTATTGTTTTTTTTCATCTTTTACCAGGCAAAACAATAACAAATCCATTTCATAATGTCCACCGATTTCAATTCATTTCATACTTTTTTGGAGTGACAATACTCCCTACACGTTTCTCTACATGAGATGCTACAGAGAAATGTTTTATATACTACAGGTTTTTCTTCAGGATGTCGAGCCCCCGTGTGTGAAGTACCTTGTATGCAGGTGGACAGCTGGCAGGGCACGATGTTAGCGTGGACGTATGCATGTTTGTGTGTGTGTGTGTGGGTCGTGGGTGGAAGATGTTGTTGGTTGGGTGGTTTGGACTATATTTGGAGCGTTGCTTAAATGCCTGACAGCTATCACAGCCCCAGCTAGTGCAGGGCTCAGTATGTAGGGCGCTGTATGGTAACACAGAGAATTCAAAGTGATGCGAAACAATCTCTCTGCATTTCATTTGTATTCTTTGTCTGTGATTTACAGGACCTAAGTGTATAGTCTGTACAATGGGGATTACAAGTTGCACATGTCAGAAAGGAGCGTTCACAAACAGGCTAACCATGACAGAAAGAACAGGTTTAGTTTCATGTTTAAATTTAATGGTGCACTCTAAAACATGCTTGTCTCTAAGGAGATGTTATTGCATTGCAAAGAATGTTCTACAGTATGGCATTAAACTTGTCTATCATTAAGGTAGTTTTTTGTGGCTAAAATCCTTAAACTATATATATGTATATCTCCACATATCTGACTTGTAACTTGGCCTGTTGCCATTATCTGCTTGTCTCTGTGGAGATAGAAAAGTGTAATACCATTCTGTGGAACATTCCAGCCCAAGAGATAACATCTCCATGGAGAGGAACAAGAACAAGAAAGGAACATTACAATTACAAGAAAAAAATTACATTCTTCCATCGCATTCTTCCATTACATAACATCTACATATACAAATGATATTCTTATATCCACTATATGCACGTGAGCATTTTAACTGGCAAAGAAATTACTGAAATACTGAAAATGTACAATATGCACATGTATATTTTTCTTGCTGTATCCACTTTTGTGTCCCTTCTGCTATGCCTATATTTAACTCCCAAACCACAACCATATGTCCTTCCCTTTTCAACACTGTGGCCTAATCCCGTTCCTCCCTCTCTCTTCTCTCCTCTCGTCTTCCCTCTCCTCTTTCTTCTCCTCTATCCTTTCTCTGTCCCCTCTGCAGGCACCACTAGTCGCCGCTGCTCTTTGGATCACCGCGGTATGGCCTTCTGGGAGCAGCCCAGCTATGCTCGATGCATAACAAATGAATTCAGATACTTGCAGCAATCAGTAGGTGCAAAGTCAGCTCCCTTCCACCGCCTCTGTTTCCAATGCATCATAAATTACCTCCCCTGTGTGTTTCCCCGTTCCCCCCATTATCACCGCACTGTAGCCAAAGATTAACCACTTTCAATAGGCGAGCAAATGAAAACACTAATTTCTCTTTTTTTTGTGAGGTTAGATTTGATTACATTAGATTTGTTTATTCAAAAGGGGACAGTGCAATTTCATAAGACACATGAATACGAACATGCAAAAAAAAGCCAGAATCAGCCAAAAGGCTACTTTTCATGTGTAGTGCCCTGGCTATGATGTTAAAGGGCGATAAAACATAATAACAAGACAAAACAAACAATTATGAAGCACAGAAATGATTTACAAAAAATACAGTTGACATACAGAACCACACAACATTTGCTATAGTCTTGCTGGCAGGTGCGAGGCATACTCACTTCAATGTTCGGCAACTTTGCTTATGCCGCAGCTAGAATGTAGAGGAATATATGGGATGATTTACACCAGTCTGGTTTAAGATTATGACTAACACAAATTATCTCTCCATGGCACTTTCAAGTGGCTGACCAGCAAGTGAAAATTGTGTCCTCATCATTTTGAAAAATGGAAAGATCTAAATTTGCAAAGGGCCAAATGGAGGAGGAGATGACTGAGTTAAAGCAGCTCCAAAACTGCTGCTCTTGATTGGCGCTTCCAGCCTGCAGTGGTTAGCGTCTCCATTCATCAAAAATGATAAACAGTGGTCAGTTGTGGTGAGAGAAGACAGGTTTGTGTGGTCTAGGGATGTCAAGATTAGTTGGTTCGTGATTATTCAGGTTACAATATAATTGCAAGAACCAAAAAATAATAATCATGTAATTATGCCTTTTTAAATCAATCTATAGTCCAAAAAGTAGCCAAAATGTAAAGTATTAATTTATCTTGTCACATCAACTTCATTTAGTCCTTCAGAAAGTCACACATTTCTGGAACAGTAACGTGACAATGCCAATGGGAATGAAAGAAAATCTAAGATTTCTCTATTTGATCACAATCACAATAATTGTGAATAATTGTTAAATTGTGATGTTTTTCTCACAATAGTTGTAACACTAAAATTTTATATTGTGACATTCCTAGTGTGGTCCAATCCAACAGACCGAGATATATATATATATATATATATATATATATATATATATATATATATATATATATATATATATATAAAGAGACAACAGTGAAACATCCTTTTCAATAAAAATCTCTCTGATTTTTGGTACTCTTTCCGTAGTTAAAAAAAAAAAATTCCAAAGAGCTGAGATAGCACATTGAGTCCTACATGTGTGATGTATTTATGGACGTAAACCTCTGCGCAGTGATGTGAAATGTCATTCTACTGTGCAATTTGGGCCTAAATGCATGTCTTCTGCTCCAGTTACCTCTTTTATTCATATTGGCTCATTTCAAAAACATCCGCGAGGCACAATGCAGTCGGGCCTGGCTTAGACATAAGTGTCACATAAATGGCCACAGAGACTAGATGCTTTCTTCCTCATTTTCTCACCCCATTGGTTCCATTGTGTGTTCCAGTGTTGTGTGTTGTGTGTCTATAACTAAATGTGCAGAGGACACCGATGCCCCAAGTTGTTTGTTTTCTCCTGTTTTTGGAGGTTCAGGGCCACCTTGCGAAGGGGCAAAGGATGCTGGCGGGAGATGGGATGTCACAGGTGACCAAAAATCTGCTTGACCTCACCCAAAGGAGAAACTTTTATGCTGGAGATCTGCTTTCATCCGTCGAGATTCTTCGCAATGTGACCGAAACGTTCAAAAGAGCCAGCTATGAGCCTTCTTCTGATGATGTGCAGGTAAATGATGCTATCTAAACTATATTGTAGGTCAGAATTAATTCAAGTAGTCAGAGTTTGATACTCTAGATGTCTAATGCAGGAGAAGTTCTTGGTACTCGAGATTTGGTACTCGAGTGTTAAACTGTTTCATATAAAAACATTTATAAAAAGAATTGTCATGTAGGCTGTATTACTAAGCATGTTTATCAATGTATGCTTTGATTGCATAACAGCTGCTGATGGACATGGCAAATGTGTCCCTGTGTAAATATGTGTCCTCTGCATCTGATCCATCCTCCAATGGGAGAAGGGTAATGTCCAGAATGATATGAGCCAGGATCAGAGGCAGGTTACCTGTAAGATTACCTTACTGTTTATACTTTAGGTTGATAATAAACTACTAGTATTTTGAGCATAACCCAGCTAGACACTTCCCTCATGGTCTGTGAATCAAACTTGAAAGACCCTCTTGCATCAAGGCAAGAGTGCCAATCACTGTAGTAGCCACACTGTTTTTGGTCAGTGGAGTGGTTTGTAACGATTTCCAGCGCTCATTTGATCAGATCCCTGGACAGTAGTAGTAATATCTCATTGTCTATCTTAAAATCATATAATTTGAACTGGGACAAAGGCTAATATCTGCATTGTCTATGGATATCCTCCTCATCTGAGGCTGAGTCATCTCTCATCGAGTTCTTGATCCTCTTTGTGTCAATAGGATGACAGAGATTATGAAGCCAAAGCCCTACCTCTGTCTCCAATATGATAATTTATGGGTTCCAAATATCCCTTTAGTGTCTCTGATTCTTTGTGCCGCCATTTGCCCTTCTGTCGTTATGGTGCTCTGAGCGAGTTAGTCTGGGCATGTGTTTGGTACATGCTGTTTTTAGAGTGAAATAAACTGGAATGGGGCTTTATGACAGAGCTATAAAATTAGAACAATATGAGACTAGACTATCAGCCAGTTTCTACATGACCAAACAGCTTGAATAGTAAAAGAGACACGGTGAATGTGCTCGCTTCGTAATGGGGTTTTGGTATAAAAACTAAATTGATTTCTTTGATGTTGATATGTAAGATGAAGAGTTGTATTTTGTCAATCAAATACAATATGTAAAATATAGACAGATGGGAAAGAGGACTGCCTTTCTTTGGAGTACTCTTTTTCTTTTTTGCTTTATCACTCTCTGTGTCTTGTTCTGTTTGTTTTTGTTTTGAGTTATATTCTACAAAAACAATAAATAGGGGGGAAAAAAATAAAAAATTGCTCGACATAACCTGACTTTTTGTATTGCCTTTTTGTAGTAGTTTAACAACTGCCTGGTGGTCCCTTGGTTAATGCAATTCTGACAATGTCCTCCCCTCTCTCATCCCCATTTCATGTGGGAACTGTCCTGTCTAATAAAGTCTATGGGCCAAAATATCATTTTCAAAAAAAAAAAGTGCTAAAATTAAAAGAATGCCTTACTTTATTGTGCTTGACAAGCCTCTCAAAGCGCTGCAAAAGTCTGCTGTCATTATTCAATCACTCAGCACAACAGGAAGTGGTAGAATGATGGAACCACAAACACCTTTATTGACCCCTCTAACCAGCACCAATAACTAACTCAGACATTAAATTCACACAAGCATTTACAGTACGAACCAGCCACTGCAGAATTCATACCAACAATCTTTTAATTATAGGGTGACCAGTGTTTGAGCCACTGTTGCCCGTATTTACAACTTACTGTGTTAATCCTTGCAAAGATATATTTAAGGAAATCTCAAGGACATGCTTTGCCTCACAACTTGGGTCGATGAGCAATTTTGCTGTCTATGAGTTGTTGTCTGTACGAGGAATAAATTGGCACGCAGCTTGCTCTTCAGCTTAAGACGTACATAATTAAACAGCCACAACATCCACCTCAGTTAATTATGGGCTGTCATTGTGCAGTTGTATTTGGACCACAAACTGTTACGAAGGATTTTCCTTGCAGCTTGGTATGTACACTATACACGATCATATATCCCCATAGGATGTGAGTGGCAAGGTATTTTGTAGCAGCTTAAAATAAAACACCACAGAGCCGTTCAGCCATTTTGTCGCTATACGAAATCAGAGATATGAGCACGGCAGCATCCTGTCTGGGGTTATTATGAGCTCGATATGGTGTGTGTGGGCAGACAGGAGAGCACTGATCCAGCCCACCCCCTCTGTGTGTCTCTGCACTAATGCAGTGTTAAAGTGAGCACATTACCACCAGAGGGAGCATAAGCATTCAAGTAGAAAACAAGATAGCCTGTGTCAAGAGAGAGAGCCACTCCCTTAGGCACACCGTAGACCAGACAAAATAACAAGGCTAAAGATCAGACAGGAGTCCCATTACCACTGGAGGCATGCACCCCAAGCAGCCTCTTATTTGCTACCACCAAAGACAATCCACGTGTCCTCAAACATTCGCTTTCAGCTCTTCGTCCCTGATTACAGCTGGAGTGTTTCTCTTAAAGCACAAAGTGTTGGCTGCTCGTTGCGGGGGGTGTGAGGTGTATTTTTGTCAGCCCTGATTCTCAGCTCCCCATCTTTTCTCCTGATCGGTGTCATCATAGTTTCTGTGGCATATTTCCTGGTACTGTGCAGCACCACAGGGATCTTCATTATTCTCTTATAGAAATTTCTGATTCCCTGCAGTCAGAGCATTATCTATAACAGCCCTTAACTACTTCGTGTTTATGTGTCATAATTCAAACGGGTCTTGCTGCAGTGGCTGTAATCCTTGTGTGTGGGTGGAAGTGATAAAGGATAAAGATTTGCTCTTTATTCTCTCCACAGAACTTCTTTCAAATCATCAGCAACCTTTTGGAGGAGGAAAACAAGGACAAATGGGAAGATGCACAAAAGGTAAGCATGTTCTTATAAGTTTGGTAAAAAATGTAATGTGCAAACACAGTGTTATCATGTCAAAGCCTATAACAGGTCCACAGTGACGGAGCCTGAGGTAAATAGTGTGTAATGAGGTGATGAGATGTGTGTCACACTCCCCTGAACTGTTGGTAGTGGTCATTATGCAGGTGCGACATCTGGCCTCATTTAGACTGACACTACTCCATACTGCCACTTGGGGGCAGCAGCACAGCCACAAACAGCCATTAACACAGCAGGATCTATTCCTTAGGCACAAGCATGCCTTTAACTTTACGATACAAATAAGTATTGGCAATTTTAATACAAATTATTATGTGTCAATTACAAGCATGGATCGTTTTTCTATCAATAAAAGTATGCATTTTTGCTTTAAGCCCTTATAGAACAAATATATAAGAACATGATTTCATTATCAGGGCAAATGTTGTGGCAGCTCTGCAGTAATGTACAGAGGAACAGATTTCTGACAGCCTGTTTATCCACAGAGATTGGCTCCTGGCTACGTCCTCTGTTGGACACATCTCTCAGCTCGAGAGGTGGCAACTCTTGTTTTCCAAACTGCCATTGGTGTCTGCGCTCCCTGAACCCTGAATCACACACACCCGGCTCTGACAGGGAGAGCATCTGTGATGATGGAGTCTGCGGAGGGCAGCTGCTTGCTTGTCACCTTCGCTCCTAAATTGACTTAAATTAAGCCTCGCCTGTTTTGACACAGGACCGAGGGGATGTCCTTAAATCTGTCATCTTCCACACATTTTGTCCCTGCATCTTAGGGTAAAGCTGGTGGGATGTAGAGCAGTTCAAAGTGTGCCGACTGTGCCAGTCCTGGCTGTCTCTACAGGCAGTAATTAGGTGTTTACTCACTGCAGCTTTAGTTTGGCAGGTCCAAACGGAGGGTGTCGCTCAGCAGACCCCTCAAGTAAGCACTTTTGTCTTCAGGAAGGCATCAGAGCGTGCCCCGGCAGACACATCACAGACAAGAACAGGAGACCAAAAAAACCCCTCTGTGACTGAGCACCAAGTGGAGTCCTGTGACAGGGTTAATTATTTCTGCCATTTTTAATTTTCCATTCTCCCGCTTGTGGACACGGGCTTAGGACTGTCGTGTGGTTTGGACAGATGACGCCTGGAATTCACACTAATACATTTCTCTCACTTGCTTCTTTTTTCCTTGAATTAATGAGTGTCCAGAGCTGAGCCTCCGTAGCAGCCCACACACTGCGAGAGCTGTGTGAACATTGAAAACGCTCACATGAAACGCCTCACTATGAGCTTTTTACTCGCCGCGCGCAGATCACTATATATTCACCTCCTGTCACTGTTACCATGGCGAGGAGAGGAAGAGGCTCTGTCTACAGAAGCAGCCTGCACTACGCCGAATACACCGCAGCCATTTTCACATCCCGCCGTTGCCATGGAGACGAGCCGAGCGAACGAGCATGACTGCACTGTGCGTCAGACATGCCGGAAGGGGAGAAGTGATGTGCTTTCACTCTGCTATGTCACGGACTTTCAACTTCTGCTTCAGTGATGGCTCGCTAGGTTTAGCCGCAGCACATGTCAAGGCATGTGGAAAACAATGCTACTCACCGGGGGGGAAATACCTGCCTGTGGGGGAGTGCAGCATTCAGCTTTCAGGGAGGTGCTAATTGCTAAATGTCATTCAAAGGCATTTATCATTCATCTTGACTTCAATGCTGAAGAGTCACATGCTCTTCTGTTCCTATACAATAATGTGATTTACGTAAGATAACATTTTCCATAAGCCTTTTGATTGGATAATATTGTGAACGTTATTTTGAGGATATGTGAAATTTAAATATTGCGAATACAATTAATAGTAAATGCAACAAAAAGAGCTGATTAAAAATAATAATAAAAAAGATGTATGTTGTAAACTTTCAAATATCAAATATATTAATGAGGTAATATTTCTGCACTTTTGTGATTCATTTTACGGACAGTTCACATTTGTCTGACAATTAAACCTCAACTAATATGTTTAAAGACAAGTTTTAACACATTCCTATTGGACATAATATTGTCTAAATATCATTATCCAAAACATACTCCAAAAAATATTTTGATATTGATTTTATCTCTACTTTCAAGCAAGACTTGTGAAATAAATGTATCTTTTTTGCACTGTAATTTGAAACTGCACATAACCAAAGCAATATTTAATAAGTTGTTCATTTTCAAATGCGCTTCAGGGACTTTTTTTTATCCGCCTGACAACATCCAGGCATGGTCACATGATGTCCAATAATGTTATATGTGATATAACCACATGTTTGATTTTATTACAGGGTTGTCCTGTGTTTTATTTTTAAACACTGCACATAATCAAACAATCAGGATTATTGGAGTCAAAAGTCAGGTGAATCAAAACCTCTTATTAGATCTGACCCATCACGTTCAAATGAGCAGCAAGGATAACGCCGCAATTTGTGCCGGGTCACTTATTGAATGAGGCGGTCTTTGATTTATTGACTCTGAGACGCAGAGGCGCGCTGACCTGAGCTGTGCTGCTATTGTTTAGCCAGATGCACTGTCCATGGTGCTGAAATCCTCATGCACTGCAGACTATAATGGCTGCACAGGAATCTCACACTGAATCCTGACCTCAAAACTTTCATGTCAACTACTGAGGAAATACATTAAAATGCAACACTAAATAGCGTTTTTAAACTTTTCTATATTGTGTTACATTAGACTAAACAAAAAAACATAAAAAGCTTTTCATTTAGGAGCAGAGGAAGTTCACATCACGAATCTCATCTAATACAACTTTTTTTTATCATACAACTTTATATCTCAACTGTAGTATTGCATATATATAATTTCATTTCGATTCTTGTCAACCCCGTCAAATCCCTGCTGCAGTGTTCAAAATTTAAAGTGTCATATTTTCAGTCAGTTCTTTTCTCTTTTGTGCCACAGATCTATCCGGGTGCAGTAGAGCTCATGCAGGTCATAGAAGAATTCATCCACATCGTTGGACTGGGGATGAAGGATTTCCACAATGCCTATCTCATGACTGGTAACTTGGGTAAGAAGCCTCAACAGCATAATACATTTGACCATTTATTTCTACACAACATGGACATTCGCTGCTGATTCACCATATTCATTTGCTGTCTTTCATTAGATGAAGATAAATGTGTTGTGGAGGGAAAGATTGGGTAGAATTACAGCTAATCAATAGAGCTAATTAAAAAGGGTCACATGGGCTCTTAATAAACTTAGTTTAATGTCAATGCTCAAAAAAATGTGGGTCTAACTGCTTACTATTAACTTTAATCAAGAAACATCATTCATTCTGACGAATAAGTACCTTCTGAGTAGACTTTCTTTTTATTGCATTATTAAAGGAATATTTTTACAGATGTGTATCTTTATGGTAGTGGCTTCAGAACTATTTGTATTCATGGTAAGTAATAAAAGTAGTTATAATAGTTGTATTCACCGATGTAGTAGCACTTGTGCAGTAGTGGGATTGGCAATAGTTAAAGTAGCACAAGCAATAGTGATGATTGTACTAGGTACAGCTGTACCGTCTTAAAAATGTGAAAAACAGAACAAGTTCATTCTAAATTCTCACTTATCTTGTATTCCGAACATCCTAATTATTCACCGCAATTAATTTATAAGCGCTTTTCACACGTTCCAGAAGCCTGAGATGGTAAAGCTAACAAACATTAGCATGCTAATGGTGCCTGCTTTGTGGAGATGCAAAACAGATCTGACTTTTTTACATGAAAAAAAATCAGGTACAGTCTTTTTAAAGACCCAATTATGACCCATGGGTAAAGAACATCTTTTAATTTGAATCTTAGTCCCTTCTCGCACTGTATGGTTCTTATCCAACAAAATGCCTTTTAAAATGCGTGGATGATCTCCTACAAACATAAAAGACAGAGACTTATAAAAGTTGAAGTATCTGCAAGTAGGCCATGAAGTTACTGTACTTAAACTTGAATATCTTAGCTAAACTGAGGTCAAACTATAACAGAATACACACAGTACTTTTTGTTTTTATTAATCTAACATACTACTGCAGGTGATATCCGTTTTGCGACTAGGGACCATCTTTAGTTGAATCCTATTCAGCATTTATAAACTGTATAGCCAGTTCTTTTAAACAGTAATGAGTTTGGGGACATTTTGTTGCTATGCATCAGTGATTATGGAGTCTCAATTTGGCTTTACTTGCTTAAAAAGAGTCTCGGGGTGCAGGGGATAGTTCTCGTCCTCTATGCTCCTGTTGGCTTTTTTAGCTTCTGTCGCATACACGAGCAGGCTCCAGGCTGGTCTCTGCGGGATTGCATTTCCTACTCAGCCATAAATGCTATCTTACTGGGATGGAATAATAGAAGTGAGCTTTTGATTTATTCATGCGAGCAAATGTGAGCACGTAAAGCGAGGTTCATTTCTACCATTCTTTTCTATAGCTTAACATTGTACACATTTAGAACTGGTCCATAGCACTGTACGATATATGCATGGGAAGGATGAATCACCCCCACAGTGCAAACACAATGAATATCAGAATACCATTATACAACACTTTGCGAGTTGTAATTAAGTAACGGATGTTGGGAAATAAGGTCGAATGCTTCTCATGAGCGGCGCATTAATGACTTCTTTCATTGATGGGAGAGTACTTCTGTAACGCTCTCCTATTTGAAACCATACTGATTACAATTTAGCTTAATGGAAGTCATCCAATCTCTTTGCCACCGCCTCCTCTTCTTTATTCTCCAAAAAGCATTAACACATGACCCGAGCTTTACACACAATAAGAAAACCATTTTAGCTCCAAATTGACAGCTAAGCCTTTTTACACAGTGTAAGCCAGACATACTGCTGTTACTTATATTATACACTTAGCCTGAAAACAGTTTGTGTGGACCTTATGATCAAGGAACTCTTTAGATGAAATAAATTAGTATTATTTTACTTTTTCTATATATTTGAGCATTCTTTCCTCTTGCATTTGAGGTTGTGAAGCCCCATTTTCTTAGTTTTAGTTGCATTACATTAAACATCCATTTACTCTTATATCTATTTGCTACTGCCACATATTGTACATCTGAAGCCAAAATGAAAGTATAATGCTAGAATAATTAGCGATGATGCTAATCCACTTTAAGAGTTGTGTTTAAATTATAGTTGAGTAATATAAAAGCAGCCTTATTTTAATCACATGTAATGGTGGCAGTGCTCCGTTATATAAAAGCCTATAGGTAATTCACTGTTTTTTTTACATTATCTTGGCATCATCCTCCAGCTTTCAGCACTCATAGCCCAGCGGCCATTTTGATTAAAGGAATGGAAAGTTTTGTGGGAGACAAAGGTAGTGGCCAAGTGGAGAGCATCTGGCTGAGTAAGATATTGCAGCATCATTTCGTCACTAATTTATGGCAGCCTCCTGACACCTAGATAAATATTGGCTGTCACCACTGCATCGTTCTGTGTCCTACCACTTTTAGTCAAATAACCTTGATTGCAAAATGCTCAGGGCGTGTTCTGCCTCCTCACACACAAACACTTGGAGGACAATGCAAGATTAAAACATTCTCACCAAGTGCAACACTCACAATTACCGTAGAGTAATCATCCAAGCTTCCATTTATATTTCATTGAGATCTTATTGATTTGGGTATCATGTATTGAATTACAGGTGTTCCCAAAAACATACATCCTGACTGTGAGCATGTCGTGTCACCACAGATCTGACCTTTAACTTGTAACCATACTGATAGATAAGTTTAATACCATATATATTCCAGGCAAAGCAATAAAATCTCCATGGAGATGAAGAAAGTTACATAATGCACCTTTAACAACCAATAATGCTGTGTTGCTTGAAGTGCGTATGATAAAGGTGTTATCAGGTATTATTATTTGTCAAATCATAACTGTTTACCAATTTATATGAATCTTGGCCCTTGTTTACAGTCTGGTTGCTAGGTAACCGTTGTGGAATTACCTCCACGTATGTCACATCTGCTACTCATGTCCAACCAGGAAGTAACATTATAAACATATAAAATAAACATGATAACATTGTCAAACTGGGGAAAGATAGGCTGAATCCTTCATTATTAATTGAAATTGTAAATATAACCGGGTTCACTGTGTTTTACTGAAATATTTAGTCGAACCTGACATATGCACTTTAAAACCTTTAGCATGTGAGGCGTGAATAGTTGGTATAGCAAATATAACAACATCCACTTTATAATAATAATAATTTGTGGTTGGCCCAGTAATCTCTGAAAATAAATCATGATGACTTTAAATGCTCACACAAATCTATACAGGGAGGGCCATCCCAGGACAAACTGTAAAAATAAGAATCCTTTCTGCTCAGTTAATTCATCATGTACGTTTGACATTTTAGTCCTGGCTCTCTTTACTTTATGGTTGTGGTGATGCTCCTATACTAATTATCGCAAAATGCAGTTATCCAAATATATGACTGCTGCAATTGCTCATTAATTCAAGTATTCCTACATTGTTTGTGCAGTTTTCTGTTGTTCTGTTGATACTTCTCCAAGACACTATGAGTAATGCTGTAATTTCTCAGCCATAAGGAGTACACTTAAGCACAACACAAGGCTAAATGAAGACTTTATTGTCCTGTCTAAGCCCCATTTACTCAGTGAATTACCCACAATTCTTAGCGACAGTTTCTCTAGCACCCTGTTGTGTATCTACTCTTCCCTTTGACTAAAACCCACAAACAAAATACATTTATACCTCTACTCCTCTGAGCATCTGTTCCTCAGGAAAATGTCTCTTTTTTCCTCACAAATGCCAGGGCTTGTGCAAGTTCATTCCCAAACCACAGACAAACTCAACACATTTCACTCCATCTTCTCACCCAGCTCTAAATTGTATTATTCTCCAAAAGAACAGGGGGGCAATAAGGCTTTTGGATTAAGCAGGGATTCTCAAAGTGTGAAAACAAGCCACAGCCTGACCAGGACTGTCTATGAGAAGACAGGCCTTTTCAAACTGGGCTAACACAGAAGCACTGAAAGATTTAACCTTAATCAAAACAGAGATTCAATATTTTATTCATAGTGAACTTAATTTTATGTGTGTCTTTTAGTCAAATATTAATGAACAGTTGCACTAACATAAGGAATGACAAAGCTTTATTATTAATCATTATTAATAATAGTGTAAGAAGAAGTGCTAATATTGTAAATGTTAAAATGAGCTCTGGATTGCACTTCAGCCTCTCCCAATAAAGTAAATAAGTACAAATAAAACGTACCTACCCTAATTTTGTCTACATAGTTTCAGGCGATACTTTTGAGTCTCATCTAAATTTGAGCCTCACTCTGATAACAGGTAAGATATAGTATTCTCTCTTCTTTGCCCAGTCATGTCGTGGTCTTTTCCAGTTCCTGTCAGTGCCTCTCAGACTGGCCTCTCATTCATTCAGCTCCAAAGGGAAGCGAGCACAGGAGCTGTGATTAAGGAGATTACCTGTCCACGCTTTGGCAGATGCCAGTTGTAGCTGTGATGTCCTTTTATGGCACTGTGTAATGAATGCATTAACAGCTCCTGGAGGGGTTTTGCTGACATCCCTCTAACACCAGACTATACTCGACTCATGCGTCCAACTGCTGCTGAGTGGCAGTCCTGTCAGAGCAGGGACTAAGTCAGTAACAATGAGTAAGAAATAAGCCAAGAGGCATTTCGCTGTGGCGACGGCTGCTAAAAGTTTTATCGAACTGTGTTTACAACTGTGTTTTTATAGTGCCAGAATCATTTTCAGGTGCACTTGAGGTGAACAAACTCCCAATGTGTTTTATATATTTTAAGGTCTTGGGACTGTTGTGGTACCAGCATAAATGCTGTTATGAGGTTACAAAAATATACTTTTGATTCAACTCAAGTTTATATAATGTTGGTTTGCTTTATTTTTGCTAAAATAACATTACAGTAGGTGTAATCCCTCATTCGTCCTGGAGCGTTCCATTGTAGAAAAAGATTCAGTTGTAGTCACCTGGACTCTGTTTTTTAAGAAAAACAAGACTCTCATCCAATAGTCATTCTCAATCTGATATCTGAGATAACATTACAGTACTTACAGTTAAACCTCTAATCCTATTGGTATTCTGCACCCTGCAGCATCATTGCACTCATCTCCCCCATATTCCCAGACCTGCTATCTGCATAATTGATCATATTTTATTAGTCTGCTCACACAAATCGCTTACCCATAATTCCCCTCTCTCTGAATCCTCAAACCGCCAGCTCTAAAGTCTGAAGTCTATTGATCATCAGTATTTCTTCACGGCTCCGTTTGTTCCTATCCCGCAGTGGCCAGCATCCAGAGACTGCCGGCCGTATCGGTGATGACTGACATCAACTTCCCCATGAAGGGTCGTAAAGGCATGGTCGACTGGGCCAGGAACTCCGAAGATAAAGTGGTCATCCCCAAGGGCCTCTTTGTTTCACAGTCAGCAGGTTTGTCAGCGCACATATCTCACTGTGCTGTATAACAGTGGGAGAAACACATCCTTCTCCTGCTCTCAAAACACTATTACAATATGAGCTACAGTAGTGTTTTGGTTCATAATTCTGGGCTAATCTATCTAAAACCAAAAACTGAAGTGATCCATTGATGCAATAGAATGTAGAATGTATCAGGAGCACATCAATAAAGTAGAAATTGTGGAAACGTCAATACATTTCAGTTGAATTTATCCAGCCTCAAGAGGGCACAAGCGAGCACACTTATTGTGCAGGTCTCAACCCTGGAAAACCTTCCTGTCATGAAAAAATTGCACTAAATATAGCACTTGGGAAATACCTTCAGAAAAGATTACAATTACCTCCAAGGCTTGTCTGGTTTAAGAAACAAAACAGTTAAACTCTACACACTTTACTCAGAAATCTAAATTAGCTTTATTAACCATAGCCACATGGCTTATATGAAAAGGCAGCTTTAATATTCTCCTCTACATTTGGCGTGTTGAAAGTAAATGAACACACAAGTCTTTGAACTGCACAAGCGCCTGCGCTCTCCCAGATTTGACTGACTCAGCAGCTTCCTGCAGCCCTTCTCCTGTGTGCCCACGACCACACACGCAGACAATCTGGCTAATTGGTTAATCAGTCTTTTGTGGGATGTACCTCAGAAAACAAAACACTGGATTGATTATAAATCTGTGGCACGTGCCTGAACACAGACACCAAAGAGCTGACTCTAATGAGGAGTGAAGTCTGCATAGGGAATGGGCTCTGCTGTTTTACATAAGTCCAGTAGCACTGGAGTTATTAGTTATTTAGTCATCAGTATGTATAAGGAAAAGGCCACCTTGTAACTTTCCCAGTGGTGCATAAACCACCTGCTTGTCAAGAGGGAAATGTTATTGTTCTGCCTGGAATTTTCTGTTAGGGTTGAAACTAACGGGCATTTTTGTTAATTGATTAATCTGGATTAATCTAAATTATTCTTTCAATTAATCAATTAGTTGTTTGGAACACAAAAGGCCTGTGAATAAGAGATTTTTAATACATTTGAACCAGATGAACCTGAAGTGAAGCCGCTTGGCCACATCCTGGTGCATAAGTAATAACTGTCTTATGTTTTGTGTTTTACAATCTTCATTAAGACATTCAAGTGAAAAATTACATGTCAGATCTGTTTATTGGGTATTTTTTGGCAATAAAAACAACTGTAATTGAATACATGCAAGATAGATAGGTTTAATGCATGCATGAAATAACATATTTCTGGAGATAAGCAGGTGGCGGACCCTCCACTAGAAAATGTACATAGCGCACCTTTGAATAATGAAATCGCATTTCTTACTCTGACTGCATTATGCTGTACAAGAGCTTGGTGCGGGCTTCATGCTTGACTCTATATGACGTCAGTGAGAGTTGCAGTGATAATTGTGGTAATAGCAGAACATTTAAGTTTATTTTAAGCTTGATTTACAGGAATAGTTCATGTCAAAGCAGCCAGGAAGAAGTGGTAGTATTGTATATCCAATATATGTATCCAATAGTCAACATACTTTTATAGGACTATATCCTATAAGAGTTCTACCTTTGAACTTGTTGTACTTACTCTCTTTTTTCTTGACAGATATGGAAGGCTCCCCTGTCTTCATTCTGGGAACTGTCCTCTACAAGACGCTGGGACTAATGTTACCGTCACCACAGTAAGTGCAGCATATTTCTTGTTTGTCTGCTGGCAAAGGGAAAAACGAGACAGATTTGATCCTTCGGAGACGCAGATGTTTGCATATTATTCACTGCAGTCTCCAAAGCAGGTTGTGTCTGACATTCTCAACCCAAAAATCTCAGGCTAAATTTGACACGTTAAATCAAATATCCGATGGTCATTTCTAGTCTGGACCGTAGTATTTGGTCAGTGGACGTACTTCTTGCAGCATGAAGAATGGGACTAATTAAGGTTGACATGATTGCGGGGGTGAAGCGGTGGGATGAGTCACACAAACATCTGGTGTCACTGCCCCGTCCACATGTCCCTGGCACCCTCCGCCCCAAGGACACAGCGGTCAGCCCAGGACCGTCCCGTCCAGCTGTCCTGCCTCTGCACATGTGGCCACTGGGGCAGAATGGACATTATTTATTTATTCACCTTTATTTAACCAGGTAAAAAACCCATCGAGATTGAGACCTCTTTTTCAAGGGTGACCTGGGGCATTATTCGAAGTGCAATGGAAAAATCTAGCCACAAAATCAAGTATTGTGTATGGCTGGTGAGGTTGATGGATTGCACAAAATGAACCTGAGTGACACCTACCAAGGATTCATATTCCAAAAATATGTAAAAGTAGTCAAAATTACAATCACTATGTAAATAATCATTTTGTTCAACATTAAAAAATGCTTTACAGTGACTCAGCAGTAAACTCACGGATATAAACTCTGGACAACACAGGCATAACAAGTATTTTATTATAATATAACTATGAATAGTTTTTATATATTTCAAAATTGCAAGTTGTAATGCTGAAGTTATTTGCAGGTGGACAAGCACTGTAACAGGAATTGTAGTGTTGGGGAGGCTGGATCTAGTATGTATTGTTGAATAGAGAGGATTTTGTGAAAACAGTTGTTATTTTTTTTTAAAACAACATTTAAAATGATTGTATCAATAACTGAACACTTGAATGTGTACTGTGGGGCATATAAAACAATATTAAGTAACGTTTGCTTTCTTCCTTTGTGTAGAACTCAATTTTCCTATTCTTAGATTTCAACTAAGACAAGGAAGCGAACTTGAAAAGTGTGTGAGATTCAGAAGAAAATATAGAGTGCCTGAGTGGAGCTGGTTGGACAGGGGCTGGTGCAGTCTCACTTCTGCGCTCCTTTGTGAACATGACAGCTTTCCTCCTAGTGGGAAGTGCTTCAGCTTGTAATAAAAAGAATATTTCGTCAACTCTACAGAAGCAGGAGATGCGTTTTAAAACACGTCTCTATAATCCGTCCACAGATGCTTTTGATTACACTGTTTATGTTTTCAGCCCTGCCTCTGTCAAACATACAAAAACATACATAGCGCCCTAATGTGCAGCTTTTACCTATCTACTTCTTTTATGTTTGAGATTGTCTGAGGTTACCACTCAAAAGAACTCTCAGTGAAAAAGATAACCTCGGTCTGAAAGGTTTAAAATATTCAATTAACTTGCACTTCATATTTAAGATAAGACCGCAAGAGACACCGGCACGCTCCAAATCCACAAAATATAAGCTCAGAAATGTAAGTCTAGGGCCAAATTAGGTTTAATACCGGCTTCCCTAAAGATCCAGCCAAACTCCCACTGATTCTAATCCTTATGTTTATATTCTAATGAGCTTTAAAAACTGGGCGGTTGAAAGCACAGCAGGGTTGATACTTTTTGAACACAGAAAACCATGACATTCATCTCTTGTATCACACACGCGTAATGGCATACAGGCCACTTGGGTTTCCTCAAGAAATCTTTTGATGTTTTTATATGTAGCTAGGCGTTTTACTTGAATATTGCAGAAGAAGCACATCCATTCTATGCATTTCAGTTCTAGTAAGTAAGAGTTTAACTTGAATAGTTACAGTTATTTGGCACGCTGGCTGAGTGGCGGCTTGTCCTGTTATGCAATATAGATACTTGTTCCATAAGTATCTCGTTTTGATGCACGTTTTAGTATAAATTAGTATATTCTTTTGACAACCCTTGTGACTCAACTAAAAAGTTCAAACGACACCTATGTAGTGTTCAAAATGAGGCTACAATAAAAAAAGTAATTCCACATTAAGGTTTTTAACTCACTGCAGGGGGCTAAGTACATTTAAACTAGTTAGGAACAATGAGACAAACATGGAAGTGGGTGGAGTATGCACTTGACTTGTTATCTGAGCGCCTTCTTATCCCCTAATACAAAACTAAAATGTCTGGCGTCGCATATGAGTATAACGTTACACTTCTCCTTTATTCAAAAATGTGTTCTTTTCTTGCTTTTTCCGCAGGAACTACACTGTTGTGAACTCCAAAGTCATCGCTGTGACAGTGCGCCCCGAGCCTAAAGCTACAGAGTCCCATATGGAGATTGAACTGGCTCACTTGGCAAACGTGAGTGTCTGTCTGACATGTCTATTCTAATATTAGATTGAAGAAAACAACCAAAAACTTTCAAATGTTCATCTAGGGATAAAAGGATTGGGTTAGGGTGATATTGGGTTTTAACCTTTGACTGAGTGTTCCACAATGACCAGCAGCAGATTGCCCACAATGGCTCTTAATTGGCTCGATAATTAATTTGCAAGCACTTGGTGTCAGGAGAAGGCAATGCAGTCTGATAATTACAAGTGCAACCCTTTTCATGATCCAGGCCTTTTTATTCTGCTCAAATATAAAGTGCACCTGCTGGAAACATGGGCCACTTTTGGTTCTCAGCTTGTAACCCATGCTTCCATTTATATTCAAACCAAGGACAAATATGTCATTGATTTATAATGATGATGGCACTGATGCTGATCTTTTGTTGTCAAAATGTACCTGCTAATAGTTGTGTCCTTTTGCTTGGCAGGGAACAATGAACCCATACTGTGCGCTGTGGGACGGCAACATCATGTAAGCAACTGTTTTTTGGCTCACTGACTCACTTTGCTGTTTTGGTAAAAAGAAAACTAAGATTATGTATGATTTGAATGAATTAGGTCGGGAGGTAGAGGAGCAAGGAGGATTTGGTGGAGCAACATCATAAGAGATGTGGAAATACATTTTGAAAGATCACGATCATTTTGAGTGGTTGCTAGAATATCAGTAGTAAAAGCAAACAAGATTTTGACTGTCGTGAAAGAGGACAAGACATCAGTTGGTGAATATGCAGAGTATAGGATTAGATGACAACACACAATGTACAAATGTGAATGACCTATCTGTTAATTACATGAGATCATTCACATTAGATATGGAAAGAGAATGGACACTTGATGTACAGAAAATATAAGTAGCAGTTCTAATAATTGCTGAAGAAGCCAAGACCTTCTGTGAAGTTTTTCCACCTATACCAAATGATAAAAGCCTCCGACTTCCTCAGGCGATTTAATGAGACAAGTTGCACTCCAGAGGAAGCTGCTCCTTAACAATAAGGCGGCATGTTAAGTACTCTTCATTTAGTGTTATTGTGGCCTGCATGTTAAGCATATGCCATCCGCTTTTTATTAAACCTTTGGAGAAGCCTGAATGAGTCACTTGTGAGTCACTCAGGATTGCTGCTATAATGATCCATGCTGAGTACTGGGGTAAAATATAGGGACGAGTGTGTCAGAAGTACGATTATTGGTGGGGACAATACAATGGAAAATTACATACTTTATAGTGATTAAGTTGGTTAAGAAGTACAAGGGAATTATTGAATTTCAATTGTTCTTTATGAAGGGTTAGCGGTTTTGTTTAAATTTAGCAAAAGAAGGTTGAATTATGTCAGCTGGACAAAAGAGTAAATACATTTCCTAATTAGCTTCTTTAGTTCTGGTGAAACACTGGCTTAAATATCTCTCTTATAGAATCCTAATGTTTTCTTAAATGTTCCTTCCAGCCACTTGACGCATACATGTGTTGATAAATTGGGATAGTGCCTAACAAGGAATGAATGGGATTTTATCTTTTCTTTTTCTTTTTTTATCTGTGTCGACAACAGATCTCCAAAAGCCTTGAGTGAAATATGGTCTTTGACAAAATACATTTTGCAAAAGGTTTTCATTTTGCCAACATTTGCATTTCTATTTTACCCAGCTCTATTTTTACATCTTCCTTTAAACAGGCTGGTCAAGGCTTCCAGTGACAGTTAAGGACAATGTGTATGATTCATTTCATTTGTATCAAACCATTGGCTGATTTGATGAGTGTGGCCCCCTGCCCTAAAGATGGGCTTGATTGCCGTTCTATGTGATTGAGGTAATTGAATTGAGATGTAATGTTATAGATCATATATAGCAATGGCCTTTGGAAATATTGTCCCTTTGCTATGTTGGTTTAACAGCAGCTGTGTGCAAATCACTGCAGCATGTATGTTATTTTTACTTGTGAATTGTGCATGTCCTCTATCATGGTATTTGAGGGCAACTATTTTTGAAGATACAACTGGGACAACTGTGCTCCCTTCTCCTCCCCTGACTTTCACACACCAAACATTTTGAACATTTTCTTTTCTTTTAATCAATAGACCATGGATTGACATAAGCTTGGGGTACTGATTATATGTATTACTATTTTCAATGGGGAATGGCATCCACTTTAAAGACACATCTTTCACCCATGTCATCCAAACGTGTGAGCTCAAAGTAATCCGAATCAGAGAAAGAGAAGGAACAGGGTCGGGATTGCAAGTCGCATTCCAAGGAACAGAAAATAAATTCCAATACAATAAAAAGCTGGGACACCGTGTGATAGCATTGCTTCTTCTTAGTAGTGAGTGCTTATTGTACAATGATTTATGTTTTTTATTTAGAGTTGCTTAAAGACCTTATAATCATAAACAGCCAATATATTTACAATTAATAATAATGGCAAGTAGTTGTCAAACTTTTAATACCAAGTAGAAGAAAAATATTCTACTCTCCGAGTACCACCAGATATAAACCAGCTACAGAGCATGACTGTGCCAGTTCTAAACTAGGTCTTAAACAGGTCTAAATCAAATTGACTCAGAGGATGTATATTGCATACAACCAGTACCACCAGTGGTACTTGTAACACAGTTTGAGAAACGCTGATATAGAGTAGTCAGACGTGCTTTTTTACTTGTATTGTTGCTAAATATGTTTTTCAACTCTATCATAGCGATTTTACGGTGGGCCCATCACTTTGAAGCAAAACATCTATATGTAGTGTAATCAATTTAGCAATTAATGGTCAAATGTGGTCCATTGACATTTTGTGTAATCCTGGGTATTCTTGGTTTATGCATGTTTTTGTTTTGGATTAGTCCTAGTTTCTTTAGACTGCATAGACGTTCCTGCATGATGGGTTCTTAGTCAACAATGAGCAAACTCATGTTGAGCTCAGGACCTCTGTAACCTCTCTGACGCACACAGTTATACAGATCATTGCATCCTGTTCCATTTCAATTTTCGCTCAGCGTCGCAGGCCTTTTTGAAATGCGTACAATAGTCTGGGAGGCAGAACAGATGCCACACCTGAGCCTGTGCTGTGCAAATCCCACCATGAGACTGGGAACCCGAGGCACAAATATCCCTGCGTGCTAACAGAAGGCGCTAAAGGAAGGATTGCTCTGTGTGTAAGCAACTCGAGCTAAAATAAGATCATGCACAGCCACAGATCTGTGCATTATTATTCTAATAGCCATTTGTTCTGTGCACGTTCTGCTTTATACATAACAATAGCACTTTAATTTTCAGTGTTTAATCTTAATAGCATGTAGAATGTGGTGCTTGGAGATAGAGGCATCGTGACAAGATCTTTTCTCACAGTGTTTAGAAGTTAATGTGATGAAACAGTTTGGGCAATACAACATGTACTTACAGCAACAGTAGGCACCAAATGGAGTAACAAACAGATATTATAGCACTATGAGACACAGTCTGGCAGCCACTGACCAACATATCTGTCCATCATATTTTTAGTGTCTCATGAAAAGTCCATTTGTCCATACTTAAATCAAGGACGTTCTTATACAGGTATCAATGAACTATACTTATGATGTTATGCACCCGCTTATTTTTCGTATCGTGCTGACATGCAGTGAAGAAGCACAACATCGCAAAATAATAACTGCTGATAAATCATGTTTAATTCGGCCAAGGCATTGGTCACCTCAAAATAATTTCCCCACTTGGACTCCAACTTTAAAATGTTCAAATGTTGTGCCACTCGATGGCCATGCACAAATGCCAGGCACTCCATTTCACACTACACGGTCCTGCTCAATAAAGCCTATGGGCCAAATAAACCCGTTTCATTTGATTTGCTCATCAAGTGTGTGGCCCCACTGCACCAGGAGTAAACAGGTCCGATGCAAATACATATATTGCCTTTTTGATATGTCAATGTTTTTTATCTTTAGTCCAAGTATGTCTGCGCTTGACGCTCCCAGAATATTATGTTTGAATAAACTTGGCCTTGAACTAGCACTGAAATATAGATATTTTCACCTTCTTAATCAAAGGTTTTCACTGCAGGCAGAGTCAAGTCAAGTGGTACTTCTTTTAACCAACGTCCAAAACTGACATTTCTGGGGGAAAAACTTTCCGTCTCATTGAACTAGCCCAATAGGTTCCAATGAGTTCTTTTAATTAATTCTGACCAAGAAACTCGACCATGTATCTGAAAAATATGCATACCATCTATTGATTTGAGATGTTCTTGGACTGTGTTTGGAACATTGCGGTTCCTGAAAGAGTTGAATCTAATTAATGATTTACACATTGCCTTTTCAAAGCAGCTTTCATAGCTCCAGGTTTTGCAAACATCTGGAGATTTAGGCACTGAGCCAAATAGGCTGTAACTAATGCAACTAAATATTGCAAAGTTGAAAGATGTCTTAGTATATAAGTCAGACAAAGACCTCTTTCATATTCTCTGTGGTAATAAAATGGGGTATCAATCCAACTAAAATGGCATAAAGGACAGAGCAGACAAGCAGATGTTCATAAACTGCAAATGCAGTTCTATATTGCAGTAAAAGTTATTCTGGCTTTTGCTTCTTTTTGTTTTACTTAAGCCTTTCCTGGTGCAGTCTCTCTTGACAAAGTCTTCTTTGACATTTTTGTATCTGACATGTCAAACATTTCTCCGTCATGGTTCTTTCTGCCGACTAGCTCTGATCAGATTTAGCCTTCGAAAGCAGAGCCACGTGGGAAGGGTTTCTGTTGTTCCCTTTGCAAGGTTTAAATAGGAAGTGTCTACCCACCAGATGGAGATTTGATAATGTTGTGAGCACTGCCATACTTATTTTTAGAAGTCTCTTTTGTATAGGCTTTACATTTACTTGGTGTAGTGTACTTGTTCACTTCAAGATACTAAAGAATAGATATTCCTTCAGAATTAGTTTGACAATTGAGAGGAATACTGTATATTCAAAAAAACTGAAGGATATTTGCTCTAAACTAATATAGGGGGTAATCATTTTTAAAGAAATGAATCTGACACTACGTCATAACAAAAGAACTAAATGAGAAACCTAGACATGGGAAGGAATTAAGCCCAGAATAATTTGGCCCATAATATCTGGGAAAGCTATCATGGTCAATTTAAAAGGTTGCTATGTCTCTTCGTGGTCTTGTCTGCAGAGCTATACGGGCCCAGGTTGTGACACAACACTGAGCAGTTCAGTTTAACAGTGCATTGAGAGACAACTGTGATTTGGCATCACAAATGTTCCTAACACATGTCCCTCCATAAAATCTCAAATCTGTGAGGTCAGGCAGACTAGACCCAGAGAGATTGAATCCTGGAGCAGAATCCTATTAGTCATATTTGATGAATAAGTCTTTTGATGTCTATATAATTTATGGGATGGTAAAAAGATTTCTCCATCAGAATTGCTATTGTTCAAGATTAGTTTTGGCCATTTTCCATTTTCCAGGTAGGTTCCATAAAAGAAGGTCAGATTCTGTTAGCTGGACAAAGTTTTTAGAGTGAATTGGTTTGCGTTTTATCCGACTTTCCAACTTTGTCAAGTTTTGCCAATTTTGAGGCCCAAATGCTTGGCAGTGCAATGCGTGTGCCGCTCTGGTTAATAATAACAATGACACTTTCTTGGGAACATCTGATATTTCACCATGATTCACCAAGCTCAGATGAAGTCAGGCAATGCATCAAAGGTGTCCCGAAATCCCTGGCATAGAATAAGTTTTCCTGTCAGCTTTCCCCTGTCCAATACATTCAACGTTAAAAAACCTATCATGTTGCAAGTGCCTACTATTCTCTGCAAATGCCCACACAAGCATGCTATCTATCCATCACCAAACTTTGAATATCACAGCGTACATTTCCATTTACAGACATGTTGGGAGTCGTAGTAATCTCAGGTGGCAAGTGTGGAGATTGTGAAGCGTGCTGCTATAGCTTATCATAGATGGTTTCTTGGTCCTGTAGGAATAGCCCCGAACAGAGGAATACATAAAAATGGGCTTTGAGAAGAACGCATGTAGCCCAGTGGGGAAACTATTTGGAGTACTCAGAGTATGTTCCGGGGCCACATTTGAATATGGTGTCAATCTTGTTTTTTTTAATTACACTGCTCTTTATTTTGGGATTGTTTATGAAAACTTGATAACATGGATCCTGCTATTGGGCAATATGGCTATATGGATTTAGCATTCTGCAGATGCACTTCTTTTTTTTTTTTTCTTATCTAAGTTTTTTTTAAACACAGTATTTCTTTTAAATTAGTCAGGCTTGAAACCTGCACAAAGAACAGCACTAAAACCAGATTGATTTTCCACATTCATGGCTGAAATGATATTATAAGTCATAGATAATATAAGAGACTTTTATGTTTTAGATCATTCGATTTTGGTGAGATGAAATGAGTACAGGTCACTAACGTGTAAAATAATGTTGCCATTTTTTATTGTGTGTTGGAGAAGAGTTAAGTAGACTAAGGCTGAAGACATTGAAGGCAGAAGCTTATATTGTTGCATTACAGTAAGCTCTAAGGGTGAATTTGCAAGGCTCCACAGTCCCTTCCAGGAATCATAAATATTGCTGCCATATTGATCAAATGACAAAGCAGGATTGGCTCACGCAGCAGAGACAGCTTGGCACACAAATCAGACTCTAGTATGCCCTGTATTCCCGTTAATCAGGTATGAATCTGTACTAGAGTTAGATATTGCTGTAACCGAGCTAAAGGATAGAGACGCGTTGATGGGAGGATGCCTCTGAACAACAGGTGTTTGGCTTAATCAGTTATGACATGGATTTTAAAGTGGTCTTTTCCATCAAAGTGAATCAGATGAGGCATGGACAATTTGCATCATTAAAGCTTGTTAAATTGGATGTCTAATTTGGGAGACCATAGATGTAAGTTCAGAATAAGAAGCGCCTGTTTGATTTCACCTAGTGAAGTGGAGACTGGCTGCAACCATTTGTGCTCCTACTGAGGGGTGGCTTTTCTCTAACAGGACTTTACTGAAAGGCTAAAATGCCAAACGTTTTTTGCATAAAATACCGTCCAACATGTCCCACTGTTGCCTGGTTAGTTTGTATGGCTGATAAACACATCCTGCGCCGGGGTGCGTTTTATTCCTCCATCGTATCAGTCACCCCTCCCTTCCCCTTCCCTCCACCTCTCTCTCACGCCAGCAGAAAGGAACAGTATCAATCTGATGCTGTCCACCGTTTTCAGGCTGAAAATACCCTTAAGGAAGCGATCTAAAGCGACTAATTAAAACGGATAAACAAGCGACTAAGGATAGAAAAGGTTTATAGAGCGCAGGAGGAAAGGATACTGTCGTTTGTGGAGCGGGGAAGCTGGAAGACGCGCAGGTAACACGAAGTAATCATCATGTGGGAGCGATGGTGTTGTGATATGTGCTATTCATATGGCTATGGCAAATCAATGTGCGTGCACACTTCTCCCCTCCTCCGTGTCTCTATCTGCTACAAGCGATGATTGTGACCACACAGCCGCGCCGATTTGTCAATTCGCCTTTTCCACGTATTTTTCCTCTTTACGCAGCGAGCTACAGCCGCTCTCGATATAGATAAAATAATGAAATAAAGCGTTGTCGAAAAGTCCGGAGGAGTGGTGTCTCAATCGCTGCTGGAATTGGAATACCTCTTGATCTTCTCTCCCTTTTCTGCAGGAACGATTCTTGGGGAGCCTGGTCCTCTAAAGGATGTAAAACCGTGCTCACAGATGCATCCCATACAAAATGCTTATGTGATCGCGTATCTACCTTCGCCATTTTGGCTCAGCAACCAAGAGAAATAGTAAGTAGGCTCTCTCTATTGATTTGTTATTCTGTGTGTGGGCTTTATTGGCTAATGTAAACGAGAGGACGCCGTGTGGTGCGTGCATGCGTGAGAGAAGTGTGTGGAAGACTGTGCGAGAATGGAAATTGAATCTTTGCAGCCCTAATCCAGTTAAATTGTAATTCGCCTGTAACGAGAGATTGGGGGGGGATATATTCGAGTTTGCTCATAGATTAAGATCAAACTCGGTGCGTGGCGTGCGTACGTGCGTGTGCGTCAGGCGGGGCGTGTGCGCGCTCTTTCATTAGTGGCTCCACATCAGTCAAATTATGTTCAGACAGGAGATTGTCATCACGCTGAGCATTTGTATTTCTGATGGAGTATAGGCTATGGTTTATGAAGGCCAAACTGCAGCACTGGTGAAAAATAGTCAGTTTTGTAATTGACAGCTGCAGTTAATGTTAGCATCACAATGGGGCCTGTGCATGGGTTTTAATCGACAAAGTTCATGGAAAAGGGCTACAGGCTGCAACTGTCATGCCACTGGAACCATCTTGGAGCCATAATACAATGAAAGCAACTTTAATATAAATGAAATATAGATCTTTCAACCTGAACATGAACTGTATTGTGCTGCACATGTTGGTCTGTTAAAAGTTTTACTCATAATGTTCCTATATATTATAATACCTTACAATCAGTTCACATCAGAAATATTAGACAGGAAAGGCAAGTTATCAAAGCTGTGCATTTGATATTTTTTATTGATTAATTTGAATCGATTTCCTTGTGTGTGGTCTGTTGTTCCTGTAAAACACCTGTCATTCCATTGCACAAAGTAGTAAAGTAAAAATGTAAAAATAAATGTATGGAAAACAACCTATCCTTAATCCATATGTTAACCATTACTAATTTAACCTGTGAAAGGTGAGAACAGCTAGCATTAACCTCCTTGCTGTTTCTTAAAACCAAATGTACATCTCCCATTTACTAGTAATCTGTTTAGTGTACATATGTTTAGATTTACATCGTATCTGTAAAGCAATTGTTTATGTTTTGGCTCATGGTGCTCTTCTATCAATACTCAAATCCTCTCTATGTTATTCTAAGTGCATGCACCCTTTTAATGTTTGTAATATTAAACAGGTAATGCCGTGTCATTATATCACAGAGCAGACACTGTATATGGCATTATGTATGCATCCCTGGACTGTTATTTAAACATCTCATTCTCTGTGAACCCTGTGCATTTGTATTGCATGAGTAGAAAGTTTAAGCGTGAATATAAACAACCTTCAAGCCCACGCATGCACTTCAAACCTCTTACCGCATTAAAGGAGCCACTGTGGGCTATTGAGATGCATGCACTTGTTGTTATTGGTGCTTTATCTCCCTCTCTCTCTCTCTCTCTGGACTCCAATAAAGATTTACTGTCCTGGGTGAGCAGCCTCCCACTGACTGGTCTGTCTCTGCTCTTCCTTCACAGACCATGGAGTACTCAGGGGTCCCATCTGTGACATTGATAGTTGGCTGCGGTCTGTCCTGTCTCGCCTTGATCACCTTGGCAGTAATCTATGCTGTGCTATGGAGGTAATAGTCCAAAATACAGAATTATATTAGCGAAAGTGGAAAACATCTGATGCTTCTACTCAAGGTTAATCCAAAATGTTTGATCTATGGAAATAGTAAATGATAGCTTCAGATTTAGGGTAATTTGCAAAACAGCTTCAGGACTAAACATGGCATTAGTGGTGGGTTTAGCAGTGACATAAACTATTGCTGTTGTGATCATGTTATTAGTAATAAACCAGTCATGTGTTGATGAAAACTTTCACTTTTCTTTCACAGATACATTCGTTCAGAGCGATCTATCATCCTGCTTAACTTCTGCCTCTCTATAATTTGCTCCAACATATTGATCCTGATCGGACAAACTCAGACACATAATGTGGTAAGTGTCATACACTGCTGTATGTATTGGGCAAGAGTATTATACTTCAGTTTCAACTGCAAAGAAAAATGTGCTGAAAAACTAAGAAAGAAATCAATTTTGGCCTTAGATGTATTTCAGTCTCACTCAATACTGAGTCTTTTGCGTTAATCTTTGAGCTTTTGAGATTTACCAACAAATAAAATACCTTTGTCTGTTGGAAAAGTAAAACTTTGAAGTGTACACAGGCATGCTGGTTAGCACTCTTCCTGTTCAAAGAGGCACTATACGCTGAATGTGATGGGATGTGCTCGGATGTGATTGGAGAATGGGAGGTTGGCCACAAGTAGTGTGTCTGTGTCTTTATACCAGTGTTAAATAAGGGTCTCCTGTCTAAGTAGTTTGTGAAAATGCAGGAAATGCTTGAAGTAAATCATGAATTGAAAATCAATGAATGCCATACATATTTCACAAAAACTTAATTTTAAAGTGTCTTTAAAAGAACATTAAAATGTTTTGAGCTAAGCCTTTGGGACATTGACAACTTTCATTTTTTATGAAAAGGGAGTTCAACATAAAGCGAACCTCCAAAAGGAATACCCTTACTTTGTGCTGCAGTTTCAAAGCTGTGTTTTTCTTGTTGCCTTGTCAGAACGGCTTAGCAATTAAGAAGGCTTGACAAATGCAAGAGTAGGAGTATAAAGGCAGGCTTGATGCACGGCAGGAGACAGGATGCACAGGTCAATCAGGCCATAATGAAATCACCAAGATGCACTACATACTGCAAGAACACTAATGTTGATAGAAGCTCTAAAAAGTTGGTTGAATGTTAAAATGTCTCATGATTGGATGTGTGGCGCTTACTAAAATGGCCAGGGTTAGGGTTCTTGCTAAACTGTGTGCTAAATTGTGCATTATATATATATTTGCAATATATTATGCCTGCTTAATGTATCCTCTTCCCCCTTCTTGGCTTTTGTAGCTGTCCAGTAAACAACGTGCTAATGTAAAAGATTGTTTGGCAAACCATAGTTAGGATTTACAGGCTGCCCACACAGATGCCCTTTCAGTCATTTGGCAGCACTACAGCATGACACATTGTCCAATTGCACAGACATTATATTGTGTAACCCTATTCTCATTACACCTTTACCTTTTTCGCAACCAACACACAGCTTAGAGTCATTACATGAACACTTTAAATCCTCTCTGGCTGGTTGGTTCATTACCCTAGCGCGTTAGCATTTGGCCATGTTACTTGGCTGTTAGATTTGAATAGTTCTGTATGTAAAAGGGAAATCTAATACCAAGCCAAAGATCTACAATACATTACCAGGAATTTATGTGTGTTCTCTGCACTTGCTGATGAGAGGCTGCATGGCTAGTACTCTGTGTTTATAGGTATGACTTACTCTGGGAGCAGATGGCTTCAGCAGCAGCGAGAGAGCTTACATTCGACCGGACTATGCTCATAAATCAAAATGCTTCTGCGTATTAATTTCCTTGCGTTCAATGAAAATTAGATCATAAATAATGAATGCGCGAATCTAGTCTTCTCTCCAGTCCACCAAAGCAGAACAGAGAAAAACATTGTGATTACGTTATGTACATTGCTAATCTAGTAAATATCAGAACACATTAAACATGATTGGTTGATGTGTTTGGCCTCTGTGATGGCTCATAGTTGTAGCCCATTAAATATAGTGTATGCACACAGCCCCAAGGGCGTTTTGAAAAACAACTTATTTTAAATGTGTCAGATTTGATCAAGGCTTCAGTCTCAAAAGTACATTTTGCATTGTGAACAACCATTATTTTCAGTTTGAATCAAAATTCCTCTTCTTTTCATTTATTATTTATTCCAGAATTAAAACCGTAAAACTATTGAAATAATCTCTAGGAGAAATATGATAATCTTTACTGGTGCTTCAATATACTTCTGATCTTCTGAAGTGAATGAAATTGCACTCTGTAAATTCAAATCAATATGTATCTGTGATTATCATATATCCCATTGTTCCTTTTCTTATAATGTATATGTCCAGTCGATCCTTTTCTTATAATTTATATGTCCAGTCGATCCTTTTCTTATAATTTATATGTCCAGTCGATCCTTTTCTTATAATTTATATGTCCAGTCGATCCTTTTCTTATAATTTATATGTCCAGTCGATCCTTTTCTTATAATTTATATGTCCAGTCGATCCTTTTCTTATAATTTATATGTCCAGTCGATCCTTTTCTTGTAATTTATTATATCCAATTGAGCCTTTTCTTATCATTATAACATCCAATTGAGCCTTTCTTATCATTTATCTTTTTGCTATAATTTTGCTGTAGAAAAGCATGTGTTTGAGCGTGCCAGGAAACACACCGAGAGAAAATATAGTTTGTGTAGGTTTAATTGCCATTCTCTGACATTGCTTCACACACGGCCCCTTCCAACTTTTAGAGCCAAAAAACCAAGAAGGAGTAAAAAAAAAAATTAAAAAAAATAAATAGAAAACATATAATTGGCTTTTGTGTGAAATTGCTCATAGTGTAATAGAAATCATCTCTTTGCTGTGAGGTCCTCAGGGAGCAGGGTGTCAGTGTGCGTCCTTTGTCCTTGTTTTCAGTGTTTGTTGCTATATACAGGAGAGATAACAAAAGAAAAACAAATCTGAGTTTCAATATATTAACATATGGGAAACAGAGGTCTGGATCCACTCTTGACAGTACACAAAAAGAAAATCGATACAAAAAGGTTCAGCTTACAAAATGATGTAACATACTTTGCATATAGAGGTTATAACATAGAAATTGTTCATGTGAAGCTATGCAAGTGTAATATTGTGTATGTTGTCTATATTAAAGTAAGAAAATTATCATTTTAAAGCTTTAAGTGCTGCTAAACTTTTACTGTTTGAATATTCACTTTGTTTGGTTTTTTAAGAATATAGGAAATGCTTTAAATCAGGTTGGACTCAGATAGACTCAGAGAGAGCAGATAGCAAAAAGACTATTCAATCAAGTGTAGCCATCAGCGACACTTGATTGAATCTGTTCTCTTTTTTTTAAATGAGAACAGAACTGAGATTTACAACAGTCATATTCTGGCACATGTATGCTGATTGCGAACATATTATTTGATCATCGTTACTGGAGAAAAGGTTCCTGTAGTGTTTATTGTGTCGCTGTAGATGTTTTAAGACGGAGCTTGTTATCACAGCAACGATTAAAGCGCAAAGGCATTATACAGACATTACATATAAAATTACAGGATTTCTGTTTTCTATCCATGTAAATTGAATAAATCAAAGACATTCAGCCTCTTTCCCCCTGGCAGGCAAACTGTAAATCCAAGTGAAAGTTTTGATTCACACATGCTGTTGTAAGCTGCAAGTATAAAAACCGGACAAAAACTGCGTTATAATGCAGTAACATAAGCACTGATTGGCAAAGTGTATAATCTTGTGAAACCCTTGTGAGAAAATGGCTGTAACATGATTTTAATTCAATTAGCAATCTTTGAGAAGAAGAGATTTATAATAAGCCAGGCGTTTGGGGTTTTAGTTCATGTCGGTGTCACTCCACTTGTCTTGTCTATCATTGCAAGGAGCACATGTGCGTTACATTATTCTGCCTTTCGCTTTAAGCTTTGAGAAAGCTCTGGGGCTCCTTTAGACATTTTAGTCAAAGCTTAGTCAGCTCATGACAGAAAAGTCTTAAATTTGATTTGCTGTCCTTAAACTTCCATTATGAACTGGCTTCAAGTATCAGTGCCCTGTACCTTCATGTCTATTAGCTGCTGTGTTTTAATGTGGTCCCTGCCTTTGGCTCCTGTTCCATGGAGACGGACATAGAACGCAGACATCACCGGCATTTGCCTTTTAAAGGGCAGCATAAACTCCAGGTTTCACCCCAGTTTTTCTGAGCAGTCTGAGTCCAACTAGTGCTATGACTTGTGTACTTGTCCTGCTTTGCAATGCACACTTTTCTTGTTGCTAATGAGGCTACAGGTTTAGTAACGCCGTCTCTTCTCTGCGATATATAATGGTTTGTAACGGACCTGTTTCTATTTTCAGCACAATGGACAGCAACTGTACAGCAACTAACAATTGCCACCATATAGAACAAAGTGCACATTTTATAACGTACACTAAAAATGTAATTAATGTTAGGCACGATAAACTATATGCGACCTAATATGTATCATGTGTGCAATTGTGGATATATATATTTTTTGTACAGTTAGATTTGAGCTGTAGAGGATCAAATAAATAACTTCTTTGCCTCATTATAGACACTAAGTAGGAAAGTGTTTCATTCTACTATTTATTTACGACAGCTCTTATTTATTCTGCTTTATTTGTGTCAGTGGCATAATGTCAATCAATAATATTCGTAATATCTTTCTTGTAGCAATATATCGCACTTTGAAATTAGTTATCATAACAGGCCTAATTCATGTATTCTATTTGCGTTTTTTTTGTGTTTTCTTTTTTAAACCAACCATTTGAAATCCTAAAAATTCCCAATGTGACTTAGTTGCATAAAAAACTGTATAATTTGAACAAACGTGTGCCTGGCTATGTGAGTATAAATGACTTAGCTTCCACAATCCACACCTTTATTCTCCATTCTTTGTGAATATTCTCCGTGTCAGTGGTGAGTTGAGTTGAGGTGCTGCAGGATTACTGTCTACTGTGAACCCGGCGGCGCTCCAGGAGATGGATGGGTTTTCTGTCATACTCTCTGTAGGGAGGTTCAAGTGTATGGGAGATTTCACAGTGTGCCGTGGATGCCCTGCGAACAAGATGATCACTCCAGTATCTGCACTTCCCTAGGCTTTGTGCCACTCAGATTACAACCACTTCACCCGGCAAACAATATGAAAACCCAAACCTCATAAACCTACACATTCTCTTTTGTGCTGAATCTGAATACTGGGCCGAGAGAATACGCTCTAAGGCTAAGCCACAAAGCCTTACCTCACAAAGTAAAAGTGAAATGTGATCATTATGTTGTATTAGAAACCAACTTAATGAACACCCTGGAGCAGCCGTAACAGTATTGCTATACACCATCAACGTTAACCCAATGGAGAGTTTAAGATGCTAAATACGTAATTGGTGTTCATTCACAGTGTTCTGATACTCTAGAGGATGCATGTTATTTACCAGTTGTGACCCAGCAGTTTATTGAGCTTCTTTTTTTTTTTTTTACATTGTTTTGGCTAATGTATCTTAATGTATGGAGGTTTTACACACTTGCAGTAGAGCAAAGTAACAAAAGTGCAAAGTATAAAGTGAAAGAACTGTACTTGTCACATTTGTAGGTATCTGTTGTTTATTTAAGTATGTTAAGTAGATACCGTTGAAATATCTTTCCTGCATTTTTTGAGTTCCCTTTGAGTAACAAAAATAGGCTATAGTTGGAATGTTGCCTATAATGACAAAAAAGCAACAGAATTGTTCATTAAGATTGCAATGTGATGCTTTAATAGTTCTCATGATCAGACAATAATCACTTTTGAAAGTACATTTTAAAGCACTAAAGTTAAAGTATTTTAAATACTTTAACTTCAATAGATTTTATTTTGATTGTGCATCTCCTCTTGTATCTACATTTTTACTTAAGTAACAAAATGGAGTACTTCATCCACCACTGTACACTTGAAACAAAAATTGTGTATTTCCATGGTAACGTTTGATGAGCTAAAAAAAGGTGCACTTCATATATTTCTGAGTTTTTTATTCTTTCCCCTTAAAAAAAACAAAAAAGAGAAAGAAACAATTTTTTTTTTACCAATTGATGTCTACTGAATATAGACAGGCTAACAAAACTGAGAGGTGTTTTCCATTTCATTGTAGCTCTTCCTGTCTGTGTAAAGTCATTGACCTTGGTTCTCTGTCTTGAGGTAGGATCCCCAGCATACTAATCAGTTCTAGTGCAGAGGAATGCTACTCCGTGGATTTGTGAGGCATCCAGCCCTTCCTCTGATCTGAACAGCTAATGCCACCGTCTTAGCTGCACTTCAAACTCCAATGCTCTGTTTCAGTGGCTGCTTCAGTGGGCAGGCTAGACGGGCGAATGCGATTGGTGCCGCAAGACTAGTTCCAGCAAAAATGCCAATAAAATGGATGTGCATCTGCAGGAGATCTCTGTTTACAGAAATCACTGCTTGTACAATCGAGTTTGGCTTTGGTTTTGCAATTCTACCTAATGCCTTGTTTATAATTAAACGGGCACTGTGTATGTTTTTAGGTGGAGGGTCTGTATAATTGAATAAATGAAAGATGGCTATGTCTACAGTAACTATCCAGGCAAAGCAATAGCATTTTCATGAGACAAGCGGGTGACAGAACCTCCTCTAGAAAGCTTACATAGTGTATCTTTAAAAAGAGCTCTCTTATGCTAAAATGTGTACACTCTCACTCCCATAAGTTACTGGCTCTTATTCAAATCTAAATTTCTTCTGTTTTTTTTTTTGTTCCCGTTTATAAATAGTTCTTCATTCCATTAGTTTTAATAATAGTATTGTTCTTTGTATCTCTTCTATTCTACAGGGTGTTTGCATCATGACAACTGCATTCCTGCACTTTTTCTTCCTGGCGTCTTTCTGCTGGGTGCTCACAGAGGCCTGGCAGTCGTACATGGCAGTGACAGGGAAGGTTCGAACCAGGTTGATCCGCAAACGCTTTCTGTGTCTTGGCTGGGGTAAGTGGCTCCTTCACCCAAAAACTTCTCCATTAACTACCGCTATGCCTTAGAAGCTGCCATTTTCTATCCCAGCTCTGTAGATTTTAGGCCAAAGGTGTCTTTCCAAGTAGTCTATTCAGTCTGTTCTTCTCATTCGCTGCATGGGGCAGCGAGATCTTCATCCTTTCTCCGCTTTCACTCAAGCCTTTTGTGCTCCTGTCTGGCTCTCGGTGCAGCCTTTTAAATGGAGTGAGCAAAGACGAGACAGATAGAGTCTTTCTAGAAAGTTGCATGACCCCATGTTTTGTGTGACGTGTGTCAGGCTTTGAAGCTACATGTACCGGGTCATGTGATATCCATACATGTTTTAATTTGAGATGTCAATGTTGGACATATGTACAACAGGGGGAAAAAAGCATATCAAATATATAGAAGATTATATCATGCCATAGATAATGGTGAATTCTGTCAAGTAGAATGGAGAGACAAAACATGTTTTCTCACCTGCTGTTGTAACACATTTTAATAGGCCTGTGACTCTTTTTAGTTTTTCTACCCTCCCACTCATATAGCCAGTGTAAACTAAACTAAATTTCAAATGGTCTTCATTGATTCTTGTGGTTATTATCTTTTAAAATCAAGAAACTATTTCCTTCTGTGGCACATTGTAATGGCATAAGTCAAAAGTTTTAGCATACTTTTTTTTTCACAGGCTACATTTGAATACCACCCCAAAACTTGGCATGCAGCAGGTGGAAACATAAACCAACAAAAAAATATGTCTGTACCCAGGAACCAACAATTAGAATGAAATTAGATTTTGTTTGATAAATAATAGACTAAACCTTGACCATCGTGTATTTTTTATCTCTCAGATGGCCAGAAATCTATCTTTTAAAATCAATTTGATTATGAAAGAGCCCACACTCATTCTTCCTGTTACCTAGCAACAAACAAGTCTCTCTTAGTCATTGCGGTACACTGCAGGCTGCTAAAGAAATGGACAAAGCCACTGCTACAATCATAGCTAGAATCATATACAAGTGGAGGTAAATGCCATAGCAATGCCAATGCCCATTAGAACATAAGCTCTGTCAATCAAAAGGGCGCATTTTGAAGATAAATTGTCCATGATCTTCTGGCACCTCATTTTTGGCACTGTGTTGATCACAATATGATTTATGGTCTCCCTGTGTACACTAACCTCTACAGCATGACAGTAGAGTCTTGCCTTGTGCCTCCCAGAAAGTGATTACATGAATAGCATCTGCTTTCAGTGCTACCAAGAAGAGAAAAAGATTAATATTCTATGCACACGCTAGAAAGGCTAGAATCTATTATTTCAATCAACAACAAACAAGATGTTATCAATGAAACCCCCTGGCCATTTTATTAAGCACCTGTATGTACCTGCGTAGGAGCTATCGATTCATAAATTGCCATGACATCAACTTATAACATTAGTAATGTTTGACAGTCTCTAGGAACTGTTGACATACCTTTTTCTTCTGCACACAATTATAAGGTATACATAGAATAAATCTAATATATTAAGCCAGCTACAGATATAGATTGAAAAAGAAAATAGTGTGGAATTGTAGTTGGAGAATATACCTCAGGTAACTTGAAAAAACGCTAGAATAAAAGTCTGGATGCACTGATGATTATATTTCTAGCATAGGAGTTGACCGAAATGTGGTCAGTGTGTCTATACTCTTTTTTTTCCCTTTTTTTTTTTGTGTGTATGTTGGTGGTTGTATCTCTTAATTAAAAAAAAGTGTGTTAATAAAGTGCAGCACTCTGTCTAATGACTGGGAGGCAGAGGCGCTGACTTTCTGACTGTATTGAAGTGGCCTGAATCAGAGCGGCCTGACTAACTATCGATTGTTTTCTCTTTTGAAGGATTGCCAGCTTTAGTGGTTGCAGTCTCCATGGGGTTCACTAAAACAAAGGGCTACGGGACGCCATTATAGTAAGTTTCTGCTTTTACACAGATTCATTTTAACACTGAACGAATAGTGCTTAAGTAATTCAATTTGGTTGACTTACTAAATCCAAACAGTGCTATAAACTCAGTCCCATGAACCCAATCAAATTTCAGAATAGCACAGCAAGAGGCCAATTTCTCTTGAGTTGTATCCCTGCAGGATCCCAAATGCATAAACACTGCTTAAAATCGCTTTAGCATTTTATTGCCCTATGAAACTTTGGAAATAGACTTAGAGCATATGGCATGTCCCCTGACAGTTAAGCAGAGCACTATTGTATGCTGGAGTGCACTGTTAACTGCACTGTTAATGTCTTCACGGGAGTAAAGTGTGTTTTTCTCCTCACAGCTGTTGGTTGTCTTTGGAGGGCGGCCTCTTGTATGCCTTTGTCGGTCCCGCAGCTGCTGTTGTTTTGGTGGGTATCAATTTTACATGTACTGTTTAAACTTTAAATCTTCACTCATGTAACTATCAACACCATTTAACCTAAAAATTTTATAAAATGTGTTTTCTTCACCTTGTTAAAGTATTAAGACATGGAATTATGATACTGTTTATTGATATTCATGAATATATTTACAGTATAATACATTCCAGCGCTGCTGTGTATGTTATTGGTTGTGAACTATTTGGGTCAAATAATGTTTTTACAAAACACTATGTATTATAGATGCTTTATGTTGACTTCATCTTGAAAAGGAGAGAAACACTGGGTCGATATATAACTGAAAAATAGTAAAACTCTTATCTTGGAATGTGCAGGCAGACCCATCACAACATTTATCTTTCATACTGCATAAAAATATGTTTTAAACAGTAGATTGGGAAGAGGATTGAGAATCCAGCCATTTAGACAATGCATTTCTACACTCACTATGAATAAAAATCACAGATTCAAAGTCCCATTGGGCTTCTGCTGCTGCTGGAGCCTTTTCATTCACTGTAATGGGAGGCACCATGTGGTTAGCAGCTTATTAAGTATTTATGCATTAGATTTGCTCGAAATCTAATAACTGAGCTGGTTAATCATCTTCAATTTTATATTGTGAGGAAATTCACAAACTACCTCATTATGCAAAGACAACACACACACAGACTGCTTTGGTTAATGTTTGTTTTGCCCATTACTGTCTGTGGTATAGCATTACCAATAAGTTGATTATGCATAGTTTACTAAACATTTGAATGTGAGAAAAAATAAATAGTATTACAGGACATTTTGGGTTTGAGTCTGCACTGACCCTGTGGTTCCGATCTTGGGCAAAGCTTCAAAAAGATTTGTTGGAACAGGAAAGACATTTTTGCATATATCAAGATTATCATCGCATTACATAAACCGTATTGATACTTAAAATGATATCTCATCCTATGTTAAGTAAAATACGAAAATCTATAGCCCATGAATACTTAATTAATCCAAGTGTATATATGTACAGCACAGCATAGTCTCCTTCAGTATTATTAATAGCAGAAGGTGCCTTTGAGTAGCCCAGTGTTCCTTGTCGTCCCAGTCGTTCCTTCAGGCTGTTGTGTTGAGTGTGCAGGGCTGGCCTCATCTATTGGCTCATGTCATACAGATGCCTGAGGTCAAAGCATCAGACATTTGGAAGAAAAAAAAAAAACCTCACTGGGCAAAGATATCAGTCAGCTGCTGTTATATAGCAAAGACAAACGAGAATCTAATTTTCTGCTCTGCTTCTGTTCAAAGGTAAACATGGTGATTGGTATACTGGTTTTTAACAAGCTTGTGTCCAGAGATGGCATTCTGGACAAGAAGCTGAAGCACCGTGCAGGGTATGACAGCACATCCTTGTTAGTACCTCTTTACTTTCTTCTCAACATTTCCGTCTGTGTTATTGTCCTTGTCTTTGCAAACTTGTACATGGTTTTTGATTTTGTATTTTACATATGGAGATTCAGACCTCCTTTTCTCTAGAACTGAAATGAGATGTATAAACATAAAGGGGTCAGATCTCTCCTGGGAGCCGCATTGCTTCATACTTCTTTGGCAGAATCAGTGCACGTTGAAAATCATTAAATTTCCCACACGTTGGCTCTCGCTGAAATGATCGGAGGGGGTTTGTCTGGGTGGTGGTGGGGCAGTGGCTGTTGGCCGTCTTTGTCATCCTCTTGTCTCTTTTACGTCCTGCAGACAGATGAGTGAGCCGCATACAGGATTAACTCTCAAGTGTGCCAAATGTGGCGTGGTATCAACAACTGCTTTATCAGCAACTACAGCAAGCAACGCAATGTAAGTGCCTGTCAGTGTCCCGCAATCAATAAGAACCATGCTACAGGGAGTCTCGGCATGTACGCCGTGTCCACTCAAGCACTTTGGTCCAGGCTGCGGTCCACTACAGCATAAGGCTACTAGTCTCAAATACTAGTGCATTTGGTCTCAATTTACAGTATCCCCACAGTTCTAGTGATAATAATGTTCAGATTCAGTTGATCAACAAAAAACAGAATTTACTCTTTGGGGATTTACTGCTATCCTGACCTTGTGTTTTTCTTTTGCTTATTCTAGAATAAAAAAATATGATTTATTGTATCTTCATCCGAAATCCATTTAATGAGATTACCACAATGTATACCACAAAAGAATGGCAGCTCACTTGTTACTTACATGCTACTATATAACTATTTAACAGCTTTTAATGTTATGTCTTCTCCACTCCTTGCTGTGCGTCCTCCCTATAATGCATTTATTTCCTCTCTCAGGGCGTCTCTGTGGAGCTCTTGTGTGGTCCTGCCTCTGCTGGCACTGACCTGGATGTCCGCTGTGCTCGCTATGACGGACAAACGCTCCATCCTCTTTCAGATCCTCTTCGCTGTCTTTGACTCGCTGCAGGGCTTTGTCATCGTCATGGTGCACTGTATTCTGAGGAGAGAGGTGCAGAAATATGTGTTTTCTTAGGCATGATTCCACATCAACTTTATAGCCCGGCCTTTCTGTGCAGAGTTTACATTTTTCTCCCAGTGTAAGGTAAAATCCGTCAGCTAATGTAGTCCTGACCAAGCCACGCTCAAGATCTGGAGATGAGTCCCTGGGCGCCGCTCTGTGGTTGACAGGTTGCCCCAGCGGCATTGAAGGATAGGTTAAATGTAGAGGACAAATTTCACTACGGGGACAATGTTTCTTAAAATAACCACTTAAAGACACAAATTATTTTCATTTCATGATAAACTGATCAATGGACAGGTTATCAAGCAAACAGAAGATTATGGAAGATTCACTGTTTTTGAAAGAGATACCCAAAATAGAAATCCACAAATTAAAACGTATTAGTTTAAGTAATTAGTAGGTATATGCTCCACAATTTTTTTTATTTTTAACAAATTATTTGTTTATATTTATTTATTTGTTTTTGTTTCTTTATACTGACATATTGATGATATTGAACTTTGAACGTGCCATTTTTGTTTCATGTGAATAGTGTCAGTAATTACAGAGATATCAACCATAACCTAGGTCAAACACAAAATTCGACCATAAATTTCGGACTTGACCTCCGGCTGAATTTTAAACTGTAGGAGTTGTAGAATGATGTCATGTGAATGCAGCCTATAAACATGAAATGTTGTTACAGTGTCGAGACAAACCTGTTTGTTCCCATAGGTCCAAGATGCATTTAGATGTCGGTTGAGAAACTGCCAAGATCCAATCAGTGGGGATGCAACAGGAACCTTCCCTAATGGGCACGCTCAGATAATGGTACGACCAGCAGCCCTCGCCTGTGTGGTGTTATTTATTATGCACATTCACCACTCTGCTCTCCTTTGCCCTTAATTTCTCTTCTGCTCACAGTGGAGGTATTTGTTCTTTAATATCCCCATTCAGAAAAACAAGGCATTATTTCCAATGGGCAAAGCTGCAATTACGCGTTGTTCACAGTAGTGGCCTGTGATTAATGCAAGTTGGTCCCTTTGGTTTCTTGGCGGCCTCAGCAGCATCCCTTAGTTCTGTTTGATTGAACTTACAGTCCGTGTTTGCTGTGCATCCATCTCATTTCCTCTGGTAGGGAATTGAGGAGAGTAACGGCTGACCTCTCCAAATAGGACACCAGTCTATTCATCTAGTGCAATGCCACTGGCACATCACTGCTATTAGTATTCTAATATCCTTCTCACCAAAATGTTTTTGCAGAACACTGTCTGGGTTCTATAGTTCAATACAGTCATTAGCAGCGAGCCTAGAAGCCCTACCAGTGGCTGGAGATGATTCTTTTTCATATAGGTTTTATTGATATGCTGTAAGGATAAAGTCCATTATTGTATGCCCTATAAACATGTTGATTTTAATATCAAGCAATTAGGCAATTAAGCAATTTAAATCACTGACCAAAATATTTTTAATCTACAGACGGACTTCGAGAAAGATGTGGACATTGCTTGCAGATCAGGTAAGAAGCCACAACTTTCTTGTTTCTGTCGACACATGCAAGAAAAATTGTATACATTTGAATTCAGGTTGCAAAACAATCCTCACATTAACAGGGATTATATTGGAGGAGAATACTGCTGGCAATTTGCGCTAAGATTTTCATTAATGTGAAGATGCAATCAAAGATTTGTGTGTGGGTGCAACATTTGGAGATGTTTTCTAAAATGAATAGCCACATTCAAGAGCTAATGGTCTAGATAACTAATTGTAGTTTAGCAATATCCTTCTCACACAGCTGTGGTTACATGTCACCATTACAGTTTTTTGTCCCGTCATTATTCAAGGCACACCTTGATAAGAGCTTGTAGGGCTGTCGTCTAGCTCTTGTAGCTCATGTTAGTGGCAGTGTTGTCTTGTAAAGTGGTCATCCTGGATAAGAGGCAGAGACAGGTGTCATTCATAAATCATGATCTCAGCTGAAGGAGAGCAGCAGTCACACAACATGCACTTTACAGATTATTCCCCACGGTCAGGAAGTCACATGTCACAAACGGGGATTATGGACGGGGAGGTTGAAGTAAAACCTCCTCTGTTACATCATGGGTTGTATAAACAAAAACACAACTCATTGCTGCACATAAAATTAGATTAAAAGATGGTTTGAGATGTCCTTGAAATGTATTTGCAAAGTTTGTCATCAGACAACGTAATTCCTCTTGATTCATGAGATTAGAACAGTCGGACGGGAGGATACAATATGTTCTTAAATCAGAGAGTATTTCAAGAAGCTACCTGCAGTCTGCCTGGTAAATATATGAGGGTTTGCAAGGTTATCACCAATCATAAAGTTTGAATCAGGGTGGGATGTTCTGCAGTGGGATAAATGAAAGCGGACTCTTCATTCGATTCCACATCCTCCTGAGATTCACTGGCTGCTTTATGTCTCTTTTCATTTCAGTGTTGTGTCTGAGGCACTACATTTCCACTTATTTGTCCTACCATTAGAGTTTCTCATTGCTGTAGATCCTCAGTGAATTGCCTACGTTGGTTTGAATAAGCTGTCTCTTTTGGTCATATGCAGAGGAATCTGACACAACCAGGAACACTACTTTTTTCATTTAGATTCTCTACTAATCCTTGTAAATCTCTGCCCCACAGCTCTCCACAAAGACATGGGCTCTTGTCGTGCCGCCACAATCACAGGCACCCTCTCCCGCATCTCCCTCAATGATGAAGAGGATGAGAAGGCTCCCGAAGGCCTCAACTACTCCACGTTGCCTGGCAACATCATCTCTAAAGTGTTAATCCAGCAGCCGTCCGCGCTGCACATGTCAATGGGAGTGGGAGATATGAAGGAGCAGTGCATGGGCGACAGTAACACAGACATGCGGCGCACTGTTTACCTGTGCACCGATGACGCTCTGCGGCAGAGTGAGCAAGACATGTCCCATGAGCTCGAGGCTCACGCAGTGGGACAGATGATGGAGACTGACTACATCGTTATGCCCCGTGCCTCAGCCTCTGCAGTAATGTCTGGCTCCAACATGCCAACTCTGGTCAAAGACGACACCAAGATGAACATCCCCATGGATAAGCTGTCCCACGAGAGGCTGATGCATTACAAGATGAACCCAGACTTCAACATCAGCCCGCAGGGAATGGACCACATGAATGTGAACCTGGAGCAGCAGTACCCCAGGGCTCCGGATCAGATGCAGAACCTGCCCTTCGAACCGCGCACTGCAGTGAAGAACTTCCTCGCCGAGATGGAGGAGTCTGCCGGCCTGTCGCGCAGTGAAACAGGGTCCACAATATCTATGAGCTCACTAGAGGTATATATACAGTATAGCACAGTAGAGAACCAATGCACTGATTAACAATATGTAAGTAGACTGTTTAATATTTGTAATATTTTCTTTTTAACAGAGACGAAAATCAAGATATTCAGATCTAGACTTTGAGGTATGTAGCGTACTTGTTTCCTTTTAAGTACATGCATTTAGCTTCGTTATGCAGAGAAAAGCCATTTTTGTAGTTTTGTTTGTCATTTGATTTATTAGTACTTGCCTCTTAAGCTTATTGGAGTTACACAGCTTTGACTGAAGATTTATTGACACGCTGTGTAGTTAAGGTAAAAGCAAGGCAGTCAACTGACAAACAGGACAACAGTTCTCATCAACATTTTATCCTCCTTCATCTCCTACATCCATTAGCTGTACGCTGATGATCAAAATGAATGCTTTTAAAGTCATTGCACATTTCACATCTGATTTAATCACCTGGTCTCAACTGCAGTATTATTGACATGTAGCAGTGTTTCCTTTGCATTTCAATATCAGAATGTACTGCATATATATTGTACAGGCCTTCAAAGTAAAGGAATGGCAATGAAGGAGCTTGGCATTTGACTAGTTTGGCACTGCATTGGGAGCGTTTTGTTTTAGCTTAGACACACACCACCTCTTTAAATGGGGAAATTCTGCCAAAGTCTAATTATAAGGATTTCCCATACGCCAACAAAGCACTAAATGAGGCTAGTAAGCTATTTAATCCAAGTATTCCATTTAATGGAAATTTAGGTAGATTAGGCTTTCTTAGTCCTGTAATCTTGACCTAAATTATGATTAGAGTTCCTTTTATCCTGAAAGCTAAATAATATATATGCAGAGTTATGCAAATTTGTTTGAAATCTGGCCTTTATGTAAACTACCATGACACTGAGTAATTGATCAGAGTTGACGGGGGTGGAGAGGGAGATGCATTTCCATTATTGGCTGTCAATACCAAAGAAAACCCCTTGCCATTGCAGAAAGTCATGCACACCAGGAAAAGACACATGGAGCTGTTCCAGGAACTGAATCAGAAATTTCAAACCCTGGACCGATTTCGAGACATACCAAATATGGGCAGCATGGTGAGTAACAGGAAACCAGGGGGGAGTCTGTGAGCCAGTTAGAGAGTACTCTATTTAAATATGTGCTGGACACATAATGTGTGATTGTGCAAATGAGCAGTTACGTAGCTAGTGTTCATGTGACTTCCAGTAGCAGCTGCAGGGGGTCCGCCCCTTTTAAAAGCACAAGGCCAGTCTGAGGAAATAAAGACTTATGTGCATCCATTTCAATGCAAGGTCATAAATGCACTTTTCTTTACATGCATTTATCTACTTAGCAATCCCATTGTTTTTCCATTAATGCATGGCAAAATGATTTAAACTATCAAAATAATTTTAGACTTTGAGGGCACTTTCACCATATATTTGATGCACACCTTCAAATCATAAGCTCTGCATTCTGTAAGCACACCTGACTATCCCTTTGGAATTATGAGTCAACCTCTCTTACAAGAGCGTTGTTTCCAGTACTGAATCCAAAAGAGAAATGGCATTGGTGACCAAATGCAGCCTCAGAGACTGTCACTGCCACAGGAGTCTCTGGCTGCATATAATACTCACATTTCAATCACTTCGACTCCACAGTATTGGGCCAGTTGCTTAGTTACCACTGAAAGTGCTTTTGTAGAGAAAGATGACAACTACTGTAGATATTTTCTTCCCGTTTCCCTCTAATGAATTTGCTGCAGATGTTAGTATTCATTCTACATTACACAGAGCAGATTCCTGTTTATTTGCATTCGTTTCTCTGGGATAATCAGTCAGAGTGCAGTCAGACGAATAGCCCTAAACAACTCCATGATAATGGCCTTCTGTGAGCATGCCCATATTTAAACCATATTTTTTTGTTATTTAATGCTTTCCACAACATGTATTCATTATTTTAGCATAGCGTAGCAGTAAATGATACTCCCTTAAACGTGTCGCAAACAGCTCAGTGGATATGAGGTTACTAATCTCATGTCCCGTTGGACACATTCACAGGACAAGGCAATGCCAAACAAGAATCCATGGGAGAGCTACAATCCAGCCTGCGAGTATCAGAATTACGCCACTATGAATGTACTAGAACCTAACACCAAGGACTCTCTGGAGATGACAGCAGCCGAGTGGGAAAAGTGTGTCAACTTACCCTTGGACGTCCAGGAGGGTGACTTCCAGACCGAAGTGTGAGGAGAGGAGGAAAGAGGCCTATAGAAAATGCAATTGTTGTGGAAGAGTTGGATAACAGATGTATTTTGCACTGAACAAAGCAACAGACTTTTTTAAAAACAGCCTTGGCATACATATCGTATGACATTATACGTATGACAGGGACATTATGTGCCAATCCAATATACGGACTGACTGACGAGAGAGAGAGAAAGAGAGAGAGAAAAGAAAAAGGGAAAAAAACATCCGTGTTACTTTTGTATTCTCACTAGTGTACTGGTGGACAGCCTGGTGTACTATATCTACCATCCTGTGTTTCAAATGATCCGTGGAGGAATTGGCCCAAATCTCCAGAAGACACACCTCACAAAGCAAACGACATGCCATGCGGTCCCAGCTTCGTCGGGCCTAGTTTTGACTTGAGAAAACTGGACCCACGCAGCACAATGTACATATTTATGCAGGTTTTTAAAAACGTTTATAACAGTCTGTTTGGCCATTACTACACTTTTTACTTTATAATATAAAACATGGAAGGCAAAGAGAATTTTTCTGTCATATTAAAATGAATGTTTGTCAAGCTACATTCTTCATTGCTTTAAATGCAATAAAGATAATACTCACTTTTATATAAATAATATATTTCACAAGTTTAATACTGCAGAATCTGCTTGAAGGATCCCAGCAAGCTCTCTCATCTGCAGCTCTGTATAAAATATTTAAAAACAAAATGTTGTATGGTGTAAATAAACTTTTGTCTACATATGTTTTACTTGTGCCAATTTATTTTAATGAAAAAATGCCAACCTGATCAAAAGTTATAGCGAAAATGTTAACATTTGAAAAGGAATGTAAATAAAAGAGGAAATATGTTCGTACAGCTCCAGAGGTTGTGTCAGTTAATCTGGTGGAGGTGGTGGAGATTTTTTTCATCTGATAAAGAAAGCATATTGATAGACAAAAATGTGAAAGCATTTTTACTGTTAAATCTAAATCATTATTCCAAGTGGTTGAAGCTTATTAAGACTTATTACACACAGCTCTGTGCCAGAACCATCCATAAAAAAACGGATGAAGCTCTTTTAGTGGCTGAATTTTGATCTATGTCTTGAAATGAAAAACTCCTGAATCCAAACCATAACCATTTCTTTGTAAGCAGTTTTTTTGAGTGATACTTTTGCACAGTTTTGTATAATATGTATTATTCATGTAAAAAAAAAAAAAAAGTTTTCATTTGAACATTTTCAAAGGTAACACTGGTATCTCAGGTCTATCAATATGCTTTCTAAAGATGTCTGCTTCATAACAGTGCTAAATCTCTATGATGTGTGCCTTTTACATTTACGAATCAAGTTTGTGAAGATGAAGAGGCTTTAAGTGAAGATGTGCTGGTGCTGCTGCTGCTGCTGCTGCTGCTGCTGCTGCTGCTGTTTTTGTTTGTTGTTTCCTGTCTGTGGTGCTGTTGGCACTGGGGCTACAAGAGCACCCAACTGTGTCCCCTGTGTTCAGGAGGAGACTGTGTGACTGAGACCAGTGAAGAGTGAGATAAGAGAGAAGGACAACACAGAAGGAGGAATGAAGACTTGGGCTGTGTCTCATTTCTGTTTTCTTGACTTCTCGATTCCCCTGTTGTCTCCCATCCACCGCCGAGAAGGCAGGTTGTTTTCAATTGGCTCCCAGTCATGAGATTGACAGTTGAGCTATCTAGGAGTTGAGCAAGGAAGAGGGGAAGGAGACAAGAAGGCAAGGAAACAGAAATGAGACGCAACCAAAATTGAGATATTATGCCAAAAACAGCAATTAGGCTTTATATCATCATTCAGATATGCTGAGCGATGTGGATGATGTGGATGTTCTCATAGCATATCTTGGTAAGGAATCTTTTGGGCTCATTTTAGTCCAATATTTCTTTTTTTAGTCCAGTTTGGCCTAGCTCAGTTTTGATTCTGACCAGTTTATACCTGGTTTTGTCCTTGGTTGTTGATAGACTTATTATTGACACTATATTGTATTCATGTTCATTTAGCATTATACTTCTTTATAATAACACTAATAATAATACTACTACTACTAACTAATAATAATAATAATAATAATGCACTGCTGGCTTTAAGCACTCTCCCACAAAGACTGCTTTTAAATGCTCTTAAGCTTGTGCAAATTTGGTTCTTTGGAGTTATCCATGATGTTTGTGACATAAAAATGAAATGCCATTTGAAGAAATGATTAACACTTCTTGGGCTAAGTGAACAAAATGACTATTATTTGCTCATGGAATGTTATATCATCAAAACATCAAAACGAAACACATTTTGTGCTGGAAGTTTGACATGATATTTGCTGTCATCCTTGACATTGCCCTTGAACATGTTTATTTCTCAAAACCAAAAAGAACTTGTTCATTAAATTCATTTCTTTTTACTCATATTACATTTATTTGGAGTGAGATTTAGACAGACAGATCCCTCCAGCAGCAGACATCATTGGCCTATGCGACCTTATGGTATTTAAATGAGACTCTCAGATGTTATTATCACAGTGTTGTGTCTGAATGAAGTCACTGTCTGGTGATTCACTTTTGATGGAGCATGACAAACAGACAAACCCAAAAGGCCTCGAGACTTATATAAAGTTTAAATTGGAATAAAGTGTATAATGTGACAGTATCTTCTATAACTTGGCTAAACAATACCTTTTATGTTTGCCTTATAAGATAAATAACTTGGAAAAATAAAACAAGGATCAATTATGAAAATAATTTAGGCCTACTTTATTAATATTGATATGTCCATGCAAATATTGGTATTAGTGATATTGGGGAATTTCTTTCATATATTGGTATATCCTAGATTTTTAAAATCCCTAATATTTATCACTGGAGCCTTAGTAGTGTCTGTATGCCCACGTGTCATTCCCAGTTTGTACATCAAATGTAACTGGAAGAGCAATATGTGGCTGTCTCTGTACACTATCAACACACGATATTATAGTTCACATAAACACATTTCATAGTTATGATGTAATCGTTTTTAAGATATGTGTATAGTTATAGCCACGCCCCAAGACCAATATTGAATATTAGTATTGGCTGACATTTTTTTTTAGTTTTAGTAGATTAGTAAGTAGTTGTTTTTAACCTGTTTTATCAAGAGGCTAAGTGCCATGTTAGTTAAATATAATCTACCCATCTTCTACTACCCCCAATAATAGAATACGAGACTTTTCGAGTTTGCCACAATTACAACAAACCTCCATGCCCACAACAGTTGTTTGTCTAAAATCTGATTTAAGACAGATGTTTTTTAGCGAGAAAGAAGAGGAGAGAGCAAAGAAGTGAACGTGCTGAGGGCTCCACTACAAAAATCAACATAATACCAGTGATCATTCCATTCAAACCACTATCACATGTTTTGGGACTGTCCTGTTGCTCAAAAGTGTCAGGCTGAAATTAACAAACAGCAACACTGCAGAATATTTTTGGCATTGCCATTCCATTTGATTTCAGAACTATGTATATGGGACTAAAGGCTCCTGTTAAGGACAAAATCAATGGATACCTTTGGAGCATACTCCTGGCTGCAGGAAGGAAGACCATTGCAAAAAGATGGCTGACTCAAACGGACAGCCAAGGACTGGAACGACATTCGTAACTAACATATGGAATATGGAGAAAATTACATTTAGACTTAACATGAAATTGGACTGACTTTGGACCAATTGGGACTTTTATGTTAGAGTTAGTGTGCCTTAATCTTATTTTGATGTCTTGATGTGTTTTTCTTTTATCTTTTTCTCTCTGGTCCTGTTCTTTGTTCTTGTATTTGTTAAGTGTTTTAAAATTTAGAAAAAATATGAAAAGAAAAAAATTGAATCATAAATTACACAAAAAGAAAAGAAAAATGTTGGAAGGGACAGATGGAGCTATTCTAAATACTAGACCCACGCTCCAAACTTCCACATACATGCGGAGATATTTATAGCCATCGGCGCAGTCCCCAGCAGTGAAGGTGTTGCACTAGTTTAAAGGGCTGTTGCTCTGGAAAAGGAGAGAAGACTTGAGAGGAGACCAAAAGTTTCTTACCTCGGTGGGGAGCAGAGTCTTCAGGCGGAAGAGGGACCACCACAAGCCTGCACCAGTGTGAGTCCTGGTGTAGCCACAGTGTGCCATGCAATCACAGCTTCAGGCTCAGGCTCTTTCATTTTTGATGGAATAGTGCTCCTTTAATAAATCTTTCAGCCACTTTATGCAATGTTGAAGAATAATGTTGAGACTCTAAGAACAAATGCAATGTTGTGCTCTGGTTAAATTGAAAAAGTAAAAGGCTCTTATGTACAGTGTTGGGAAGTAACTGAATAAGGTACGTGTGCCGAAAATACATATTCACAAGACTAATTTTGAGTAAGTGTATTCTGGTACAGTTATTCTTTCATTTGGTGGTATTCAGAATACATGCATCACACTATTTAATCATAAAATTTAAGCTTCAAATTTAGTTTAATTGGTTAGAAAAATAGAAAACGCAGCTCTTATAGTGAGTGCATGTGTGATTTTTTTCTTCTTTAGTTTGTGAAAAAGGGTTTCTTGTCTTATAAATGCATGGCAAACAGTGAAACAAGATACAAAAATATGTTTTAATCCTATATTGTTTTGTCACACTTTAATATAATGCAGCTCAATGTGAAAGTATTCAGCAGGTATTAACTGAATACATTTTTAAAGTATTCTTCCCATCACTGCTTATGTATCACCGTACATTTAGTTAGATACTTGAGGGGTCCCTTATAAGTAACATCATTGTTATTGTGGAAATGGAAATGCTCACTACTATCAGGACTGCTTTCTAATTTGGGTCCAAAAATGCATAAAATAAACCATTATGATTTACTTTGAATGAAAGCCATATCAGGAATACCCACAGGGAAATGTATGACCACTGTATATTAATACATAATAAGTCATCTTATCCATCTTCAAACACAATCATTTTGTTGGGTATTAAAGGGGGCAGGTTACTTTTTGATGAGCTTTTACCCACTTTACAAAGGTGTTTCCTCATCATTAGTTTACTCAACGTTGTATTTAAATTGATCCATGCATGTTTGAGTAATCCTGTGTTGTTCTGCATTTGAGTCTGTTTTCACCTATCCCCTCTGCCCACCCACACCCTTGTACTTAGTTAAGCCTCCGAATGACACATAAGGTTCTAAGATGTGCCATTGCCACTTTTTCTTTTTTTTATTATAAGGATTTTTGGCCCGTAGGCTTTATTGGACAGGACAGGTGAGTGTGAAAGGGGGATGAGAGAAGGGAGGACATGCAGTAATTGCTGCTTGTTACGGTGAAATGTCACTATGAAGAGGCTTATATAATGTCTGCAGTTTGTAACAGTAACATTGCCGTTACTAAGCTCTTTTAGATCAATATTGTGGGTAATAATGAACAAATTGTAAAATTATGATATACTTATGTTGTATTTTAAAAGAATACCTTAAAATGTCTCCTTTGAGGATGTCTTCCCTGATCCATTGAACTAAACTAAGATTGTTAGAGTCATGCAGGGGGGTTCCACTATGAGACAATGTTTTGTATTGTACTAATACAGTCATTTATGCTGGATAATCCTTCCTTTGTTTCAAAATGTATTTGTTAGAGGAACCAAGAATCCATTGAAGTAGGAAGGAAGGGACACGGCAGGAATGTAATTGACAGGGTAGACTTATATGGGCATGTTATATCAGGGCAAAACCAGGTCTATGAACTAGACCAATCCTAAATTCCTTCACAAAGTCTGTAATGTGTACAGAGTAATAGAGAATATAGTGCTAGCCTGCCAAGGTAGTTTAGCCTAGGCCCAGAATTTTTAGCTACACCTCAGCCTAAAACGATACTAAACCATAAGAAAGATGGTATTTGTATGTTTGTATTTGGCTTGTCCACAACTGGAATCCCAATAGTCTTGTACCTGTGCACACATACTGTAGCTTTACTGCTGTGATGTAACACAATCCTGCCTCCAGCTCTTGCCCCGTGCGTCTCTCTGGCTTAAAGTTAATTTGGTTTATTAGTACTTGTGGAGGTGGCATATCACTAATGGCTTAACTCAGAACAGGTCTGCAAAATAGTTATGACAAGGTATGCACGCTACAGGCTCTTAATTGGACAAGCGCAGAGTTTTTATGTAAATCCATCCACACTGAGCAGTCCAGAGCTTCTATGCTAATCCACGCTTTAGTGTCGGCTTCATTTGATACATTCACTCAACAAAATGTTTTACTGTAAAACACTGCTGTAAACTACTCGATGAGAGGTTTGTCTTTCATGTAGATACAATCGTCAATATTCATTTTAAAAGATGATGAGAAAAATCAGTCCCATGCCAGGATAAATGGAGTGTGTTTGTTTACCCTACAAATGGGAACAATCCATGCAAATGTAATAAAAGTTAGTGTTACAAACCAACTAATGTTTGATTGAATATATGTTGTTTTATTATCGCTCAGTGTTTTAATGTTGCACCTTAATGCCGAGACAAGTTCCTATGTTTGTGAATTTTGTTCATTAACAATGGCAATAAACTCTTTCTGATTCTGATTCTGATTCTGATGTAAAAACAATACCTATTTGGAAGTTACAGAATTACGTTTGTGGGTCCATGTAGTCCCGACTGTCTTGCAAATGTAATAAAATTCCACAAATGTAAAAAGTTTATGGTGAACTAATATGCTGTATTGACATGTTCACTATTAAACTCAAGATTGGTAGTTTAATTACTCCAGACTGTTTTTGAGTAAAACACTTCCCTCAATTTCCCTTCGGACATTTGGAACTATGTTGTTTACTACGGCCAAAGCCAATGAAATTTGGAATTGTAAGGAAGAAAAAAACGTAGCACCTCAGACCAGTACTTTCAGATCACGGCTTTCGTTTGGCAGCCGAAACCTTTTCTACTAGGACCACTCCTGGGCTCACATTGTTTAAGAAAAAACTAAAATAGCCCAATGTAAATTTTTACTTTGAAAATGTATTAAAGATGGAAATTACATTGAAATAACATAATAAACATTCCAGGGAAATTGTTCCGTTGAAATTGTGGGTTTATACATTGAATTTGATTATTGTACACTTGCAGGGATTAGTACACTTGAAGATCATCTGGCATAGAATTTAATTTGTCAATATGTGAGGTAAAATCTACAGTAATTTTTGAATGGTAACTTAAAAACTTTCCATTCTCTCCGGATTGTTCTTTGTAAAAGTTATAGGGATGATGCCATGGCAAAAGGCCCAGAAAAAAGAAAAACAACTAAGAGTACTTTTTTCCCTCTTTATTTTTGCAAATATTACATGCACAAGTAATCCATCCTATCCATGAAGGATGACAAAGCTCAGTAGTAGTTTTGATAATTACAACTGTGTATTTGAATATATACATCATTATGTAGAGTTTTCTAAAGTTGGTTCACAGCCAATTTGTGCTCATCATGTCGCAAAGGCATTCATTAGGCACATTTTGTTTTTCTTTCCATATACACAGGTTCCAGCAATGATTATGAATGGCAACTTTTATACCACTTTGTTACAATTATGAAAGATCAATAAATACATCCACCCAAAGTGAAATGATTAATTAAATACAGTAAATTGAAAAAAATTCAAACTGGAGCAAGCGTCTTGGTTAACCTATAAAAATGTGTCCCAATAAATGGCTCAAATGCAAATAAACAAAAACTGTCAGTGCTGTCAATGCTTTGGTACCAGTATTTTACACTAGAAAATGATTAAAGAAAATACTGGAAAATGTATGGTCTAAGGCCAGTACCAGTGATTCCAAAGTGCTTTAAAATGTCGACTAAACTTGACATGAAGTTCAGCAATTCAAACAAAGCCAGTCATCTGCAATAAGTCTTTTGGTGTGAAAAGTATTAATTTGTCAGAATCAAAGCTGTCAGAAGTGAATTCTCATGGTTGGGCAGAGATGAACAAAACTCCCCGAATCCCACTTTCATCTATAATATTGACTGAAAGACAAAAAAAATCTGTCTAGTAGGTTTTGTAAGGTGAAGGGCATTTGCACCCAAACTCAAAAGACAGAAATCTTTTTTAAAAAATGAGTAGCTTTTTAAAACTAAACTATGATGAGCAGTGTCTTCGAGTTCACAGTGGAATCTCGGAGGCTATATTTTCTTTTTTTAGTGGATGTATTCATCATCACTTAAATCTGAGTCATCGGCCTCCACCTCTCCTTCTATCACAGACTTTTTCCCTTTGCAGCAAGACACCACCAGGCCAATCAGGAAGGTCTACAAAGGAAAAACAAGAAAAAAATGTAAATTTTTCTATTTTGTATTCCATCCAATTCTAATTTTTAAAGTAACTGTAAGCAAGATTTAATTTAAAATGTTATAAACATGACCCATCTGTGTCCCCAGATACGAGGTGAACATGTTAAAATCAACTAAATAATAATATTAATAAATAATAATAATGTGGATTTATTCATAATTACAACAAAAATTGGACATGATTGCAAAGTTGTTTATGTTATAATTTGGTGTTTTGGGTCTCAAAACGATAATCCAATCAGAAAGCAGAATTTGCCTCACGTATGTCTTTCATTTGTGTTTCAAACTTAGGTATCCCAGTTTTTTATTTTGTCCACTAACACAGCTTTAGATCAGACACAAAAGTGAAGCAGGGTGATCTCCCAGCACAGCCAATCAGCTCTCATCCCAATGTGCCAAAACATAATATAGTGACTCACAGGGCGCTTTCTTACAAGGTTGAAAAGATAAAACGTTTAATAATTAGATGAAGACAGCATGTGGAGGTCTTTTTTCCCCCCTGCAAAGTTCTGCTTTAACAATACACTTTTTGGGGAGGAAACAGGATTTACTAATTATAATTTAATTTATTTAATTTTTTTAAGTTCGGTACCTCAGCTTTAAGGTTACCTGGCTCACGCCAGATTGATATTGTGTATCACTCTGAATTAAGTTCTACACAATATCAGGTTGATTCTTTTGCATCTCACCAAAACTGCAATGCTGTGCTGTGTTAGTCAGGTCCTCAATGGCCGGCTCAAACCAAACAGCGCAAAGAATAACCAGATAGATTCTCAAGAGTTTGTTGAAAAAAATATGGCGAGAGTTTATCTGGAGTGAGCCAGGTTAGCTTTAAAGGTGCCATTTGCTTGTGTGGAAAGAAGGCTTGCCAGTTTCAGTTGTGTTGACTTTACTTTTGTATCCAGGCCTTTAGCAACTTCTGAACTCTCTGAGGAGTTTCTAGTTGTTTGTATGACATTTACTAGTTAAGAATTCTTATAACAAGTTGAGATATATAACTTACTACAATAAAAGCCCAGTTGCCAAAGTAGTAGATGGTGCTGAAGAACCAGAACTTGTGCAGGAAAAGATAGGATCTGGTCACAGTGCATTGGTCTGTAAAACAAGAAACATTTACATCAAGCACCAAAAAGACTGGTCAGAATCTTCAGTCAAACTGCATTTTTAAAAGAGCCTTTAATAGAACATCGAAGCATCAAAAGAGGAGCATAATCTTGGCAGAAGGCCCCCACAAAAAAAAGATTCATGACTGGACTGAAATTATTATGGACATTCGCAATAACTCAATTGGAAAATTGAATTGAAATTCAAAAGACTGGATTTATTGGGACAGATGCCAGACTAAATGTATAGAACTGAGTGGATATTTTCTTTAAATTGTATGTTCTCTCTTTGTGTCATGTTCTTTGTTTTGTATATATTCTTTTAAAAAACATCATACCGTTTTTGAAGACACAACCCCTTCTTTCAGACATCCTTACAATTTGAGTCAACACATATTAGGGCTGAGCAATATGGGAAAAGAATTATTGATCATATTGATTGATCAACATTTTTGATTAGATTTGATCTTTCCAAAAACAAAGTATAAATGGCTTTTAGTAATGATTTCATGAACATAAAATATACTAACTTTTAATCTGTGCCATTTAAAACAAATAGTAATCAAATTTCTTCCTCCAAAGTCTGACCTCTGCTCAAAATCAAATGTTTTCACTGACAGAGGATCGACTGTGGACCTCTCGATTCAGAAACACCGATCTGTTGATCTTTCGATTAATTACCCAGCCCAAACACAAATTCTACAAAACCACAAATATTTCCTTTACGATCATTTACGGCATTTACACTAAAAGCAAGCATCTTGAAATACCAACATTACATTTTTTTTATTGTGGTAAAAAGTTTCAAAATGAAAACATGGAAATAAGTATTTATCCTTGGATAACTAACTAACTAACTAACTAAAGGAACTAATAGTTTAAAGTCAAGCATGTAATCTAAAGGTGAGAGTTTTATTTGAGCTGTGACATATAAAAACCAACAAATCAGTTTCAATGTATTTCTGATAATTTATCCAAAAAGTACATTGCATCAAAGTTATGTGCAAAGCGGAAAATATTTGGCAAATGCCACATGAAGGAGGGCCTGAGGCGCTTTGTCACTGTAACTCAAAAAGACAAGCAGACCGGAGAGAAGAGGAAACCCATGTCAGTGTCAGCGTGAATCTGCTTTGGCATAGATAAAGCTGGACTGATGCAACATTTAATGGAGCCTTGCATACAGCGCGCCTTTGTTAGAAAGTCAAAGGAAACAGATGGACATATGACAAGATTAGGATGTAATCTTAATGCAGACATGGTTTAATAATGAGGAGATGGGAATTCAACTTTATATGCTGAAGTTTTGGGGTCACTTAGTCCAGTTTTAAATAAATTATTGGAAAAATACAGGAATCAATGTAAAATAAAATAAAAAAAATAAAAAAATGGAAGCAGACATTTGCTATTTGTTGAGTTTGAGGTTTAAAAATTAAACTATAGATTGATATGCGGTGCACTGGGTCAGGACCCATACATGTCAATAAAAACAACATATTCTTTATAAAGTTATTAAAGTAAATTAAAGTTGATTTTACACCTTTCCTGTCGCTATCAATTTTGAAGTAGCAAACTGTTAACATTTAGAAAATAATTGTAGTGGGGCTGAGTCAAATCAATTGAATGACAGCCCAAACTCCTGCAGCTGAACAGTTAATATGTTGTTGAAGTTTGGTGGTTTTATTGCTTCTACAAAGTGCAGCAGTTTTTTATAGTGGATGAGATCACCTTTCGAGTGTTAGCGCTCCAGGATTTTGACAGAACTGATTCTGTTATTGATCTGGTTAGCACAGACACAGCGAATAATAGAAAAAATGGTGCTGAGTCATTGCCTTTTTACGAGCATGCATGAGTATTGGCCAACATGGAGAGAGCAGCTGACGTCACATGGTGGAAAGAGGCCTGCACTGCCTGGGTCAACCTAAACAAACTAAGATCATACAAATATCAATTCAGGAAAAGGAATAATCACGTAAACTGGACAGAATTAGAACTTTCCCGAATAGTTTCAGAATGGTCTTGATCTTTAACTGTTATAAGGCCAGATGATACTATTTAAGACGTACTATTTTTTGTGTGTTGTGTGTGCAAATTACGTTCGATTGTCTATATAAGACTAAGAAAAGAACACTTTTCACAGCAATATCAAAATATGAATTCAGTATCAAGCATTTCCTTAGTATCAAAAGAATCAATCACTAATCGTAACTATTTACTTATGGAACTGGCTAATATTTCCATCAAACAAAATAGTAAACAAAAGCTGAAGACAGGGAGATGAATGTGCTGTCTGGCTATATTAGAAAGCCATCTGGAGCTTTAGAGCTAGTCACGCTGAGCTGCTCCTATCATACTGTTTTTAACATAGCTACTGTTGGCGATTCAAAGCACATAGTCAAACGCTTATAAAGCCATAAGACATCAAAGACCAAAGAAAATATTCGGATTTTTATTTTCCAACTCATAATAGAATTCTCAGTGAGTGAATAAATTCCCACAGACAAAAGAGCACTTGGGTTCATCTTTGATAAAGAGCAGATCTGGGGGGTGGGCTGTGGAAAGTAACTGGAAACTGTAAGGATGCATCAAAAATACCTCAATAAAAGTAGACTCACAAATTACAAGCCCTGTTCAGAGCAGAAAAATGTTGATTGGATAAAAAAAAATCTCTTAACTGGCCATTAAAGCGGTTTCTCATCATCAAAGCGTTGACAGCTTTAACCATCGGGCCACTGTCTCTCATACCAGTAGATTGGAGTAGAGCTACACTGTACTTGACGTGGTGCTGTTCTATCCTTAGATTGTGCGATCCTAGTGGAGTTTCTCTGCTACACTACACTGCGCGACAGAAAGTCCTGACAGCCGCCAAGAAGAAGGGAGGAATCATGTGGGAGGAATGCAAGTTGTCATTTTTCAAGGACATGACGGTGGGACGTGCAGAGCAGCAAAGTTAATTCAATTATCATTCTATCCGAGAATGTAAATCAGTAAACGGCCAATATATTGGGCTGGGATTACGGAACGGTCTTCGGAAGATTGGTGATATATTCGAGGACGACGTCCTAATGTCCTACGATATTGTCACATTTAGAGAGGCATGGTCATTTTCAGAATAATCAGATTAGAAATGTTTCACCAAGCCACCCATGCATTTGACTCAGGACCCCTACTGCGGAAAACAAAACAGTATTAATTTAAGATTGAAAAGTGTGTTAATATTTGAACGTTTATAGTGTGATTGGACTTGATTTAATTGAAATACATAGTCCTTACTTGTACATTTTGTAAAAATGTCTGCTGTGGGACAAGGGTCTTTCCTGTACAAACCTGTGTTTAGAGAGATGGAAAGGAACCCAATACTCCTCCAGTGAAGATGTAGGAATAATACTATACAGTATCTTTCTCCTCTCCCTTATGCGTCTCCACTGCTCACTAGATGTCAGCGCTACAGATGGTGCTCAACAGTGGTCTCCTTAAATGTGTTATCGTGTTGTACACCACCAACCCGCTTCACCTTCAGATCATTCCCATTTGATGAGAAGAGCAAGGGGCCTTATGTACTCGAGTCAGACAGAGGTGGCCATGCATATGTAGAACTTTCAACTATGCATTGAAACTGTAAGTTTTGCATGAGCAAAGCCCATGCACACTATAGTCTGCTTCTTTTTTTCATTTTTATTTTACAAAGTATTAATAGTATAAGCTTTTACCTGGTCCTTATTTGCCTGTGCTGTAAGCATACTGTTCTTTTCACAATGTTTTTTGTTTTTTCATTGTTACCGGTTATTTCATTATTCATCAAGGCTTATTTTTTATTTTTTTTCAATGTGAAATGCTACTCACAATCAAAGAACATTCATAAACATGAGAACAGCGCCACCTTGGATGACTTCACAAAACATTTTTATATTTCAAATTGAATTCTATTAATTGCTAGTTAAATTTTCCAGGTATAATACAATTTGTGTTATAATTGTAATTTGTCCAGATATTATTATTATTATTATTATGATTATTATTAACTTTTAATGTATTTATTTTCTATTTCTTCTTTTTTTATATGAATTTAGGAACAATTTAAGCTTCTGGTTTGGGGTTTTACAAGTGTTTAAACAGTCTATTTTCCTTTTTTCTAAATACATTTATTGATTTCTTTAAATACCTAGTGAAAACCGCGCCATAGAGCGCCATGCTGATGAAAATGACGGTTTTGTACATCCAATAAAATCACCCCAAATTGCCCAAAGCACTTATGTCTTTGAAAGTCGATATTAATATTGATTTTACCTCTAATACGGCAAGACCTTTGACACAAAACCCAATAATGCTTCCGTTTAAAAACTGTATTTTGATTTATTTATTTTTTTTGACAGGTGCAAAACTTTTGACTGACATTTTTCATTGTGTCATAAATTGGTGCTAATCCCCATGTTGCTGGAGAATTACAATTAATTTGTTTTGGTGATGTGGGAGCGCTGTGTAGAAAATTGCCTGGACACCTGACACTTCCGAGTAAATGCATAAAACTATGACCATCATCCCTGGTAACGCTTTAAAACAACAGTGTGGAGACGGCCAAGTTGCTAGGAAACTGACAGCGGTCCACACAGTTTGAGCAGAAAATAAAAATACTATATGTACCACACGACTTATACATATACTGATCAAATGTATTTTTAATGACAATCATTGTAATTTTGATTAGCTCTGAAATGTATGTTTTTTTATTTGACTTTACTTCAGGTGAATGAAAAATAGACATAGAAATTCTTCTTTCTTTTTTTGTCAAGGATATATTATTTTAATGCACTCAACTATTATTATTATTTTTTTATCCTTATGTTTTTGCATTGTCTTGTTTGTCAACAGAGTGGATGTATGTATTTCTTTGATACCACTGGCTTCGAAAAAACTGCCCCTCTGGGATCTACTGAAGTGTTGAAGTTGAAGTAAAATCAGCTGCCAGTGCAAATTTCAAACAACAAAAATGTCAAGGAGATTAAGTATTTCAACAAAAACTGACCATGTTTGTAGAAGCCTGACCTACGACACTCCCACCTACCTCAATTCCACAGTATAGCATTATCTCCATCGAAACAAGAAGGTCACTTCACTAGACTAAGGTACTGGTAAAAAAAAAAAGTAAAAAAAATAAAAAAAGAAGTATCAGTTTAATGCTGGTGATTCTGGAAATTCTGAGACCCCGATTTCCTTCTAATATTTTTCAGGTTAGGTTTAGGAACAGATAGGTTAGGGTTTAGGGAAATATTTGCAAACCTGCATTGCAATAGAGGGGAATCAAGGGGCTCAGAATTTCTTGGAACACTGTACTGAACATTACAAGAAAAGCAATATGTTATTTTCCCCTGGAATAGCTGCACATGGTCAAGGTCATTACATTGGCCTTTTTATACAACAAAGCTAAATTGAAAGTGATCTTTTTTTGTATAAACGCTGAATTGTTGACTGATAATGATGAGAAATAAACACATTTATAGTTCCGATACTAGCAAGGGTTTTTCTGCCACTCTTTTCAAGTAACCTGACAGCTTTTTAATCACGCTAGGCTCTTTATTTTAGCAAAAGAAATTAAGCCACGATGGATACTGGACAGAATGTCATTTCCACTGTTGGCGCGGCTGCCGAGGGACCCGATGGAGCCAATAACGTGCAATGCTTATGTGATGATGGTGTTAACATGGCAGTCATAAACAACAGCAGAGACAGTTCATTTCTGTGATGAGCCGACAATCATTAGAAAATGGACACAAATACTGATACATCTTTGATAGAAGAAACAAGAGGGGAATAAAATCAAAGCTGTCAATATGTAAGAGACATTCCTACTTAGTGGTACAAATGAATAGGTTTTCAAAAGACTGTTTAAGGATTGTCAGTCAAAAAAGAAGTTGTAAGGGAAAAAAAAGATTTCTTATGCCTCAACATGGAGGAGTAGAAGTATAATAACTCCTCAGACAAGGCCAGATGGTTGAGGGAGATGTTAATGTGCCAGCGTGCAAGATAGGCCCTACAACTTGATCAAAGCCCATTTCAGAAGATGTACTTTGAGTGCGATGCTAAGTGAGAATTTGACAGCGACTGCTTGTGCAACCCTAAGAATTTTTCAGGTTGAAACTGGGCTCTGTGAATCTATGAAATATTAAAGCTTGGTTCATTAATAAAATTATCTATTTAAGGAACTTTCAAGTCAAGTGATGGAATATGCTTTAAATCCAAGCTTGAGAGGTATTCGAGCATTTACAGTTCAAGTTGGCATAAATGGGGTGAGTCTGAACAGAAATACTGTATATATGTGTGCTTGGTTGAAATGAACAGGCTGCATTTGAAAAGCACTCCAGGGTTGGCGGTCAGATCCTTTGTTAAGGCCATTTGCAAGTCCGAAGTCCAAAAGATCATACTTTTTTCCTGCCAATGGGAAAGTGCTACCAAATGGCACAGCGTAACCTCCCGGAACACACAGAAGAGAGACCTTTCACCAACCGGGGCTCTTATGGTTGTAGTTCAGAAGAATGTGGCTTACGTTCATGTTGTCAATGGCAACTTAAGTCTTAAGATTTATTTACATTATGTTCTGAATGGACAGCCAATGAAGCGAAGTATTGGCATTTGTTAGTGCAGAACTCTGGGCACACACTTCTCCTGTGTGACTGACCAGCCATCAGCCTGCAGGTTCACCTGAACACTGTTAGTTAAATTGGACTATTCGACAACACAGAACTGGTGGAGGAATGAAGGAAATGACTGAAGGTGCACGCAAACAGCCATGATAAAGATATAATCAGTCATTTATCATTTGCCAATTGCTGTACATTTCAACTGTGTTGTTTGATTACATTTTATAATCCAAGGTATTTATTTATTATAAAAAAATTGCAAAAGGAACGGTAAAAAAAAAATCTAAAAAGTTACTAGTGAAATTTAAATCCATGCTCCATTTGTTTTTGCAGTTTTATAGAGTTATATTTTGTTGTCATGATGTTGTATAACATGTTGACTAAATCTTTATGCATTTTGTAATATTTTCAGACAAATTAATAGCTAGCAAGACAAAGGTTGAAAGGTGTACTGCTCATTCACACTTCATAGCTGATTTAGTGCAATAAAGGTTGGCATGGAGACATAAAGTGGTCACATAATTGCACAAGCAAATGTTTGTCCTTGATTATTTACCCTCCATTGAATAATAAACTGCAATTATACAGTCAAGAGAAGAAGTTAGAACACCCTTTCAGAGTTCTTACATTTTTGCACATTAAACCCACTGGACTGGTCCCAATTAGAGGTGGAGGTGTATGTATCAAAACATTGAGAATATCATAATTGTTTAGAGATATGCTATATTAGATAATGTTGTATATAACGAAAATAGATGTTATATAAATGTCACATTTATTTTTGTGCATCTTAGGTTTAAAAGAAAGAGTGTCCTTAATTTTGCTCAGGAGTCTACGCACTGTAGGTTTAGACTGATTTTCACACAAATGAATTTTACAGTTGCTGGTTTCCATTGACTATGAAACGAGGTGAAACAAGATAAAAAGATGAAAATAATAATATATAATAAAACATAATCAAACTAAATAATCTATCACATTTCTCCTCCAGTATAGGCTGACCCAGTGACGGATAAATCTTTAATGGCATCTGTGGTAAGTTCTTTCAACATTCCACCATTGGACCATTGCTCACTGTGCTCTGCAACAGACTTACCCTCAGGCGCATCAGCATCACAGCTCCTCGTGGTGCTGAAGGTAGTATTAGCCACAGAGGGTAGCTGAGAAAAAAACAAACAAACAAACAGAAGAAATCAAGTCGCAAAATACACCAACAATAGTAGAATGGTTAGTATTTTGCAAAAGCTGTGAGTTGAAATATGAAAATAAACTTGGGAGAAATAACATTCCATCTAAATCACATACATATTGTACACCCTCACAGGGAAAGTGGTTGCACAATATTAACAACAACAACAACAACAAATGGCTGAAAAAATATGGAACGAGAACTCTAGTGCCTAAAAGCCTCACTATTTTCTGAGAGTCGTTTGATCCTCTCAACTGACCACTATAGCGTTTGTCTCTTAACAGATTTACAAATGCATCTTGTGAAAGTTTATAATGCATGTTACCTGTACAAGATACTTCTGGCTTCCATACATGACGTACTGCGGCGCCAGGCTGTAGATCATGTAGCTGGTATGCAGAACGATCAATAGAAGAATCATACACAGGAAGAGCAGAGCCTGGGGTCGAGTGCGCTTTGGTCTGATTTTGTAAAGCTGTAAAAATAAAAATTAAAAGGTATTTTAGATGCTTGAACTATTTAGAAGACTCATGCGTGCAAGCTGCTTACCCTTATCCAGAAGAACCAGATGCCCATGTTGCGAATACCAGCCATCGAAGTGAACACGAAGTACATAGTGATAACAGAGATCAGGATATAATCTAATGGGAAAACCTGCAATTTAAGAGTCAATGGGTCAGTTTTATGTTACATGCAAAATAATTAGTTGCCAAACATTCGGGTTGGCTGCCTTTTTAGGATTAATGACCATCTATGATAGAGACTAGTTGATATGGGTCAACTCATTTTAAAATGAGCGTGCAGCATGTTTTTACAATGTCAAATGAGGTGTAACAGCTTTCTGCCTGATAACTCTGCTCGACAGTAGTGCTTTTTAAGGCAGAACTACAATGACACAACAGAAATACTTATCTATTATTTGTGTGTACAGTAGACAGTTAATCAATGCCGCAGTGTATGTATTAAGCTATTCTTAAAGAGTTTGAGCTGTTTTTTGTCAACACAGAACGATAAATTTAGCGACAATGACAACACTTTAGTTTGTTAACATCAAAAACATGAAATTCGCTCAACAGATGCACTGAAATTACCCTTCACACTTTTATAAAAATAATAATCGATCCTATATGACGTATGAATGGCAGAATGGGTTGTATGCTGCTTACAGACTGAAGTGCACATATTTCCAGAGTGGGAATGAAAGAGTACTCACGGGCTGCAAGACCAAAAGAAGTTCATTCAGGGGGTTGGTGAGATTAGTGCCAAAGACTACAAACCCAGAGCTGATGCCTGCTGAGTGGAGCGCTTTATCCAAACTACCACACAGAGATACAAGTATTAACACATCCTAATATTGATTGAGATGACATAGAAAGATGGCAATTGACACTTACTTCGAAATGAATAAGGCAACAATAAACAGCAGCGCCACCAGGATGAAGAAAATGCCAAGTACAATCTGAAGGAACAAACACAATTGGTAAAATGGCTATAATAATATAAATCCTAAAGTGATCAGTTATGCAGTAATGGTGTGACTCTAAAAGTAGGCTTACTAAATGTATTGCAAGACACAAATGAAAATCAATAGCATCTACTTTGAAGATACAAAACCCTTGCCACCATGTCTTTCATCAAGGGGGGACCATATGGCATGGCCCACAAAGCTGGCAGCAGGTCCTAAGGTGACAAAAGGAGGCAGAGGCACAGCCCAGACGGCAGGGGGGCAGCACTGGGGAGGCAGAAGAGTGTGGCAGCCAAAATGGCAAGGCATATCACAATAAGTCAACCAAAGCACAACTCCACACTGATCATTTTGTATGGCTTTTATAGCCTTGCATCTTTTCATCACCAGAAAATGTCCACCACAAGTATAAACAGTCATTACCATCTCCTGGCAGACTGGCAGGTGTAAAAAAGCAGTGGTGGCTCTGCTCTGGAGAAACAACAATCATTTGGCTTATCACTGGAGACCGGGGCCCGAATACACCATAAATTAATCTCACAACTCATTACTGTTCATATTTGAGTCTGGGGACTGTCATTAGCAGCAACCCCCTTGGTTAAAGTCAAACCGTTACAGACAGCAGTTTATAATGTTTGGGCTTTCCTGCAGTGCAGTAAAAGACGGGAAATTGAATAGCTGTGGCAGCAGAAGAGTGAATTAGGAGAATGATTTGGGACTCACGCTGTCCTTATCAGAGATGTGTTCTGAACAGCGCAACCTGATTTATAACTTTGCATTTGTTCATGTGAGAAGATACAGATATACCTTATGAATTAAGTTAAACGATTATTAAATTTTTATTCCCAGATTTAGGATGAGGAAAAAGGAGAATGTGAGTCACATTGTTTAAAAGACAAACAGCTTCTCTGCTATGCGTTTTTATACCTGATTAACCAAAAAAGAGCGGGAAATGTGTAATTAACTCAAGTACTCAGACAATCATAAAATTATGATTAAGCATGGAGGGGCTGTTCCAGCACCCTTGGGGTGACATACCATTATTTATCATTAAGCCTAATTCTAGCAATGCTATTTTAGTAGCGTTATAATATGTTAAATATTCTTAGTAATAAAATGTAAAATGTAGTGCAATTTCAGTAAATGCCTCATTGAGTGTTTAAAAGGGTAATTTCCAAGGTAATAGGTGATCTTATAGTCTTCAGGAAAGATTAGTCTCCTTCTGACAAATGGTACATTTTGATAGGAAGTTGATGCGACACAATTTACAATGAATACATCAATTAGTATTTAGCATTAATATTGGGGACAAATGCACTCAAAGTAAAATCAAAGACAAGTTTGTGGTCAGGTTACTCCATCTCCAAGGACACACAAGATCCTACCTGAGAGACTTCAGAGTAAATAAGGTGCAGGCTACTCATGGGAATTATGTAAAATATGCAGATGACTATAAAAGAACTAAAAGAAAATCTGGAGCAGATTTGAAATTCAGTACAAAGGACGAGGTCCGGAACAGATGTAGAGATTAAAAATGCAGCAAATGTAAAATTGCTTTCGGACTAAATTTTAAAATGGAAAACTTTTAAAGACTTTGAACCAAATGGACTGAATATACCAGACTACTATGTTTAGGACTTTGTAAATTGTTTGTATGATCTCTGTATTTGTTTTGTTTATTCGCAGCAAATGTTTTAAAGTTTGGTATAAGTATGGTATAGACTAAAAACATAATAAAGTTGAAGCTCCGCATGATTTTATAATATTCACAAAGACAAAGACAGAAGCCATCAGTTAATGGACAGTCACCTTGAAAGGTCTGAGAGCACTGCCCACTTTAGTGCAGCAGTTCCTCTCTGCAATTTCCAGGTGTCTGCTCCTGCGTCGAAGGACCTGCAGTTTCCCCTCCAGCTCGTGAAGGCTCCGTCTGTCTCGGGAGGACAAGGGACGACCATCTTTACACTGACAAAGACAAGGAAGACAAGACATAAAAACTGAAAACATTGAAAAGTAAATAGGCCTCATATAGAAGTCCCCAAACAGTATGTTTATAGAAAGAATGACAAATGTACCATTCATTCAAGTGGCATTAAGAGTTACCACTAAAAACTTTAGCCTAAGATTTTTCTTCCAGCTGTCTTTTTCAACTCTGCCAGTCAATATAGGAAGCTGCTATCCCATCTATAATGGCATGCAGACTGTACTGTGAGGCCAGGTAGAATGATAAGGAGGGGTGATCAGCTGGAAGTTATAAAACTACAGTAAAACGCATGACTAGACTTGCGAATGTTTAATGTGCAGAAAAAGTGTTTCCACTACCCCACACTGGATTTGAGATTTTCTATCTGTTGCTCCACATCATCCATGTCCTCGTGTTCTCCAGGCGCTCGTACGCTACACTTCTTGGCCTTTTATCAGATTCAAAGGCAGAACCGACATGCCATATGCCTGAAACAGCACAATTAGAATCATATGTTATTGTCATATGGCATCAGAACTCACCCACGCATTCCTCCTCAGTGTCTAACAGCAAACCAAAGACATGGTTGAAAAATACATCAAAATATATATTCATATACATTGCTTATGCTATTCTTAAAATAAATATATAACAGAAGATCAATAATTTAGCATTTAGAGTTTTAAGTTTGCTGCAACCATTTTGTGAGGATATCATTGCCTTATATCAGCTTGATTCAATTTACAGCTTAACAGTGCCCCCATGTGACAGCACTATCCTCTATCCAGGATTTGATGCATTTTATAAGAGGATTTTTTTCTGGAGTGAGAGGAAAATCTGGGTAAGAGGAGGGCAGGCATCAAAGAGCCATCGATGTGGTTGGGACTGAATCAGTAAAGGACAAGGCTCTTTCTGCTCTATTTCCTGTAAGATTTCCGTTCAATGCATCAAAGGTGAAAGCATATAAACATGCACAGCGGAATAGACAGAAAGCCTCCTCTATTTAGAGCAACCGGATTTGATTATTGTTATTTATTTATTTGTACCTGAAAGAAAATCTATTCCCCCAAACGACTGAGAAAGCAGTGACAAATAATAACCTAAAACTTGCTTTTACAAACTTACAACGCTTACAGGTTCAAAATATTACAGATAAAGACTTGTGTGGAAAGATACTTTCAGCAGTGTCAAAAGATGGTGCCCTTTCTTCCATTTTCAAGCACAGAAAAATCAAATTCTATATTTTATATTTTTTTTAGACAACTTTTACTAGTTTCTGAGTGTAAGCTAGCATTAGGCAAGTCACTGGGGATACCAAGACAGGCTCGACTATTATTAGTCTCTGCTGTGGATCTTTGCTACAGGCGAATGTCGCCTTCTGCAATGAATCATGGAGCTCTTAAGGCCGGAGCATGTCCCGAATATCAAACACACTCATAAAAGGAAAACCTGTCCCAGATCCCCAGAGAAACATTTCACTCCCCCACAAATGTGAAAGAGAATGGGAGAAATACATGAAGCAGGAACACAGGGTCCCCTTGTAAAAAATATATACTATCATGTCCTATTACCATATATGCACAATAGTGCTGTTCATGGTGATCAATAATAAAAGCTACAAATACATTTGATAGGGATGATGGACCTGCTTGATAAATAGAGAAGTCATGTGATCATAGAGTGGGCACCAGCACAAGTGTGTGGACACAGGGAAGACAAGGCACTCTGTGTTACTCAGACGGCTGCTGAGAGCCCAGCCAAAAGGGAGGAGGAAGGACTCTGCCCCCCCATGTCTTTTACTCCGCTACATGAAACTATTTTAACCAACAATAAAGATTAGGCAGTTTACATTAATTAAATTACTATGCAAATAATAAGCATTTAGTCATTTAATTAGTTAGATATAGTTAGTTGTCAAATTACAATAATACATAGAATAATCATGTATAAATAATTCATGATATCCAACAGTACATTTGTGTGTGTAAGATATAGCATAAGTAATGTGTTGTTGTAATATAAATGGTGCCTTTAATTATAAAAAAAAATATTTAAAAATACTGTGAATAAGAAGTGCTATCAATCATACACCCACACAAACCTCCCTGTGGATTTCATTATTAAGTCTAAAGAGTAAGTATAAGTGTTTTAATTATATTTTAAGCCATTTAACAGTTCTGCTCAGCTTTGTTCAGGATTGGTATTAGGATCAATCAACATATAAAAAACCAAAAAACAATTAATGGTATCCAAAAACAAAATGTGAAATACAAGTTTAAACTCCAAAACCAGGCAGTTTGTCTGTGAGCTTGTCTGTGAGACCCCATTTCCCAGGTCAATCTCAAGGCTGCGATACCATCAGCAGGCATTCATCTTCTGTGCTCAGCATCAACGTCTTATGGAGGAAATTTAAGAGCGGAGGAAAAAAGGGGAATGCACGTGGGAAACAGCCATGAGCCAATACGCCTGCTGAGCTTTCAAATGAAGCTAAAACCCTGGCCTCGGTGGATCGCATGTTTTCTGCGAACAAAGACGCCATAGAATAATAGCCTTAAAGTTAAGTATTGCATTTCCAGAGAAGTACAGGATTTTCAGTAAGATCTTCTCTGAGTGTTGAATCCTATTATGGCTAAGTGCACAGTGTTATATGGCATGTACATTAAGGGCCGTGGAAGTGGGCCGAGGGCTGGTTGCACACAAACAGTGCTAATAAATTTGCAGCAGTCACAGAAATCCCTGTTACTTATGGAGGCTTTTACTTACACTCCATTAAGCTAATCAGCTGAAATAGTAACACATAGAAACGAGGATAAATCACCCGCTCATTTTGCGACTACTTACACAAACTGCAACACTAAAAATTTCTCTCTAAGCTTTTCTAATGTGTGTTGTTTCCTTTATTCATCTAACACTATGAGACATACACTACATTTCGATCACTCATCACGGATACTGGAGAGAATTCTTCTGTAAAATTGCTATTTTGATTATTTATGGCAATGGGGGTCCCTTTTAGAGAGAAAAGAAAGCTTTCTCTGTAGGTTTGATAATTAGCTCTCTGCTAGGTGGCCTGTGGACATGGAATTGCTTGTGCTTTAAACTGTAATGTTCTGTCCCTATCAAATAAACATATAGCTACAAAAAAATTAATAACTGTAGATTCATACATTCTGTTTGTTACATTTTTTGTGCAGTCAGCTATGGCCAGTAGATAGATTGAGGTGGCTATGTCTTGATGCATGGATTTATATTTTTCTTAGTTTTTTATTTATTTTTAAAACACCAGTGCCAGGAGCTTCAGGGTCTAGTTACCAAGATAACAGCAATGAAAAATGGACAGCATTAACAGACACAGTCGATTCTACCGATCGAGGAAAAAATGACAAACAACCCAGTGCTGAAATAATCAAAATATAGGCATATATTAATGGCCAGAGGGTAGATCCATATAAAATATGACCTGAGCAACGGACAACATTACTAGTAATGAAAAGGCACTCCATCAAACATAGACTAGTGGCTTATGTAACTACATTTGAAAAAAAGAATAGAAAATTCAGGAATATCAGGTCAGAATCAGAACAGGCTATAATCTGGCACATTTGCTTTAGTTTGGATGTTCATTAACATACATGGTTCTACTTTTCTTAAATTGATAGATAAAATAACCTATATTAAGATTTAGAAAAGCTGTATACAAGATAAAAAAAATATATATAATAATGTCAGAAAATTACACTTAGTTTAGCATTATTATGATACACAATACATACACTTAATAAATATTAATTGAATCAGTGTCAAATAAGTAAGTAACCAACCACAATTAAGAATTAACAATACATCTTGATTAAATTATTGTGATTAATAATTCAATAATAATAATCTGAACCCTTGATTTGACCTCCACAGCTCAAGTGAATATGCATAAACTGGCAGGGTATATTAGGACACCACCCCAGTGAATAATTTACAAATCAGTCTTCTTAATGACCGTGCAACGTGGCAACACTCAAGACACAAGTTCACATTAAGTCAATGCTGGTTCCAACTCACCGTGTAAGTGATGACGGCCAACATGCCGATCAAGGTCAAGGAGCTGATGGAGAACGACAGCGCAGGTAGTCCATCTGCAGGTGAGAGGCAAGGGACGTATTAGACACATTAGAGACACAGGACACATGACGAAGACTGTGGTTTGCGTCCCTGTCGTGTGGGAAGAATTTGGCACAAAATCCACCAGCTGTTTGTTCACATCTAACATAAATGTCCCTGACAAGAAGACATCAGTGCCACCTAACTTAACTTTGATCGCTTCATTTTCTTTCTCAGCAGAGAGACTATCTCTCCAACTATCACCCTATTTCTTTGAGGATTGGATTTGGAACGGAAATTCAAAACGTGGTTCTGAGCGTGATTTTTTTGCTAAAGAGTTAAATGTCCTGGGATTTGAAGTAACATTATGATTTACTGTTAATTGCAAAAGGTTATATTTGAACTGTTTCTTATAGTGTAGCAGCTCAATTAAAAAAAAAATTGCTAAACCATTTAAATTTCTATATTTGACAAGACGTTTCCAGTGAATCAAATGTTAGACTCTGGCTCCAATTAGCTCTAATTGTCCATTATCAGCTTAAGACTTTTTTAAACAGCAGGTCTACAGCAAAGCCTGGGTAAAAGCATGTGGTTTGGAGTATGTTTTGTGTTAAATTGCATTGATTAAAAGTAAATCCTGAAAGCCATTTATATTTGCTGTCTTTTCCTCATTCAGGTACAACTTCAGGCTGGTCATCTTGTGTTATTGTCCTCTGGAATAGTTACAGTTCCCCAAACTATTTTTTTTAACAGCTGCGAGTACCACAGCCTGTATACTATGTACTAAACTGATGCATGTCGTCTTTCATTGGGGTGGAAAGTGGACCACCCATAAGGCGAGGGCACCCGTTGGTGTCACGACAGCTGTCAAGAGTTGAAGTCAGAAGACAGGGATTGATGAAGAGACTGATAGGCGCCCTCCCCCGTTACGTTCCCACCTGTCACAGAGCGCCGTGCAAAAGTCAGCCCCTTTAGGAGTACTCCTGTCCTCCTCCCTGCAGCCTCTTCAACGTGCTCAGCCCACCTGTCCGCATCGTGCCTTTCTCCTTTATCCTTGACAGCACCGCTTGATTGAGAATATTAAGTTGTTATTTAGTGCATGTATAATTCTAGCCTCATCAGCTCACGAAAGATGGACAAAAATGTGAAATGTGCACAAAAAAAAAGAATAATAAAGAATTATGTGAATCATGTACGACAGCATTACCTTCCGACTGTGTCTCAAATCAGTTTTACTTTTACTTGAATCATTTTATGAATGAATTGTACTTCAACAAGTGGTATCAGAATACATTACATTACAGTACTTTTTTTTCTTCAATATATGCACTTTTGTCCTAACACAAAGCTGGGTAAAGGAGACTAAATCCACTAAGGCTGCATGATGCATTAACCTTAATATACTCCCATAAACAATGCTGACACTTCCTGACACTCTTCTTGGTTTTGGGGCCAGATTTTCCGGGGCTTAAACAGGGAATATTGTCTATTATTTATCAGCAGTGCAACCACATGCGCAGCTTCAATTGTAGCTAAGGCATAAGAACGCTCTTATCTTGGCTTCATATAACCCTTCAGGCTTGTGTGCATACACAAGGCTTTTACCGAGATGTGTTTTAAAGGGATCTGTTAGTCATAGCAGCCGGCTTCTGTGGAACGAAAACATCACCAAAGGGTTAGCAGAGGACACTGTAAAATATACTTGCTAAATATTTAATTAGAACAGTCTGCTTCTCTATGCGGTTTTGTACAATGCAACATCAAAACAAGGCAACAGTATATAGTATATAGTGTATGAACCATGTTTTGTATACTTAACCAACGAGTGGTGTCCCTTATCAACTACAGTTACACTTCATTTAAGTGCCATATTTTGACCGTAACTGTAATAGCCTTTCTTGTAGCTACTAATATAGAAAGCATTCAGGCATTGCTATAATGCAGTAGCAAATGAAATGCTGAGGCCATTAAAGATGTAGTAGCTTTAATGAACAATGGTAACAAAGCAGTCAGCAGGCTTATGTGCCAAAAGTGCCTTTGCCTTTATGCAATTAACCCCCCATCTGGAGTGAGAAGGGTGGGAGCAGGCCTTCTCAGCGGCGCGGCTCTCTCCCTGAGCTACGAGTGAAGGAGGTGAGGGAGGTGTGTAGTGGTCTATGGCGGTGAGGAGAGCCAGATGGTTCAACTTCCTCCTTGATCCTCAGATGGCAAAAGGCCAGAGGACTGTTAGGAGCCCACATTTGGTCATGATCCTTCATTAGCATTAGCATTAGCATAAACAGGCCAGTGTGCCATTTAACAAGTCCAAATGTCTCTTTGCTACTAATATGGATTGCAAATGGTATCTATGCGCCGATATTAGAGAGTAAAACAAGTGAAAGAGTAAAACAATCACATGATGATGATAGAGAGTATACAACTTACGGCCACTTCCAAGTTCCTCAAACAGGTACTGCACTTTCTCCCATTGGGTAGTGTTCTGATGTGGAGGCTCAAGCGGAACAAAGGCCCTAAAAACAGTTAAAATAAGTAAGTGATGTTCGTTTTGTAACATATGAAGAGCTTTTTATCCCCACATGTGTCAACAGAGTTGGCAAAGTTATGTTAAATGTGTTCTAACCTCAATAAATTTAAATTATACTTTATGGCACAAAAATCCCCAAATAAATCAGAATCAGAAAAGGTCTATTGCCATTGTCAAAGAACAAAATTCACAAACATAGGAACTTGTCTCGGCATTAAGGTGCAACATAAAACACTGATCAATAATAAAAACAACATACATTCAATCCAAAGGGCATGCATTAAGGAACAATCAATTAAAGTTACTATAGTATAAATAAAAATATAAATAGGCATTACTATGTACACAGAGAATTACAGTTAAATTTACAAATGTAGTGCAGATAGTGACAGTGCAGTGAGTGATTGAATAGTTGCAGTTAAAGTGGCAGGTGTTTAGAAGTAATCATGAGTCCAACGGCAGAGGGAAAGAAACTGTTCTTGTGGCGGGAGGTTCTGGTCTGGATGGATCGTAGCCTCCTGCCAGAGGAAGTGGTTCAAATAGTCCATGTACAGGGTGAGAAGGGTCAGCTGTGATCCGACCTGCTCGTCCCAGAGCCCTGGAGACGTACAGGTCCTGCAGAGATGGAAGTCTGCAGGACCTGCTCGTCCCAGAGCCCTGGAGACGTACAGGTCCTGCAGAGATGGAAGTCTGCAGTGGGTCACCTTTTCAGCAGAGTGCACGATGCGCTGTAGTCTCTGTTTGTCTCTGGCTGTGGCTCCAGCATACCACACGGTGATGGAGGTGAGGATGGACTCAATGATGGCCGTGTAGAACTGCACCATCATCTGCACTGGCAGCTTGGATTTCCTCAGCTGCCACAGGAAGTACATCCTCTGCTGGGCCTTCTTGATGAGGAGCTGATGGAGGGTTCCCACTTGAGGTCCTGGGTGATGGTGGTGCCAAGGCAGCGGAAGGAGTCCACGGTGGTGATGGGGGAGTCTGTCATGGGTGAGGGGGGCTGGGGGGCTGTGACTTTCCTGAAGTCCACGATCATCTCCACTGTCTTCTGGGCGTTAAACTCCAGGTTGTTACCAGCTGTACCAGGACACCAGCCGGTCCACCTCCCTCCTGTAGACAGATCTATCCCCGTCCGATATGAGCCCGATGAGGGTGGTGTCGTCCGCAAACTTGATCAAGTTTACGGAGTCATGGCTGGAGGTGCAACAGTTTGTGTACAGGGAGAAGAGCAGAGGAGAAAGTACACAGCCCTGTGGAGCTCCTGTGCTGATAGTTCGAGTGTCTGAGACAATCTTCCCCAGCCGCATGCACTGCCTCCGATCCGTCAGGAAGTCAGTGATCCACCTGCAGGTGGAGTCGGGCATATTGAGTTGGGAGAGATTGTCCTGGAGCAGAGCAGGGGAGGATGGTGTTGAATGCAGAGCTGAAGTCCACAAACAGGATCCTGGCAAAGGTTCCCGGGGAGTCCAGATGCTGCAGAGATGAAGTGGAGTGCCAGGTTGATGCGTCGTCAACGCAGACCTGTTGGCTCTGTAGGCGAACTGCAGGGGGTCCAGCAGGGAGGAGGTGAGGGACTTGAGGTGGGGCAAGACTAGGCGCTCAAATGACTTCATGACTACAGACGTCAGTGCCTCTGGCCTTTAGTCATAAAGTCCAGTGATCCGGGGCTTCTTGGGGACAGGGACAATGATGGCAGAGTTGAAGCAGGCTGGGACATGGCATGACACCAGGATTACTGAAATGTCCTCATTGTGGGACGGATAAAGGTTTTCTCTTTTTCTTATATTCTAAATACTATATTTCAGTGCCTTTTTGAACAAGGCTCACAGACTTAACATGCAGCAATCTAAGTTCATGGTCCATTAAAATAGTTCACTCGCTTGCCAAGTTTAAAGAGAGCAAACAAAGGCTTTTAACATCAAACAAGGACCCACTGAGTTCACTAAACAAAACTATTATGTCTCCTAGTATTAGAAAACCGGTCGACGATAAAAGCCATCTTGTTGTTGGAAATCAAAGAGCAAAGCAACAATTCCCAGAACAAAGCAGCAACAGTTTCACCTCATGAGGTAAAATGGAAGGAAATTGCTTCTGTCTATAAAAAGTCCAAATGGTCTATAGAGTGTTCTTTTAAGCCACCTTTAAACTGGGGCACTGTTGAGTGGTTCAAGGCATGTAGCTATCAAGCAAAGGGAATCTATAGTTGGGAGAATGAAAAAAATACATATAGGTCGAAACCAGTTCTAAACAATATCAAAGCAATTTTACCATGTCTGTCTAAACCAGAGCACTCGGGCGGTAGAGTGGTCCTATAACTGGTTGGTGGTGCCATCTCAGCTTTAGTGGATACTTTTGTTGTGTCCTTAGGCAAGACACTATATGAAAATATATGAATGTGGTGTGTGATGTGAATAAGTGAAAGCAGCACCTTGACAAAAGCAGGGATGGTCCCAGAGAGATTTTTTTTTTTTTTGCTGATACTGACATATACTTGCTGATTACATTTTTGTCTTGCTGCTGTGGCCGATAAGTGATATTCAGATTTTAAAATCCAAAGAATGATCTTAAGTTGATGTAACAATTTCCCTTTTCATTTTAAAACAAAATAATAAAATACTGCATTTATCTCTGAAAATTATTAGTTGCATGATTGGGTAAAAATGTTGCCCAAAAAAAATATTGGTGCCAAATATCGACCGATATCAGTAGCAGATTTTGGAGAACTTTTAGAGCTTCTTTGAGTGTTAAAAAAAAAGACTAAACTAGAATTTACCTGGGGGTTTATCTGGATAAATTGCTATAAATCTAAACCCGGATTAATACAAAATCTGCATTAAACTAATGGTACTTGTTCCACAGTTTGAGAGCCACTGACTTTGAGAATAATTAAAGGATTTGAGTATATTTAATAGCCAATAGTCTGACAAGTCTAGCTGTAGCCACCTCTATGGGACCCTCTCTCATTACTAGACGGCAATTTTCCCCTAAAGTGTCATAGAAGAAGTCAGCCGTGCTTCCAACTTACCCAATTAAAAGCAGCGCTATGCAGACAATGGCAAATCCAACTGTGTACTTCAGTGCGTTTTTTACTTGCTGGAACACACAAAAAGAGGAAAATTAAAATAGTCAGTCACAAAAATGAAGTGAAATATTGTATTCATTGTGGCGAGAAAGTAATGGGAAAGGACATGGTGGGGTTGTAGTCCCTTTAGCTAAGGACAGTACAGAATGAGTGAGAGTTTTATAGAGGCGCCGTAGATCCAGATTGTCCTAGCGGAGATAACGTGTCACTCTCGGGGCTATTCAAGGTGCTTTTAAAGTAACAATACAAAAGAAGGCTGCGTCGCTGGTGAGAAAGTGCCTCTGTCAGCTCAAAATTGACATATGGGGGAGCGAGAGGGAGAGGGTGAGAAAGTGAGAGTGTGAGTGTGAGAGAATGAGAGAATGAGAGAATGAGAGAGAGAGAGAGAGCACTATCCAGAAAGACTACTCGTAATTTATTGATAAAATTATCTTAAGAGTGTCACGAGATAGTTTTGTTTGTTTGAAGTGAATCCTTACAGAGCATTTGTTGGTGTTGTCATCGTCTCTTTCCTCGTAGAAGAAGTAGACGAAGGGGATCCAAAGAAAGACACAGAACAGAATGATGGAGTAGAGAGCTGTGGGAAGAGAAAGTATACTCTTTACCAAAGCACAAATCCATGCGACTCAATAGTCAAAGCAACATCTTGCACCAGGGTATATATATATTGGAATTTATCACAATATGTGCTCCGATATATCAATACTATTTACATTTTGACACAATAAATTCTGTTATATTAAAACAAATACAGTATGTCTGTCAAGATAAAAACATAACAGCTTGAATGCTCTATATACAAGTTTATTTCTGGATTATTATAATTTCTTAGGCATCACTTCATTGCTTCATGTTCTCTTTCTGGACCGGTCTTCTCCTCACAGGAAATGCTACTTCAAGAGCAAAAAAACAGCCCTTAAACACAGAGCGAAGGTTTTATAAGATTGTGTGGCCCGTAGGCTTTATTAGACAGGAGAGGACAGGGTGAAATGGGGAATGAGAGAGAGGCATGCAGACATGCAGTAAACTGTCGGAGTCTGGATTTCGAACTCACGGCACTGCAGCCGGCTGCACTTGGAGCCTGGCATACATGCAGCACTAGGGATGCTTTTTTCAAGATGGGTGCTCTTTAAGTACTAAAAGAATGGTGGTGACAATCTTAAAATATCTTAAAGAATAGCACAGCAGCTTTTGGTCAAAATAATCCGGTAACGTTTTATAATAAGGGGACATGAATCCATGCCAAACATTACCAATAATCCTGTTTTGAAAGCATCAAGAATAGCATATATGCTGCGATCTATAAGAGGCTGTATTATCAATAAATACAGACATTTAGCAAATTGTACAATTTCTCAGTCACTTACATAAAACAAAGAAAAGAAACCAACAAGACTGCAAAGTATACAGTAAGTACCGTTTTTTATGCTGTTTTTTTATGCTAGGGTTAAATAAATAAATTGATTCCCAAACACAAATCGATAATACTGTATGTGTGCCTTAAAACATCTACAAACATCACATCTAAGTTAGTCTTGAACTTTTTCAGAATATGACCATTTGAACTTTAAGAAACAGCAAATTTTGTGTAGTAAAAAAACATAATTTGTATAGAATTAAGTTGAAAATATTGAGATGGTGAGAGGAAAAATCTAGTTTAAAAAGGAAATATTGTGACAACAGTAGTACACACTGAATCTGGCCTACATCAGTCAAGTGAGAATGTCCATAAACAAGTACAACACGGTCTTTTGTAAAATGGGCTATATTTCAGGAAATGTTCTCGCTGCCGCAGACAAATGAACATCATGGTGATTGTGGCTCACCGTTTCGCCAGCTGTGACTCTGACAGGACATTACTTTTAATAAACACATGCTCATCCCTGCACTAAAGTATCCATTTAAACTTGTTTACAGGAAGACGAAGCAGGTTTAGGATGGAGGTTCCGGACAAATACTGCTCATGTGTAAATCAGGCCTTTAGTGTGTTAAAAGCACAGGGGTGAGATTAATCATAACTCCATGAATAGTAACATAAAGTAAGAATGGGTCTAACAGGTACCATCCATTACACTCTAAGCAGTCTAAGAAACGTGGAGCACATTTATCCACCTGACAAAAGGGCAGTGCATGTGATAACACCATGTCCTTAACTCATGCGCGGGATTTGTATTTCAGATTATGAATATTTTTTATTTGTGCAGCACTGAAACAAGGGTGACATGATTCTAGATGATTTTGAAAACTCTCCGAGCTTCAATATTCTGACTATGCCTTACCTTTTAGCCGATTTTCAATTCTCATTTTATGTTTCGTTTTTTAGAATAGTTTGATTTAGAAAATATTAATATACTTTTTATATGAATATTTGCACTGTTTTGCATATCGACAATCTGCCTTAAACTCCAACATGGGCCTATAGTTTGTTAGGGCTGAAAAACTTGACTAAAAGACAAGAAGATAGATGGTGCTCTGTTTAAACACTTTAGTGCAGCATTACCTTCAGCCCATATGTGATTACTACTCTCGAATATGTTTACTGTGAGACGGGGCTGTGGAGGTTTATACATCCTCACAATAGAATTATTTGTCTTCCTTATTATACTGATTATGTAGACCAGTTCTCTGTAGTAATGTAACTGAGTTTATAGTTATTACATATCCTATAATTTGGGGGGAAATTATCAAAATTGGCACTCAATATTGCACTCTCAATTTCTATTTCTATATCTATATCTATGTTTTACAAGGACAAAGACCAATCTGTCGATTTAGTTTCAAGATATAGGTGTTCAGTGTGAAGATTTAAAGATTCAATAATCTTCATTTTTATGCACACATAAAAACGAGATACTGTTTGGCAGAACCCCTCAAAATCAGTATAGATCTCAATAAACAGTCATAAATAGTACCAATATAACTATAAGTGCCCAAATTAGAGGAGCGAATTCAGGCACATATACACCTGCAGTCATCCCCACAATACACAAACAAGTACAACTAATTCTACACTGCTTGTTATGAAAATATCTATAGTAGCATAAAAGCATATCATCAGCACTTATTGCTGGCCTTTTCTTTCCGGATCCAAGCGTTTTAACCTTACCTCAGCCTTGCGCAGTGACTTTAGCGCTGCTTGTCCCTTCCAGAAAAAGTATTATATTTTATGTGAAAATGAAATGCCAGGGGAGAATGCACAGAAACACAGCCAGTGACAAAGGGCTCGGGAGACTGATGAAAATATCTGTCCGGACAGACACTTGCTGAAAGGTATGACACGAATGGCTTGCACTCTAATTTCCTGTAAACATCAAGGGAGGCATCATTCTGGAGGTCGCACCACAGCAGTGATAAGATGCTGGTGAGTATTGGGTCTAGATTTGAAAGGGAGCAGGAAGGACCTGACACCTGTGCAGCTCAGATTTGACTCCATGTGTGAACAGCTGCCGTCTCCTAAATAGCTACATAAAAGAAGCACAAATACAGAGGATTTATTGGTCTGCAACCTCGTGTTTCCTTGAGGAGAATGGCGCCTGTCCCAGCTCCTTTGGGCAGAAGGTGGGTTACACACAAAGGCTGACGCAAACATACACAGACAGAAAACCATTTACTACATTCACTCAGGGCAAAAGCAGACAATGAGGATTTTCATTTAAGACAGAAAAAAAAACATTTAATAGACAGAATGCCATGATCCATAAAAATCCACTTGTTGCTTGAGTCATTCAAAACTGATATTTCTTGTACTTTAGACTAGAGACCAGTGTTGTCTCAATGACTGCAGGGTTCCAGGCCATGTAGCTGCAAAACAAACCAAAACCTCATCCTTTCTCTACTGTTACACAGACTCCACTGTATGGGGCGCTTTTGGGAAAGGCTGTTTGCTATTTGACAAAACAGAAGTGAGGCCAAACAATTCCTTAGCAGTCTCATCCACTCACACAATATTGTTTCTGTTTTTATGAACTGCAGTCACATTTGTATTTGCTCCATTTTTCCCTGATACAGTTAGTTCTTCTGGGCTGTCATTAAAAGTCAAGCCAGGATTTAGACTTCAACAAAGACAAACAAGGAAATGAACAATCAAGTTCGTTTCCAGACATTAAGACGTGTCCCTTATATTATAATACAAGTCCTTACAATATCATCGCTGTTGCAATTTGACATATTCTGTTCCAAAATGTACAGATATACAGAACTTTATTTATTTTTTCGCAAAGAATTCTGGCATTGAGTTGTAAAACATACTGAAGTGCAACACTACAATGCAAGCATCAGGGAAGAACATCAACAACAGTTTTGGAAGATGGCACAAACAGGCTTTTGAAATATTAAAGAAAATGCAGGGTCAAATCTTTTATTTATTTATTCTTTTTAAAAGGGAAAGGAAAGAGCCATTACTACTTTAGCGTAGAGCAGATGCATGCAACATTTCCAGGCACAAATATTTCTATAATAATGCTTTCAACTTACACGCAAAAAAGCAATTTTATTTTGTATTTGTGGTGACGTGGCATAGGAGTGATATAAAATATATTTAAACATATTTTAGCTGTTTTTCCTAAGGCTAAGACAAAGTTGATCTTTGTGCTTGGTGGGCAGCTTTCTCCCTGGAATCACCCAAACCTTCCTTCCAAAGTGAAACTGTAGTTTGTCAATGTTTCGAAACCCCTAAAAACGGCATCCAAACCCTCTTTCTAGCAATTTCTCTGAGGAAGACGAGATTGAGACAAAAAGACAAGTTCTTGTGGTGTATTTACAAAAAGGCTGTGTCCAGAATGGCATCTTTTCTAAAAATGGCATTAAAAAGGGAAAGAGAAGGCCAATGATTTATTCAAAAGGGCCCTTGGGTATTTTGCCCTTTTGCTTATGGGTCTTGTGCTGCTACTTTGAAGTCGGGAGCAGGTGGAGGAAATAAATGGACAGAAACTTGAGATTGAAAAGGCCAGGCTTTTAGACTTCGGAGTTCATCAAAGATCGCAAAGAGCTATTTGAACTCAAAAAGGAAATGGTGTTAACGGGACCAGAGACATCCGCCCTCTTATCAGAGAAACGTACAACCTGTTATTACGCCATTACAAATGTGTCTGCAGGGTCATAGCAGTATATTTTAGAGACTTGCAAACCGTCCCAGAACTACATTTGAAGTTGTAAAATAACTACAGTATTATTTCTAAATGTTTGCATGGTAAACTTACTAAAGCAACAAGCATTATATATTTCACTGTAGTATGTTAATATTGCCCAAGTCACAACAGTCATTATGGACACCTATAAGACACATGCAGGTCTGAGAAAGCCAAAGCTGAGGGCATATCTTGGCTTAAGTAGAAGTTTTTAGAGTAAACAGCACAAGCGGAAATGTGTGGATACTTAATTGTGTTAGAATAATAGTTGTAGGGAATAAAAAGAAGAAAAAAAATAAATCACAGCAGTTAGACAATTATAGCCATTGAGAAATGTGTGTGACTCAAACTACAGAAGTGTCAAACACACACCACATGATACATTTTTGTTCTGCATATTCATCAAATGGGTAAAAGCATGACGTAAATAAGAAATGTTTCATAAATGAATGTATATATGCTCAGTATGTGCTTTGAAAAGTAATCTACCTGAGAAAAACAAACATCAGAGCAGCCAAAAAGGGGTGAGCGTCAGCCATGTAATTATTCCATTTGTGAGAAAAATAATAGACAGCTCTGTCAAATATGGCCTTAAAGAAAAGTGCTCTTTAAAGGTTACATTTGTACGAAGGCTTTTGCTTGTGTGACATGTGGAGCTTGGTCTCCACCTACTGGCAAAGTAAAAGGGAATGTCCCTTTTAGGAGACAGACTGCGCTGTCTACATACACATACACATACACATACATACACACACACACACACACACACACACGCACACACACACGGATGTTTATATGACGGGACTTTGCAAATTCGTAGAGGTGAAAAACAATTTATATCAGGTTATTACTTTTAACCTATTAAAAGCAGTGCCTTAAAAGTGTACTAGGTAACTTTTCTGGTCGAGGGTCCACCGCCTGCATTTCTCCATGAAGAAATGTATACTTTGCCTAGAAAGTATGGCATTAAACATATCGACCTCCATAGAGATAAGCATGTGACACCACCAAGCCAAGTTACAGGTCAAATCTGTGGAGAGGCCACCCCATTCACAGCAAAAATAAATGTTTTTCAAGGGTTTTGATCAAGAAAAGGACCGTTAATTGAATAAATGCAAGATTAATAAACATTCGGAAGTAGAAAATTCAAATGGGATGTAATAATATCTCCATGGAAACAACTACATGGCAGACCCCCACTAGAAAAGGTACATCGTGCACCTCAAAGTGATTCAAGAAAAATTATTACAAATGACCTCTACCATTTCATCACGCCAATAAGACACCAGCAAATTCACCAACCAGTCACCCAAGTGCAATGTTCAAATTCAACAATGGCCGTGGAAACAGTTCACTGCTGAACCAACAATGCATTTTCTCCATTTTAATGTCTGATATAAAATCAAAGTTAACAGTAGAAATCCCGAGCTGTTGGGATTTGTTCCCAGCAGCCAAAGGTTACTGCTCAGAGAAGGCAGATTATGGTGAACCTACTGTCCCAGGACTATGATCATGTGAGCTATGCTCGAGGCAAAGAACAGCATCTTTCAAGCCTTTATGTTCAATCCCCAGAACACACACATAGCCTTGGCATCATTCCTGCAGTGAATATTTATTATTCATATCATGTAAGACCTTTCCTCGATGTGTAGTCTGAATGCATTTTGTATACGCTTGTGAGGAGATGGACAGTACAACCAAATGAAACACTTGCAAAAAAGAAAAAATTCTTTAAATAAATGCCCTAATTTACTCAAAAAGACCAACAGGACCTGGATCTGGGACAATTTTACCTAATATATGACTTTTCTGTTGTAGTTGTATGTAAGTTGCATGCTGCAAAGTGTTTGTAGTTCAACAGTAAATCTCTCTCTCTTTTTCTTGCTTTCTCTCTTTTTTTTCTTTTTTTTAAAACGGTATAGTGTAAAACACATACTTTGAAGACGTACAACTACAGTAGGTAATGTAACACTCTACGGATACCAACCGCCATAAAACACCAAAGAAGTAGAAGAATAAGTAAATATGTTAAATATGTTTAAAGCTACAGTTCTTTCCTTTACATGCATAACTAAGTTTACTGACACAGTTTGAAGCAAATTTGTATTTGGCCATGCCATATATAGATAAAAGTAGAAACAGAATGAATACTAAATCATTTATGTCCATCAAGAGGACCTTTTATCCTATTCTATATTCTAATTCTGCAGAGATGGGTTTAGAATCTGTGAAATGTAATTCCTGATGTGACGCTGTTTAGTGACTGGGCTGTCGATGTTTGGATAGAACTTGTTACTCATGCATTTAGTATTTCTCAAATTGAAGGAGCATTATTAGTGCTGCTGACAGAGACTATAATTAAAACATCTGGTCTGTAATAGACCTTTGGTCATGAATTGTAAGATATAGCAATTCGTAATATCTTTTTAGAAATGTCTTTCATTTATATTCATATATATGTTCATATACATATATATATACATATATACACGTGTGTGTGTGTGTGTGTATATATATACCACATATACACACACATATATACATATATACATATATATATTATATATAAAACAGATACATATATACATATACATATTTATACACATATGTGTATATATATATACACATATATATATGTGTATACCACACACACACACATACATACATACATACATATATATATCTCTCCTCTCCTCCTCCTCTCCTCCTCCTCCTTCCTCCTCCTCTTCCTCCTCCTCCTCCTCCTCCCTCCTCCTCCTCCTCCTCCTCCCTCCTCCTCCTCCTCCCCCTCCCCTCCCCTCCTCCCTCCCCTCCCCTCCTCCTCCTCCACCTCCTCCTCCTCCCCCTCCTCCTCCTCCTCCTCCTCGGCCTGACTCCCTCTCCTCTCTCGCCTCCCTCATGTGAGCGTTCTACGGCTCCGCTGTTGTCTTGTGTGGTTGGCTCGCACAGTGTGCTCCTTCCGAACTCACTGAGAAAGCGGACAAAATAACAACTGTAGACCTGTGTATCTGTGTAGTGATACACATGTAGTTTAATTTCAATGTGGCAGATCGCTCCGTGTGTCTTTGTATTCTGCCCGGTCTACATTCACTTCTTCATTAAACTAATTTCTCCGTGAATATCAGTCTGATTGTAATAAAACACAGTGTTTTGAAGCTTAATACTAAGACTTGTTTATTTGAAGTAGTATTTTAATGATGGCGCTACCTAAAATATGGGATTAAGTTGGGTTTTAGGGATGGTTTATTTTCCTCCCGTGTCAAATCGGATGGCGGGCCATTTGATTCATCATGCCATCCCTGGATGTACAGTACGTAGCGAGACCCCTGATATAGCAGCTGTTTGCCCATATTTGTCTTGAGCAATGTGGTCTGTAAAGTAAATACTTACTGTAATAGCCATAAAGTACAGAATCCTCTATTTTGGCCCTTGTCGCGTTGTCTGCAGCCCATTCCTTAAAAACAGAAAATAAATCAATTACAGTTACAACAATACATAAAACATAATAATAAGGCTATGTATACAAACTATACTTGATATGAACAAAATTATAGGCACAATCAGTTGAAATTATAGTTTTAATCGTGTTTTTCTCATCCAAAACTCAAAAATGAATAAAAGGTTGGGTTCACGAGATTTCACAATATAGTACAACATTTTACTAGAGGGCAGATCAGAATCTAATGGTAGAATTGGCCTTTAAATTATATACATATTTTTCACCTGGTTAATGGTTAATGGTTAATATTTCTGAAATGAATGGGCCTATCCAAATTACAGATTGGCTCTTAGGTGAAATTCTTTATCTCACAATAGCTTCAACAAGTGGTGGCATAATTCAATCACAAAGGTGTGATTGTTGTTAATTAAAAGGATTATAAACTATACATTTAATATGGCACATTTGTGGACCTAATCCTTCAAAAATAAAGATATGGTTCAACATTTGTGAATTTACAGCTTGGATATTTCTTTCAAAAACAGTGAATCTCCCATAGAATCATATAGAAAACGAGCCTAATTGTGTTATGGTTCAGTAGGTGTAATCCCTCATTCGTCCAGGAGTGTTCCTTTTTCTATTATGGTGCAGTACTTTAAGAAAATGTCTTGGCATAATTGCAAAGATTTTTAAATTACTAATACAAAAATTAAGTTAAATTCTGTAAGTTATGTCAGAAAGTTATCACATTTGCAATTTATGCCCACTCTGTACTTCTCTTCTTGACAGGAAAAAATATCCTTCAAGTTATCATAATGTTATATAATTTAAACATGTTTGTGTGGCAACAGCATTTGGTTGTGAAAAGTTTAGTCTATTCAGGTGGATTCTGTCTAAACACTATATAAAATCCAGTGCCCAATAGCAATCAGACGACCATATCAACCTAGATGAAACCCGCAAATTACCTCCTGCTCATTGTGCCCGTACCACTTTGGAAAATCTTTAGAGAGTAACAAATGCAATGACTTTGTAGGAAGTGATGAGGATAGACATGCATTCAACTGTTAGGCGAGATTAAGACACCATGATTGCATAGAAAACAAAGTAAAGAGTGCCGTGGGAAAAGCATTTTGTTTGTTTAGGTAATTACGAGAGAGAAATACTAACCTTATATGTGCCATTGGGATATTTCATGAATGATACAAGGAATATATCAACTGGTAGAAGAGCTGAAGTTATCAAGGCAACAGCCAGTGCACATATTGCTGTGATAGTTGAAACAGCCTCGCTCTCCTGACGACTTTGAAATTTACGGATGTAGACCCAGCAAAAAGCCAGGATCACCTAGAAAACAAAAGAAAAGTTACAGCAGCACTGCTATTGAAAAACATCATTAATGTGGAATGGAATAGCACATGTGCACTCCATGTGAGTAACCCGCAGCACTGTACAGCAAGTTTGAATCCAGCTTTCGACAGTCATTTCACGCTATACTGTCCAGTTTAATAAAGCGTATGGGCCAAAAAAATCCTAAAAACACATGTCTACAGTAAAAGGACTCCTTTAAAAGAGAGATTAATATTCATTTCAAATCCAAATTTCTTGACAAAAAAAAAATCTTGGTGATTTATTTTTATTTTTAGAATTAATAATAAAGACACAGAATGCCACATGGAATACATTTGGAAACATTGTATTGCCTGTTGACCCACTTAGTACTGGATCAGTCAAGGTGAAAAACACGAACAAATGGTGGAAGTGCAAAGAGATAAGATGCTGCAGGGCATTATGTACTGAAAATAGCTCACAGCGAGGTATTATGAAACAGCTGATCTTATTTACGGCACAAGCACTCTCATTATTCACTTTAACTACAAGGGGTGTACAAAAATATCGAAATATCGATATAAGAGTGATACTAGATTTGGTGATACAGTATCAATATTGTGGGATGCTTTATCGATGTATCGCCATGAGTAGTTTTTTACTATACATTTCAAAATAATTTTGTGACAGCCCTTCATTTTGTTGCTTCTTTTGAGAAAATAATCTTGTTTATGCAAAACATTTTATATATATGCAGTTCTGATTATAGAATTGGTGTATTTTGTATAAAGTTCGTACAGGTCGGGGGTTTAACAAAGAAATACTGTTGTAATAAAATGTATCTGGTTCTTAAAAAAATAGCAACCTATGGCAGAATATCATGTGTAATATATCGATTATGACAAAATCGCAATATTATTGTATCATGAGCCATGTATTGTGTATCAGATCGTCAGGAACACTGCTATTTGAAACCTTATTCACTTCACAGGGAAACTACATATGTGGAGGAAATGCATGTACCTATGACACTGCATTTTGAAATTACATTATTTTAATTGGGGAAATGTGTTTATAAGAAAATAGGGCTGTGCAATTTATGAAATTTGAATGGAGATAGACTCATTGTCAATGATCAGCTTTGGTCTTTTTAATAAGGAGATAAGTGCAGTTTGAATACAAGCTTTAGAGGAAGATATTTGACAATTTTTTGCCGTGAATTAAAAGTCTTGTTTGTGATTGTATTGCTATTTTATATGTTAATATTTAAAGTCATTTGTTAGTATTTGTTTTTATTACGACAAAATACAGTTGAATTGGAACTTGTTATCAATCAAAATAAGGGAAGATAAATACTGACTTCTGATCCGGATATATCGCCCAGCCCTACTTGAAAATAAGAATGGGCAACGACAAAAACAATGTTTAAAGGATTAATGTTAAATGACAAAGTTGTATTCCCGGCACATGGACCGAGGAGGCAAGGAAACTATTAAAACGAGTCCCTTTATCTGGATCATTTCAAGTCCAAATCCCTGAGTTTCACATTGCTTGTTTTGTCAGGTGCGTGATACAAACTTTTGCATCAGTACTTTTCTTTAAAATAAGATATTGAGTTATTTACAGGCAGAGTCAGTCATCTAAAGTGATCATAACTGTTAACTACATGTTCAAACTAATGGGTTGAGGTCTTAATACAAACAAAGATCACACAGCCGATTGCAAAAGAGACCAGAGGGAAGCCATTCTAGGCTATTATTGAGCAATCGTGAATTGATGTAAATTATATTAACTATGCTGAAACTCAAAGTATAAAAGCACACACAAACGCTGCGTCAGAATGTTGCAAATAGCTCATGTTAGCTAAACCGATTAGAGCTAATGTAAGCCAAAACAACAGACCGCAACACGCACAGAAACGCTACTTCAAGCAATAAAAAAACTAGGCACGTTTGTTCTATAGCTCTATATTGTGGGCATGCGACTTTAAAGTGGCTTACCAAAAGAATTATAGTGAATATCGACCATCCGAGCGCAGACTCTGTGAGCAACGTCTGAGTCGCCATCTTCACTTCCGGTAATAACAAAACCACGTGACCCACATGACGTTTTCTGGCGCAGCAGCTAACTGTGGGGTATAACCATGGATCTATTATAAGGGTAAAACCATACTTCGTTGATATTTGGGAAGTGGGAAATTTATTAGGCAATTCACAGAGCTTAGCCTAACTTTTAATGGCATATTAAATAACTGTGTATTACCAACGTATACCCTACCAAAACGTATTTATGTAAACTGTCTACCAGACTGCTTTTTGTAACTCTGAGGGTCAATATGCTCTTTACCAAGGACTAAGTCCCTATAAAGCCCTAGTCCATATAGGCCCCTTTCACAATAGTCCCCAACTAAAACCTTGACAAATGTATGTATGATGCAAAGTTTAGTGATTTTAGTTTGGTGGTGGTGGTGTTGTGTTGTTGTGTTGTTGTTGTTGTTGTTGTTGTTGTTGTTGTTGTTGTTTTACCTTATTGATTAACTTATTGATTACCTTTTTGTATTTTAACATTAGCTTAGAAACCAAAACCAGCACAAACCAATTCAGAATCAGAATCAGAAAAAGGTTTATTGCCATTGTCAGTGAACAAAATTCACATGCATAGTGTGTGCAACATACAACAATGAATAATAATATACTTTCTTTATAAACATAAAGATTTCCTCAGGTGAAATATTTACATGGTACCAAAGGTCATAACGTGTTGCCTGTGATTATTCATCTGTAACTTGCTCTCGGCTTTGTGTTAATTCACAATTTATTTGTTTATTTGATAATTCTCCATAATGAATGAATGGAGCAGGTGCTCTAAGTGTAGCTCCGGCAGTTTGCATCCAAGTCTGCATTACTGCCAGGTTTTATGAATAAATACTAAATTTCAGTCCTACTCAGCATTCACAGCTGCAGTGGCTGAAAGTGGCTTCTGGAACCTTTAGTTTTGATATTTATAAGTGTGGTTAGGAAAACAAAATTCCCCCCCACTTCATCGTACTTCTATTGAGCTCTGTAAACCATACACATAAAATTGTGATGCACAAAAAACTAAAACAATGAAATAAAAAATAAAACACAAATTCACAGTTATTCTGCAACTACTGACCATATGAAAAAAAAATATATATATATAACTAATGTGTTCAAGTAATTTCTGTAGTAGATCAATAAAGTTTGTCTAAGTTTAAGAAATTAAAAATGTTTCTCACTAAAAAAAACTAAAAAACTAAAACTAACTACACTAAGAAGAAAGTACCAGGAACTGAAAAGGTTCCTTTAGTCTGAAAACACCTAATGTGTCATTAGGGTAATCACCACCACCACTTTAAAACTGCAACAGGCACTTTAACTTGTTATATCCTTTTCTAAATGATGTGTTGATAGTGTGTCTTTTGCTCAGTCTTTTTATGTCAGTTTGAATTGATGATTAAATGTATGAATGGTGTGCATCTTGAGCTTCTTGCACACTCAGACATGTGTTTTTTATTTTTTATACTGCAAATGGCAAATAAACTTAACTGAACTGAACACCACCTGTCCCTCTTTTGGTTGTCCTGCACAGCCATTTAGACCCTCCCTCATCCTGCTAATTAGAGAATGTCCCACATTTTCCATTGATGCCACATCAAATGTATAAAAGAGAGATTGTCTGTGTGTCTCTGTGTTAACCCTGCGACAAGCTGGTCCCTCTCCAGGGTGTACCTCGCCTAAGGCCCAAAGTCACTGGGATTGGCTCCAGTCACTCACAACCCCTAACGGGGGTAGAAAATGAAAGAAGGAATGAACACAACAAATCAGGACTTTTTGGGTGTACTGGCTGGAAATCAGGGTTGAAACATCTTATCTTGGCACCTACTGCTATTCCAGTCTCTCTCTGTGTAATACGATTGATAAAAACTATAAATCATATGGTGTTATTGCAGTTATTATCTCATCTTAAATTTCTAGAGTCCGTTGTTCAAGTCCCACAACATTAACTTCTTCCATTTTTTTCTAGAATTTTGAGGTGGTTGCCCTGTATGCCATAGAATTACATTTTATTGCTATCCTATGTATGTATTTGTATTTTCCTCTTACTGTAGCCTATAAAAAGTGCAGAGTGTTGCACTAGGCTAGTTAAAATTATGCATTGTCAGTGTCCTATGGGCACTCCTATTCAGTAGTTAGTAGTCGTTCAATATATTATGAATCCTCCCCTGAATCGTTAGCCTTATGTTCACTGGAAAAATAGAAGTAGGGCAGTGACAAATCTAGTGCTGCACCTGTAGCTTTGGTCCCATGTGAAGAGCAGATTACAGCGTTTACTCTTGTGATCAGTTATAAGGAGACACTCAAAGTATTCCCTCTGTACATACAATGTATTTCTGGTTATACTGACCCTTCTTATTGACCCAAAAAGTCAGCTATTATTCATATTGCCTATGTGCATTCAGTTGTGTAATTCTATTATATTTGTTGTTTTTTAATGCCTGAAGTTTAACCATGTCAATTTGCACATTGCTGTTATTATGTTATGTTATGCTCTTTTGGTTTACAAATTCATATATATTAATATTTTTTATATATAAATATAAATATAAAATATAATATATATTATATATATATATATATATATATTTATATATATATATATATATATATATATATATATATATATATATATATATATATATATATATATATATATATATATATATATATATATATATATATATATATATATATATATATATATATATATATAACAATTAATTAATTGAATAATTGATGAATAAACAAATAAATACATAAATATATAAATACCCGCCCGCACACATAGCCTCATTTGAGGAAAAAAAAAGGTCTTTTCTTTCTTACTGTATGAGATCACAGATACTCTGTTTTGTATTTTGAACATAAAATTAAGACTTTACTAATTAAATAAAAGTAGACTTAGTTTGAGTATATTCACAAAATGTATATCATAGTCATATTATCTTCTGCATATATGGCCAAACTATTGACTTTCAGATTGGGATTATAAAGTATACAGCATTGGATTTATACAAACCTCCCCAGACATAATGTGAAGTGCAATGTAAGCGCTGGAGTTTTCAGGACAGAGAGGGGTTTCAGGAGGTCCCAGGCACACTCCCCATTTCCTTTTGCTCTTATCAAATTCATCTTGCATTCAAGCCCCATGGTGTCTCTATATAAAGAATTTGCTGTGTTTTCATTCTTGCTCTCCTTTCTCTGCCCTGAGTGCATTGTGTCTATTACATTTATGAGGAGTATTAGCCCTTAAATGACAAAAGCCCACGAGCAGTCATGCTTTACATTTATTTATACAATTATTAAAACCAAAGAGAAATATTACACAAGTAATTGCTTTTTTGATGATAACAGTCTTCTGTGACACAAGATGCTACTAGTTTCAGGAAGTGGAAATTACACCTACACCTCTCCCCATAATATTAGAGGAGATTTGTCTTTGCTAATTATATTTTCACCAGTTAATTACAAGTCGCTGTTGGTTTAAACACTTTTAAATTCACCTCACAGAAACTAATAACAGTATATCTACACTTCATTTCTTGACTTAAAACGTTTTAATTAAACTAATGTATTCACGCAGTGTTGGCCAGTTTCTTTTTCAAAGGTGCAGAATGCCTTTATTATGAAGCTTGGCAATGACACATTTTCACAAGCTATTGGAAGCAGTGTCATTTTTGTACATGTTTTTACCTAACAGTCTCTTATCCAATCCTGGATGCAATATTGTTGATCAGAGATCAGAATCAGAATCAGAATCAGAATCAGAATCAGAATCAGAAAGGGGTTTATTGCCATTATCAGTGAACAGAATTCACAAATTAGGAACTTGCTTTGGCATTAAGGTGCAACATACAACAATGACTAATAATAGCAGCAAAATATATCAAAAAGGGCATGCATAACATTTAGAATTTACAAATAAAATAAAACTCTTTTTTGAGTATATTCACAATTTACAGTTGGTCAGAATAGTGCAAAAAATGACCAGTGCAATGAATGGTTATTGATTTGAATAATTGTTAAAGTGGCAGATGTTAAGTGTTAAGTGTTAAGGGAAAGAAACTGTTCTTGTGGCGAGAGGTTCTGGTCCGAATGGACCGTAGCCTCCTGCCTGAGGGGAGTGGCTCAAATAGTCCATGTCCAGGGTGAGAAGGGTCAGCTGTGTTCCGTTCTGCTCGTCCCAGAGCCCTGGAGACGTACAGGTCCTGCAGAGGTGGAAGTCTGCAGCCGATCACCTTCTCAGCAGAACGCACAATGCGCTGTAGTCTATGTCTGTACCTGTCTGTGGCTCCAGCGTACCACACGTTGATGGAGGAGGTGAGGATGGACTCAATGATGGCCGAGTAAAACTGTACCATCATCTGCGCTGGCAGCTTGGCTTTCCTCAGCTGCCGAAGGAAGTACAGTCTGCTGGGCCTTCTTGATGAGGGTGCTGAAGGTGGGCTCCCATTTGAAGTCCTGAGTTATAGTGGTGCCAAGGAAACTGAAGGAGTCCTCAGTGGAGATGGAGGAGTCTGTCAGGGCGAGGAGGGCTAGGAGGCTGTGACTTTCCGGATGTCCACAATCATCTCCACAATCATCTCCACGGTCTTCTGGGCGTTGAGCTCCAGGTTCTTGCCACTGCCCAGTCCACCTCCTTCCTGTAGACAGACTCATCTCCATCCCAGATGAGCTCGATGTGGGTGGTGTCGTCCTTCACGACACGTCCTTCACGACACCACCAACTTGATTGGTTTTATGGAGTCGTTCCTGTACAGGGAGAAGAGATATTTCCTCTTGCAAATAAAATCTGTCCTCATAATGAAATAAATAAGTTAAACATACAACTCATGAACCTTCCAAATGAAAAAAGTAACCTACTCTCTGCACCACAGACTGATGAGTCTTAGGTGAAAGTGTGAATGTGTTAGAATGAGCCACTGTGTGAACCCCTGAAGCCCATATAGTGGCTGAGATCAATCATTAATGCCAAGAAGAACAATGAAGATCCTTATCCTTAGACATTTTGTTGAAATGCATATCCCAAAATGTATTGCAAGTGACAAATTGGTTGCACGTCCAGAGCACCTGGAAAATGTATGTTGCAGGTGATCTTTATCATATGAAGAAAAGAAATGGGGAAATATATTGGCAATTTGATAAAATCCCATACATCTATTTCTATTTGAATTTTTTGTTAACGGTTACATAATATGTAAGCTTTTAAGGATGTTATATTGTATGTATAATGTATCATATACTCAGAGTTGTATTTTTATTGACTCATGTATGTTTGAGTAAGCCTGTATTTATGCATTTGAGGCTTGAGTGCTCAGAAAATTTCTTTTTTCACCTTTTTTGCCCACTACTCTGTGTAGTGCAGGTTACCTCAGCAGCATTGACGGATGGGTCAAATGCAGAGGACAAATTTAGTGAACAACAAAGTGTATCTTAACCTTACTTGTGCTTATTTAAAAAATTGCTGGCTCCAGGTCAAACGTCAAGGGTTCACAAATGCTGCGTAGCTCTTTTTCAACATTATAAGTCTGTAAATTAAAATCTGTTACTTGCGGTGAAATGCCACTATGAAGAAGCAGGGTCTCTCAGTTCTACACTTTTTAACAGGAAGTTCAAAACTTCTGGTTCAAAACTATTTTTATCAGCTGTTTTAGATATATATTATATTTGTAATAAACAAAATAAGAATCTTTGTATGTTAGTTTAAATTAAAAAAAATACCTTAATATGTTTTCTTTAAGCTTTTTGAAGTCCACCATTCAGTGTGTGGCGACAACCAAAAGTCCTACAGAGTCTGAGCAATGTTACATATTTTTCTTTCATTACCTTCAGTAGTCCGCTCAATTATATGATCATGTTTCGAGTGTACCCCACACCACAGCTGCATGCAGGCCAAAGGGACTTTTATTGATGTTATTGTTTCATTCTTTATCCAATATTTTAGAGAGGATAAAGTGGTTGCATTCATGCGCAGGTGAGCATTCGCAAATAATGAATGGGTGTCTTTTATACTCTTTTACTCTTTTGTGGTTTAGGTACACACCAATTGTGTCTGCATAGAGACGAGTAACGCACAGAGAGTCTTTGTTTGGCGTTTTGTCAATTTTGTAAAAGATACGCTCAAATGGACAGGTGTTCTCCTCTAAAAGCCAGTCACAACAATGGCTTCAATGCTATGATTAAGAGACCGCAGTGATTAGTCGGCTTTTGTGTGAAGTAAACAAACAGTGTTAATGGTTTGGCTTATGGACTGCAAACAGACAAACACAAACCCCAATGTTAAAACAGTGGTTGCTTTTATGCATTTGGAAACGGGGCAAATGTAAGGGCATGGTCAGCACCTTTAGGCCTATCATCATCATTCAGCTGATATTGTTCTTTTCTTGTTCCTTATTTTAGCGCTGCCAAAAGTCTTAACATATTTGAATCTTACACATGTAATATACGTTCTTAGGTTGCCAAAACAGCATCTCTGCCTTTAAATTTCCAATCATATGCACATATCTCGTCATCGTGCATTGTGCAGACAAAAGTTTGCAGTGCCTCATTGTGCTCCTCATGCTCAGTGGTTTGTTGCGGCAGCATTACACTGATCTTGTGAAAATGACGTCATGACATTGATAGGCAAAATGGCTATGGGTGTAACATAGACATTTCTCAACCTGTTTTTGAAGTAAAATATACAAAGCTCTCAGTAGATCTATGCAAATTTGGGGTTAGAATACAGCATTGCCATCTGTCTGCCCTCTACCGCTTCCATTCTGCATTTTGAAAAGCCCTGAAAGCAAAAACTGACATTAAAAGACTGCTTTTGTCATAAGGGCAACTTCACTAAAATGTTAGTGTACCACAAGACATTTTCAAAGAATAAATTACTTCACTTCTTTTTCTTGTATTTTGTGTGTACACCATAAGCACCCATATCTTGTATTCCACTGTTTTCAAGTATATTTTTTTCTCATTGTTGTCTTTAAGTCAGTATTTGATTATAAAATGTGTCTGGCAATGATTTAGTCCCATTTTTTGTGGTTTAGATCTGGTTCTCGGAAAAACTTCTTAACAACTGAGAGTATTCACTATTTGATCATTTGAATGTTTTATTAAAGACCCTTGTAGAACAAGCTGAGTATTGTCATAAAGATAAGAAGCTGTAAATTATGATTTATGACAATGAAACTCCACATTTCCCGTACACAACATATCGGTTTGGATTTGAAGTTGACAGGACATGTTGGATGCTATTTCTCTTTTTGATGCCTCTTCTTTAAAAATCAAAACTATTTGATGTTTATTATCTCTTGTTTTAGTGCATCCCTGAGTCGGTAAAGGACCTTGGAGCTCACAGAAAGTCACTCCAATTTGATGCTTTGAAATATCCTTGGCAGTTGTCAGGTGGGGTGGTGGTGAAAAAATAGATAATAAAAGGAAAATAGAAAGATCTCAAGAAACATTAACCCTCTATTTAATCATATAACTTACTTTGAAAACATATTTGGACATATGTATTCAGTCTTCAGTATTTATATTATTAGTATTATTATTATTATTATTATTATTATTATTATTATATATCATAACCTGGAGAGCAAATGTGATGTAAATAAATTATGACTTTGTACTTAAATATTTATTCACTTACTAATTTGTCCATCTGTCTGACACTTTGACGGACAATATGCAACTCCTGTAGCAAAAATGTTTGGCGTCTATATAAAGTATAGATCCCACAACCCCAAACCATTTAATACTATTACGTATAACTATCAGTCTTATGGCACACACAGAGCAAGTTTTTCCACACACTACTGTCAAAGTAAAGTTCTTACTTACAACAAACGGGAGGTTAAACAGGACGTGGCTTTATACAACGAGGACAAAAACATGTCCACTGGTGACAAGGACTACCTCACATTATTGTTCTGATGTGTTTTATAGTTCATAAAGGTACCACAAAGGCTAATAAACACAGATTTTTACAACTACAGAGCAATTTCTTTCAGTTACCAGCCAAGAGAATTATGTTGGATGCCCTTCCCGTGGCACCTAGCCATACTATAGTTAATTTCTTCAGTATCATTATTATTATTATTTACTCTTTAAAGACAGTTGTGTCGAAAAGGAAAAATAATAGCTTCAACAACTTGGAACAAACTTTAATCAAGAGTCAGTTTAAACAGTTTTTTTTTTTCCATTACCAAGCAGCAGGTGGTATTAAAAGAATATAAGGTTGAGTATATGATGCTCTGTAGTTACAATAAAAAACATTTGTTAAGATTCAGAGTCAAAGTTATGTGCAAATATTTCTCCTGCTGCTGGTGTTTTAGGCTCTCTCTTTGTTTTGTGCTTCTTCGCTGAATGTCTGTGACAGTCTCTTGGGGGGTCAGAGAGACATGGAGGAGCTGTCTAAACACTTACTGTAGGCTATGTGTGTGTGGAGCCAGAACACCTGTTTCTATGAGTGTCTGGGCTGGTACACTGTCTAACAAAAACTCTGGGAAGTTTACCTGTAAATGACACTGCTTTTGCATTGTCTTTAAGTCCCATGAAGCCTAATGAATTCAAAGTGGAACATTTTGAAAACAGCATTGAATGAATGGTTATAACTTAAGAGTAATAGTTATTGCACTTGAAGAAACAGAGAATGTTGTTGACTTCTGAGTAGGGCAGCAGCAGTGCCACATGACTTTGCAGTCTAAAATAGTATGTATGGGTGTATGATACGTTTGGCTGTATCCTGTTTAAAGTCATGCAGGTGTCATTCATATTAAAGTTTTTCTGAATCGTTCAGCACAATTGCCACCCTTTGAATTCATATAGGCTATTCAATGTTTTAATAAAACATCTGGACAAATCAAAGTGAATAAGCTTAGTTGATTTATTCTGATAAGATGATAAAAGTGAAATGGTTTTGAATAGCACACCTGGACGCCTCACATATCCTTTCAGTTGGTCTGAAGCCCCATTGGGCATGTATTCCCTGTGCTGCCGCCGCTCCCGGTGCGCGCTGCTCGTGTTTGCTCAAGTCTTCTGTGGCAGTGCATTTCAGTGATAATGACAGAGTGGGAGGGCCACTCCGTGCACCTAATAACGACCGCTATCTAGCTGCAATCCAACAGTGACTTATATTTCCAACTCCAGGAATTCGGATCCATACACCCGCCGTGAACACCAATGGATTATGATTTTTACGCAATGTTTTTATCCTTACTGTCCTAGAGGAAACTTTGCCAGCGAGTGTAAGTAGAAGAATTCATTCAACGGGACAATCTAGTTTGCCTGTTTGTTTTTTTAACCTAGCTACACGTTTACCTTATTCATTTCGCGCTGACTTGCGACACGCTACTTTTACGCACGACTTGGTTCTAGAAAGTTTTCTGTGTTCACGAGCACATGTTTTATAGGAATGGTTTATAATATAAGCAGGGTATAATTGAACACATGTAACGCAATGCTTCTCTTTCCAAACCTTTGGGACTCTGTATTTGGCTGTTAATAAATGTATCGCTTATTAAATATAAAGCCAATCAATCAGCCAATCAGCGGGCGCGCACACATCCTCGCGTTTTTGAACAATGTGAAGTCATAGGAAGAAAGAAGATGAGTAAGTTGACTGCTTGGGGTATTTTGTGTCATTACTTGCGTGTCTTAATTTGCTTTTAATTAAAGCATCTTGCGTAAAAGTCCCTCATTTAAGTCCTGAATGAAATTAGTCTTGCAAACCGTCGCTGCCGGGATCGGCTTTAGAGCTGCGCGCTGCAACAGCGTTTAGAGAAATAACTGGAATAACATTACGTGAACGTGAGAGCTTTGCAGTGCTTCTTCACGTCTACGACCTCGTGCATGCTTACGGCCACTCCGAGATATTGCAAAGTTTATGGTGTGGACTCTGGGGGCACAATATGGGAATTGGCTGTCAAAGCTTTGGAATTGAGTGAAGAAACTAGAAAAAGAGAGTGTCATAAAACTGTTGCTAACAATTTGATAGATTGGTCATACATTTGTTATGTTCATCAAAAAATACAGGTTTACCCCCTATCACATGCACTTACAGTGAAAACATTGTGGTATTATTTTGCAAACATTTTAGGGTGGAAATCAAATATTAATGTATTTAGGTTGTAAATTATATTACACGACTACACCATGAGAGCATCTTTAAAGTAACATCTTAATAAATGTCCCGTGTAATTTTTGTCACAGGACTTTTCTCTAAAACATCCTTGGCTTTTGACCATGGCATTTAAAGGATGCTGAGGATTTCATTGACTGCATAGACAAATTATGTTTGGGCCTTATTTGCAAGTGGAAAGTTCCTGGTTTGGTCTTTGCATTTGTTGCCCTTGAGCCAAGAACAATGCTGACAGATTGCAAATCACTCTCAATCCACCTTCAATACAGCCCTATCATAACAAAGGGACTGCGTAGTACTACTGCTAAAACCACATCAATGTTGAAATCAGACACAAGACATGCCTTTTATTAAATCCTGTCATGAAATCATTATATTTGGATGGTGCACTGGGAGTTTTTGTATTGAAAGCATGCATACCTGTAGAGTTAAGCTGAACAACGAGAAGTCTAAGCTTGTGTAAACAATTTAAACTGTTCTTTTTCATCACCAAGCAGCAGGTGTTATTAAAGAAATATAAGGCTGAAGATTAGACGTTCATTGAAAAGGGCTTTACCATACGTGACTGTATTACATTACAAGAGACTTACGAGTCAGAACGAATGCAGGTATTAAATAGAAACAAGCAGCCGACCCAGATATGTCCACCTATAGTTTTATTTACATAATGAATTATAGAGTTTTTTATTCGCAGAAGTAAGTTTTTAAATCCTCAAAAGTTGTCCTCCTAAACAGAAAGAAAAGACAATTGTTAGAAATGTTAGCAATTAAGTTGATTTATAAATAATATCTATTGTTTTGCAGCCAGCAGGCCAATAATTTGCCTTTACAACCTTAGAAGAAATAGCCAAAAAGACATAATACAGGACTTAAGATTTCTGCTTCTTGGTTTGCTTCAGTATTTTGTTTAGTATGTGAAGGCAGTACAAGGCAATGTGTTGTATTCTTTAGAAGGTCATTGAATGTGATTGAAATGTAAAACAATCTATTTGCACACAGGTTTTGGAGAGGCCTGCTTTCAAGTGACAGAGACATGATTTGCTTGCTAACATGGACGTCTTTTCTCTGGACTCTAAATTCCATTCCTGGCACATTTGGGATGGCAGTGAATGAACAAACAGGTATTTATTTCTGTTTGTGTAAAAGACTCGGTGGTGTCTGTGAATTTATTTCTCTGTATCTGTATTTGATTGTGAGACAAAACAGAGATAAAGATGTGTCAAGCAGATGATCCATCATGTATTAGGTTGGACCACTTCCCACATTTTTAACATTGTAGCCACATCGGTTTAAAGTATTGGAAAGCCCGTTAGATTTATTTGACCGTGAAAGTTGCATTTAATGGAACATATTTCATTCCTTTTATGGTTTTAACATTGGACATTGTGAGAAAACCCTGACAATGTTGTTATCATTTACACTTACTTACTTTCAGGGAGAACTTTAAGAGCTATTCGATGTTTATGTGACACTTAAAATCAATGTAATTTATTTGTGTAGTAATCACGCAGAACCATTCTATAAAAACAGAGGCAGGATTAGTTCTTCTCTATTAATGACTACTATTACTACTAAAAACCTTTTTCTTTAAATTGTAAGTATATTTGGCAGTAGGTTTAGTAAATGTACAGTTTAAGTTTTAAGTACCTGTATTTATTTGAAAAAAAAAAAGAAGTAATATTTATGAAATAATGTCAGTAGCATGCAGTGATATTTATGGATACGCAAGCAGATTTGGGATGTTCATCAATATTTGATTTATTCTTAACCTACTGAGTTAAACTGCCAGGCATGATCTCGATGCTGAATGGACTAGTTTCACTTCACTTCTCAATTCAGTACACAAACTAGCGTTAAAAATAAGAAAAGAGCCTTAGCTACAAACAAAGACGTGCCTCTAAATCACTTGTTGAAACTTGGCGCTGCTGTTGCTTTACTTCTACTCGCACATGCTCATTTAGGCATAACATGCAAATACCCGATTCCCACAAAGGTTTATTCAGCGTGGCTTGAATCTGTGTTGTCCTCAGAGCGCATGCACAGACCTCTAAAACAAGCTGCTGTCCGCTCATGTTAGAGAGCGCCATATGAACGGGCCTCTGTTCAAGGTAAGAGAATGCGCAGCTGCAGCAGGCGAACAATCGAGATTCCTGGCCTGTAGTACTGCTCAGTGGCCTATAGAGGCCACTAAAAGACACAGTGAAGCCAAGCTTCAGTAGGCAGAAGTGAGTGGGAAAATAGGCTTTTTTGCATATTTTTAGTTTAAACATAGTTGTGACACATGGTCATTTTTGATGTATTGGTCAATCACTGCTTGTCTTGATTACCCTGACTGCACTGAATAATGTTAATCACAAATTTGCTCTTCCTGCCCAGATGGCACATGTCCTCTTTTGAGCGTTCAGGATCACAGGTTTTCCGATGTTTTAGATCGACCATTGCAAATCACAGGTATGTGAGCGCGCAGCATAATGCTTATAACAAAATTGGAATTTACTTTGACAATAATTGTTTTTTTTCTTCAGGAATTGATTTGACAGAAAAGTTTCTTCAGAGAAAGGGCACAGTGTGGGAAAACCTGCCGACATTTCGTTTGGGGAGCAGTCCATTGATTAAACCAACAAAGTGAGTCACTTTCTGTTCCACTTCTACTCTCTAACAACAATGTGCTGTCTACCACATAAGTGCTTAGCAGAGAAACATACTGTAGATCTTTTCACATGGTATGTCAGGTGCACTGTCGGCTTTATCATTTATACTGACTGTATATGTATATAATTAGGTGAATTAAGTCTTTTCATTAAGCTACATAGAGGTTCATATTCATTATATTTTAGCAACCTATATTGGCAAATCTATGTGCAGAAAACAATATGGATATGATACAGTATAGATTCATCACAACCTTCATTTACTTGGGCTGAAAGGACTAGCTGTAAGGTGAGCTGTTTGGCAGGAAATCCTTTGAACAGAATTAATAACATATATGTAAGGAGTCTCTGAAGGGCAGAAAGTGGAGCACAAAGGTATTGAGATCTAAGGCCTTACAATGACTAATGAATATTAAACTAACATGAATGCTCCACAAAGGCACCGTTTACAGAAGGCCAGAATCCTCGGATCAGCCAAGTGCGAATGTGATATGATGGTCTGTCAGGGAATTTCTTTTATTGTATTATTTATAGAGAGAAATAGCAGTTTTATACCTAGAAACACCGGAGTGCACAGATGCAACTTATACAATGGGTAAGGCTGAGTGGTATGACAATTAATATTGAACTGTGATCTGATCTCTGACAATATGCCATTATAGTTGTATTTAGTCATTCTAAAATGCAGCTACAACATAGCCCAAACCTTGACTCTTTTCCTCACCAACTCTAAAAAGGCTAAATAGTTATGCAATTGTAATACATTTAAGTGATATTGCTTTTTTGGCATATCACTCACCACTACTGTGAGCAAGTCTTACAAAAAGGATTAAAAATATGTTTTAATTAGAGCAGAAATCTACTAAGGTATTTGTCCTTTCCTGCAATGGTAAAGCTATTCCTTTGGTCCAAGTAAAATTTGCGAATCTGTAGGTTAAATGCTATATCCATTTTGGTAGAAACCCTATACGGTATATAGCACTTTGATTTCCAGTTCCGTACTTCACTTTTGTTTGATGGGGCACATTTCACCAACATTTTATTTGTGTATTGACTACGGTTGAAACTTTGAAAGAGTACACTTTGTCGTTCTTCCAAGAGGGCGGTATATTTTTAGTTTTTTTACATGTCATGCAACTGTAAACATTTACTGCCCTACTCTATCCTTGCCTCTCTGTACTGAACTGGGAAACATTTTTGTATCAGGTGATATTGTTTACCCTCTCTCTGACAGCAAGCTTTAAATACATTTACTTCAACCTCCCATAGCCAGTCTGGGCCCATAATGCTGGAAGATGGTGGTTTTCAATGACACTCCTGACACTATCATTGGTTATAGTGGCCAAAGCGGGCTCCCCTCTCATATCCAATTATCTAAGTACTTTGACAAGTGATACCGAATGTCAGCTGAGGAGGGAAAGCTAGGGCAATTGCACGAAGCGGGAGGCCGTTTTCCCCCACTGCTAAGACCTGCTAAGACATTGCTCACTTTACCCCAAGCATACAGCCCTAACCAGAACCATCTATTGCACGGCAAGCTCTTTGGCACAGTATGTATTAGAGTGCATATATCAGGGCTGACATAGCAGTAGTATGTGGGATAATGTATGGCCCCACCTAATGCACATTAGGCTTGCATTTATGATGTGCTTCCAGACTATATAAAAGCACAGTGCTCCAAACGCTAACCATCTTTCAAGGCGAGTTTGACCTTGTCCTATTCTGATATTATACAAGCTTTGTATTCACAAAAGAAAAAAAGATAGAATAATAGATAGATAATGAGAAAATATGCACTTTTGAAATCATAATGTCATATCATTTAAAAAATGTATGAAGAGTAAGTCATACAAACAAGGTCACTCAATTTATTTTTCATTGTGTCACTTCTAAGCCCATCAAATTAACAAAAACAAAGATAGACAACAATAAATACAATCACACATAGTATGAACATAACCTTAGAATTAGCCATGTTGCTTTGTTGTGTGCACCTCAATGTCAATTTTTCAATGCGGTAAATGTATTGATTGATGTATGGCATTTGTGTGAGCGACACTATTCCATGAGCCATGTCTTGTCGATAACTACTGACACTTATTCTAGAATATTTTACAATACATCTACACTGTTGCATGAGTGTAAGCTTTTCTATCCTTATGATTTAATGCTTATCATGTACTAAAGCTTATTCTTATGTTGCTTGTCATATTGGCATTTTGAACATACATGCTACATACACAAAATAATGCTGCTAAAAAGCCACATATTGATCCCCAGGTGAAGAAATAGGGTTATAGCTTCATATAAAAAAATAATAAAGGTAATTATAGGGAAGGGAGATATGGCCTAAAATGTTTCTCATTATATAAAAGAGAACATTTTCAATAGATGCAAGACCAAAATGCTTAATATTGACAGCGTTAATATTCGTTCTAACTTGTTTAAGGATAAGTGAGAGTTCTGCTTCCACTGCTTAAGTAATTATTAGTGTTTTTAGGCTCTGCAGAACCTCCACAGACTGTGTTAACGCATCTCTAAATGTCACTATTCCCAAATAGCTGCAATATCTGTCTGCCTTCCTTTGTAGTTGCACAGAAAATCAGCTACAGTGCACATGCAATTATATCAATTATATAGCAAATTTCATAATGCCACAAAAGCAAATGATGATATGTCCCTAATAGTATTCTAAAAATGGCTCTTGCTTTTAGTTCTGTCATGCAAAGCTGGCTTCTAACTGAATAATCTACAGTACTTACAATTGAGAAGCAAAATCATTGCATCTCCCATGTGTAGCATGTTACATTTTGATCCACAGCCACATTATTCACGTGGTCTACTGTTAGTCACTGAAAATGTCACCATCACAAAATATAATTAGCCTTCCACTAAAAAAAAGTAGAAGAAACCAAAAAAATTACATCAAGTATGCCCAGTACTGTATTTACACAACAGCTGCAAAGTAAACTGACACTTTATCTGCACATCTGTATCTCGGAGTGACTCATTCCTTCAGATTGTAAGCAAGCATTTGATTTGGTCAGCTGCGTTCACTCATGTTGGCAAGCTTCACAGTTCTAGGGTTAAACAAGAAAAGAATAAATTATGGCTTTTGTCTTCAAAGGGACATGGTTGGGTCACTTTGATCAGCTGGAGGATTGGGTGTCACTGATAGGAATGAGAGCCAACTCTGCTAACATTTGAGGTTTGATTGTTTCAGCTGAAGAAATCCGATCCTGTTAGTCATGAAGGAGCCTCCTGGATAGAGTTTCTGGTGAGGCACAGGACACTAAAGCTGTTTCCGGAGGATTCTCTCACTAACTGTGACGGCTGTGACAAACTCTGTCGAACTAGTGTCTGTGATGATACAGGGTGACTCAGACAAGCAGAGTGTTCACAGAAAGGTTACTGGAAAGACAAAAAGCTAAACAAAATAACATTTGAGAAAGAGAAAAAAAAAATGATTGGAGAACATTAAACAGAAAAGTAAGATTGTGATTTTGGGAGAGGTCTGAAATATTAACTGCTAATGTCTTTATAGTCTTCATTAGTTATTTTGTTTCATGCGAGCTCTCTAATCCTGCATTGTTCTGCATTTGAGGTTTGAGTTTTCTAGGAAATGATTAGATTTGTGCTTTAATTATTTATTTATTCATGGGTTTCAGCTTCTTGACATAGACAACAATGTCAGGACTATTCACCATTCAAAAGATATATAGTAAATTTGTTTTAAACTGCTAATTGCTATGGTAACTGTCCTAATTTTTAATGAAATGGAATGAAATGGAATGAAATGGAATGAAATGGAATGAAATGGAATGAAATGGACTGTTCAAACTTATTGAACATTTGGAAGATAACGGCATTAGCTCTTGGCAAAAACAGATTTTTTATCTTCAGTTGAAGGGATAAGACACAGATGTGTGATATTTGTATATCAAAACTAGATTATCAGTCCAGAGTATCTGATGTCCTTCCTGATGTTACGCTCCATTCGTTGTGAAGTCATAGTGCTTTGAGATTGGGCCAAAGAGCTCTAAAATGGAGTAAACACATTTTCTATACTTTGTGTTTGTATTGAAGTGTGCTGAGCATTATTTACAGTAGTTGTCTGAAAATATTATTGCTTTTTTGATTTTTGTATGTGCTATTTTAACACACGTTCTAAGAGAAGCCTTTTTTCATTTTTAGGGTTACAGTTCTGTAAAATTACACCTATATTGTTACGGAGTCTAGTCCTAGTCCAGTTCATGATTTTCTTGGGGCCAAATCACAATTTTGATTTTAGAACGATACATAGACATGGGAGATATGTGGAAAAATCTATCACATTGTAATTGTTGTTTTGGAAATGTTTTGTCAAATATGTGTTCTGCACTTTTGGAGTTAATTTTATGGTCCGTTTACATTTTGCGCAAAACTTGAACCTCAACCAAGATATTTAAAGATACATTCTGCACATTCAAAAAAAAAGTACTGAATCACAACGTGTCGATTTGACCAAAATGGCAGATTGTCACAGGAATGAGATCACAATTTGGCCCAGCCCTACTGTATCTTGCATTAATTAAATTAAAGGTGTTTTAACAGGTTTACATTTCAAATTGAGCTGGAGACCAGATCAAAAATCTATGGTAGAATGTGTTGTTTAACAGTTAGATTGATGATTTGTTCACCTGCTTTATGGTCTATAATTACTGGGCCTATCCACATGAATCAAAAATGGATACAAAGTTCAACATCTTTTCTGTCAGTGTAAATAAACAAAGGTGAAATTCTTATTTATTTTAATGAAATTAACATTTAAGATGTATTGTTAGTAGAAAGGACTTAAGATTCTAATATACCATCTGAAATTATGACATATATATATATATTCATTTGACCTATATCCCAAACATACCCATAACTTTCAAAGTGATGAAAAATTAGGATTGTTGCCATAGTAAATATCTTTTGAATGGGCATAATGCTGTGTTCCATTTGTCCTCGGAGGTCAGAACTCGGACCTTGAAGACACATTTTCTCTGAGTTTCTGTGTTCCAGTTGTCAAATTGGAAGAATAAATGAGCAGTGGGTTACAGTTGTAATGTAAATGAACAACTCAAAATAAGTTATGCAAAACGAGGAAAGTGCTCATCGCAGCCAAGATGTGCATCCAATTTAGTTAATTTATTAACCTGGACAGTGTTATTACATTTACAGTTTATAAAGCATTGTCTGAGAGTGAATTCTTGCTTTTGTTGACATTAGCTCCGTGTTGGCGTAAGCAGCAGTTGCATCGCAGAGTATTTAAAACTGCAGAGGCTCAACGGCAGTGCAGGAACAGAATCACAAAGAGCGGCGAGACAGTAAAATAGTACAAGAACTTTCAATATTTTACCTCTTGGATGTTAAACTTTATTCAAACGCAGAGCATCTTGGATTGTTTAACTCGGAGAAACTCGGGGTTCTGAAATGTTGCCCGAGTTTCTATGAAGGAATTCTGAGATGTGAGAGTGTTCCAGATTGAATTTACAAGTCAGAGCTTGGAAAATCTGACCTCCAAGGACGACGGGAACACTGCAAAAGTCCTGAAATAAAACAGGATGTGAAACCAATGAACTCCTAAAAAATTAAGTGTAAAACATTTTACTGTAAGTGGTGTCACCTCTCATGGCTCATAGCCTGGTGGCACCTGTCTGTCTCCTTGGAGATAGATAAGTTAAATGCCATACTGTGGAACTTTCCAGGCAATGCAATAACATCTTGGAAGAACACTAGAAGGTGACAGACCCTCCACCAGGAAAGTTACATAGTAGACCTTTAATTCGATATTTTTTTTTAAAAAGTTGTTAAAACTGCCAGGTTCAACCTTTTAGTCTCAGGAGGCATTCAACTTGGGGTCTCAAACTTTGACCTTGTGAGCTCTCGGAGATCAAGTGTGTCTTTCTGTAGACAGGTCATGTTTTGAAATGAGAGCTGCCGTACTTGGGGACTTTGTGAAGCGAGGTGTGAAGTCCAGGCCCTAACAGATGAGGGATTCCTTTAATGTGGATCTAGTATAGTATAATGCTGCTGGTCTTTCATCATGTCTAATACATATGGGACAGTCGTTTACTGCATGGAAATACTAGGACAGCCATTTAATAAATTCTCATTTTTATAAATTGCAGTGTCACCGCTGATATTGAAATGCAGCTAAAATAGTCCTGTTTGCCCCAAGGCAACAAATTACCTTCTTGTTCTTCAGCTATAGTATTAGATTTTAGGGGGAGCTTTAAATGTGTAAATCATTTTGGTGTATTTATCAATTTAGTCTTGTACCATAGAGAAAAATGGTTAAGAATTCAGGGGACACAACAGGAGGTGCGTTAAGCTAAGAGAGAATTGTAGATGATATATTGGAGTGAAAACTAATTTCCAACCTGTCATGAAAAGTCTCCCTCGGGCTGTGCCCTGGCTCTCCAATGACCTTATCACAGCAATATTGTTATTTTGGTCAATCTTGATTTATAATGTTTATGCTTCTCCACTTAACGCTGCTAATCTCAAGTTTGGGTTAGAATAAGGTTTTGTTATCTTTTAGCCAAGCATGAAACTTTGGCAAATAGAGGTGACAGTTAGAGATAAGTCGTATAATCTTGTGTGGAGACCACATTTGGTGTGAAACCGTACGCTATTTTTCATCCATATGTTAGATTAGTTTATGTGATATATTTTGTTTGTACATGAGCGAATATTTGATGCCATGAATTCCCATTATATTGTCACTGTCATAATTGCTCACTGCCCTTAATAATTTAACTTTGTTAAAAAAATGTTTATAATATGTTATAATATAATAATGATATGCAAACTTGTAATTGGTTTGACGTGTGGATTTGTTGGAAAGCTGAAAGGCAGGAAAATAGTACAAATGTAATTTATCTCACACCCAAATATGCTGTTTTCCTCTTACATGTCCTTTTTATCTCTTAACTGTACTGTATATAGCATCTGAGGTTGGTGAAACCTTGAACAACGGTGTCCTAAAATCTAGTAAAAAAGGTTTTGACTCTGATTCAAGTTGTACATTATCTAAATTACAAAGAAGCTAGTTCTTTGTACATCAGGCTAGATGGAAATCCATTTTGTCAGGTTGTATTTATGACTCTGGCATAGAAGGACACTGAAAGGTTTTATCGATCATTGAAGTTGACGGCTTCAAGTCCTCAGTCTTGAATGCATTGTTCTGACAACAATATTCAATTAAATTGCAATTTTTATAGCACCCAAAATCATAACAGCAGTTTCCTTTTCACAATTGTTTACTTTACCAACAGACTGTTAGCATATGAAACAACAACGCTGTCTCTATGTTTTATATTGTTGCTAAAAACATTTTTTTGTGATATGTTTGTATGTAGATCTGTATTTCCAAATGGACTTTCAAGTGAATACTCTCTGGTCACCACTTTCCGAGTGCGAAGAACGACTAAGAAAGATCGCTGGTATCTTTGGCAGATTTTTAACCAATCAGGAATCTCTCAGGTGGGTCAATTACTTTCCATCTTAGTTTTTATAACTACACTGTTTTATGGTATTCTTGTGTGTATGCTCAGATTTCTGTGGTGGTCGATGGCGCCAAGAAGGTTGTGGAGTTTTCTTACCAAAGTGCACTCAAGAACACACTCCGCTACACATTCAAAAGCAGAGACCTGCACAACCTGTTCGATCGCCAATGGCACAAGCTTGGCATCTCTGTGCAGAGTAATATTGTGTCTATGTACATGGACTGCAAGCTGGTGGAGAGAAAACTGACTGATGAGAAGGAGAGCATAGAGTCCAGTGGAAGAACTCTAATTACTACAAGAGTGGAGGATGGTCGGCCTGTTGATGTATGTCAAGAAACTTTTCTATTTTATGTTCCAATTTTAACACTGTAACAATGTGTATTTGGTGATAACAAGCAAAACATACCATCATACATACATCAAGTTATAAGCCATTATCAGCTATACAGCTTTTATGTCATCATTAGTGATGATACTAAAATTTCCAACTCAGTTTTCATCACAAAATAATAAGTACTTTCTTTGGTATTACAAGGTCAAATTGTAGTTCTGATATAGAGCCAAGATCATTCTAACACTTTTCAGGAAAAGTCCAACTTTGTATTTTTTAATGTATCTAGTATCTAGTCAACTCAATAATAGTTTAGGTATTCTTTGGTAAAGGTTCTTTCTATTCTATTTACTATTTTAAACTATCAAGCCAGCTGTTAAGCAGGCAAACAACACTCCTCTTTGACCAAAAGTAATTGTTGCTTAATTGTTGCGTATTGATGTTTTTTTTTTTTCAACCCTATTATCATACAACTGATTCTAAACCAAGCAAATGAATTGAAATGAAAATATGAAAAAGTTGGTTAGTATCTTGTCCATCCTGTTTGAATGCATAAATATTTCTCCTCTCTGTGCGCAGATCGAACTGAAACAACTCATAATCTACTGTGACCCTTATATGGCTGAAATGGAAAACTGCTGTGAACTGATTGAACCAAAGGTATTGTGCAGCATTATATTACAACAACAAATTACAATGTTGAATTATTCAGAGTGCACATTTGATGCAGACATTTTCTTTGTTTTTTCTTAAATATTGCATGCTGTTTGTGTACTAGAAATTTCTACTATGATTTATTAAGTGATCTGTATTAGTGCATGAAGCGTGTGGATTGCTTCTTATGTATTTCAATAGGGTGTTGGTCCGTTCCCTAGATAGCAACACAATAACATAGCTCTTTCATCACAATAAATCAATATAGGCTTTGGTTACAGTAAGTCCAAATGCAGACACGACCTCTGACCCCATGCCATTAGGAGTCCTCATAAGCATGCTGTCATGTCCGTCTAGAGTTACTCCAGGAGAACTCATAAGAGAACCCTCAGAAGAACTCATCACTGATTGTATTTTTAGCACATTGTGGATTCAAAACAAGGTTCACTAAAAGGCTTCTCAGTAGATTAACTACCATCATAATTTGTAATAATTTCATTATTTTATCAGAGCAGATTCAAATAATTGTCCAGTGGGAGTCTCAAATAAGACTGTGAGAAGTTTACAGATGCACTATGTAAGATAAGATCACCTTTATTTGTCCCACAATGGGGAAATTCCAGTGTTGCAACAAAGGGTACATGTAACTTTTCGGGAGAGGGTCTGTTTCCTGCTTGTCTCCATAGAGACGCTATTGCTTTGCCTTCCACAGTATGGCATATGCTGCTTTCATGTGGTCCTCGAGTGCTTGGGTTTCTAAGATGAGACGATGAAACAATAGTATCAGGGTCTTTCTTGCGCAAATCTGTTGCTCTTATAATACAGATTCCAAATTTTGCACAATGCATTAATTTTCATCGATCTCCAGACAATAGTGATGTCAGGTTTCCCCGAGTTCTTTTCCTGACTTGTGCGAGCAAGTTACAGGTCAGATTTGAGGAGAGACAAGCACGCTCATAGAGAGAATACATGTTTTTCAAGGTATTTTTGAACAATAAAAACATTTTTTATTTTTATTAATTTTTTTTAATAAATTGTAATAAATAAATACAAGATATCTACAAGATAATTATAAACTGTGGAGCATTCCAAGTAACACAATAACATCACCAGAAAAGCTACCTAAAGTACCTTTAAACCATCCACATTTTTTTCTGTTTGTACAAAACAATTCTTAAGGATAGACCTGATTTAGCCATGGTTTATGGCTGGTTTAGTCTCTGTCTTGTCCTAGTTTTGTCCTGTTTTTCTCTCATACGTTGAACCTTGGTTATATATAAACATATCCAACACAAAAATCTAAACAGTATGTGATACACTGCACATGTCCTTTTCATTGGCAAGCCCTCGTATTTAGTAAAGCTTTTTTAGCCTGAAAAGTGTGAGCTTGCTGTACAGTGATTTCTGCCATGTAGCACCATGACAAAGGAGGTGTCTAAACTGTGATATTTTTCTATTGATCCAGTGTGAAGTCTTGGAGACACTTAATGGGACTTCCCCTCCCCTGGTTACCGCACAGCTCCCCCAGATGCTGTCTCAGCCGCCATCGCAGCCCATTGACAGATGCCACTGTCCTGTTGAAAAGGTACAATCAATGCCTCCTCCAAGGGCCCCTAATTGAGTATAGTGTAATGTCTGTTGTAACTGAACCAGTTCCAATTTACTCAGCGACCTGTTATCAGGACTGAACAAATCTATTTTAAGAAAGGTGTGTCCTTGGAGATATACCAAGACAGTATGAAAGTATAGACAACTAGCGCAGTGTGATGATGTCACCGCAAAGTATCTATACTGTTTTGTGAATACATAAGTTGGACATTATGTTTTATTAAAGTGTGCAATACAGTAGACACACATTATAATGATGTATGTATGCACTACCTTTGCACTAAAATAATATATACAGTGTGACTCAAATTTAAAATGTATTGAATTGCAAACTACTTTTTAAAAATAGATATACATGGGAAGGTTCCTGGTTGCACTGCCTTGTCAGGGATGTGTTATTAGACCTACAATCTGAGTATGTAACATCTCCATCATTCCAATGAGAGTTCGTGCCGTGCAAATTTCTGGCTTAATTTCTTCACTATTTGGCCCATAGAGCAGCTGTAACATGCATGGCTTTTAGTTCACATGCTGCATTTTTTAATGGTCAGGATTTTGACCTGAGGAGAGATGTTTTGTGATGCTGTGATTTGAATTGGAAACATTGTTGGATTGAGCAAATTCTATTCAATATGTTTATGGCCTTATGATATATGATTATACAGTGGTAAATGCAAAGTGGCAGTGTGGTTAGCACTTCTATCTTTCAACAATGAGACTATGTTCACTGCTGAGTTCAACAGACTACAATTTGTATGAAAGGGTTTGCTTGTCTTCCGTGTGTTACTGTGGATTCTAATCTCTATTCATGAGTTTCAGCTTCTTTATTCTTTGTTTTGGATTGCCCCTCGAGATGTGTCATCTCATTTATATGCAACATTTTTAGAACTTTTTCCCATTCAAAATATTTTTTCGAAAAATTGTTAATTGCTCTGACATTGGCAGCGATCCTAATTTATCATCATTCTGAAACCAATAGTTAGATTTTCCTGCTTCATTACACATTCATGACTTTTGAGAGAATATTTGAATGAATTGTTTTCATTGTTTGCTGTAGAATACACCCTGTGACTACCTGGCTACTGTCCCCTGAAGGCCCTAAATGTCCCTTTTATTATACTAATGGCATTTTAGAGAAGAGACTGTTTGTTTGTGATGAATTTCCAACAAATGTTTAGCTTCTATCTAAAACTGTAATAATGGTACTTTTTGGTGTATAACTTTTTATATTTGAAAATCCTACATTTGTCACTTGGAGAACAGAGGAATCATTGTCTTTTCCCTGACAACTCAATATACCAGTATGTTATGACAACTATGGGTTGCATTTCAATTGAAGCGCACAAGAAAAGCAAAATTAACCAAGTCTAAGAACAAAAAGTTATATATTTTTCCCTGGATAAATCGGATGCTTTGAAAGTTTTGTTGAGGAGAGTTAAACAAAGAGATCATTGTGCTACTTACTGTATGTGTGGTATTTTTAGGGATGAACAGGTGTTGTTACTGTATGGCCGATAAGACCAGATGGCTTGTGGGGTCAGTGTTCTAATTACTGCAATGTGTTCGTGGGATTAAGATACTCAAAATGACTGGGCCGCACCCTCACTACTGGATGCTAAATGGGGACTTGTAGAGATGCAGTATCAGTGTTAAGTCTTTTCACCTAAGCAATTGTTGATCCTTTTTCCGAGCATAAAAGAGGACGCTGTTTTCCCTAGCTCTTAGTGTGGGATTATGAAAAGCAATATGCAAACGAGATATACGCACAAGTTTGACACCAATTTGCATGCATTAAAAAAACAATCACCAGAGTCACGGCCAACTGCTATGGTACACTTTGTTCTGGGACCAAATGTTCTTACTGAGACCTATTGAGTCATTAACATTTGCGTCTTCTCTTTTCTCCTATTGAAGTGTTTATACATTTTATATATGTGTGTGTGTGTGTGTGTGTATATATATATACTGCAGGTAATTGCTTTTACATCAAATACTTTTCCTCATGAGGCTCTATTATTGATTATACAGCGTAAAGCACAAGCTAAGGATAATCAAAAGAATAGAAACAATTAGCAAAAAATAGGTTATTATGTGTCTTTTATCTTACAGCTTTTACTTTCACGTGGCCTTAAAGCAAATTACATAATATATTAAGAATTACATAATAGAGTGTGTATTGTAGCAGATTGGATTAATCAGATTTGTAAATGTATTCTAATTGGCCTCTAATGATTCTTAATTGACCTAGCAGGGTTCAGCTCCCACACTGTATTCTGTCTGTCGGTCTATGTGAACATGACGCTGGCTCTGGTGCTGGTGATTAATTACTTTGTGCAGGCTGAAGAGACCACTCAGAGCTAAGAAACACACGGATACTTGCAGCTATGTAAAGTTAGTAGTTCAAATCCAGTGACATGCTGTTGACTCTGTCCTGCAGATAACCCTAAAGGTATGTAAATCTTTGGCTCTAAGCATATTGAGTTAAAGCTGTCTTTAATCTGCTCTGATAGACTGTAGGTATATGTGAACCTCGCCAATGGATTATGTTCCAACATTCCGACATTCATCGATGGTTGTAGTCTGCCATTCACCAGAAAAGGGTATTATTTTTTCCCCCATGTCTGCAGGGCATGAACCGCGGTGCACTGTTAATGCTTGAAATCTAATTTCAGGTCTTCAACAAATCAATACCTGGCACTATTTGTTTACTTATCAAACAACAACATTCATAACAAGTCCTATTACAGGCTTGAACACTAAATCAATGAGGTTAGGGAAATATTAGCAGGCTTACAGTCTGCATAGAGATATAGGTAGCAGCAAACTCTGCTGGTAATGCCCTGAACTCATTTACTTATTCACAGCAAGGACTACCTTTGTAACAGAACAGGGTGTGTGATTTATTGCAATAAGAACGACATTTGTCAAAATAAGGACAATCAATATGTCTGCAGAAAGTGGCTTAAGTGCCACTCAGCCAATTACTTGAACTCGCTGTGGTGCATCAAGAAACTTAAATGCGTCTGACAAAAAATTTAGATTCACAACCAACCAAGTAAGAAATACAATCACTTTTAAATGTTATTTATTATGGCAGCAAGATAAATTGATAAGATGGATTGATTGTTGTACGTTAACATGGTAAAAATTTGCTAAATATTTCCATCTCTACATTCATTTCTTGAATTTGATAATATTGCAAATAATAAATACATTTTCTAATTGTTTTCTACATCCACAAGCAGATATACTGGTACCTTTTAATAATTACTTATATATTAAATGGAAAGTGAATGGTAAAGTATATGTATATGCAATTTGCCACTCCTACCTGTAGGACTTTAACAATTCTAGATGTCAGTGATCATTGAGTGAAAAGATTTCCACTGTTGTATGGGATTAACAGCGCTGTCAATGAGCCTGCGATGTTTATGTGGAGCCATCTGTGCACTACATCAACAATGACATGATTTGACACAGCCCAGTCTTGTAATTGCTTTTCTCCAATTCTCTTTGACCTCCCTCAACATTAAGCTGTCTGCTAAATTATGACCACAGTATACTTCTTAAAATATATTTGATTTATATTGATCCTGAACTATCCAGGGAAGCCCCATTGACTGTTAAGCAGACCTGCACTCTTTTGAAATGTATGTAATGTAATGCATTTAAGCAGGTTAACAATCTTGTGGTTAACAATTAGGCCTGTTCTCATGAGACTATGACTTAGCAACATGAGAGTTTGGTTCAAAAATTGCAAACTCAAGAGTGCAACAATTTAACTTGACTTTGTACTGATTAATCAGACATCTGGGCAATTTAGAGCCTTTAAAACAGCTATAATGAGAAGCAGAGGCCAATCAGCATGACCTCCGCAAAGGACTTCAGGAACACTGTGTGGGGATTACTCTAGCTATTTTACTTCACAGAAAGTACCATCCTGTATTACAGTGAGTTTGACGGAGGATCCGAATGCTCTGCAAAAGGATTACCCAGCTATGATTAATCCACAATCCCCCAGGAAATTAAACAGATAAGTAGTGGGTTATAAGAATGCAGCAAAATCCATTTTCTATGGCCTTGCACTTAAACCCTGGTATTACTAGACTTACAGCTCCTGTGCACACTTGCATGGCAAACAGACAAGAACCTAATGAAAAACGATGCGAAACTTCCCCTCTTGTTACAATACTTCTAATTTGCATCATTTGAAAACCTTTTACATTTCATTTAGCGTTTTAAAATCCAATCAAGGGATGGCTGAAATACTTGATATACTTGATACATGATAGTGACAAAGATGAATCTTGATTTTCTTTTTTTTGCCATTCCGATAAAAGTATGATATGGATGAATGCCGGTCATACCGCCAGAAGAATGCTCAATATGTCAGATCTCGGAAGCAAAGCAGGGTTGTGACTGGTTAGTACCTGGGTAGGAGACCACCAGGAATAACAGGTGCGCCAGTGTATCCACTTCACCCGCATTGCATCCAGAGTCCATGAAGCTGGTGAATGAATGAATGAAGTGTATTTGTGACAGTGAATGTGGGACAATGCATGGAATTACCCCACACTCCGAGTTTATTATTTTTCTTCTCAACATGTTTTCTTAGTATAGACAATATATTCACTATTTTGATGATCATTTAGAGACGATACATCACCCATTTCAAATCCAATCCTATTCGTCCTAAACCTTTGAAAGGCGATTCTATGGCCATTGTATTGATATAATGTGCTGTAATTTGTTATTGTGCATACAGTATCATGTACTATAATTTTCTGTAAGCCTGCTGTAATTTATTTAATGTTATATTTTATATAACATAACAAAGACCAGGATTACATCATACATATTGAGATGAAGAGACTAAAGACTGAAAAATAAAAGCATGTAGCTTCCACACTTCTTTATATCTGTGCTTTAACAATTAAGGCTTGAAATGAAGATGTGCCCATGAATGGACATTGCGCTTAATTAGATTTTTTGCTTGCAGCTAGTTCTTTGTTAGTTTAATTTGCCAAATTAGTAGCTGCCTCCATCTTCTCCTCCACACAACCCACGGTTTTTCCTTCCTGTTCACACTATCCTGTAAGGCTATACCACAAGCACAATAAACCCTCTTTTTGTCTTCTCCTAAAAATATAATAAGGGTATTAAGATGGTAATGTAACCCCTAACTAGGGTCATCGTAGCCAGTTGTTGGGGTAATGTTATCCGTCTATGCAGCTGCTGTGCCACTGTGTCAGCAAGAACCAGTGGAACAGCTGTAAGAGCAAGACCTCTGATGTAATGACAAACCTCCATAAAGCTTCACTAATGTGTGAACTAGGAACCCTTCACTAACTGGTGTGTGTGCTGTTTCCTGTTTTGATTTGTTTTGTAGATGGCTGGGGTTTATCATTTGAGCAGCTATGGACATTAAGTAAGGATGCCAAGAAAAATTTGTTCATTGATTATTGTGCTTATTTAGGTCAGAAGAACTAAAAAAAAAACAACAACCACAAATCGTGACAAATGTGTCTCATTAACTGTTTTACCTTTCCTCACACGATAATCGTAACCCTAGATTTATATGGACTACATCCAGCACAATATACATCTGCAAGGACACAAACATGACACTGACATACAGAGAATGAACACTTTTTACAACATTTATATATTTCATATATAAATGTTTCATTCGATACAAGAAAACATTATCCCCCATTTATCGTGACAGTCAAAAACAAAACACATTCTACAGTTTGGTGTCAAACAGTGGATTTTTGTTGTTGAGGGGACATTTTATTCATTAATTAGTCTTCCATTGTGTTCATTAGGTCCTCTGATAATATGGTATATTCATGGTATAGTCATATTTTTATACCTGATTTAAATGGCAAAGAAATTCACATTTATATGGTGCTTTTCTTACATTCAAGGCACTCAAAGCACTTTACATCAAGGAACCACCCACCCATTCACACACACATTCACATACATATTCATACACCAGGATAAAACATGAGTTAAGTGTCTTGCCCAAGGACACACCTGTGGTATTCACCTGAGGCCAATCTGTGGGCCAGTGGATCTGACCGTTCAACCGAATTCGAATGCTCTTCCTTGAGTCATTTCTTAGTTAAACTACTGTGGCAATGGCGTATTCCTAATTAAGACCGTGTTTAGCCCAAATTTAGACCTGAACTAGTCCTGTTATAGACCTGATTTAGATCTGGTGGTACTCGTAAAGCCAAATCTATTCTTTCGGGGTACTTGGTGTAAAATGTTTGAGAACCACTGCTCGACGTTAGTGTTTAGGCAAGTAATCAGACCATCTGTGATTTGTGTTTTATCAGCTGGTTGATATCATGGTTCTGGCCTATTATTGTTGCTTAACAATCTTGGAAATAATTATTTGGTGAGAAAATCTTCTAACACAAGCTTTTATGAACATGGTCACTGGAATGGTTGGCATTAATTAGTTTAACAAATGTCCTTTGCACGGAAAGGAAAATGGTGCCACAGAGAAGATTGGAGTAGCTCTGGGAGATATGGCCCGTGGTTCTGGTCCGGCAGTGCAAGTGGACACAGTTGGTTGTGTTCCTGGAGAAAAGCCACGGAGGGATCATGTCCTTGTCACAGCTCGAGGAAACAAAGAGGCTGTGCTGGGGTCGCGGTGTCAGCTGCACTGGACTTCTGCATAAAACTTTGCGGCTAAAATCAAACCAATTAGAAACCAACCCTTTTATGGTCTTTTCTTATTTCGGCTAACACTTGGTCTCTGTTGAATTAAACTATGTGCTGTTTAAAATGGGGGGAAATGTGCAAACTTGTAATAAAACCTTTTAGACAAGCTAAGTGCACCTAATTTAACTGTGATTAAAATTTGTTGTTTAAAAAAGGCTGTATTTAAATTGACAAGAATTTTTAATTTGTGGAATTGTGGAACATTTTGCACTGCGTAACTTTTCGGGTTGGGAGTTTGTGGCGCTTTCTAGGCGAGCAGTAACATAACCCTGGACCCTTTATTTCTGCCTTAACTCTGGTTGTTCTTTACTCTAGATTCAGGCCTGTTTTCATTTGAACCTCAATTAAAATGTACTCCTGGTTTAATCTTCATCTTGACCGATGTTTTACTCACACACATTTCTCTATATTTTCCTGTGGCCATTTTGTAATCCACTTTTCCACCCGCTCTCACAATAACAGCTGAAATGATATGGTTACTCCCGGACACTGTAATATGTCCATTTGTTTGAGCTTTATTGCCTAGCTGAGGTCATAGAACTATATGGCTTTCACACTATGAAAACCCCAGCTAATTCCAAGCATGGCATTGCGGGTCAGAAAACTGCAGCTTGGGAATCTGTTATCAGGGTGATATTTGTGGAAAGTAAGCCGCTAAGATGTCTGTACAGAATTTGTGGTGAAAGTATAAGCCACTAGCAGCTTACTCCACCACTACATACGGAATAATAATCATGATATGGACTCGGCTTGGGATAAAATAATGCCTTCGTGGATCCAATAGGGTAGCGGCAAGAGCTTTTTTTTATCAGTATTGCTGCAGTGCAAGGTGTTGTTCATTGCGGAAAGAGCCTTGAGTGAGTTTGGAGGGTATTTTTTATAGAGGCAGTAAATGCTAAGAAAGTTGTGGCTGTTGTCGCGGGCTACAGCGCAGTTTGTCTTTATTAACAGATAGGGAGAATGTGTTCCTCATAGTGTGAGAAGAATGTTGAACTATTTTGGCATTTGGGGATTTTAATACACACAAATATAGTGGTATAATGGTCAACAACCTGCCAGCAAAGGTTTGTGGACTTGATCTTTCTGGCTGGTGTCTGTCCTCACAGTGTTCCCAGTTGGTTCTTTGAGCCTTAGTGTAATGTTGGCTTCTTTGTAGGGATTTATTTATTTATGGAGACAGGGACAGTGCACAATATACATTTACTTTAACAGGAGAGATGCATTGTGCCAGGTCGTAGCTCAAGTGCGGATTTCCACCTGAAGTCCCAATATCAAGATTATTCAGGTCACAATATAATCGTAAGAACAATTTTTTTTTATTGTGAACATTGTAGAAGCCAAAATAAGTGACATTTATTGCTTGTCTGTCCCCCGGGTACAGACTGATTGGGGGAAGCGAGCCTTGTGCTATGCGGCTGCCACAGTTGGAAATCTCTCCAGTCTGAACCAAAAACCAAAGTATAAAACTTCTAAATGCATTCTATTTTTAATCTTTTATTCTACTTTTTCACTGTGTGCTGCAAATTCACCCTTGAGAAAGAGTTCTTGATCACAGTGGGTTCTTACCTGATTAAATAAAGGTTAATAAATAGATAAATAAACTGTATATTCAAGCTACACTCCAAAAAAGTAAACCTAAATGTAAGTGCTCTTTTACTTGACTGATTGTTGGATTACCATAACCTTTTTTTATTCAGTACATTTTATTTCATAAAGAGTTTTACAACATGAATAAAGGTGAATTATTTTTTTCTTGGTAGCTATAAAAAAAATATATATATATAATTTTACCTCTTACTATAATCGTAACTCTAAAATTCTGTATTGTTACATTCCTATTTTTGTGTAATCCCTTTGGCCAATCTCCAGTGTATTCTTGAGTTTCAGAGTGATAAAAATCCAGCACTGTTGCCACAGCAATTAACAATTTAAAATAAAACATTATACCTTTTGAGTGATCAAATGTAGTCAAATCACCTAGAAACTCACAGATACCATGTCCTTTACGCCAGATTTACACTCAAAATGGGGCGGGTTCAGCATGTATTTTGAGCAGGTTACTTCAGACGGCCTGTCATATATTGTTCATATTTGACCACTGCGGAGCACTACGAGAATAAACTCGTAAATTAACGAGAATAAACTCGTAAATGAACGAGAATAAACTCGTAAATTAACAAGAATAAACTCGTAAATTAACAAGATAATAAACTCGTAAATTAACGAGAATAAATTTGTAGTCAAAATGGCTTGGATGAGTTAAAAGGTAACACAAAAGCCCACAATAGATATCGAACTTTATAATACGGACCTTTTAGACATCACAATCAATCATTTCCCCCGTGCAGTGCCCCCTCTGGTTAAGGGTCTGCGTGTGGAGCTCAGCTCCTGGGCACTGGGCAGGACACTGACCGCGCTCAGAGCCACAGCCGCAGGTGAGGGAGTCTCGGACGATTTTCGCCAATAATCAGCTCCCTCGACTTTGGCCGCCTCACCCTTCTAAACTTTGTATAAAGTCACCGTTCATATGAGTTATTTGTGTGCATAGGTTTCATAACACAGCACTACGGGCTTGTGGAGCTGTGCGCACTGCCAGTGCTCGAGACCCTGTACCGCGGGCCTGGGGGCGTTGTGGACGGGTTCTGCAGAATTCGGGATCAGGGACTAAACCCATAAACTCTGTGTATTGGTCGAACTTATAAACATTTGGAGACAGACAGTATGCAGTTAGAGGATCCTCTTAGTCCTCTGGGGAGCATGGAACTTAATTTGTGTTAATTTTTTGGCAAATTTAAGCCACCTCACATTTGGGATATGTGTGTAAAAAGACCTACTCCGGTGTTGGGTGCACGTGTGTTGTTGGACCTACGCTCATCTATGGCCATGTGAGCACTATATGTCTTTATTAGCTATAGTATCCTCTCATTGTAGTTATCAGAGGCTTGTATGGATGATGTCGTGTGCGTAAAACATCCCTGACAAACATCAACACAGTTGTTGCCATCCATCTTCTTCCGCAAGACAATTGGTGCATCACGCCCCAAAACATTATCACCACCAACCACCATGATGCTGTCCAGTGTGGGCTGGTGTTTTACCAAGTTTGTCCAAGGGATGCCAAAAAGGTTCTAATCGGTGCGTAAAACTGAGGCTTCCCAGTGCGCACGGCTCCTCGGGCTTTACAGGGGCTGTAGTAACACCCACAATGAGCTCGTAAGAACAGTGATTGTGCACAAAGTCCCACGTAGAGAACCAAAGCAATAGAGGAGCAGCGCATGTGTGAATATAACACCGAGGCTCCTCCACCTGTCTGCGGGCGGCTGTGGCACGGAGCACGGCTGGTCCACTACGGCTACGCCATGGAGAAAGTAAAGGTTGATCCAACAGTTTCTGAATGAAGCGTAACAGGAAAGGTGCTGCTAAACTGCTGTGACGATCTGTCTTGCTTTTATGTAATTCTAAGATGTTTACTCATCCAAGCCCATTCGTTTGCCCACATCACTTTAGACACCGGCCCCTAAACATTTAAATGTCGACTTTATTTTGATTACGACTTTATACAAAAAAAATAAAAAGGATGTTTTATCAACATTTTTCTACCAAAATAATTCTTGGTTACATTTTGTTAGATATTTCTAGATATTTTCATTGATGCAGGCTCATGGGTTGTCTTTCATATCAGACTTCTTTCTTCTGCTTGCCTTATAGTTTTTGCATTATCAGGAAACACAATATCCAAGAAGATAAATATTTATACTTCAAAGCTGAATACAGTTTACTTAAAGGTGTACTTGAGGGTGTAACTTGAGGGTATGCTACCCACTTGTCTCTATGAAGTTATTACTTTGACTAGAATGTTCCACAGTTGTGAATCAAACTCTGTTCATGGAGGCCAGAAGGTGCTTCTGCCAGCTCAACTTATAAGGATTGTCAAAAGTATGAAAAATCAGATACTAATTGATACTAAAACTAGTATTGTAACTAGATACTCATTTGAGCAAGTATCGATACTAAAACAATCACATGAACAGGACAGAATGTGAGCTTTAGAATGATCTTCATCAGAACAAGTATAAGGCCACCATGTTTGATAAAGAAAGAAGATGAGAAGATTATTTTGTGTTAAAAAGGTCGGTTTATTTGTCCAAAACCTTGACCTAAAAAGATCCTCTGTAAAATTATCATTGTGGTATCAAAATTGATATAGAGAATTGAGTATTTTAGTACCGTGACGACACTACAACTTACGTGTCAGATCTGTGGAGAGGCTGGTGCATTTACAGTAAATTGTTATTCAAGAAATGTTTAGCAATAAAAACATCCGCTATTAAATAAATGCAAGATCGATTTATTCAATGCCATACTGTGGAACATTCCTGGCAAAACAATAACGTCTACATGAATACAAGCAGGTGGCGGACCCCCCTTTAAGAAAAAAAACACACAGTACACCTTTAAATTGTTATTAAGTTATTTTTTGTATTATTATGTTATGTTTGTGTAATCCATCAGTTGTCTATAGGTTCCATAACAAAATAAATTAATGATTTATTATGATTGATTATTTTATATTATGCAGCCCTAGATGCATAGTTGCTCCAGTAATCCAAAACCATTACACAACATATCAATCCAATATACACAAAAAGAATAAATCAATTGTTGTTCACCGCTTAACCATTGGGTGAATGGAAATTGAGATTGTGAACTTTCCCAAGTCTCTTCACTGTTCGTTAACTTTCAATTTTGTCATTGCAGGGGGAAGTTGGAGCAGAAGGGCAAAAGGGAATCGATGGGGAGAAGGTAAGTACTACTATTTCCAGCAGACATATATTCCATACATAGCACATCAGCCCGATCTCGTTTTGTCAGAGAATCAATTCTTATAGGCTTTTCATTTTCTGCGTGGTGCCCGGAGGTATTGCAGCCAGAGCAGACTTCAGGTGCTTGTCTTATCAGGAGTAGATCTAAGAGTGTCCTAGCCTGCAATGTCCTTCTCCACTCTAAAATTAATTGATATGTATGCTACTGACGTTTGGCATACTAATGTACTAAACACATTTTTTTAGATTACTGTAAGTCGCTTCCCTGTCGCGTCATGTTAAACTTTACTGCAGGCTTTTAAATCCAACTGTCCTTTTGCTAATTCACTGAAGTTTACCTGCTGATTACTATTTGGAAAGGGTAGCATTAAATGAATCCAAAACGATTTGAACAAAAACAATTTAAGGTGAGGAGTTGCTCAGCCAGAAGCAATATTTCCTGGTATTTTCATTGCCTAGAACAGTCTTTTTCAGATGGTCAGTGTAACATTTTAAAAGGCATCTGTTTTTCTCATGTCAACAAACTGCTGCCAGAGGAAAAACATGTCATATAAAATGGAGTCAACGAAATAAAAAAATAAAGATTGCAACGGTTGTTCTGCTACTGCATTTTGTGATATCATTTTCTATAAATCCTGCAATATAATAATATTTGATAATCAGTTGTAGTTGTTGTGTGTGTAGGGCACAATTTATCAGCAACAAACATTTTTTGGCTATTGGTGTGAACAAAGTATTGTGAGAGATAATGTAAAGCTGAGGGGAAGTGGAAAAGTTCCGAAAAAGTTGTTGTTGGCAGGCGGTAAACACAAGGCCGACTCACACAGAAGGAAGGTTAAGTAGCTTCTGACAGTTCCAAAAGCCAGCTGACGTCATGTCAATATTTGCATATGAAACAAGCAGCACATTTGAGGTCCATCTTAGTAGTTACCAAAAATCAGTGACAACATCCGTAATTCATAATAATAAATGTGTCCTGGGTCCATTTAATCTGCATTTACTTGAGTTTTATTTGTTGATTTTGTCCTCTGCCATCGTCACAGAGTTTGTGCAAGACTCTGCTTGACTCCCCCCACTGTTTACCCTGCTCTTTATTCCAATGGACACAAGGGGTACTTACAAATCCGGCTCCAGTGTCAATGCCTACTCGCTCCATTGAAAACATATCAGCTGCTGGCTAATACAGTTAATAAATTAGATGTTTGTTTTTTCTCCATTCATTAATTACTTGTCTTGTTTAAGATAAATACTTCAGGCGTGACATGAAAGCTCTCAAAATAAAAAGTGTTTGTATTTTACAATGGGTAATAAATGGATTTAAATTTTGTGTCACTGTCAGCTATTCAATTTTCGGTTTACTGGGTTTGCTGCTTGAACACCTGTGTACATAAAAGAAAAAAAAGTCCTAGAAAAATAGAACAGCTTGAGGCATATGTAGCATATTGTAGTCAAAGCTGTATAATGCGGTTTAACGAAGCAAAACACACTTGGAAAAACGTGTCTTTTTGCTTTGGGGTATTGTAAGTCCAGTGTCCTTACTTTCTGATTTGATTGAGCAGTAGTTTCTGTCTACAACCTCCTTTACGAATTTTATGCAAACCGAGAAAATCAAAGGTCTATTATTGGCTTGTGCAAGTAGAATTACGCCATAAATCACGCCGTTCTAGGTTGTTCATGATTAGTGCTTTCTGCCACTGTGCTGTTTTCTCTGATTTATTCCATTCTTTGACCTGACTCTTGTATTTCATAGAGATAAATATTAGGGCAGCATACAGAAGTTAAAGGTTTTATGTAGCCTGCATCTCATCAGGCGACGCAAAGCTCTTCAGGATTAATAGGTTACGTACATTTACTAGAATTTGATTATAATTTAATGTTCACTGTTTTTGATACACACATTTTGAACCTTAGAATTAATTGTTAATCCACAAACCTCTTATGGTTTAAAATCCCTTTGACTGACAACAATCATGTCTTTGGGGTTGAATAATGGCATCACTTTCCAAATCTATTGTTTATTTGTTGACAGACAAGCATTTGAACTTTGGGGCAATTGTTGTTTCATGTGGATAGTCTCACTAATTACACACAGGTCAACAAATCTGTAATCTTACAGTTGAATAGTTAAAATATATAAATTCTGACTTGTTCTCCTGCTCAATTTGAAACTGCCAGGATTCAAATGTTGGTAATGAGTGAATGAAGTCGATGTTCATCGCCTACTTGTGAGTGCGACAGGATTCCCCTCTTAACCAGCCCTACACAGCCCCCCCAACATGTCCTATTGAAGTGATTAACACCAGTGACATCACATTAGTAGTAACCATTCACAACAAATTAAATGCAAAATGAAATTGCGTGTTTGTTTGCGCAATTCATTCAGTTTTTATTTTGTCTGTTTTGCGCTGAGCTTCAGCTAATGAGAATATTATTGCCGTGTGCCTGCTTTAATTAGGCGTATTTATATTACAGACGACCCAGTGCACTTTATATTTATTTGAAGAGCGGGAATGTAAAACGGAAACAGAACAAGATTTATGTCACTATTAGAGCATTTGTGTGTTCATAATTTCAGTGGACCCATTTTACTGCGTGTAGTACTACACAGACTGCCTCACCAGATCTGTCCCTTCACTGCAATTAACTCATCGTCCATTTTTAAAGCTACGATGTTATTTAAGGCTCAAGTAGACACCTGAGAGGCCAGAATTCTGCCTATGAGCATGTGATCCCGGATCGTTTTGCAGCTACGCCTCCTATGGGACGGAGGCTGGAGCGTACACGGTGTTATCCAAGTGGTAATCTATGCAGTGCTTTTGTGCGAGATTCTCCGAAGCCAGGAAACATAATATTCACAGTGGACTATTATGTCACAGTGCGTTCTAGTTGTATTTATTTATTGTTTTATAGAAGACTAGTGGACAGAAAGACTTGCCCAATGTCACAGAGAGAGGTTGATCAATATAAGTTATATTTACTCAAGTTCTTCTAAATTCAAAGTATTAGTACCATGTATTTTAAATATTATAAATATTTAAATAAGAGTGTGTAAAGTTATTTTTAAGTTATGTGTTTTTATTATTATACTTATGCTCCTAATGTGTGTTGCAACATGGAATTTCCCCATTGTGGGACAAATAAAGGTTATCTTATCTTATTTTTCTTACCCTTTCCATTACGTAAAGTGTAAAACTAGTGTAAAACGTTTGTCCATCCTCTTCAAGATGATAATCTTGACTGTTGTATACAGCTTGTTAACTTTTACAGAATTTAGAATTAAAGCTGGTGTACATGATTTTAAAACCGCAAAAGGAGGAAATATATATTTCAATATATCTATCTAGTTTTCCCAAACCCTTTGGCACATTGTTAATATTTGCATGCATACGTTTTTGTGTGTGACTTTAGAACAGCTTTTTTAAGTTGGCAAAGCGAAGATGCTTAGCCAATCAGAGCACTGCTTACTGCTTTTACTTCCGAGTTTACGAGAGATAATGTACTTTTATTATTAAACTAAGCAACTTTTTGTCACAAAGAGCTGCTTTTGCTATACTTTTATACTATATGGAGGGAAAATATAAATGTTCTCATTTACATAAGAAAAAAATAGGGTATCAAGTTGGGTCTCATGTACTTTGCTGTGACTGTGATTACATAAACTCAGCAATACACTAAGGCGGACTTCTTTTCATTGACTGTGCATATGTATTTTCTTACTTAGAGTTCTCTTTCTCTCTGCCACCTCTGATCCTTAGATTAGAATTTATTGCTCACCCTATATGTGATGGTGTATCGCTGAGCAAATGGAAAGTCACAAAAGGCATTTCCTGCTCTAACCTCATCGGCATTTGTAGGCCGGCACTCAAGATATCTGTGTTACTCATGGATCTGGTTCCACAGCGCTTTAAAAGACCTGTCATTCAGCGCAACAACATTTCCACACCACAATCTGCTCTGGACACCATCCTCATTTGCAATTATAATGAACTACAGGCAGGAACACTTTTACTAATTATCCGGCATGGCACAACCCCCTTTTGAACAAGTTGGAACACCATGTAAATGAATTGAAATGTGATGTAAATGTACAGCTCGTGCAATAGAAGAAGTAGGGGTGGGTAGAGGTTGGAAATATATCAAAAATGTTGATAATATCTTGAATGTGGGTTTGACGATATGCAATATTTGAACATCAATTACGTTGTTTATAGTAAAAAAAAATGCCACAAAAGAAGCGGATTAAAAATAAAAGTGATAAAAGCTATGCTGCAAACTTTCTTTTGGGATGAATTTTACAGACATTTCACATTTGTCTGATAATTAAACCTTAACTAATACGTTTAAAGACACATTCCTCTTTGATTGGTATAATATTGTCTGTCTATCGTTAGTGGGATATTCCATAAAAATATAGAGATCCTTTTTTGTCAATATTGCACACCTTTCCAAAAAACGTAATATCACAACTTTCTATCTTTCCAGATTTGATCACAAGTCATGTACTCTTTGTATTTTGATATTGCATTGAAGCGTTAACTGAAGTCAATTTCTTTAAACTATTTCACAAATTACAATAGAAAGAATTGCACTAAAGTATTGCGTAAAGGTGATGTTCTTTTAGCTATTCAGTGGTAAACTTTCTCTATTCACACTTTTTGGTATTGGCTGCCATTAATTTGAATATGCTTGATTTGCTATTCCAATGGGAAGAACACTATTTTATGATTTTTGTTGTTGTATTACAGTTTGCCTGAACTTTTGTGGATTTGGAATTTCTAATTCTGTTTGACTTAGTAAGAATTTATGCACCATAACTTTTGGCATGATGAGGATGCAAACTGGGGGCAGTTATGTTTTTTAAAATACACAAGTAAACCTAATTAAACTGCATTAAAACAGTTTTCCTCCTCCGGCTCTATGGCTGTGGCTTTTTCTGCCTTGCTTTGGCCCTTGGTGTCTTGTGTTTGGGTTTTTCCAGATTGTCTTGTGGCCTCTTCGCGACAGGAGAGAGGAGACTCACAGTGCCGCGTGTTCGTAATTAGCAGGCAAGTGTACACAGCTCCCCACAGCGTCGCGACCTCGTGCTGCAGCCGACTAACTCACATAACTGCAGCCGCCACAGCACTCAGCCCTTGGTCTCTTCTCTCTTTCTATCTCCCTTTCTCTTTCACTCCATTGCTCCCTCTCTCTCTCTCTCTAAGCCACACAAAGCCTGCAGAAGCTCACAAAAAGCTAACAATACATCCCGGCCCTCAGGTCTATATATAAATTAGGCCTGCAGGCTCAATACACAAGTCTATTATGAGAGAATTTGATGCTCCGCTTTGTGCACAAAAGAGAAATAATAAAGGGTGGGGATCTAAACTGAAGAATAGTGTATGAATCAAACTTAATCATTCATTCATTTGAGTCTCCTCATAATAATGACAATCAATGTATCGACCTAACACTTTATAGCTCTTTTGAAGGGCATAAGTGATTGTACTTCTGGACCATTATGTGACGAAGTGTAGCGCCCTCTATTGTGACTTATTAAATATTTAATAGTTTAAGGATATTAAAATGTTGATATTTCAAATGTAATTATAGATAAATAGATAACTAATCTATAATAATTCATTTAATTCGTAGAATATTACTGAGAAATGTCCAAAAAGTGTACATTATACACCCTTAAGTCAAAAGTCAGAACAACAGTTGCAAACAATAAACAAATCAAATCTCATAGCAATACATGTTTTTAGTCAAGCTTCTCTTTGAGTAATTAAGAAACTTAATCTCGTTTGTTTACGTTACAATATCCAGAGAAATTATCCCCAGTACATTTTCATTCAAAATAAAATGTATAACTGCATTTATTTATCAAATCATATTTATGAACATTCATACATTAACTTTTGATCTCTGAGTACAAAGAGAAGACACATTTATAAGTTTATACCACAGCAGAATCAATAATCCAGTTTGAAAAAGTGCTCATAGTTTCCAGTTTGTCGGTTTATCTCCCTTAAGCTTTTACTCCTTAAATGAATAATTAGTTTGTCTTTGAGCTATTGGACAGCTGTACTATTGACTGTGTGTCAGAGGCTGATGTAGTGTGATAAAACTGTAGCACAAGCATGTCAATGTAAATGCAAGATTTTGGCATTATATTGAGGCGCTTGTTATCAAACTAACGTTCTTGGTAGTAATCTTATGTCTACTACTAGCCATAGCAGTAATCTTATGTTCATTCTTAGTAGACTAGTCAACTATACAAAATAATTGTAGTCGGATTTTGATCTTCTTCTATTTATAAAAAATAAATTGGTTTCATTGAATCAAAATGTCAAAACAAAATAGATTATTTTTGCTTTTCCTCAACAACACACTTTATTCATAAATAATCTCTAACTAGAAGCCTTCAGTCACCATATTTCTACCATTATTTGGTAAGTGACAGCCCTAATACCACAATATTAATAGATACTTAAAATAGTATCAAAATGCATTTCATCAGGTGTCGATACTAAAAAATATATATGAAAAAAACCTAAAATGGGACAAAATGTGACATTGCCTTTTATTTTCATTGTAACTATCATTGATTATTTTCCTTAGTATGAAAGTATATAAGACCTGTTTGATTCACAATAACACTAATTCTTGGAGTAATAATAATAGTAGCGGTAGTACTGTTATTGTACACACATTATTGTTTTCTTTTTTAAATAATAATAATCAAAAGTCGAACATTTGAAGCCACAATACAAATTTCATCCACCATTTCACACTCTAATGAAATGTGACTAATCATTTTCCTTCCCTAGCGTTCAGGTCCGTCTGGCTAAGGACCCAGCCACTGGCCCAAATGTGTCACACCTAACAAGGCACGCTGCAAATTTCGCCTGTCAATACACGTCAGGGCCCATTCATCCGCCATCACTCTTTATCTGCCCTGTCCTCCCTTCGTTCACTTTCACCGTTTCCATAGAGATGCAGAGTTTGCCCCCAGCCTGTGCGGTTCAGTCCAATGTCTCTGGGTCGTTTCCTGAGGCATAATGACAGCCACAGTCCTTTGGTCAAACCTACATGTGTGCGGCGCATAAACTAGGACTGGCCACGTGGCATTTACGGCATATGTCTCCTTCAGCACAGGAATGTCTCACCTGCGCGGTAATGCTGCAGCGTCAACGCATGACCAGAACATACGATGACGTTTACTACTGCACTTGACAAATGCTGTATACGATTGTGTTATTAAAGGAGACATGTTATGCTTGTCTTCAGGTACAACCCACCATTTTACATTTTGTTCATCGAAAACCGGTTTAGTATTAGAAACAGATCCATGGACTTCCTGTTCAAAACTACCGAACTGATAAACTATGTTCTCGTCATAGTTTTATTTCACTGTAGCAAGAAGCGTATTGTCAGAGTCTTCATTTTTCAAATAATCACAACTTAGTAGGGGGTAGGTGAAAGCAGGAATTTACTGAGCATTCGAGCCTAAATTTCGGAATAATACAGGATTACTCAAACATGCATGAGTCAATCAAAGTACAACTTTGAGTAAGTTAATGATGAGGAAACACTGTTAAAAGTAAATTAATGTTGAGTTCGCATAATATGTCCCTTTAAATATCTAAGGATAGTTGTTTTTAGTCGATTAGTCCAGCAATGAGATTTTGAAAGGCCTGTGAATTCAAGATTTTTACAAAATGTGACCTAGATAAAGCTAATGATGACACTTAAGGACATCTTGAAGGCAAAAATCACTAAATGTTTTCTGTGTAATTTTTAGTCATAAAATTAATGAAACCTCTTCTCTCAGCACATGGCATGTCTGTGTGTAGTCCAGATAACGATTATTTGATTATTAAATTAGTTTAGGATGAGCTCAGTAATTGATAGTTACAAACTGATGGGTTAACTACAACTAACTAACAAACTAACTAACTACATCACTAGCTGAAGTTTTTTTGCTAGTTTTTTTTTCTTCCAAAATTATTTAAGTAATCTGCTAAGCCTAATTATAATAATACATTAACACAATATAAAAGGGAAAGGGAAATTAGTTTTATTTCACTTATTTGAAAAGGCAAAATTTAAGTTATGTTATAAGTTATAATTATAATGGGCATTTGAAGAGACTAAACTTTGAAGATGATATTTATTTATGTTATCTGTCTAAGAGTGTTGTTGTTTTGTTTCTAAATGTTACCTGCCCCTTTCATTTGGACCTTGGGCCAGTCAAGAGCCTTTTAACACTAAAGATGATATAAAATTATTGCACCTTTCATTATTTCTGTTTTAAATGACAATCTATTATTAGTTCATTTCGCCTTTCACAGGCGGTAGTCTCTGTTTTATGTTGTTGTGTTTTATGTTGCCCATCAAGTCCAAGTGCTGTTATTATCACTGCAAACATGGCTAGATAGCTGTATTGTCATTGCTGTAAGTGATACTTGTGTGTATGAAGACCATATAGATTCAGTCTAGCCCATAGTAAATGTTCCCATTTCAACTGTTTGTATATTCATTGCAGTCTGAAGTGGACATAGCCAACAAAATCCCTTTATCTCAGCCTCTCTAAACAGTTTCATGGGACTAAAGCCCAAAGGAGAAGGGAGCATGCATTTAGACTCTCAAAGTGGAGTGCCTTCAGGGATAGTGTATAGCTGTGAATACATCATTTTAAATGAGTCTATGGAGATGTTTCCTTTTACAACAAACCTGACTTTGAAATAGCAAATGTGGGACTCATGATTAGTTTATTTGTCAAACTAATGCTACATGTGAAAGTGAGACGCATAATGTTTTATTCAGTGGGGTCAAGGTCAACAACAAAGTCAACAAAGTGGGTGTTAATTATTGATATTCTTATTCGCTAATGTTGTTAGAGGTTGGAAATATATCAACATTTAGATAATATTGTTTGTGTTATATGTTGTTTTGAAGATATGAAAAATATCTTCAAAACAACATAAAATTCAATATATATGTTATAATATAACTTTGAATAAAAAAATACTACTGAAAAGATTATTAAGAATAAAAAATGTATCTTGTAAACTTTCAAATAAGGATATAAAGTTATATTTCTTTAAAAGCTCTTTTTGCTTTTTACAGACACACATTTTTCTGATAATTAAACTTTTTTTTGGCGGTTTTGGTTGATTCAATTAGGGCTTGAATGATAGAGGTATGTATTATAAAACAACTCTGCCAATGTGTGCCAACCGTAGGGACTCATGGTCATGGCTGAGCTCCAATGTGTTTGTGCTCCACTTGTTGTAGATTCACTGAAACAACCTTTCTGAAATCCATTTTTATCTTACCCAACAGTTTAAAAAAATTATTTAATTATTTTTGCCATTTTATCTAACTTGCGCATCCTTGTGGCATAGAGTAGTTACCGTATTTGTGAGATTGACATGACGTACACCACGGATATGTAAACTAAACAATATTCACACGATATGAAACCAATATTAACCGTTTTTGGCTTTTTAAAAAAAATTCTACTATCTTGTAAATGTTTTAGAGGAACTAGTTGTTCAAAACATCAAGTCTCCTGTTGTTGCTATGGAGAAGATTTGTGGCTTGACATAAATTACATTTTACATCAAAGTTTCTTTTTATACATGTATTATTTCCTGTACGATACGTTTTCCCTTCTTCTTGTAATTAGTTGGCATGTCGTGTAATTTCTCCATCACTGTTGATTTTTGCCGTTTGGTCGAACTCATAGGTGCTGCTTATGTTTGCCAGCCTTGAAGTTATAATGAGGCCTGTATGTTTGTGTGAAAACAACAGAGAATTGCAGTCTATTTTATCCTGTTTTTCCTCAGTACAGGAGGCGGGGAGAGCACTGCTGGTTTGTTTGGTATTGAAACTGACAGAGGGAGCAGATTTGGAACCAAAAAGTAATGAGTCTTCTGAATATCCCGTGACAGGCATATTTTAGCTGTGACATTCATTTGGACAACAAAATGGATGCAAACCACAAGTGACTGATTTTTTTTCTCTCACCCACTTTCATTCACATCTGATAAAAGCTGCTTGTAAAGTCCATTGCATTTCTGTTTTGGAGAGCTGTGGGGGATTGGCATGTAAAAGGCAACTGGGTGGAATACATTGTCGCTTTATCAGAAATTACAAGCGAACTCTTAAAACGTTTCAAACCCCACTGCTTACATTGGTGTTAAAGGGGGTCAATTTCGTTTGCCTTATATGACTTTTCACTACCTTGTGTTTGTCATAGCCACCCTGCAATGTTATCATTCCTGTCCATTGTTAATACAGCAAGGCTTTTATACGTTCTGCAGTTTATTTTAAAGCTGTCACACTTATGGCCCCGGCACACCTGCCCCTTGTCCAACAGCGTGAAAGTTATCAGGGTGCCTTTTATTTCTGCACACAGTCTTAATATCACTTTTGGAGAATGGAGTAACTTTGGACGGGGTTTGTCAGTGGCTATGATGTTTTGTTGTTCATCAAAACTGCAGTAAAACAAGCTACAGTTCATACAATGGTAAACTGGATGGTAAAATGGATGAAAACACAGATAAACAGTGTACCGAACACTTCTGCTCTTCACCATTGCCACATTTAAAGAAGCAGATAGGGGCATGAACATTATTCTCCTGATTGATTTGATTTTGATTTAGTAGTGTTTTGTCAAGGTATCTTTTTAACCCCAAAATGTGCCATATTGGGGGCAGAACATAATCATTTTGGGTTTGCATCTTGAAGAACATCCATAACTACATTTCTGTCATATGTGATATAGGCAGTTTTTTGTCAGAAAGTAACATCAATTTTGGACTAGCGCTAACAATAGATACATTTTCAATGTATAAATATTAAGGTTATAATTTAAATTGGCACAAAGAATAGTATAGTTTTGCGGATTAATTGGATTGACTCATTTGTAATGTATATTGAAAAAAGCCATTTAATCAAATTGAAAGATATTCACCCTTGTTCATTTTTCTCACCAGAGTGAAGTGGCTCAGTCTGGATGTCCACCGTCATCTGTAAGTTCACACAATTTTCATTTCCATCTTATTATATTATGCGTACATGCCAACACGCACTCACACAGTTGTGACCTGAAACAGTTAGACTGATCTGTGCGAATATAACAATATAAATGTTGAGTACATACTCTAGAACCCACTCAGGTGAGCAACATCCATGTCGCATTATCATGGTCTGAGAATGGGTCAAACAAGGAGCAGATAGGCCAGGGCAGGGATGGGGATCGAGCTGAGCAGCCAGGCAGAGAAGAGCAGAGATCCCTGGTCCCAGAAGGCAAGGCAGAGGTGTGGGCTGACAGGCAGCAGCAGGCTGGCTCCTACATAGGTGAGACATGCACTTATTGGCTTGGTGGCAGTCCCTGAAGACTTGGACATGTACCTGGAAGAAACCATACAACGCTTTATGTCTTATATAATTGGACTTGCTATTCTATCGGCCTTGTAAAATCCAAGATATGACCTGGACATGTTTCCAACCCGGTGCACTAAACGTATTCCCATATAAATTGACAGTACATGTGTCAACAGATGGCTGATTTGTGCAGTCATATGTGCCGACTGCGGGCATATTGAGCCCTTCAACACATTAGAGTGTTACACGGTAAAGTGTGAAAGCACAATGTAAACTCAAATTCCCCAATGCGCTGTTGTGGCTTGGGAGCTGACGGATGCTAAAAGATTAAAGGTATAACGCTGCTAGCTGCCTAATTATGGCCACATCATAAGGGATCAAACTGCCAGTTCTAATCAGCCTGCAAGTCCTACAAAACACTATTCTAATACGTTGAGCCTGGTCTTTAAAAGTCACCAAATTGCTTAGTATCCTTTAAACACTGTTATCATCCAATAGTTACCGAGTTGAACATTTTAAATTGAGAAAGACAAGTAAATTATCCATCTCTAGTTACAGATGTAAAACTAAGCCTTTTCTGTATGCTGTAGAGTGAATTTGCAATCTTTCATTTTGGTGTGTCCACTGCTAGAGGCCACAGTGAATCAACTACATTGTATTGTCAGTAATACGGCGGTACATTTTGAAACCAGATGCCCTTCCCAAAACAACTCATTTGTGTCTCAAGTTGTCATCAACTGTCATTTTATCAAAGCCTGGAACTGGCTCCAAGAACACAGAGGTTTGTAGTTTGTGAGGAAAGGAGATTTTAGGAATTTTGTTGGAATTTCTGTGTTTGAAAAGCTGTGCTCTTAGGCTAAGGGATGATTTATTAAGCACAAGTCACAACTGTCATCTTCAAATTGATACAGCTGCAAATAACATACGCTTGTCTTCTCTGTAAATATTTTCTCAATTTCACTGCATCCAACTGATGGGACGAGCATATGTTAAATGTACATGTCTGCAGCTGTTTCCAAGAAAAGTCAACATTGGAAGAGTGTTGGATGCCAATCGTAAGCAGACACTCATTATTTGGCTTGACTTTGAAAGGCGATACTTTGCTCTCGCCCAGTTTATAGTCGGCTTGTCTGGCCTCTTCTGACCGGTGGCCAGCAGGACGTCGAGGGAATCCCACCAGCAATGCCCAGCTTCTTAAATGGTCACACTGGTCAAGGATAACTGCTGCTCAACCATTTGTTACAACTGCTTTTAACCAACAAACATGTATATAGATAGTACAAGTGGAGACAGACGTGATTTGATTTGTTTGTTGTGTTTTCCAGGCTGACAACGAATGTGTCAAAGGCGATCAGGTAACTTAATTCATGTTGTTTGCACATTACATGCACACAAATACAAACAACATATTTTTGATCTTTTATCTATTTACCTTATTCTGCCCCGCCCACTTTTGCCTCTTTTTGCCATGGATCAGCACTTCCGTTGTAATCGCACTTACTTCGTTCACTTAGGTGGAGAATGAAAGTCTCGCCACTGAAATATCCTATGAAGTAGATTGATTTGTGTAAAATACCCAATATTCATGTGCACCAACTACAATGCACCGATTCCCTTGGCCGCCTGAAAAAGGCTTTTTAGTCTATGTAGAACTTACTTCCCTCGATTTCGGCAGCCCTATGTTAACTAATACAATCAGAAGAAGGATTACGTCAAATGGCGATGCCCAGACGGGCTTCCGGAATAAGGTGAATACACAGCCCTCGAGGAGACAAGGGAGATAACGTGAATTTTCTCACTTTTTGTCCTTTTTTGTGCTGATTTTAATATTCGCAAGTGATAAAAGACAGCCATTATGTTGAACAAGCAATTATTGAAGCGCCATAAGTCTATCTTTGCAGCGAAACTCTGGTCTAACATCATGACTCAGCGCACACCTTGATTAACTTGCTAATAGTTCCTTATCAAGATAATGTGAGGAATAATGGAACGAAGCCCCTGATCAAGCCAGCCTGCAAATTGCCTATTAATGGCGTAGTAGTGAAGTCACCAAGAAACTGGTCATGTGTGAGACTGCAGCTTTAAGTGCTGCTGCATCTTATCTGTGAATGCAGTTAAACCCATTTAATGGTGTGCTTTCTCCTCTCGCAGTGTATAAACCTGATCTATGTTCACTGGCCTATTTAGAACATGTGTTACAATTACGGCTCGGTGTGGGATAATAAGAAACATGACACAGTCAAAATGTATAATACACTATACAAATGTATAAACACGATACAGTATACTGTACATCACAATTTTATTTTGCTTAATTATTATGAAACCTCAAATTTTATTTGCATACCTATTTGGTGTTATGTAGTCTATATTTAAATATTGCATTCACAATATTATTTTAAAAATCAATGTATTGCCCACCTCTACTTATATGATCATATGATCCGTTGATGCTGCAACAGTGTGACATTACTTTTCTTCTTTGAAGGGAATGACCAGGGTACTAAGTCAGCCGGGCAAAGAGGGCAAAAGGGTGAGTAAACAGAAACCACTTGTGGCCACTTAAACGGTGTTCAGGAGCGTGGGCCCAGCAGCTGAGGGGCTTTTGTTTCTTTAGACATGTTTATTTACTTGTTTTAACACAGTTGGAGGGAAGCGGTGCTGCTGCAAGGATTATCTGTGCTTTATGTGTTAGTGTCTTGTTGACGATAACAGAATCTCTGCATGAACTGGGCCACACACGGACCATTACTGACGACACATGTTTCCTCACATGTGTTGGATCAAGCGAAAGCGTTGAAATGATTCTGTGTGTGGCATTTCAAGTTCAGATGATTACCACAATTAGACATGGCTTGAATCAGCACAGTTTTGTTTTTGATAACGTTGATAACTCACAAGAGCTCAATGGCAGTGCTGTTAGTTGCAAATTAGTCACGGCTTGTAATTTTTTAAGGTGTTCGCACGTTAAGCAGTACAGTTTGACCCTCATTTGTTTAAGTGATGATTGTCATGACTGGATAATATTCAGCCAACATGCCTTTGTGTTGTGTACGAACATATCATACGGTTTTAAATGTGAGGCTTTTTAGTGTTAAGAAGAGAAATCATATTACAGGGGAGGAATTATATCGACATAACAGAGTGCTATTGATACCACAAGAGAATGTTAATGAGGAATGGCTTTTTATCTCATTTGCGTATATGTTTTTGTTTATTAAAAAAGATTTGTGTGCTCGGACGCTCTGCACGCATCGCAAAAAAGGCTGGACGCCCTAGACACCCGTCCACATTGGTTTTGAATATAAACTCAACACCTTAACACAACGTAAGGCTATAAAATGTTCACGTCTTTCAAGGTGTACTGTAACTTCTCAAGGAGGCCTATGCTACCAGAGTGCAGTTTATTCTATTGAGAGAACAAGGTTAGCTGCTTTTGAATTTAATTTTTTGAGATTTTTACTCCATATGCATAATAGTAAGGCAAGGCAAGTTTATTTGTAGAGCACAATTTGTACACAAGGCAATTCAAAGTCCTTCACACAACAAGAAGGTAAGTAGTTAGTTTTGTAGTTTTTAGACTTGGCATGTGAAAGTGTTTTTGCCTTACCTTGGTCAATGCAGAAAACTTGCACATAAGTAGGTCAGGCGAATGTTTTCCCCTTTTACTCAGATTAAGCAACAGTTGAGATGATGCCCAGTATTCGAGACATCTGGACACAAGCATCTAAAACATCCCCACCCTTCTGGTTGTACAACCCCTGACAATTTATGACCCATTGCCGCTCGTATTCTTTCTCAAAGGGTCATTTCCTACAGAGCTCAGAGTAACAGTAATGTTTTAGATGTTTTGCAGGCGAGAATCAGTGTGAGCTCTGATGCCTGCTGCAGATGTTTTTGATGCTGTTCTTTCTCTACCTCATTAGTCAGGTTATTTTATGTTTGTCCTCTGTTAGGAAGTCAAAGACGCATTATTTACGCTGCTGACTACTTTGTAGACTTGGTTGATGGTAATTTGCTGTAAGGAAATGGCAGTGTGTTATATATGTATATAAGTGATGTTTTGTCAATTTTATACTTCACCTTGCTGTTGCTGCGGCGCTATAGAGAAAGTAACATAACATAACATTCTCAAATTGCTTTAATTAGGTAGATATTTTAAGTAAAGCACTATTTTTGATGATGTTGCAGCACTGAAAAAGTGGGTAAGTTTCTGCTCTACAAATAAATGTGCCTATCCCATCTGTATTATCGTTTTCTGACATTTCTGCCTTTTATTTATTGTCTCCCTTTTGTCAAAGAACATTTACTTGCAGAATTTGAGACAGTTAATGCATATATTTTTTCGTTATATCATTGAACAGCTGTGTAATTTGTTGTTTTACTTTAGAAATGTTTAACATTCATTCTTGAATATACATATACAAGATCTATGTGCATAATTTAAGTACAAATGTTCAGTTACCTTTCCTCCTTTGGTGAAGATATCTGATCTTTTAATACTGTGTCTTTGATAGCTCACTGACTTCACGGTGACTGTTAATACGCTAAGGTTTCAGGTTATTCTTAACCCAAGGAGTCACATGATGTCTTGAAGTTGTTGACCAACCTGCGTTTCTGCAGTCCGCCGTCCTATTTTGGGACGGTGGACGTGTATCATTACCAACCGCCCGCCCGTGGCCAGCTGATACAGCAAGAGGCTCTCACCTAATTAGCAACTCTTGTATTCTGTTGCAACGTTTGAGCCTCACTCAGAAACATAGTATAGCATTTTTTGGACTGACCACACTCCATAACTTTGAGAGAATTGCCAGCAGTAGAAAGCTTTCACATGACTTTAGTCTCAACTTGAGCCATCTCTCCCCAGACTGTCTACTTCAATTTATTGTTTGAGCGAAATATAACCACTCTAAGCCATTTAGATTTACTTCAAGGAGACATGGAGGACACTGTAGAAAGGGAATAGAGATAGTTGTGTCATTTCCACTGATCCTTCTCGAAAGCTTAGAGCAACATATGCAAGAAAGCATATCAAGGGCAGTCACCCAACCACTGCTGTGACCCTGTGTCTAACATTCACAGAATCTTGATTTTATCTTATTACCTTGATGGATGACCGCTTCACTTTGTCAGGTAGCGGCCAGTCCAACCATGGCGAGGGATTTATGGGGAAGTATTGCCCCCACATTGCATATAACCATTAATAGTAATGGTAACGGCTTGGTTTTATCTATTATGGATGGCATTGATACGGAATAGCTGGCAAAGAGTGGGACTTTGGGACACAGTGGGACATTACAGGCGATCAAATATGAAGATTAGGAACACCAGTAAAAAGGATATGCCCCCCTTGCTGACTGTGGTGCAGCGCTAAAATATTCATCAGGTCCTGGATGATGTGCTAAGTTGTATGTTGTCATTGTAGGAGAGAGCAGTGTTACGTAGGTCGGCCAGGAAATGAGGCTCAGGAGATTGGCAGCATTTATGAGGTTAAGTCATATGACCCGAAATCAATAAATCAAATCCTTGAATACTTAACCTGTTATAATTAATAAACATAATTCATTTTTCAGGTGGAATAAGTGAAAACCTGCACCTCATCACAAGCGTTGGTTTTTCCAGATCCTTTTTGCCGTTTATAAACTATACAATGCCAGAAACTTAAAAGATAATAAATAATAGCCATAATAAACATGTCAATCAACTCTGTGATTGTAACTATTCTTATTGCCTGATTGGAAAACATCCTTTGTATATATTTATTTTTTAATTAAAGTAGAATTCATTTAAACTTCCCAGCAAGATGAATTCTCATGATTTTTGAGACTCACTCTTTGTTCTGCTGTTGTGACGCTCAGCGTGAAGTATTTTTTTAATGTCCCGGCGGCTTTTGGCGAGAGCCTTCCCAGATTGATTCATGTGAAGAACTCAATTCAGAGTGAGACACAGATCAGTCTGGTGTGAGCCAGGTTAGCACTCGGTTTTATTATATTCTTAATAATGACTTGTTCATTATTTTACTATAGGGCAAGTGCATGGAAATTAACCCATAGAATGCTTAAAGGTAATTTATAATATTCTTTATATAAAAATACTTCAGACTGACTAACAACTTGCAAATAAAGTGATAATAATAGCAACGAATGATGTAATTTATGAGTTAAAAATATGCTTGTTCAGTGTCTGCATTTTAAAGCAGAAATAAACCGGATCGGTAGAGGAGGCACGTTTTATTTACGCTGTGCCAAGTTCTCCTAGCTTTTAGGTTGGCACAAGGGTTCAGCGCAGACAGGGGCCCATCCATAGGCAAGGTAATGTCAGTATATTTTCATGGATTAATGGATAATCTCTTTAACGTGCTGCCTCCAGAATATGTAATCCAGGGCTAATACTAAACCAGAGCATTAAGAAAACACCTATACTGAATCTGACACATGTCACATTTCTAGTTTGCTGTAGAAATACATAGATATGGTTCTAGTCTGTTGATAAAAAACATTCATTATTCAGATGAATTCTTTTTTGCCTATTGTAAATAACGGGAATGTACATCTTTTGAAATCGGCTTTGATCCGTACAGGGCTGCGGTGTGTCAGATGTACCTCTCATGTTTGTTCTTATTATACAGTGCAGTGTTCAAGCAGATATGATGAAACTCCAACTTCAGGAAGAATTGTGTCTGTGGAAGCAAATGAATTATGCAGCATAGATCTTTCTACCCATTTATTTATATATATCCTGTTAGAGTATTTATTACTTTATTTTAAAATACCATTAGATTCAGAATATTCAATTATAACTGTGCAATGCAAAATTAGGTCAGTGTGTGCAATAGTTTTCCTTTCTCTTCGGTCCTCGTCACAACATATCATTTTTGTGCTTTGTAATGTGAGGTTCATACTCATTTATCCATGTGGGATTGGAAAGAGTAGAAGTACATGTTTTCGTAGAAAGAAGATGCTTTTAGTGTCAACACGTTTAAAACCAGGTCTGTGCATACAATTTTTGAATCAAGATCCAATATTTTTTGTATTGTCAATGATCATCTTGGAACTTTTGAATAGCGTCTGTAACACATGTGGTTTGGAGTTCAGACTTCAGTTTAAGAGGAATGCATTTAGCATTTTTTGTGTTAAAAGTTTAGATTGTAACCCATATTTATTTGTTTTTAAAAAGAAAAACACAAATGAAATAAATAATTGTGATTGATCAAAATTAGGGAAATAAATCTCTATTCATTTTGCCCTAAGCAGGACTATCTTCAGAAAGAGAATCAAGTACTATGACTTTGAATTTAAGCGTTTTTTTTATGATTAAAAAAACAATGCGATGTATTAGCATGCCTTACAAATAACAGGTACACAGAGGATTTAGACATGGAATTTGTTGAATATTATTTTGTTATGCATTTGCTAAACAGAACTGTGGAACCACAAAGCAGAGTGCAACGCTTTGACCTAGTTTCAAGCTTTCTGAAAAAAACAGGTTTTAGGTGACATTTTCAATTGACTCGCCTCTGATTATTAGCTGGCCCACTTGCCTCGGAAATAGCCTCTGTTTTCTTCAGTCTTACTGGCTTCAGCTGGGGATGCTAGCAGATAACTCTGTGTCACACGAGAGGCCTGCTTCATATGTCACAGAGATAAGAAAGGACACAAGTCACAATAAAGATGAAAAAGGCCTGGAGACTTGAGCTCTGCAGTCCAGGGAAAGGGCAATTGGCTGGAGCTTGAGCCACTATTTTTGCAAATACTAAAGTGTGTCTGTTAAATTAAAACTGTTTTGTTCATTAATGGTTCCTCACTGGTTGGTCAGTTTTAATTTTCCAAGTTATTTTGAAATTATCCATTTTAAGGACTTTGTGTGCTTTAATCTGCTGTTAATTTCATAAAAACTGCAATTCAAAACTTGATGTAGTTTATTTGTTTATTTATCAGGGACAATGCATTGACATTGACAGAGGAAAGATGCTTGTGCCAGGTTTTAATAAAGTTGTATATAGATGGTTTAAATATTAAATTAATTGGCATGCAGCTGTTAATATGAAATGTTGTCAGTACATAACACTGCCCTTTTCCTACACATATTGACACTATTCACACCTTTACACTCACTAATTAATCTGTCATTATGGTTTCCATAAATGTACTACTTATAATGGAAACCTCTAAGTAACAAACCATTTATATTGGATTTTAGTTTTATGTCATTTTAACCTGATTGCCAGAAGCCATGCAAACTTTGGAATAGTTTTCCTAGACAATTTCAACAGCCATTTCTATAATCATGAGAATTTTTGTTTCAAACTAAAGCATCCATCTTCACTTCTGATTAAAATCAATTCCATAAGTTCAAATTGAGGTTGGCTTTTTGAAAGTTCAACAACATAGCATTCATTCAACAGCTGCTTCACCATTTCAAAGTGGCATATGTCAAACTAGTCAAACAGATCTTTTCTCTAGCTTAGCAGCGGGTCTTATCATAAAAATAAGTAATTGATGTCTTTTTGTAAGTGAAAAGTGATGTTTACATTCACTTTGTTTGGCCTTTGCTGATGGACAAAGACAGCTATCCATTTTCTGTTATTTATTTATTTTTTGTCCACTTTTGCTGTCAGAAATGTACAGGACATTTGAGGCTAAAACTGTTTATGTTTTTCAACTCGAACATCATAGGCGTGTGAGAGTCTTGGCAAACATGTGAGGCCATAGAAAATGAAAGTGCGATGTCGTAGGGTGCCTTCAATCAAACTACATTGGATTGTACAGAAAGTTCAGACTAATATCATTTCATGTTAAAACTAGTTTTGTTTAACATTGTCCCCATTCTGTAGATAATAGATTTTGTCATTTAACCCAATTTTTGTGCTAAATGTGTTTCCCTAAAAGCAAAATGGAATATATACGTGGAATTTTCTAGCTTTGAATATATAGGATGGTTTTGCAATTTATTCTCTAATGGTCATGTACTATTGGAACAGTTATGAATGAAAGAAAATTAAGGATTTCACTGTAGTTTTGTTATGTCTTAGTAAAGGGGAATAATTAATAAATCGTGATGTTTCTTCTCAACATATTCGGAAGATATATTGATATTGTCACATCCTAGCAGGTGACGCACTGTGAAGGGGCAGATGGAAATTTGTTTTAGATCAATATCACAATTCCAAAATATATATAATAATGACCCACTGGTGTTGTCATTATAGATTGTAACTAAAAGCATGTCTTCTTCAATGTAAACGATAAAACTGTCCATGCTGATGCAGTGTTCTCACCATAACTTATATTTTCCGAGTTGTGCAACATTAACAATATATTTGAACTTGGCTTGTGTTCAGTTACAGTCAGTCTGGTTGTCTGCTGAGCACGACATTGCAGTGACACTGATAGCGAACGAGTGATGGCTGGGTTGGCGGTGGCGGGAACATTTGGCAGCTGGTTTTTGCTCCATAGGCGGAGGCAGAGGAACAGCGGTGTAACACTAACAGACTGTTGACCTCCACCGGTGCACCTGCAGAGGCCGATTATTAAGTAACGAGTCCCTGGTGAGAGGAGCAGCCATCCAGCCAAGATCTCCACGGGAGGCCACTGCTGATTTGGGTGATCCGTAAATACATCCGTTTGCCCTTAGATCTGATTAGACCTTAGAAGCACTTTGGCACATTTTGCGTGCAGAATCAAAACATTCGGTTCTTCCCAATGTTTGTTCTTATTATCAAAAAAGGGGAAATAATCATTTTAAAGTACTGGTTACAGTCAGTGATCTGGAGTCTCAAAAAACCTCTCATGCTGCTAACCGACAAAGGCCTTATTAGCCCAAGTTTCTACAATGTAAAAACTTTAAATGATATGCTCTTGGGCTTAAAGCTTTTACTTATCTATTTATTAGTATTTACTTCCAAAATTAGGTATGTTGACAATATTTATTTAATCAATAATCTGGATTTTTTTAGGTCACACTATAATCTTTAAGAATAACAGATTTTGAGATTTTTTTATGTAAACATTTAATTTTAATTCAAAGTATTCTCAAAATGTAAACAAAATATCAAAACGGTTATTTATGTCACATTACTATATACTTAATCATTCAGACAGTTTGATTTTCTGAAGCTGTTCACATATTAAAGTAAATGTAATCTCTTGGACAGTGTGAATTAAGGATTTCACTTTTTGATCATGTTGACAGTAATCATGAATAATCGTAATATTGTGACATTTCTTCTTAGAAAAATCACAATACTAATATCTGATATTGATACATCCATCAGACACTTGCATTGACTTTGTTAACCTAATGATGGAGTTCATTATGGTTTTACCTCACCAAAAATAATCTGATGGATTTGTATTAACTATTAACTTGCTTTTTATGAACCTTGGAAGAATAGCAGCAGCTTTGCTGGTGCTAATGGGGATCCAAATAAATAAATAAAATAAACAATACAATCCACATTACAGCGCCCACAGCTTAAGGACTTATTTTAGCACCGATTACGACACGTGCTTTGCTGATTCAAGGCACAGGTCATTATAGCCTGATTTAAATACAGTAGTGTAAGGCTTGGTTATAGTTTTGGCTGAACTTCTCTGTGGTTGATGTGGTGACACGGAGGGAAGAATTTACAGGTCAGCAGGGCTCACAGCTGAGACTTTATGGCAGAGATTTACACCCTGTGCAATTTCACAAGCACAAGGAGGATTGTGTTAACCCTTTGCTGAGGCGAATAATGCCTGTTATTCCTTTCCTTTGCCCTGTCCGAATTCATTTTGAAGAAACGCAGGGAGCCACTCTTCTGACACCTGTATTACACCAGGAGGTAGCACTGTTGCCCAGTGCACAAGGCAATTAATCTTGTCCAATGTCAAGTGTATTGGGACAGAGGATGAAACAAAGATTTGACCTGATTGGCTATGAAAAGGTCTCACATTTGGGCCCAGTAGGGATGGGGGGCGGGTTACAGGGGAAAGCGTTTGGCACATGCAACGACAGATGCACAAAGCTTTGATTTATCTGTCTGACTCGGGTTGTTCCCAGTGAGCCGCACTATAGCTGTACACATTCACCGTTGTCCAGAATAAACACACATTAATTGGCCAATTAATTACAGGGACAAATACACAGGGCGATGCTTTGAGTTGGGGGCTGTTTTGATTGTTCACTGCTTTTATGGGTTTCATACTTGTTTGTGTATGCAGCTTATGCATACTCTATGAAAGAGTGTTCAGTAAGGGCTAATGTAGGTCAATGCATCCTCAGAGCTTTGGACAGGAGAGTTGCAGTTGGCCAGAGCGCAACCTCTTGTTCACATATCTACAACCTCACGTCTTTCTCCAGGAAATATATTTTTACGACCTTGCGAGAAGGTGTATAAATGTCCCTGCATCCAAAACTAAAAGGAGTAGATGCAATCATGTTACAATCTGTGTCCGCACCACCTCTTCAACATTTCAGGCGGTTGTTTCAAAGGCGGCGAGGGTCAAAAGTGGTGTTGCTGGTGTATCAAGTATCGAATGGGGTCAGTTGAACCTCAGCCACCTGACTGATGGAGGTATGTGGATGGACATGAGGTGGATGGCCTCTCTGTGACTGCGCTAGGTGCTGTGGTGTACAGTCATCCAAACAATGGGTTTTCACTGGCTCCAAAAAGTCTAGTCACTTATGGGTGCACTCACTCTACAGTGTAATTGTAAGTATCTTTAAATAGATTATCAAGTTAGATGGGATTACATAGTTTCATTCATATAGTAGATGGTTGTCTCAACAAATGGAGGTAATAAAAGTTATATTTCAAACTTAATATTCAAAACACTTACACATCCATTAAAGTTTATGGTCCACAAATTTGCTTAAAATTGGCCCAGATGGCTTTGATAAAAGGATAGTAATATTGGATGAAATTTCACTGTGTCCTTAGTCACAGTAAATTTGGAAAACAATAAGACGATTAATAAAACATTAAGTACAAGGAATGGTATTAATGTTATAAACATTTCAACTACATGCTTTAGATTTGTTTGTTTTTTAAATAAAAGTGTGCATTTTTCCATGAATCAGCAACCTTGTGTGTCACACTGCTTCTGTCATGGGGGCTGTATTGACTTTGTCTTTGTGATTTGCTCATTTACATTATATTTCCATGTGTAATTTGGGATTTGAATGAATGTGAGAGTGAATGTTTGTCTGTGTGTCTCTGTGTTAACCCTGCGATGTGCTGGCCCCTGTCCAAAGTTTTCCCCGCCTAAGTCACTGGGATAGGCTCCAGACACCTGCGACCAATAATGGGAACAAGCGGTAAAAAATGAATTAATGAATTAATTTGGGATTTACCATGGCTTGTGACTCATTGTATATTGTTCAATATAACGTTTGAGCAGAGCAATTTTTTTTTTTAAATATCTTGCAATTGTTTGTGTGACATGCACTGTGATTTGCGATTCCTTCAACAGAAGGATTCCATTTAGTGCACACATTTTAAACACATCCAGGAGGCAAGAGCATAAACATGTTTGTAAAAGTCCACAATACAAAAGGTTTATACATAATAAGATTGGATAATATGTTGTTTTCAGATTAAATTACTCTGTTGTTTGTTACTCAATTTGGGAAATGGCTGATGGTGACATTTAAATTCCAATTTTGATTGCAATTAGTTTTGCAGTTGTATTTTAATGGAACTAACCTCTTAAAGCTGCTTTTTAAAATCTATGTTTTGTCAAAATTGGGTGTTATATATAAAGTCTTTAACACTGGAAGTATCATTACTTACAGCATGTCTGCAATGTCTGTTTCTGCCAACAATCCTCTGACCACAAGTAATTCAAAAGCAGGCTTTTGTGTCCACACTAATGGCATGTCTGGCAGTAGTGCGGCGACTGTGGCGATGATATGCCGGCAAGTCCTCAGCTTAATCTGCTATTCTTGGTGAGTGATAAGAAGCACAAGCCTCACAAGTGCTACAGTACTGAGCCAACAGACGCAGATCTTTGTTCAGTGTATTCTCTCTGACCTCAAATATTTGGTTTGTAAAATGAAGCTGGCTTTATTCAAAGTAGATTTTTGCCCTCTCTTATTCGCTCATGGATATGCATTAATGAAACACTCAATATCTGTAAACATAGCATAGATGAATAATACAGCCACAAGTCTATATGAGCCTGTGAACTCTCAGAGCCAGGGCATCATAAGGAGGCCATTCAAACAGCCTGTCTGTAGTGAGGACCAGCCGAACACTGTTCAACAGATCTGTGTGAATGCATCTTAAATATATATTCATCATTCTTACCACATAAAAATGCAGGATCACATAATATCATCAGGGCTCTCGTTCTCTCCTCAAGAGTTGTTAAAATCAATGAGCTCTTAAAACTTCAGATGCTGCAGACATAACCTGCCTTCACTTACCGTAGTTTCTATAGTAAGTCACTGTCTGCATCTCCTGTGTGAAGCCTCTGGCTCTGCTGTTTGCACACTGTGTGGTAGAGTGCTGTTGAGGCGGCTAAAATAGCTTCATAATAGGTTTTTTCTCCAATAATATGCTGTGCTATCTGACTGGGTTGCCTTGTGATACCACCTGTGTCCCTTTGTGTCGTGTGGCTGTTAAGAGGAGGCATAATGTTCTGTGAAAATTATTGTCGCTCCGCCTCAGTTTGCACAGCTTCAACTTCCTCTTCTCTCATCTCTGTAAGCCCTCTCCAAAATAAAAAATCTCCTTTATGGAATTCACAGCCTAATTGCACGACTGCCTAATTAGAGATGTTACCCAACACACATCTTACATTCATGCATTGAGGACATCCATACTCTCTGAGAGAGATGGCTCTTTGTTGGCCCTGTCTCCCACACAGAACATTTATGATGAAACTAGTTTGCCATCTAGTGGTGCTTGCAGAAATAACCAAATGGCCAAAGCCTATGATTGAGTGGCTATGAGGTAAACCTTCATGGAAAGACTTAGCCAAAGACTACACATTAGATGCAGTTTGGCCAGCTGAGCTTGATTTAAGGCAGCTCCAGTGTCACTTTTGTTTTTAATACATGCTTGAATATTAGATTGTTGTAAGTTAAAGGGAGCAGTGTGTGCCATTCTGAATGGTGAAAATAGTAAGCTGCATTTGAGCCCCTGCCAGGCAGCTGTCGGCTTTGCCGTTCTCTTCCTGCCCCAGTCGCTCCTCTCACCCTCAGTAAACAACTGGAACAAATCCTATTTTATTAAGGCCTTTACCAAATGCGGGGGATCTTTGCAAGCTCCAATGCCCAGGCATTTGGTGAAAGTGTGTACACTCTTGAGCCGACATCCACATAGGCCACTGAGATCTGAAAGTGCACTCTGTGATATAATGGGATGTTTAACCAGGAGCAGGTGAGGCGGCTCTGCAGCGGCTTTTATGCTGTTATATTATGACATTATTAAATTTTCTATAATCAATATTAGCTTGTGCTTATTCATATGCTGCTGTGACACAGGGAATGTGCTTGTTGTACGTTTGACAACTACAGCATAAGAAGCTGCTTAACTTGTGCAAATCCACTGGATGTCTGCTCTTTTCACCAGAAGATTCTGTCACTGACGCCCATATGCAGCTGGCTTGATGTGTAAGGGAAAGTATTTAGCATAAGGGAATATGACAGTGTGGCAATTCTACTTTGAATTCATAGACAATAAACCTGTGTCCCTAATATATGGCTTTATGGTTTTAGCTGTAATATGCTTTTAACATTGTAATTACAAGTTCAACAAAATATGGTGAACATGGTGTATGCTGCAAATATGTTGACATTTTAGAACCATTTTGTGCATTGCCTTAATGTTCCTGGTCTTTCCAGCTATTATGGCTCATGGTGAAAACTTGCGTGGAGGAAGGGATGACATTTCAAAATTAATTACAGAATAAATTAGCTTTTGGTGGCATAATTGTTTGCATCTTGTTTGAATCTGGATACAATAACTGTCCCTGTGGCGCTGGGCTTGTTAGATACTGCACATGTGACTGTAGCGCCGCAGGCTCTCACAGGTCAGAGTGGAAGAGAGATTTTGTTCTTTTATGGTTCATGTGAAACTTATTGTTCATACTGGTCTGTTTTTGTACTTTGTTGTGTCATAAGAACATCATACTTTATCATGCTAAAACTGTCCATATAGCGCTTTGTAAGTTTTGGTGTATTGAATAAACACAGCTGCGGTTTGAGAGCGACGTCGCCAGATCCCATCAAGCGTCACTGAGCAGTCCGACAGCAGTCTCAGGTGGCCTCAGTGCATGTACCCTAGGGAGACAGCAGTCTTTAGTCAGGCAGAAGAGGGAGTGGCATTTGTGTTTCCACTCAAGAAAAGGTCATCTCTCCCATAAGCTACATAAGACCACTGCACACCAATTCAGCACAGCCATGTCAAATTTGTTCCTTTCAGGTCATCAAACAACTGTGTCCACACCAGACATGGGAAGAACAGAGCTCTTGATCTTAATATTGGTACAGACTTGTGGGCAGGTTTTGTAAATACTGTTTGACATCTACATAAGAGGAAAAACATATGTTGTACCATTTACTTCTGTCTAGTTTGAGTTTGGTCCCATGTTAATTTCAGAAGTCTCCTTGAGTTTATCTGCTGACCCTGCTCCACAGAGGCATTCATCAGATGGATTACGAGGATGCTTGATGCTATATCTGCTTTATTGTAGGAAAATATGGCACCCTTGGCCTTCTCCATTTTCCCACCACTGTGTTATTCCAGTACAGTGGATGGACACGGCACAGACGTGTTGACATTTGGGATAAGGATTATGGAGTCTTCATGAACGAGTGCTTCTGCTCTGCTGTGTGTCACTGTCAGTGGTGACTTTGGTGTAAGCTTGAGGTTTGTGTTGCAAGAATGAGAGGCTGTTGCCTTTTGCACTTTACAACTCAGAGCAGAGTTGAAGTCGGAGGAGAATGGCATCCTTGTGGATTAGGTCAGAAGTTCAGAAAATACTGTCAATCTCCAAAGACGTCTCCTCGCCTCAAACCCAAAGTAACCTCTATCCAGCTGTATCGTAGATGCAATTCTTACACCATTTGATGGGACTTAAATAATACAAAATCCTAAAATCTGCTGAAAATTATATGTTAACATTCTGTGTGGTGCTGCACAGATGTCAGTGGATTGCGTTACAATTATGTCTTCAGAGGAATAAATTACATTCACATTTGCTTGTTATATATAAAATGACCAACCACTCTGCAAGGTTCCACAAACACTCGATGTCTGCCCCTTTGTGACATACGTATATTAGCTCCTCCTCCAACTTGTGCATGTTATATGCAATAAAGTTTCTAAATTGCCCTTGTGAATAAATATAAAAGTTAATGGTTTTCTGTCTGTGAAAACTCAGCCATCTGACTAATTTGTCAGTATGTACCCAACCTGTGACCTCAAGCAAATCAGGCCACCTCGAGCTCCTATCTGGCGTGCAGAACTTTACTGAGACAAAAATGTAAATTCGTTCGGCAGCAGGTATAGGAGCGGGTCAAGATGTTCTGGCCCAGGAATTAAAAGTCAGTCCTTAGCATGTCTATTGTCATCTTTACTTTTCTGAAAAGTACTTAGTTCCTTTGGTTATAAATGACAAGCTCAGTTGCTAAATAGATACACATGATAAACATGTTAGGCCTGGGTTATGTAAATATAGAAGCTTCCAGAGTGTGCAATCAGAAAATGTATATGAAATATATGTTTTGTTGCTGTCCCATAAGAGTTGTTCCAAATGTGCTTTGTTATTGCCTTTGTCAGTACATAATGAGGTGAACAGGAAGAGGAATCTCTGCATGCTAGAAGACAATGATTACTACCCTGTCAAGGATAAAGGAATGAAGAGAAGGGTACTTTCTGTACTCTACTTCCCCTGCTGGAGTTTCTGAATGTCAAAACTAAACCACTGCTTTAATATGCGCTGCTCTCTTCTCTCTACAGCTAAATACAAGCGTGAATATGTTTAGCCTAACCATGCCATCTTTCATTCACTCCTAAAGCTTATTCATTTCCAACACCCACTCTGCCTCTGCACGCAGCGTCCTGTCATCTGCCTCCTCCTCCTCTCATCCCTTGTTTCCTTTCCTTACCTCCTTCTCTCTAATCTACTGCAATGACCTGAAGGAGGGCTCCACACAGCAGCGCTCAAATAATAATCAAGCACTAGGATGTTGTCAAATTTATAGGACACCAGCGTAGCCTAGCAACAGAGATGGCTGGGGTGATCCGACAGGCGGCAAAAAGTTGGGAGAGGAGGAAACAGGTCGAGTGACAGCAGAGGAAGGGGAGACGGCAGGAGGATACAGAAGTGAAAAGTAAATTGTGAAAAAACTCTTATTCAGTAAGATCAAGTATACATTATATGCATATCCTCATATAACATTTTCGAGTCTATGAAACTTCGAAATATAGTTCATTCTGATTCCTCTCCTTCAACCAATAGTGTCAGCAACATTGGGTCAAAGTAATAAAGACAATCCTTCACACTCATACTATCTAATTCACTAAATCTTGACTCACCAATTTTCCAAAGTCAGGCATGTTCAGAATCAGGATATGTTTTATTGCCATTGTCAGTGACGGATATTCACAATCAGGAACTTGCTTCGGCGACGGGTACAACATAAAACAATGAATAATAATAACAATAGTGCAAATGGATAAATGTTAATGACGTGACACTTTAGTAGAGTACATTTAATCTCACTGAAATAGTTAAAATAAACATCTTCTTTCCATTGTTAAGTCCCACTAGCTCATTTATATAAGATTGAAAAATATCCATGCTTTTTGATTCAACTCAATCGGACATTTCAAGTGCCTTTGTCCTGGGGCACTCGAACTACACACTCATGAACGCGATACTCAAAATACTTCCAAACTGATTTTTCCCAAACATATTTTTATAGAATAGTAATTTAGCTGACAGAGTGGTTTGGCGCTTGACTTTAATGAAGGAGTTTGTTTGGTCTGATTTTCTGGACTGGTAACGCAATCTTTTAGTGATAGGCGTGTTCAATTCCTCTTGTGGTATTCCGAGTTCTCGGTCACTTCTGCTTTCTCTCATTATTCAAAAAGAGGCGTCAGTCCTTAAGTTTGGAGAATGTATTCTGTTTTCCTATGTGCAGGGATTTAGCTGTGTGTATTTATAGCTATACATTCAACCATTTTATAATTTGCAATTGAGTCTAACAACGAGCCCTATTTAAATCTCAACAAAAACTGTCTGGCTTTGCCTTCATTGTTGTCTCACAATGCTTTTGCTTTCACTAGTTTGCTAAAAGTTTATATTCTTGGTTCGAGTTTTTCTGAGCCTTGTTGCTTGGATACAGCTTTGGACATAGTTCACCTCTGGTACAGAAAATTGAAAGACACCGATTATTTTGACTGCACAAGGCTTGTACTGTACAGTATTTATGTAATGTTGTACTTGAACAATGCTGTGAAATGTAAACAAAAAGCTGCGACTGAATCTAAAATGTCATTAAGGATTGATCTATGGAAATGCTCTGTGCTGCGAGAGTACGTAGGTGCTGGTGGGCTGTAAAACAGTGGGACGTTTGAGTGCAAACAGCAGCAGCAGATGTAGCATGCACTAATTACTTTTAATCTAATGGATTCTAAAGCACACATTTGTAGATGAGAACATGAAGAAGTGAACAACCTGTAGACAGAACGTGTCTCTGTTAATACAAGGTCAAGTTGAGTTAGACCTATCAAACTCAACTGTTTCTGTCTTTTTGGCTTTTCCTCACCACAGCAAATTACCTGCCTCTAAATGTTTCAAAAGTCCTTTGATAGTCCAACACTATTTAAAACCATATATTTATATTTATCAATCATTTGTTTATAAACTCGAATCAAGCTCATGCCATGTTTTTACTGAGAACAATTGATCTAGCATATTTTATCTAGCATGTTATTCCTGGTGAGACCCTGTTTATTTATCCAGGCCTTAGATGGGCATAAACATTGCATTGTGTTTGCATCGTTTCCAGAAAGATTTTACATTTACTTTTTTTGTCACAAATTTAAAGAAATTATAATTATTTTCTTGAACGGGCCTCAGTGATTATGAATTAAGATTACACCTAATTCAATTGTTTATTTTTTTTGCAGATACTGATATCCGATATTTGACTTGCTGCAGTGGCCGATAACCCATAACTGTGAATAACCCATATTTAGATTTTAAAATCCATAGTAAAGCCCAAAAATGTTAGTAAAAATTATAACAGAAAGTAACAGCATTTATTTATCTTGGATACACAATAATTTGTGGCATGATTGTGTAAACACAGTCATATTACGCTCTTCTATTTCCATTTTTATTCATTATTCTGTTCAAATATAACATGTAACCCGGCCCCCTGAACTCCTTACTATGTAATTACATGTTTTACTTTGCAATTAGTTAAATAATGTTTGACCTGTTCTAAAAGTCAAGTGATTTAAGGGCAAATGCACAGTGGTAGTAAACACAATTGCATAATTCATGACCTGTTTGGAATAATAGGATATGAAATATTCATTAGGGAAATCACTTAAGCATGGATCTGTTTTTAAGTTCAGAGGAGAGGGGCAGAGACTTGGGCCAAGGCTCAAACAAACACTCACCTGTTTGTGCAAATTCGGCAGTGATCCTTTGTCAACCCATTCATTATCACACACTTTGTTATGCTTTTCTTTTTGCAAATGCATGTGTTTTCAATCTAAATCCAGCCCTCAGTGCAAAAGCTACTACTACAAGAATACTCTGTCTGCCTTACAAGTGCTCTTTCAGGGGCCCAAAGGTAACCAGCCTCAATTATATCTGAAAGAGACCATTGGACTGGAATGTAATGAGATTTGAAGCTAAAAGGGCTTTCAAGCCTTTTAAAGGTTTTGTTCCTGTGCATTGACAGGTTTTGACTTCTGCTTCCTAAGGTTTCAGAAGAAGCCCCTGAATGTGCTCCCATTAATACAGAGTGCAGAGTTTCAGAGCTACATTAACACGGATGATCAAAAGATACATGGCCATGACTGTATTCATACATCAAACAAAATAGGTAACAGGGGTTATTCCAGGAGAGGGTGCCTATAATTTGTGACTTTATTTTGATGATATTTACTGTACTTTATATTTTATTTTAAATTCCCAGACTTCAAACATACAAACAGATGATTAAAACAGTCATAGCTGCGAGTCAAGTTTCATCCTTTGTCTTTGTTGCAGGCAAAAGTGTCAAATTCGACCCAGTTAATCAAAGAGTGTGCATTCAGCATGTCAGAGGAGAGGAGAGGGGGCGTTGCTTTGTGAATCTTCTTCTTCTTGCAGCTGCGAGTGATGATCCTTGGGCTCTCAAAAGATTGAGCCTGGTCTGCTGCAGGAGAGGGAGGAAGTGTGCTTTATGTGGCAATCAGGGCATGTACAGTAGAGAGGAGGATAATAATAGTGATCCTTTAAATCTGTGTTGGCTGATTACATGCTGTAGATTGGCACATAGGAGTGGCATATTTATAAACTCAACTAATTCAGAACAAAAATTGTGGAGGCTGAAAATTCTAATGAATGGTTTGCAAAGTATAAATACAATTCCTGCCAAAAACACATGATGCATTTAAATTGTATTGCTGCATGTGATTTGGGTATGGAAGACAAAAATCGAGAAAAATAGAAAGCAAATTCCAGTAAATTGCAATGAGTGCTTATTCAATTCAATTTATTTTATTTTTGTAATGCCCAAAATCACAACAGTAGTTGCCTCGAGGGGCTACAGTGGAAAAAACAAACAAAATAAACAATGTTCATAGGGACTTGGAAATGTCCCAGCATCCTGTGTCCTTAGACAGATGGATGCTGACAGATTATAGACAGATTATAGAATGTCCATTACCTTGAGTAGGCAGATATTAACAAAAATATATATCTCGACTTTTTAAAAATTATTATCCCGATAATGATATTCAGACAATATTATGTAAGCCCGACAGCGTGTCTTTAAACCTATTAGTTGAGGTTTAATTATTAGACAAATGTGAAATATCTGTAAAATGAATCACAAAAGTGAAGAAAGATCATTTTTCATATAATTTTTTCATTATTTTGAATCAGCTTTTTTGTTTATTTTACTATAAACAATATATTCAACATTAAAATTTTGCACATCTTCTAAACAACATTTGCAGTATTTTCTCATTTTTTTATACATTGCCCACCTCTACCACTACTCCTATTTTTTTTTTTTTTTATTTTTTTTTTTTTTTTTGACACTATATTGAATTTACACTGATGAATATCTGTAGAAGATATTCTAACGAAGGTAGAGGATTTCAATTTACAACATTGAGTTCTAAACTCCAAATCACAAAAAATGCTCGTCTTGATTATTTTCTATTTTGAACCAAACATAAATTAATGCAATTATTGGCGTTATAAAACAAAGTAATCAATTTGTCATTACGCATTAAAAACTTTCTTGCCTATGGCTTTATATTAGCCTCTCCTAATTGACTTAATTCTAGTGGCTGTTTGTGTGTGAAAGCTAATTCCAGTCAGAGCCTGTGATGCTGTGCCAGTTTATAGGATATCTATAAGGACGTCCGCAAAAGCTTTATCCTCTTTCCTCATGAGGATATAAGACCTCTTCATGTAAATCTTTGCAACTTGTTCACATCGTATTACATCGTGTTATAAGATGTCAGCTTTTTAAGACTTGCAAGGATCCTGTTTTAAGACGGTGACCTCCTTTTCGTTGGACAGTGCATTCGCTATTATTGGACACTTGTTTCTTTGCGCTCTGATTGATGTTGCAGAGAACTCATGCAGCTGGGGAAGATGCACTAAACCTGAGCGGGGAACAAAGAGTAGTGGGCCACACGGGGTGCAGCAATTAAGCTGTTTTCTAGTTGTTAATTAAAAGCAAATTAGAGACTGTGACAGGAGTTTCTATCTCTGGTCTTAATTGCTGGCAGCGTGTATGTGCCCAGACAGCCACACCTGTTGTAGCGGCTGCATCTTCTTCACACTCTCAACTGAAGTCTCTGTGTTTGTGTCTGCCGCAGGGACGCAGAGGAAAGGCTAGGGAGCCCGGGCCCAGAGGCATGCCTTTAAGTGATTTAAGCCACCACTGCCTCTAAAATGTAACCACCATGGGGAAATTTGCATCTTTATGTCATCCATTACAAGAGATAATTGGTGTTTGGTGTTTCTGCTAATCCAATCAAAAGCAGTAACAGGTATAATTTCACTGACAGGCAGCCATTTCTCCAAATGAATTTAACCTTTAAAGAATTACAAAACGAAACAGAACAGAAAAAGTTTTTATTACTGCACTATAATTTTTACTGCTACTACCTTCAATAATAAACACTTAACTCATTGTGACATTTAAAATGCTCTTGGGTAAAGGTGTGTTCCTCCAAATTGTTATGCAAAAATACATCCAAAATAATCAGACAAGCTATAAAGGAAAGCAAAACATATCTAAACAAATGAAAATTCATTGTTATAGTCCAACAATATTTCTCACTTTCTCTCGTATTCTTAGCATCCTAATTATGAGTTTATATACACCCTGTCCCAATACTCGCACTCCTCACTACACACTTGTGAAAGTGCATGAGGTGTGTAAATGCACAAGGGCGCGGGGGAGGTAAACAGGAGAATTTGGACAGTCCACACTTCAGAGTTTTGTGAATGCGGTAAAGAAAAAGAGCAAGGTTAAACAGTTGTCAGCGTTGTTGTTAAACCACAGTTGAATTAATCACAAAGCCACAGCTCAGTTTGGTACAATTGCGGAATTAGCCACAAACAAATGAGAACAGGCTTAATGTTTCTACAGTGTTGTTGCTGGACATATTTATCTAAATTATCATCAGTTTAACTATTAAGACATTCCTTTGCACTGTTTTCCTGTTAGCTCTCGTTGCTACGTTGCTTAGGCAGAAGCGCCGCACCGATTGAAAACATTACCATGAAATGCATTGTGGGGCATGTACTTGCCTGAAGTCTGCATCGCTCCACACTTGCTGGAAGTGCGGATCAAAACATTCTAAGAAATGGAACACCCTGCACACTTCAGAGGATCGTTCTGAACACACATTTGAAGTGCAAGTACTGAGACCAGGGCTTAAATGTCTGAAAATACAGTGAAATGTTGATTAGCAAAGCAACACAGAACAGAAAAAGAATTGTTGCAAATTATTACTTAGCTGTACCTACTACTACTATTACAACTAGGCAACAACTTGTTCTTCAACATACAGCTTTAATATACAATTCAAGACATTTTCCCTTGCAAAAATGCATAAAAAAATATTCTGAATGTAGAGAAAAAAATACACAAATGTTTCTACCCTTCGTAATCGTATGCAAACATGTATTGACTATGTAATTGCCCTCCTTGATTCTGCCACTGCCCCATTGCTATTGTCAGCGCTCCAAACCACAGGGGCTGTATTAAGGTAGTGCCGTATTGATGAGGAGGACAAGTCTGCCTATAAGCCCCGTTGGTTTCTTGAGTTATGGTCTTTCTCCTGGGGTCCGGTGCGTTCCCAGACACGGTGGGACGGCTGTGTGAAGTGACCCATCAGCTAAAGGGCACAAGCACCTCCATGCGTTAAGACAGAGACAGCTTGTCAGGCTTTTAACCGAGTCAGTGTCAAGAGAAAACAAGAACATTTAGGCATCAAATAGTCTGGCTGTCCAATTATTTTCATGCACTATTGGCCTGATTACACATTTGATCACGACATAAGGATTCTCCATTTCCATCCACTAAGGCTTGTGACAGTTAGCGACTGTTGTAAACGCCATGTCAGCTGTCAAGTGATGTGGCCGCGTACAATCCAGTCCCCATTATTTATATAGCACAGCATAAAACAAACAAACAGCACATGCATTGATGAAAAAACAAACTAAGAATTCAAACAAAGACATTCTGTTACTGAGCTTTCCAAGTCCTTGTTTAAAAAATAAAAAATAAAAGTAAAGCCAGAAAAGTAGATACATGTATCAAGTAGATACATGTATCAAAACAGTTTCAAATGTATTAGAATAAAATCAGCCAAATTGACTTTAGCAATGACTCAGTTGTTACAGCGCAGGTTCACTAACATGAAGGTCGCTGCAAACTCCATTCAGACCAGAGCATAATGTCATTGTGACTTTGAACAAGACATGTCACCAACCTTGCACTCAGTGAAATAATAAATGAGTTTGTGAGAGCGAATCCAGCTCAATGGATGGAAAAAAAAACCCTGGCTACAATCAGTTGAGGTTATGTATGTCTTGTATGTTTATTTCCATGCTCTGTCTCCATACACCAAATAAACCAAATAAATAAAAGTGGGTTTTTAGACATAACTTAAAGGGGCACTTTGTAACTTTTCTAGTAGAGGGTCCGCCATCTTCTAGTCTCCAGAGATGTCATTGCTTTACCTGAAATGTTCCTCAGTGTTGCGTTAAACCTTTCTAATTTCATTCATTAATTACAGTTGCTTTTCTTGTTCATTAATAGCTTGAAAAACATGTACTCTTACTGTGAGCGGGGTTGCCTCTGCACAGATCTGACCTGTAACTTGACCTGTCTGGTTGCGTCACCTGCTTTTCTTCATGGTGAAAGACAAGTTTAATACGATACTGCGGAACGTTTGGGCCCTCCACCAGGAAAGTGACATAGTGCCTCTTTAAAACGCTCTGCTGTGGGGTTAAAGATAGGGAGTGGCATTTCAAAATGACAGTGTCCCTATGATACCCTCAATACATGCCAGCTTTTAATCCATCCACTTGTATTGGCATTTATAAGTCTCCTGTTTTGCTGAGGTGAGGATCTTTAGCTTCATCTATTCAAGACACACATCAGGACGCTTTGTCTATTGGCAGCAGCAGCGGGAAGTTGAAGGAGAGGTAGAGAGGTTTCAAGCAAGAACTGGCCACGTATCAGGATAAGAGGGTGTGACAAGCAAGCAATTAAGGAATGATCTTAGAATTTTGAGCAAAAAGTCAAATGTTATTTTACTGTTGTGTAATGAAGAAATGAAATCAAAAGCTCAGTCTCTTTAAAATTAACTAAATCTAACTAGAACAAATCATTTTTAGCTGTAGTTCTGGAAAATAATCTAACACATCAACGTGTACTCATGCTTGTACGCCTATGCAAAGTAAAAATAGCTACACTAATAATGTTGGTCAAAAATTTGAAAATAATGAAGGGAAAATCATCTTTAGATCTGTGTATTAGTCACATACTCCACTTGTGTTTGATTTGATTGCCTTTCTCTTAATAAAACCAGACCGATTATCACTGCAGGGTCCTGTGGGAGTGTGTGACAGAGCCTGCGTCAAGGTACAACTAAAAACATTGTTCATCTCAAAACAAAACCCAGTGACATGCAGCATATAAAGTACATTCAGGCTGTCTCCGGCGTTTGATAAACTGTCCCAGAGCCGCACTTCCAGCAAGGGTGAACTGTCAGCGTGATTGAGCAGCATTCATTCAGAAAGTCCTCCAAATCGGAACGAACTTTAATCATCTACAGTGCTGTCTGAGATAATATAAGTTTTATCCCCAAGTGCGTCAAAGGATCAGAGGTGAAGGAGGTTATTGCAAAAATCATTTATGTACCCATGTAAAAATACTTATCTAAGCAATTGAAAGAAATCAACTAAATCATTATCAAGGTAATTGGAAAAAAAATGTGTTGAAGTTTCAACTTTACATAAGATTTTTGTTTAAATGTATTATTTTCTATTAGTATTAAGCCTACAGGCATAATGATGTATATTTGTAATTAAATATTGTGAAAATGATTATTAGGGGGGCGGGCCCTGTGCGATCATCGATAGGGGGGCCGCAGCACTGCAGACTGTGTTACAGCAAACTCAAAATGATTACACTTTAGGGAGTTGTTATTTATTTATTTCAACATACAACACTTATACAATGTACAACAACTACAGCACTACTGCTGTGACTATTTGAAGTACTAGTAACTAAGGGTTATAAACCTACTTTGTAAAATGCACTGCACTAGAGTAAAGTCGTTTTTTAAAGTTTTGTGAATTATGTCTTGTTTGTGAAAAACACCTATTGAAAGTACCATGCGTTTTATAAAACGTTTAAGTTTATTTCCGCCTTTGCTGAGGACTGTGAGTTTGCTTGATTGACACTGCAGAATCAGTTATCTCCCTTATTGGCAGCAGCCCATTTCACTCGGTTGTATCCTACCTAAGTGATGTATTTTATCCCAGCCGGAGCCTCCTGCCGTGCACACAGCATGACTCAGAGCTCATACTCCAGACAGACAGATGGTCATTACGCACAGCGCTTTGTAAAAATAAAAAAATAAAACAGGCTCTGCAATCATTTTCATGAAACCCAGGGGTGCTGTTGCTCACCGGAGGCACTCAGAACACACTATGTAAAAATCCTCCAACATGGACCTAGGCTAGCCTCCTACTGTTTATCTGCGTACTTGTATTCTTTTAACGCTGCAAACCACCGCCCACCAGTGGCCCCCAGCCTCCAGTGGCCCACTTGTGAACACACTGGGAGTGAAAGCTATTGTGTTGTGGAGAACCTATTGACCGCAGCTGTTGGTTTGATGTATAGGTGCGAGGCTGTGCTGTGGTGTCAGGTAAGGATGCCGAGGTCCAACTGCTCTCCCCATGCCCCGAGGAGGAAGGAGAGGTGTCAGAAATGGCCACCTTGAAAAAGCAAAGTTGTCTTTATGAGGACATGGAATATACTTTGAAACAAATGGCACTTCAGCATACAGTGCAATATAATGAAAATATGAGGACTGGTTGTGGTGAAGAATAGTGTGCTATGTGTCCTTGTGAAACCAACATAAGAACACACTGAGACATATTTGGCAATGGAAGTTTCAGTCAGAGCGAGAGGTTTGATGAAGGACTTAAAATAAGTACTTTTATAAGTACAAGAGACTTATAACATTTTATATAATATAATCTATAACTTTTATTGTTTGCAGAATGGACGCTTTACTACTCAAAAATAACTAAAGTACGGTGTAAGCTAAAGCAAAAGCTTGTGCCTACCATTATCCTCCATTAAAGTACTTTAATGCTTTTTTAAATTATTATTAGCTCTAAAATATGCCAATATGCTACTAAGAATTGTGGGTACTAATACAACTACAATAGAAATTATTTACAGTGGCTTGTTACTTATTGCAAAATTTATGTCACAATGCCATCACTCTATGAAAGATCTTTTCAGACTAATGCTGACCCGTTTTGTTCTTTGATTATTATTTATGACTGATAGAATGGACTCTTTAGTAGTAAAATGGACTCTTTCTTTAAGTTGCTTGAGGCTCGGGTGTAATTTTCTCTCACTTGTGGCATTTTCCTGCACTTTCTTGAATCATTTCAGCTAATAACAAAGGCTGCAAGCCGGCGTTAATCCCCCAAGAATTCACCGTTCATTATATTACTACTTTAAAATGCAGTGCTCCAGTAATGGCTTAACTAACTGTGGTACAAGCCCTGATACAAAATTACCTGCAGAAAGAACAAGATGTAAGGTACAGCTATTTAAAAGTTACATTGTGACAATACTGCACTGTTTAAAAAAAAATAGATATACTTTTTACACCATCTTTTACCTAATTTTTTTAATATTTGGCTTTCAAAGTACCATCTTTTATATGAGGGGCATACTATATTCTAAGCCATTCATCAATTTAACCAGGACTAAACCCAAACTAAACCAAGCTTTAACAAGGATAAGACATTACTAAACTGGGCTAAACCAGAGAAAAACAATGTTAAAGCTATTCAGACAAAAACGATGAAGTAATCCAGAAATTCACAGTACTCAACCTTAAAATATTCTCATGCACCTCCATCCCCAGACACATTATCATTATTTTATCATATTAAAACCTGCTTTTCTTCTGCAGGTCTGGACGATTGTTTTAGGGACATGAGACATTGTAAATGAAAGAAGTGGAAGGCAGGTAAAGTAACAGTTTGCGTAGGCAGTAATTGTTGTGTAGCTTCAGGATTGTCACCACTTCTCACTCGCCTACAGTTGTGCATTTTTAAAAGGCCGGTCCAAACACTAGACAGTTTGTACCGAACTGTTAACATCTGTGTAAGACGAGGCACTCACTCTAACAGATGTATATGAGGCACAATTAAATAAATGTGTAAATGTGATACGCGACGTGGCCCATATTTGAATACCTGACTACAGACTTGAGTAACGATCTATTCTAATTTGATTTATGTTACACAACAAAAGAGACATATGATGACTGAAATGTAGTAACTTTGACCAGAATAGTAATCCCAAACTTTGTATTTTAGATTACAAGCATATTTTGACAATCTTTATTAGATTGCTAGTCGAGGTATTCCTGGTCTTCCGGGTTTAGTTTCATAGTTTTAGGTTTAGTCTCAGTTTTGTCCCAATTTAGATTCTATGTGTACAAGTGTGAACTGGGGCAAGCGTTTTTTGGCTTAGTCGATTCATCGGTGAGTCTTATTATCGATTAATTATCACCAGGACGCCCTCCCGCCATCACATCACCCCCATCCTTCAACAACTTCACTGGCTCCCCATAAAACAACGGATTCACTTCAAAATGATCCTAAATACTTCAAGTCTCCATAACCTGGCTCCACCGTACATCTCTGACCTCCTCCACATCTCCACTCCCTCTCGCTCCCTCAGGTCCTCCTCCTCTCTCCAGCTCTCTGTCCCCTCTTTCCGTCTTATTTCAATGGGGGGCAGAGCCTTCAGCCGCTCTGCTCCTCAGCTCTGAACTCTCTCCCTCCTGACCTCCGCAACATAGACACCCTTCCACTTTTCAAATCCAGACTCAAAACTCACCTGTTCAGACAATCCTACACCACACAACTCAGACACTCCTACACCACACAACTCAGTCACTCCAACACCACATAACTCAGTCACTCCAACACCACATAACTCAGTCACTCCAACACCACATAACTCAGTCACTCCGACATCACACAACTCAGTCACTCAACACCACATAACTCAGTCACTCCAACACCACATAACTCAGTCACTCCAAACCACATAACTAGTCACTCAACACCAATAACTCAGTCACTCCAACACCACACAACTCAGTCACTCCAACACCACACAACTCAGTCACTCCAACACCACATAACTCAGTCACTCCAACACACACAACTCAGTCACTCCAACACCACACAACTCATCACACTCAGTCACTCCAACACCACCACACTCAGTCACTCCAACCACCACACACTCAGTCACTCCAACGCCACACAACCAGTCACTCCTACACCACACAATCAGTCACTCCAACACCACACAACTCAGTCACTCCAACACCACACAACTCAGTCACTCCAACACACACAACTCAGTCACTCCAACACCACACAACTCAGCACTCCAACACCACACAACTCAGTCACTCCAACACCACACAACTCAGTCACTCCAACACCACACAACTCCAGTCACTCCAACACCACACAAACTCAGTCACTCCAACACCATCATCCAGTTCTGTTACTGTGGGTTTTTATTCTGTTGTTTTATTCTGTTGTTTTATTTTGTTGTTTTATTCTGCTGTTTTATTCTCTTGTACAGTGTCCTTGGGTGTTCTGAAAGGCACTTTTAAATAAAATGTATTATTATTATTATTATTAATAATTGTTTGATTGGGATAATAAACATTTATCTGGATTACCGCAGACAGCAAAAGATACAGAGTGAGTTAGCGGGAGTTTTTGGAGTGACTGGTTAATCTTTTTTTGGTAAATTTCAGATTGCGTGAACCCACACAACTTTATGATCTTTTGTGTGCATTTTAGATCAGACGTATTGTCAGATTATGGAGATTATTTTTTAGTTTTGAGAGCTCTTCTAGCACTATGCCTTGCTCCCTTTTAATCAACGAATGTCTTTAGTTGATTAGAGCCTTAGTGTGAACTTAATAACATTGTCTTATTATTAAAAAGAAAATGTCATGCAAGAGATGTAGAACGCACTCAACAATGTTTGCAAACATAATATTACATGGATATGGAATTACTTTGAAGTTGAAAGAAGTAATGCCATCATTGCACCACTGGTTATTACTAATAATCATTTTAATTTCCTACCTACGGACTTCCTGATGGTAGATGTATTTCAAACATATTGTCAAACTACTTCTTGTGTGATGAGCTGGGAAGCTTGGCGCTCTCATGAATCATATTTCCATAGCTGTAGCCCTCCCCCTGACAGTGAGGTGCAGGTATTGATGGAGAGCAGGGTGCAGACTGGCCCTAATTGCAGTTTGATGACTAGAGGTGCTTCAAAGTCATCGTTTCACTATCACCCATGCGCAGGTCTGTCCCACTTCACGTAAATACAGCCATAATCACAGCAAACACTATCAGAGACACAGTTAATCTTATGTGAAGGGTTTATTAACTTGTTTTATTCCCCTTTGCTAATGATTTGACTTTGAATGATCTGTCATGGAGATGTGAAACGATAATAAAGACAGATATTTATCCACATGAGGCTATACCGGAATTGACTTTTCCGCCACAGTTGGATGAAACATAAATCATTGAAAAAAAATAAAATATATATATATATATATATATATACCGTATTTTCCGGACTTTTAGCCGCTCCCCTATATAAGCCGCATTTGCTCTATTTTTAAAAAAACGATAATAAAACAATACATAGGCCGCACCTTGTATAGGCCGCAGAACTCTTTCCTTGACTTTGGCATCGCATGAGCTCGTCCCGTCTCCCCTCCAGCGTCTCACCGTACATTCATTGATGTTAAGCTTGCGTGGCAGCCGCGGTTCCTTCTGGATAGCAGATCGATGCCTTCAGCTTAAACTTGCTTCATACAAACTTCTTCGTTTGGGTTCCATAATGGGCGAAGAATTTGAAAATAATTTATAGTTGGTAATTTGTGTCCGTGTTCTATTTGCTAGCTGTAAAAAAGCAACATCTGCTTCTTTGCTTAACTTTTCTGTAGTTTTGATTCCTAATTCGTTCCAGCCTCTAAATAAGCCGCATGGCTCAAAACATCTGACAAAAGTAGCGGCTAATAGTCCGCAAAATACGGTATATAATGTTTTTTTTTTTAAATAGAATTACATATTCAAGATGTGTGTGAATCTACAGCAACTTCTTGCTATAAAGCAACTCTGGGAAAGACAATAAATGTACTGCATTGACAATGTTTCACGTATTGATTAGTAAGGTTAAGGTATATACTTTATCCGAGAGAAATTTAGTGCTGCAGTACAGCACTTGGGGACTCATCTCTATATCTTTGAGCTCAAGTCGCAATCCTTCGCTGGAGGATTCCAGTCCAGCCCAGGAGTTGAACCTGTGACCTTTTTGTTGAGTGGCAACAGTGCCAGCTGCTCTACCACCATGCTGCCTGTGTTTAGATATTAGGGCTTGGGTCCAATCGACTTAACTTTCTTCCAACGTAAAAAAAAACAAAAACGTAAAACCACACCACAGGAAAAATAATTTAGAAGTGAAGCAATGCGGGCGCACAAGGGGCGTGAAAGGGACAAAAAATGTGTGCCAATTAAAAAGACACCTAGGTTGAAAATGTAACAAGTAGAAGTGAAAAGTTAACAAAAAATGTAATACTCAAGTAAAGTATGGATACCTGAAAAATCTACTTAAGTACAGTAACGAAGTACAAATGCCACCTCTTTATGCTTTCTCTGTTCTGCTGTTGTCCCTTATATATTCTTTTGATCTAAATAAAGCAATTAGTTGACATATTTTGGTCGACTAAAACACCGTGGACCATTAATTCTTCTGTGTTGTATTCAGAAAGTAAAGTACTTTTGCCAGAATATAGAACTATTTTTTGTGGACATAGCACTACACTCTTATTGCCTATAAGTAAAACTCCTGTGACTTGTAGCATTAGAGGTAAAATACTGTTACAAATCCAAAGGGCTCCCATGTGGTTGATAAAGCTGCACAGAATTCAATTAGCTCTCAAAGTCAATTTTTACTAGTCCCTCCTCCCCAACTCAAATATTAATTGGACAATCCATCTGTTCGAGCATGGCAGCAGCCCTACCAGCCTTAATAACTACTCATCATTTGGACGAGGAAACAGTGACTTATTTCTCATTAAAGGGACGTATGACAATGGCTGTCGTTAGAGAAACTGATGAACAAGGGGAGGAGCTTTGAGTAAATACCAATTATTGTCTGTTGGGATGTGTGCGTGACTAAGGAGTGTCTAAATACAACCGCAACGCCATTCTGTCTTCTCAGATTGCCTAACAGATGCTCCATGATATCGCTGCTCTGAGTAACTCAAGCATTCCCGACAAATCTCCACACGTGTCAGGGGAGGCAACAATAAGCTTTGATGAACGGCCCACTTGTTCCTTCAGTTCTTATGCACATAATGGCTGAAAATGTAGGAAAAAATCCCATGATGGCTCAGGTTTATTAAACACGTCAAGACTCGACAAGTAAGATGTTTGATTACATGCAGTGAATGGAAGTGAATGAAAATGTCGAGGTTAGCTTTGTGTGTGGGATAAAGAGTCTAAACCTTTTGTGCTGGTCTTTATTGGTTGTTGTTTATTTTCTGATTCAGGTAGGCTTGTTTTAGATTCAATTCGTTCAGGACATTAAATGAAAGGGGTTTGTCAGGCTGAGCATTGTTAATAGTATAAACAATTTAAATTCACCTTATTCTGCCCTGCACACTTTTACTTCTGTATGTTACTGACCTGGCATTTTGTTGTGATAGTATTTCCAGAAATGCAGGAATTCAATTAATTTCCGTGGTGAACTAGAGAAAGGGATTGCCGCTTAAATAATATATAATATTGTGGACCAACCGACCAACAAGTCAACAGTGCACCCTTTCTCTGGGTGGCTTTAAACAGCTCTGTAGTATGTGCATCATTTATTTACTGTCTGGATCGGCAGTCCGATGCAAAATCACACAACCAGCAAAAGGGCCACAGATGCAACTTCCTGAATAAGATGAATAGATTTTTTTTAAATCATTGAAGGTCCACAAAATGTAACTTTTCGGGTGGAGGTCTGATACCTTCTTGCCGTCATGAAAATGTCATTACTTTGCCTGGAATATGCCGCAGTATTGCATAAACTGCATATTCAGTATACAATGTATTTTGGTTCTTTTTGGAGTCATGAAAGAACATGGCAATGGCAAAGAGTGTGAAGCAAGTTTTTTATGGTCTTACTAAAACAAGCTCTACCAAAATATCTTATTACTGCTCATTAAAAACGGTGCACAGCATGCTGAGCCACTGTTTGTATATAATAGTTCTATTTTCAGAGTGTTCTAAAATGCTGCCTTCTTCCTCTTTAAACAATACCCAAACTAATGGTAAACACATGCAGTGAATCTGTGTATTTGACGATACTGTGAGGCTTTACACTGCTGTTTACACAGTTTTCTCCACAGAGCTGACAGAAGGGCCACTCTCTCCCTCTCCCTCTCCGCGAACACAGAGCACAACTCACCCACAGTCAGAAAGTGCCATCTTTTGGTAGACAGAGGAATTATTTTCCAGAAAATACAGTAGTGTGAAAGTGGTGCAGTGCAACAGCTGGTGTCTTGGACTCTTCATTGCTGAGGATCAAGTCTTTTTCAGTTGTAGATTAATGTTTTGAAATAGACTTTAAGATTATTTAGATGTACTAGGTATGTTATTTCCAAAGAACACATGCAAATCAATCTATCTATCCATATATCTATCCGTCTAAGCTGGCCATGATCTTTTTCTCTATATCTGTAACTTGTCCTCTGTTGTACCTTGTGTAGATTTATACAGTTTATGGTCCATTTACTCTTTCAGCCATTAACACAAGAGGACAAAAACCTATTAAGTTCAGAGGTATTGGAACATTGCAATGTAATTATACAAGCATGTATTTTAAGCTTTTATGAATTATAAATTGTGTATTTTTTATTTATTTTGCTAATGTTATTGTTTAACTGCATGCAATGTGCTTTTAAGAATTATCAAAGCAATAGGGATCCAAACAAACAAATGAATAAACCCACAACAAACAAACAAACATGACATGCAAACAAACAAACAAACACGTCACACACTGTAGAATTTTGATTTAACCTATTGTTGAGCCAATGGAGATTTTAAGATACTAAATACTAAAAGTAATTATTCTGACTTTATAGTGTGATGTATTTACCAGCAATGACCCAGCAGAATCTTTTTGACGTTCAATTCAGAGCTCTATACCATTGTCCAGCTTGTGCCCTGTTACAGGTTTTAATCTTAGCAGAAAATAGTAAAAAATACTTCAATCAGTCTTAACAGTAAGATTTCATACCTGTGGCAGAGTGTGGTATAGTAGAAGCATGTCAACAGTTTGTCCAAATTGATGTGTTAAAGGTTAAGGTACACTTTTTTGTCCTCACAGAAAACATTTAGAAGAATTTGGTGTAACATTCAGTGATCCTACGTTATGTCTCCTTGTTGTCACTCACTGATGTGTTTGTTCATTTGCAGGGGGAAAAGGGTGACTCCGGAGTCCCAGGAGAGAAGGGAGAGAGAGGAGAAGCGGTGCGTATTTTCCAGCGGTGACATTTCACATTGTGCCATTGTCCCACACAGTCATTAACCAGGGCCTGCTGCTCCTCCCCACAGGGTCAGCCAGGTGCAGACGGAGCCACCGGGATGAAAGGACAAAAAGTAAGTCACATCAATGTCAAGTGTCACACGCCATGATTTCCCCTCTGTCGCTGCGCCCTTAAAACCGCTCCGGTTTAAGTGCACACCACACAAAGAGGTATAGGGCTCACACAGTTCAAGCGTTATGTAGTTGGCAGCATATAGAGGCCAGTCCTTTAGGGTGTGTTATTTCACAGTTTTGCTCATCCTTGAAAGCTTTTGGAAACATTACAAGAAACAGATTGGGAAGGTACTAAATGATCTTTTCTGCTCCTAAAACTAGTATCAAAACGAGATACTCATTTGAGCACATAAACGGGACAACATTTGGCCTTTGCTGAACAGTTTAAAAATTATCTTTTAGTTTTATCAGAACTAGTATACGACCACATGGTAACATAAAGAAGGTACGATGAATTTGTGTTTTAGTGGTATGGAAATCGACATCAAGTGTTACGTCTTTTCCTTAGTATTGTATTCAAGTTTGAAATTTTAGTTTTAGTCCACTCTTCTCCACAAATCTGACCTGTAACAGACATACATTCCAGGCAAAGCAATGAGGACATCTCCATGGAGACAAGAAAGTGGCATACCCTCCTCCTTCAAATTAATTTCTAAAATATGCTGTAGTACTGTCAATAGTTGAACTGTGGAGGAAAATGCATTAAGCTTTGAAGGTACATTTTTCTTTTATTAGCCTTAATAAAGCATGGACAAACCCCTTAATTAACTAGTTACTAAGCCTAAATCATTATTAATAAAGCATGTGTTCATTATTAATCAAGTCTTTATTCATGCTTTATTAAGGCTAATTGAGGTGTATTAAATGTGTTACCAATTGAAAAATCTCTAAATGCAGTTTAATTTCTGGCAAAAGTTCAAGGGTTCCAGTGGCAGGGATGATAGTTTAATGTTAGAATAAGCTGTCAAAAGATGTAGTGGTTTGAAATGTGTCATTTTACTTGAATTTGAAAACATTCAAAGATATGATTTTTTATTCTCCTATAAAGAATTTAAAAATATCCTCCGAAGTTTTAACGACACAGAATTCTATAAAATTGTTATCAAAACAGGGTGTAGGTGAATGACAGTGTGTGTGGGCAGCGTCAAGCAGTTTTTACTTGGAATAAAAAAATTAAAAATCAGATCTTGTCAAAAATCTTCTGGGAAATGTACCAAGCTTCAAATAAAATTAAAAGATTACAACCATTTCCTTATTAAATTCCAATATTTTTATCTCATGAACAGCAGAAGAAACAAACTTTTGTGGCTTTCTGTAGGATTTCACAATATCAAATGTGACCAGCTTCATGAAATTGCACACTCTAAATGAGACAGAAATGTTTACGTGACGTATACTAGCACTTTACGTTTAAGATTTAATTGAACTGAACTTTAGTTTCTAAAATGGGCATGATTTTATTGTAACCTTAATTTACAACTTTTAAGTAATTATCAATTTATTTGATTAACCTAACCGAAAGATCTTCACATCCCTTGCATATAGTAAGAAAAAGCATATTAACTCTCTTTCTTACCTTTTGCGCTCATACAACTTTTCCAGTGAATAATGCATAACAGAAGTACTGTAACACTTTTTAACTGTCTACCTTAATGCCCCCATGTGGTGCCAAATTTGCTCCCATGGAAAATGATTAAGATAAGTGACATTGTTGTCCCGCTATTATTAGAGACTACATACTGCTGCTTTATATGCCATGGTGAAAGAAGGGAAATACTCCTTGTAAATTATGAATGGAATGCGAAGGCTCCAAAACGCAATGCATCACAATTAAGAGCCTTCCAAAGTTCCCCGGAGCCCCCACCATATCCATTATAACTGTATGCACAAACCAATTAAGCGCTGCAACTTACCGCACGCTGCACATGAACGCGCTCTGTTTGTGCTCTTTCATCCCACTCGTCTCGTGGTCTGTGTCATATTGCCAGCGCTAGAATGTCGCTTCACACAGTCTGGTCCTATTATTGTCCTCCATTGTGATGTGCTGAAAGCAAACAACAATGCATATCGGAGGTCTTGAAAGGTAGAAGCTGTGACTTGTTTGATTTTGTATAACATAATGACCACTGACTTGCTCATCGTCAACTTTCTGTATTCAAATGTATGTGTTAGAAGTAAGAAACTGGAAACAAAACGTCATTTTAAAGTATCTCCATGGCAGCATTGTGTGGTCCGCACAGAACATTGGTGATGCATGCTGAGAGGTCTCTAATCCATCTGTCATCAAGAATATCACGGTGAAGTTCGTGTTTCTAAATTAAAAGTAGAATACACTGAAGTGTCACAATACCAACATTTCAAACTAATTTATTTTTTAAATATACAAAACAACACAATAAGAACACAGAACGGGACACAGGGACAGAGCATACTGACAATATATCAAGTCCTAAATATGTAGTCCGATGTAATTGTCCCATTTGATCGAAGTCTAACAAATGTGTCTCTTTTCAGATCTATTCTGAATGTAATCGTTGCCATTTTGAATGTCAATTGTAATGTCAGTCCAGTCCTTAATTGTTGGTTGAGTTTGTGTTATATCTTAGCGATGGAATTTTCCAGAGGTATCCCTTTATTGTGTCCATGGCTGGAGTTTTGACGCCCAAAAATATGGATCTGAAATCAACCGCGATGATGATGATGATGTCAAAAACAGTCTGTAGCGCTTTATAGATCTTGGTCCAATATTTCTGAGCAACAGGACAGTCCCAGAACACATGAACACATAGTGGTTTGCCTCCTGGCAACCACAGATTCAGTTAGCATTTCCTTTTCAATAATGCACATTTTGACATGATACATTTTTCCAAAAAACTTCTTTGAGAATTTAAATTTCAACACAAAATATGAGTTACTATGACACTATGTGGTTTTGTATTGGTTTTATAAAGTTATAGACCATATATACTACTCAGGAAAGGTGAAATTATGTCATTTTTCTGGTATTTGTTCAGTATTGATTCATAAATTAAGTATCTAGTTTCGATTCTAGTGTATTGAATAGTATATGCATATCATTTTGTAATTTTGACAACCCTAATACATTGTGTATCAGTTGAAAAAAAAGGTAATTTAATTTTATGAAATATATTATGACTTGTTAAATTGTATCAAGCAGGTATTGTTTTTTGTTTTTCAACGCTAAAACCTTGTGCATCAGTTGGTTGTGCATTATGATGTATATTTGACATATTGCCATAGTGTTTGATATATTTCATGACAACCTATCTTCCTATTAAGACGTTTTTAAATGTTTTTAAATGCATATCTTATCAAAGTATTCATGTTTCCTGTCTTCGTCTAGGGAGATGTGGGTCCCGCCGGTCCTCCTGGTCCTGTAAGTACAACATACACTTTCAGTTTTAATGAGTTTGTTAAAAATGATCTGTCGTCAGCACACAGCACGATGTGATAAGGTACAACAAATGAATGATAATGCTGTTTGTCAAGCAGCGCAGTACCAAACTCTTTATACATAACAGCCCTGTGATAAATTGAAAGACTGGAACAGATTTGCGGTGTTTACGCTTTCCGTTACACCTCCACAATTGATCTCCGAAGTCATTTCCATCTCAGCCAGTATGATTTTTCATAATATACCAAAATATGTATGCTTTGTCAATTTAAATTTGTACAATGAATTGAACTTGCACAAAGATGTTATTTGAACACACTTTCAGTCTGCTGCAAAGTTACAAATCATGCATAAAATTCTAACGTTTGAAGTTTGTGGGCCGTGATTTCCGGCTTATCTTTCGTCAAAAGAACCCATTTGTTACAGCCATTAGTCTGTGATGTTGTGATCCATCAGTCATAAACAGCAAGAGATTTGAATTTGAAATGTTGTGAGCTCATTATCACAAAAGAGAAAACACTATTTTGTGAAATTATTGATAACAATGACCCCTCAGACTTAAGCTGGTCTCTTATTATTTTGAAGGTGACAGGACGCGGGAGCAATTACAGAAGTTAGACATAACTTAGCCTAGACATTTAAAAAGTCAAAAACATGCAGTGACAAAAAATCTGCTGGGGTGCGGTAATTACTTCTAAAGGGGGTGACTGCGATGGCCAATCTTTTCCCTCAAATAAAACAGAGGAATGAAAAAAAAACAGCTGTCACAAAGTTTGCCAGCTGACACATGGATGACTTGGGTCTAATGGGTTTTGCTCCGCTGCCTGTTTAGACTCTGAAGGTTTAAGACACGAGGTGGGAAACACTTCAGTGGTTTTCTGTCCTGATCTTATTCTTGTTAGCGCCTTATTCAAAGGGCTGACGGGTTGGAAATCAGACAAGTTAATTAGATAGTTGAACACATGTCAATCAATTGGAAATCAATGTATGCAATTAGGTTTGTGTGTTTTGTTATTTCTGAAAAGTTTACGATATTGCCTAAAGTGTAATATAACGATAACACAATTGTTTTGCTTCTAAACTGTGTACATGGTGTTTTAATGACATTGTCTACGATTACAAGTCATTTTTGTTGTTGCAATTCTCGAGCAAACTAAATTAATTTGCATATTTGTCGGAAACTGTGGACAATAAACATATTTAAACATATGAATTGAGCTTTTATTACCAGACAAATGTTAAATTTATATCAAATTAATCACAGCAGTATAGCAATATCACCCTAGATCCTTATTTGAAAGGTTACAACATAACTTTTTAATCAGCTCTTTTTGTAGCATTTTTTTTCTATAAACAATATACCCAATATATATATTTTTTGCATATCTTCAAAACAACATTCATGATATGATCTAAATTGTGATATATTTCCCACCTCTTTGTATAGTTGTTGAAAATTGTATTTACATTTGATGAAAAACTGCATTTTTTGATTGAAGCAACACAGCTAAAGAAAGTACAGGTCAACAAAAGGTAGCATTGTGTTTTATCCACGTTATATACAGTGCCCTAAATCATAATCTACATCTTCACTCAATGCTGCGTAGTGAAGATGCATGCATGCTAACAGTCTCCAGAAAAACATTTAGTCGTTTGATGGATGAGACTGCTTAAATATTTAGTGCCAGTCTCTGTCTGTGCTTTCCCCGTGGCAGATAATTTTGGCAGTTAGGCATCGATTTCCCTTACACAGCAGAAGCCAGGCCTCACATCATTACCCGCCCTTCATAAAGCTTCTTGTGTTTATTAGTGACAGGGAGGAGCAGTGCATGGCCATTGTGCCGTCTGATGCCTTTCAAACTGCAAAATAGTCCTTTTAGCGCCAAGACCGTCACCAAATTTATTGCTGGCAGAATGCATTTTACAATACACTCCTAAAACCTGTTATGCCAACCTATGCCGAGTAAATGGTTATGTGCGTATTTTACCACATTGGAGAGAGGATCCGGTGTATCCCTTATCGAGTCGCACGAGAAGACGTTATCAGGCTGTTGCAGAGGTAGTTGGAACTGAGTTTTTCAGTCAGTGTTTTTTGGATGGTAAGGAAAATGTCAAGAGAAGATGATGGCCAGTTGCATTAAAGCATACATAATAATATCGGGCTGGTTAAGGTGGCCAACAAGGGATGGTCTTTTTTTGTTTTGTTTTTTTGATTAGATTTAATTTTGTCTTATTAAAAGTAAATACAAATGGCTTTCAATATACATAAACTTAAACAAGACAGACTTTTAATCAGTGCCATTTAACACAAAAACATTATCAACTTTCTGAACTCGGCTCTTAATAACTTTTCTTGACTAAGGATTGGCGGTGGACCTTTCAATTTACAAAACCCTGATCATTGACGATTAGAAATGATTGACTCTCAACATCGACTAAGATGTCACTGTGTACCTGGCCCTAAAAAAAGAAATTTCAACTCGCACACTTTCATACTAAAACATTCGATTATAAAATGTTTCTGTTTAATAATTTCATATTTTTTGTATCTTATTAGCCAAACTAAACTTTGCACTCTAATTCTCAATACTTAATATAATAATTGTATATATATATTTGCTTAATACCTACTGTAATTGTTAACTTTTCTAAACAGGTGAATCTCTTGAATACGGTATTAATGTTAGGCTATTATAGAAAGCAGATTTGACAAATTTGACTTGACGCTAAGCCACTGAACCTACAGCAGTGAAATATAAATCACTTTATTCTACTCATATCTTTGGCTCTTGGTGTAATTTTCAGCTCTAGTTGTTTACAAATGACATTTTGTGTTGTGTGGATACAGGACATAACATTATGATCAGTCCACTGCACAGGTGTTGAGCAATACACCAATGAGGTTCAGTGGCCCCTTGCTTTGACATCAGCACTTACTGTGTGTAGATTTGATATTGATCATTTCACATTTTTATTTGTTGAGCACAAACAAATAATTCAAAGTGCTTAACAAAGATTAAAACATACATTAAAGTCACACTGCAATGGGATTAAAAGCACAAAATAAAAAATAAAAGTGTAAATAATCCTGTTAAAATCCATTTTAAAAGAGTAAAATGCAGCTGAAACTCCCTCAGTCTGAAGCACAGCCAAACAGAACTGTTTTAAGCCTAGACACGAACACTGCCAGTGTAGAAGCCTGTCTCACAACTTCAAGAAGACTGTTCCAGATTTTAGCTCCATGAAACTGAAAAGCTCATTCCCCAGTTTAGTCTGGACTCTGGGACAAGAGACCAGTCCCTGAGGTCCATGATTAGTCCGGACTCTGGGAGAAGTGGCCGGTCCCTGAGGTCCATCATTAGTCCGGACTCTGGGACAAGAGGCCGGTCCCCTAGGTCTGGTTTAGTCCTGACTCTGGGACAAGAGGCCGGTCCCTGAGGTTCATGTTTTGTCCGGACTCTGGGACAAGAGGCCGGTCCCCTAGGTTCAGGTTTAGTCCTTACTCTGCGACAAGAGACCGGTCCCGAGGTTCATGTTTATTCCTGACTCTGGGACAAGAAGCCGGTCCCCGAGGTCCATGTTTAGTCCTGACTCTGGTGCAAGAGACTGGTCCCTGAGGTCCATGTTTAGTCTGGACTCTGGGAGAAGTGGCCGGTCCCTGATGTCCATGTTTAGTCCTGACTCTGGGACAAGAGACCGGTCCATGAGGTCTATGTTTAGTCAGGACTCTTGGACAAGAGGCCGGTCCTCGTGGTCCTCAGAGTCCACATGGTTCCCATGGCAGTAACAGGCCATGGAGAGACTTATGCACAAGGAGAGCAGCTTTAAAGTTGATTCTGTGGGCCACATGAATGTTTTGATACAATATTTTTAAAAGTTTTGAGAAATGAACAGTGGAAAAACTGAAAAGTACAAATTTTGTTTTTCTTTTCTTTTCAAAATTACATTGTCTTCAGTTTCAGTATCAGAAGAATTAATCCAAGTATGTGTTTATAAAATAAATTTAATATCTAGTTATGTTGTGAAATCTTACCAATTTATACACTTACAAATAGGCACTAGACATACTGCTAAACTTGTTCAGTTGTTCAATATGCCTAAGTATGTTTCCATTTCCATCTCCGTTCCTCATTTATTATCGCACAAAAAAACACCCAAGACTGAGGAGGGTCTAATTGCATACAGGGGTGAAACATGTGCTTACCATCAACAGCAAGAGCCGGAGGACATTTAGACTTAATAGGCTCTGATGATAATAGTCACACGATTACACGAGGTTTCCAGAGCACTTAGTTCCTTAATACATCCAGCTAACACTGTTGGCTTCACTTTCAAGCATCATATATATTTTAGGCCAGAATTAGAAAATGTGCACATTATTCTTAATGGCAGGGACAATGTGCTTTCACGTCCCCAAGTGTCATTTTCTGTTCGAGATCTGCGTAGCCAAAATAGTCATAAAATGGATGTATGTCTTGCAGGTGATGACAGCGCATGGATTAAGATTGCTCTCCGGGACAGTAAGTAAACTTAATCTGAACAAGTGAAATTAGTTAACAATATAATAGTATATAATATAAAATAATGTTCAAGTTGCGATGCAGTAATTAAGTGTTAAATCAGCAATTATGGCTATTCTGAAATTAAATGTGAGATATAATTTAATGTGAGTGCTTTATTTACACTTTCGTCAATTTGATTTGTAATAAAGGATATTGCATTGTTTTGATCGGTGAGCGTTGTTTTCGTCAAGGTAATTATTCAAAATCATTCATAAATTATATTGAGACATGTATTTCCATTTATTTTTATTGCCACCAATCACGAATTAATCAAATTAGACATTGCAATCATACTGTATATGGACAAAAATCAAATCTAAAAGTGAATACATTTCAAGCCTTTGACAGCGTCTGACTCAATTTATAAACTGAACTGTTTTATTTATTGAAGGACGACGCTAAGGGGGCAACCCTGAAAGGAGAAAAGGGTGATCAGGTAAGTGCTCTTAAAACATTTGTTAGTGAAAGTCTTTTAAATGTATTTGTCTGTTTATTTGAAAAACAACAAGATTAGTCGGACATTTCTTCCCATTGATTATTTCTGCAAAAGAACATTGCATAAGGAGACAAGAACTCGGCCCACATGCGGAAATGTGCACACAGAAAGCAACAACAGCAAAATCAAATATCTCAAAAGTAAAACTTTTCTAAAATTCTGATCTTGCTCCTCGTCTAAAACACAGGAGTAAACTCGGAAAAGAAAAACTCACTTTTTCTAACCTTCAAATTGGGTAGAAGCTTCATGAAGGTCCTTGAGGAATTTTCTAAAAACTTGAACCCAGTTGGCAGGAGGAACAGCTTAGCACTAGAACCTTGTGAAGTAGGGAATGACGGTTATCTATCATATTTCATTTTTTCTTCAGGGAGAGTTGGGAGCCCAAGGACCTCCAGGCTTCAAGGTAAGGTGTTAAAAGTCCTGTGTCTTTCACTAAGCGCAGTCTTCACTTTCATTCAACAGATGTCATGATATTGTAGTGATGTAATTCACAAAATTACTCAGAATGAAACTTTATATAGTTATAGTGGGTTTGGTTTTATATTCCACCCATAATGTTTCAAATATTATGCAGTATTTGCAATGTATCTAGTTCAACCTGTAGATATATATGCTACCTGAGAGCTAGATTAAATCATGAGTTCTGACACTGAGGTTTATTATGACTAAACTTATTCTTATTTTAACAGGGAGCTCCAGGACTCCCAGGGCTAAAAGGAGATGCAGGACCAGAGGTAAATTTAATATTATACTATCTTTTTTGTAGATAATTGATCATTATTCTGTAGTTTGGAAATTGACCAGCTTTTCAAAGGTGGTTTTGGATATAATACCTTGTACAACAGTGAAGGTAAACATTATCATTACAACAAATGCAACGTAAAGTGACACAATTACAATGTTAAACAATACCAACTAAAACATTAGACATATATTTATACAGTTGCCAGCGCCATCTGGTAATGATACACCTGAGCACTTTGTTTTAGTCGTTTTACTTCGCAGTAAACATTTTTTAAAAAGTATAGACGCAGTTTCTATGGTGATAGGGAACGCTGGTTTGATCCGTGTGTACAAAAGGGAACGTGAATGCAATAACAAAATTCTCTGTCCCCATGATGCCATCTAATAAAACAACTTATATAAAAGAGCATGTAGACTCTTTATCAGTGCATTTAGAAAGTGCTAGCAAAGCACAGTACCTGTATTGAATAGTTGGCAAAAGGCGCCAGACACTGGTGTCGCACACAGAGACAAAAAACAGGCCAAAATAATTGGTTTTCCTTTGTGTTTGGCCAGGGGAGACAGGGCCTGCCCGGACCCACTGGACTGCCTGGACTCCCTGGTGAGACGGTAAGTATACAGGCAATGGGCACTGGATATCCAGCTCAACTCTGAGCCTGATGTGTTTTCTGTCTTCTTGGCACATCCCATCTCCTTTCTCTTGTACAGTCACAACTATAAAATTCCCACAAAATAAATTAAAATAAAACTAAACTATGTAAGTGTGCAATTATTACTGCATTTACATGTTTGTGTAAATGTCCGGTTGGGACAAGGTTCAAATTTCCAACATCATAGGGATTATCCTCATGAGGACATATATAATTTCCTTTCTGTTTTTACTTTGAATGTCCCATAATAATTTGAAATGTTGAAATATTTGGACCTGTCAATGGCCACCATAAATATCACATTGTGTGAACAGATAGAAGGTGGTGGAGATGTTCACCATTTTATACAGTCGATCAGTAATCAAATTTAAAAATTAAGAGGCAAATCTTAAGTGCTTGATACTGGGAATGCAGGCAGCGGCCCAATCTGTTCTCTACACCTGCTTCAGTAATGAGCATCTGTCTTTATTCAAATGCAGGGAGGGAAAAGAGGCATTTCATAAATCCAGGCTAAGGGAAATGATGCTGGAGCAGGGCGGCCTGCTGAAGCAGTGAGGAGGAGGAGATATATGTGTGCAGGCGATGAAGGCCTGATGATAGATGTGTCTCTTTTCTACACTATTTACAGGGCTCGCCAGGGGAGGCCGGTGTGCCGGGGAGAGACGGCCTGAAAGGAGAGAAGGTAGGTAAACTTCAAAATCTTCCTCTAAACTCAAAGAGAAATACAAACCTATGATGTTTTACCACAGATTGAACTGCTACTTGACTTGTGAGGACACCTTTCCAAATTTGAGCTAGTCACAGGAAGATAGTTTTCTCTGCTTTGGTCCCCCCACACAACACCATAAATACAAATGTATAATGTACAAACGTACAGTGTATATATTTATGATATCTACACTGACTCCGGTCTGGGTGCGCGGGTCAAATGAACAGGAAGCCGCACCAGACCACTACGGGAACAGGCAAAGATAGATTTCTTGTAGATTCTTTCCGCAGACCTGTGCAGCTCCCAGACCCGCGGCCGATTGATTTTGAACATTTTGCAAGTCTGGTGGGACCCGTCGGTGTACACAGGGCGTAAAGGGGACATGATCAACTGTTTACTCATAGTTATATTTCAATTGATTTATACATCTTTAAGTAATCCTTTATTATTCTGTATGTGAAGCTTAAGTGCTCAGAAAATTCCTGTTTCCCCTACCCCTTATCTCCCACAACTGCTTTGTACTTACTTGCTATTATTTTTAAAATGCCAGCTCTGTGTTGTACGTGTAGGGTTAAAAAATGTCACGGCGCTATCTTCAACAATAAAACACGAACATTAAAAGGGCCTGCTTGCTACAGTGAAAGACTTTGAAGATATACACACAGAATGATATACATAAGTTATGGCGTATTTCTAGAACAAATAATAAAAAATGAAAAATAAATAGGAAAGCATAATATGTCTTCTTTAAGTTTAATTTGGTCAGTATGATTTCTGTGTAACATGAAAATGTATTTGAATAAAGTACTACCACACTATATTTGAACACACATTGACTTAATCATGACTTTCTTCTCAGGGAGACTGTGATGAAATAGTGGGACCACCTGGACCAAAAGGAGAGCCCGGCGAGCTTGGAGCTGGTTATATGGTCGGTATTAGATTGAATATGTAGAGAAACACTTTGCCTGGTCACAAAACACAAATGTAAAAGTGCTCAACAGCCGCACATAGACAGTAACTTATGAAGCACAGATCATTGGCTGCTACAACGCTGAAGTAAAGCCGAAGGGTTTTACAGCAGTGTGGCTCATATGACATTATGGAGATGCAATGGTATTAAGTAATCCACCATAGGAAGAGCCCTGCCTGTGTAATCATAGATCCTCCCATTTTGGAGCGTATTGCTGCTCCAGCACTTGCTTTTTATGGACATGGCTTTGCATATAGAAGCCATCATTACAGATCCCCCTTTCTGGCTCACAGGCACTGGGTTCAGGGCTGTAGTTTTCTCTATCTTCAATCACTCTTCAGCTTTGAGAAATCACCGTGTTTGTTGTTTGCACATGGAAATAATGAGCCTGGCGACTTATGCATGCACTGTCTCTAGACCTTTGAAAGTGCTTGAAGAGTGTAGAAATTTGAGGACACCAGGTGAAGAGAGCCACATAGCCCCGCAGATAAGGACTTAGAGGACCTCTTGTGCTAAACAGAGCAAAGGCTAAACAAAGATGTGATGCTTGTTGAGTAAATGGGAACAAGACATAACGATCGGAGATGGCTGTAGTCACATATGGTGCGCTTAATAAACTGAACGGTGCAGATGGTGTGAGCTACTTTAATTTTTCAGCCCTCACAAAAAAGTTAATGTCACTTGATTAAAATGAATTATGGGTGATTATCTTTGACTTTTGCAATATACGCACAGACTGACAAATTGTCATAATAATAAACTGTAATTGTAATAATAATTCATCATAATGAAAGTGCTTTTTGGACATTCAAAGATTCTTTACAAGGATTTTTAAAAGGAAAGTCTGAAAAAGTAGCAATGGTATGACAAACATAGAAGACTTTTGTCTTTTTAAAGGTTTTTTAGCCCGTAGGCTTTATTGGACAGGACAGATGAGAGAGAAGGGTGGACATGCTGTAAATAGTCGGATTCAGGAATTGAACTCACAACACTACGGCCAGCTGCACATGAAGCCTGGCATACATGTGCTGCGCCTTAAGCACTCAACCACCGGGCAGCACAGAAGGCTCTGTTCATACAAGAGTTCATTGTCTCTATAGGATTCATGTTGATGTGTTTTATGCTATATGCTCTCCCTTCTTTCATTCATTGTGCTGTGTGACAGGTTTTGGATGAACTTTTAAATATATTAAAATATTGAATTGGCCTGTCAAGAACACTCATAACCACTAACAATTGCTTACCATCTTTCATTTTGAGGGATTTGTACATTTCTCATTTTTTTATAACTGCTGTGTTAGTGTCTATTAGAAGTGCAAAGCCTATTTGCATTGTACAGTGTCAAACTTCAACTTGCTGACCACAGAAATCAATGTCTTTACCCAAACTCTTCTGCTAATAATGCTTACAGGAGCTTCAGATCCTTCACCAATTTCCTTCTGTGGTCTGATATTGTCAGTCTGCCATTGAGCACAGGAAATATTGAACAAAGTTAAACTACTGCGCACCAATCACAAAAAAAATGACTAAATGGAAACATTTGGTTTAAGATGAAACGTCTTTCTAGCATTTGCTTCGCCGCAGATCTGACTTTTAACATGGCTTGGTGGTAACTGCCTATCTCCATGGGATTGATAAGGATAATTTCATACTCTAGAACATTCCAGACAAAGCAATAGCATCTCCATGGTATTCTTTTATGTCTACAGGGACAGTGCCCAGCCATATATTGATGAAAGAGTGATACTGGTCCCAAGTTATTGCACAAATGCTAATTCACAACTGTTGTCCCTGAGCAGGTGGATGTTATACAAATAAGTATTTGAGAACAGAATTTTAGGTGTGTGGATAATTAGACCAATCAAAGTTAAACATTTAAATTCCATGGAAACAAGCAGGTGGCAGCATGCACCTTCAAAATATCACTAAATAAGATTGTCACGTTTTCCTGTGTTTGTTTGCGTTTCAGACTGATGGGTTGCCCTTGACCAGAGGCTCTCGCGGTCCAAAGGTACAGGCATGCTCTGCTACATTGTGCATTTAGAATGAAAAGTACAAGCAGGTTTTACCCACAGTATGTTGACATGATTACACAAAGATGACCCTAAGGACAATTCTTTTTTTACGTCCTTGAGTCAGCATCATCCATCTACTCTCTATGCTCTATGCTTACCTGAATCACTCGAACCTTTATTTACTGTATTTTAATTACTCCCTTTCACTCATTTGCATTGTTTTATTTATTTATTTATTTATTTATTTATGTATGTATGTATGTATGTATGTATGTATGTATGTATTTATTTATTTATTTATTTATTAGTGCAGATTAATCAACATTTCGGTAAATGTGCCAGTATTAGCTGTAGTTTAGCTAGTTTCCAACTGTAGTCTCAGGCAAGGGACTACTTCCTAATACTTCCTTTAGACTAAAGTATTATTGTGTTTTTGGTTTGTTTTTACACTTTGCACTTTGTTTGTATGCCCCCTTTTTGTACTGTGTAGTTGGATCTTACAAAATTGCCCTGACCATCATTCAACAAAAAAAACATGGGCACACATGGACGCTAATTTACGATGACTTTTTAAATAAGGGTGAACTTGACAGCTTAATACATTCACATAATTAGATAAAAAGCATGTGCTTGTCTACAGCTGAGCTTCAGTCTCTCAAAGGGTTAAAATGAGTTCTAGTGGAGCCAGAATAATGATTACACAGTCCCTCATCATAACTGTGAGCTTCAGTCTGAGTGCCCTCCTGCTGACACCTCATTTGTGCCTTCATCAGGGCGAGAGAGGGGTCCCGGGACTACCAGGAGACCACGGAGAGAAAGGCGAACCTGGAGAAAGAGTTCATGGCCCACCGGTCAGTTTTATGATGTATCGATCTTTTACCACCCACATTCATTATTAACATCGAACTATGAGCTTTGGTAAAATCTTCACTTTAGTGATTAAAGGAAAAGCATTCTCTTTGATTATCAGGACCAGAGTTCATTAAACAGAGAGAGATGGAAATGTTGGTCATTCTGTGAGCTTCAAACTTAGGGTCACTTCATGTCTGCTTTTAGCAGCGTTGATTGTTGGTGAGTCTGCTTTCATTTCTGAGATACAGGATACTTTAAGACAGACAATCAATAGAGCAAAAGGTGTCTAACACAATTCCTTTATTGGATCACGGCGCTGCAGGGCAGACGGTGTTAACAAGATGTATGATGTGTTTTAGGGCCCTGTGGGACCCCCAGGAAAGCCAGGAATACAGGTGAGCGGAGTCTTTGAACACACAAACACATTCTGCTTTCACAGACTTTATTGATGCATGCCCAGCTGCGGTTTGAGTTTTTAATGATTCACTCCTACTTTAGCTGTATAGGAGTTTGCGTTTCAATGCCAAACTGCTCATAATCAAAGTTTCTATTTTTACTTAGGGCTCCCGCGGCCCCTCCGGTCCATCTGGCCCACCTGGTGTTCCAGGACGAGAGGTGAGTCAGAATAACAGTGGCTGTTAAATGGTATCATGGTGTTCAGTGTATATGAACCAACCCCTTCCCTCCTGCACCACCAGCTGTGATCTGTGTGAACTGGACTGTATGTGTGTGGACAATATGTGTGTGTGGTGCCAGAAGAATGGCTAACACTTTTCTTTGTTCCAATTAAAGGGCTCCCCGGGTAGACCAGGCCCACCGGGCCCCGCCGGACCCCCGGGTGAACCAGTAAGTCAGATTTTTTTTTTTTGTCTTGTTGCTGTTTGGCATGGCATAGCAATACTAAAGTCAAAGTTGCTATTCAAAGTGCAGCTTGTTTTTGTAAAATTTCCGCTGATCCCACTGTGCAGTGAGCAGTAGTTTCTAAAAAACATTGCTGTTTATGACAAATTGGCAGCACCCCATTGTTAGCTCATGTTTTTATTCTTTTTGGGTCTATTCAAGCCTTAAGCAAGAGCACAATTTTATGTAGTTTTAGCAGCAGTGAGAAGAGTAAGAGAAGGTTCTACCACTGTTGCACAAAAGCTTGTAAATGTACCATTTTTACCTATTTTAGAAAAGCATAGAAAGTCAGCGAAAGGAAAAACCAAAAACTTTTTGGATTCTTGTTTCTATTTCAGTTTGCAGGCAAACATATCATAACCTTCCCACTGATTATATACTATTGTTTTTCTTTATTTTTAGACTGCTTTGCCTATTGTGGGTGATATGGGTGCTTTACTAAAGGTAATTTATATTTTCTACATTAAATAAGATTTTTAATGTCATAGCTTTGGCCATGAATTTCTTTGTATATGTAATGTTTTCTTCTGTGCCTGATTTAAGACAGTATTGGTATATGATAATCAAAATACTACCTCATTGGCATAAAACAATACACATGAAATATCCATGTCAATAAGGTTTATTGTCAGTTTCGTACCTCTTACACAGGTCCTTATGACACAGAAAGGTGGCACTAAATTAAAGTAAGAGTTCATTTTGGGACACTACAGTTTTGACGTTTCTCTCAGTGTCGAGCTCAATGCCGAGCACTCTCCTGGAAGCTGCAGTGCCTACATTATCTAGACTGGATCAAGGACAATGATATTTAAGATTCACACCTAAATGTCACAGTCAATGAGTTTGACAAAGTTCAGCTCTCACCCACATGAGCGGTGTTCATGGTGGGTTCACATTATTTTGGTTCAGCAGACATTTACAGAACATGTTATGTCAGTTGGGGTCTTGTCCTCTACCCGGGAGATGTGACTTAATAAAAGGCCAAAATGCAGTGTCCTATCGGAGTTTAATAAAATCTTATGTATGTCACCATTACCTCCTTCTGCTTTATCCTGTCCTTAACGTAGAACGCCTGCAGTGCCTGTGCCAAGATCCCAGGGCTACCCGGGCAGAAGGGAGAGAAGGGCTCCAGGGGCGAACCAGGGGTGGAAGGCATGGTGGGAGAGAAGGTAAAGTTAAGTACCTCGTCAGCATCCCAAAATTAAAATCTTTATCCACAGGAACATCATGCAACTGTCTTAAGGAAAGTACTAGTTTTAATGCTGCAATAACTTTCCCCAGGTACTTTTAAATTAAATGATTTATAGACCATTTATAACTCTAGAAGGCTGATTTACAAATGACAAATCATTCCTTGCATCCATGCAGTATCTTTGTACTTTTAATTTAATTGCATTTCTAGAATTATTATATATGCACAAGTTTCTTTTATAACAGCTATAAAAACCCACAGACAAAGTGCATCCAGTTCCCAATTCAGTTTTTGAATTCCACTTAACTTTAATACACAAGATATTATAAGTATTTATTTGTATGTTTATTGCTTTTTTGATAGGGTCAGATGTAGTACTATTTTCTTCTCAACACATAGTAAGCATCACAATGTTAAAGCTAACATTATGTTGCAGCACCTGCCCCTCAAGAGACCTGTAAACAAGGATTTTTTTAAAAATGAAACAGACTTGTGTATTGTATTGTATGTGTGTGTATGTGTGCATGTTCCAATACATTTTGTTTGCTAACTACTTTGCTTTTCAGGGAGATCCAGGAGTCAGGGGTCCCATGGGTAACCCCGGGAAAGAAGGCCCAAAGGTCAGTAGTTTTAGTATTGACAGTATCATGTTTATCGTGGTTGATGGGAGGTGATGCACTGTGCTTGTGTCAGGAGCTCGTCATAAATGTCCATGTGAGTGATTGCCATAGCCCAGCTGCTGTACAACTCTATTATTTTGTAGCTGCAGTGGGCGCAGTTGCTATGGATACAGTTTGTAGTCACGTGTAGCAGAAAGAGTTGATGGAGACAGTATTGAAGTTTACATCAGTCAGCCTTTAATTTTAGGCTTTTCATGTTTGGTGAAAAACATCATATTTTTTCTCCCTGTGTGTGTTTTCTGCAGGGAGTGAAAGGCGAAAGAGGGTTCCCAGGCCCCACTGGAGATAAAGGGGATGAGGTGAGCAGAAAAATAGAGTTTGGTAACACAACAAAAACAAATGCATCGAATGTTTCCTAAGTACGTTATCTGGAAGTGCCATGACATCTGGAGTAACTATTTGCCAAGAACGAAAATGTAGCTATCTAGCTTTGGTAGAAATGTTTTGATGTTACTTCTTGATGTACCATTGTGACCAGGCACGTCAGAGTACATCTTTTCAAGTTAATCCACCAAGAGATGCCTTTTTAGAAGGTTTTTCCTATTATGAACAAATTCATGTGTATTTTAATTGTTTGTATGTATGTATATATGTATTATTGCACTTTGCTGTACAGCACTTTTGGGCTTTTAAAGTTGTAAGGGTGCTTTATAAATAAACCTTGATATTGATTTATTGATATTGATAACATGTTTGCTGTATGTTTATGCATGCCTATTTAACCACTAATGTTAATATCACTTCTTGAAGTGTGTTTTGATCTTCTGTAGGGCCCAGCTGGAATCCCAGGCCTTCCCGGAGTGGCTGGTCGGACTGGATCCCCGGTAAGACTAAGGATCTAAATGGATCTAAACACAGAGCTTTTTGAAGGTCAAGTTTTACGTAGTTTTCACACTGCCACTAGTTGGATTGAGCTTTTGTCCCAGTGTGAACATGGCAGCTGCATTCTGGAGCTCAGTAAACGGCCACTCTGAGACTGCTAAAAATAGGTGGTCTCAGAGCGGCTTCTCCCACATTCTGTTGCGGGACAAGTGTAGTGTGAAAACAACCAACCTTGACCTAAACGCCCCGCAGGCCTCTGTGGGGGTAAAAAAATTGACTATATATATTTGTATGAATGGGCGCTGCTGAGCCGCCGTTTGCAACCTGCATCTGACGAGGCAAATTGGATCAACTCTACATTACTGCTGCCTCTACGCAGCAGGTAAAGCCTCTATGCAGCTTTGTCTTCCGCCACCAGCGGACACCACTCTCATGGTGCATTTACCAAAGACCAGCGCGTACAGCACCAGAGGAAGTGAGCGCATTCACAAGGCTCAGTTCGCTTGAAGCCCATTGGCATGGAAATAAGTGTGGTGGTCAGATGATTACCTCTCACATGGCTCATGGTGCAAGGAGAATGAGGAGTGGCACATGTGAACAGGACCTAACCAAATGTGAAGTAAAGAGAACTAAATCTAATGTGCACTGGGACCACTCCACAGAGTGCCCTAACATTTGTGAAAATGTGTGTATTCTTCTTTGTTTACAGGGGATTATGGGTAGACCTGGTCCAGCTGGACCACATGGAGGAAAGGGAGAAAAGGTAACTACTACTGCGTTATTCTTTTTTTTTTCTTTACTCATTAAAAATTTTGATTAGTATCTACAGTACCTCAATGCTAATTCCAGCACAGATTCTTAAATAAACCTTGGCAGAGGTTTCAAATTGCTTCTTGTAGAAGCTTCTTGTCGAAGCTTCTTGCCAAAGAGCACAGAGAGAATCGCATTTTAAATACACAAAAGGTAGAGGAACTGCAAGCCAGGGGTCGTAACAATAAGGTTAAGGAACACTGTATTTGGCGACGGTAGCGCAGGAGTTAGTGCTCTCGCTTCACAGCAAGAAGGTCATGGGATTTGCATGTTCTCTTTGTGTCTGCGTAGGTTTTCTCCAGGTACTCCGGTTTCCCCTACCACTAAAAACATGTGTATGAATGAGAGTGTGTTGTGAGAGTGAATGTGGGACAACGGATGAAAATTAGCCCATGGCTAATCCAGCGTGGTTCATGTATGTTCCTTAACATGCACCGTCCCGACCAAATAAATATAAATTAAATAAATTCACTCACAAAGGAAACCCATCTCCCCGCTTTGGCTGAAGGATTTCACCTATGGTGGATGTTTTTGGTTGGGGATATATGTATATATATACATACATGTATGTATGTATATATATGTATGTATATATGTGTGTGTGTGTGTGTGTGTATATATATATATATATAGAGAGAAAGAGAGAGAGAGAGAGAGAGAGAGAGAGAGAGATATAGATAGATAGGTAGATATATATATGTGTGTGTGTGTGTGTGTGTGTGTGTGTGTATGTATGTATATATATATATATATATATATATATATATATATATATATATATATATATTTAATATTATATATATATTTATATATATAATAATAAAATGTATAATCTTTTGTCTGTTTTTTCTATGGCACTCAAAGCTTAACATTAGACCATTGTCATTAGTCATTTTTAATAATAATATGTATATAATATTGTTTTTAATAATAATATGTATCACTGATAATATTCTGGGGAACTTGAGAACATTGTTGACTTGTACTTCTGTTCTTCAGGGAAATGAAGGTTCTCCTGGAAAGCCAGGACTCCCCGGACCTCCTGTGAGTTTTTCCTCTCTTCCATTACAACCCTAAAACGATAACCTCTAAATACGAATGCCCTGTCAATTAGACCCCACTCGTATAACTATTTTACTGTTACGCTTGTCAAATAGAATATATGGTCCTCCCTGATCAAGCCTGTTTCAATTTAACTTTTTTATACAAAAAAATATTCTTCTCACTTTTTCTCAACAAGAGAAACATAACTGACAAACAACTGCAAATGTGATGAAATCAGACTGACCGAGGCCTGGCGTTGAATCATGGCCCCTTCCTTTTAAGAGGCCAGTGAGTAAGCACTTCCAAAGACGAATCTATAATTCATCAGGCTTCCCTTGAACCTGCCGTGCCCCTTACAACACCTCCAGCTCATAAACAGCATCTGTGAGACACGAGATGGCTCAGTGGCTTGAAAAGGGCACAGCCAGCCACTTGCTTTTAAATGAGAACCTTGACTCTTTCTACATTTACAATACCTACCCCACACAACTATATATGAACAAAAACTTGCTCTTATGTCCTAATAAAAAAAAACACTAAACCAAACGGAAGTACCATTTCATTGGTTGAAATGGATTTTCTATTAATTAAAATAATGTGGTTTAATACAGTGCATTTGGTGGGTGACTCTTGAAGCAGCATGGAGCTCATATTCCATTTTAAATATATGTTTGCGTGTACAACATCATATACAATCATGTAAGCGGAATTGATATACTGTAAATACTCATGTATCCTCTATCCATTTCAATGATGAATCAAAAGAAACTGCTGTGACACAATTACAAAGGCATAGTAACCGCATAGCCTGTTAGGGAAGAGTGCAATATTAATTTGCACTTTAAGCCATCGGGGTTGTGTAACTTGTTTTTATTCAATACGATGTAATGCCTTTTCTGTTGATTGTGGAGCTCTGGTCAGAGGATGTACTGACTGTACAATGTATAAAGTTGTGTTTGAGTATTTGCTGTTTTTCATTCTGCCTTGATGTCCAAGACAAATTGATGTCCATTGAGGAGACAATAAAGGCTCATCTTATAATAATATCGTGTTAAAAATATAGGTTCACGTTAAAAGTATGTTTATTAAACTTAAAAAGGGCTGCCCAGTAAGGAGGCCGTGGGCCTGTCAACATGACCTCTGTATGGCCCTTCTCTTTTTCCATTGTTTTCTATTTGAATTCCTGCATCTTGCAAAGACATACATTTGTTAAGTAAAAACGTAACCTTAACTAATACACCCACAATTGTCAGTGTGTGCTGTGTTTACCCCTCTCCCATAGTTATTGATATACGCCTTAGTAATTCTGGGAAGTTAAGAATACATTGATTTTGGGTCACATTGCGAGAGCCCTCCGAAATTGTTTCTTCAGCTTTGTTTAACCTGGTAGCACTTTTTTAACCCTTTTTCTCTCAAATTACATAGCTTGAGTGTTTACACTTGCTGTTCTCTATTTTCCTCATGTTTTTCATTTTTCGCTCTCTTTCCTCTTCCACATGTCTGCAAATGAACTATCGATCCATTCGATGTAGCTTTAAAGGCTTAAGTACCTAGACCTACTGTACTATGTTGTTCTAATGCTCATCATGCACCAAGCTGAAATTCACTCTTATTATGTTCCAGGGCAATGGGATGGCAGCTCTACAAGCTGCAGGTAAGGACTCTGAAATAGAGCCATTGTGACAAAGTGATTCAAGGGTTCTAGTGATTGGTGTCTTCAATCATGCCGTCAGGAATAAATTTGAGCTTTAAATGTGCTTGACCTATATTGTTATAAATGCAGCGGGGTAATAAAATTGGAAAAAAAAATTGTCTTTGCAGAGCAGTGGAGCTATTTTAGGACCCCCGGAGCTCCTGGTGCACCGGTAAGGATATGATCGCTTTGCTTGAAGCCAGTGCTCTCTCAGTGTGCTGTGGAAGCAGCACGTAGATACTGTAGCATGGTGAAGACCTGAATATCAAGTAATCCCTCTGACTCTGTAATGCTCTGTGGTTGTGCTATAAAGCTGTTAGTTTTTGTGGAAAATTTGACTATGTTCGGAAGAATGGTGTGCTAGAAGAGTGCAATATGTTTTCAATGGGCTAATAAAGCTAGGGTTTGGCATGTAATGTCATTGTAACACTTAGCATTAGTGTTTTTTTTTTTTTGCTTCTTTTAGACATAAGCAAACGTAAACATAGAGGAGCTATGGCTTCGAAACAGAGCCACAGGTACTAGCAGGGATACACAAATCAAGTGCATAAAATTACACAAATTTATTAGCTTTCAGTATGTCAGATTTTGCAGGCGAAATATTTTTTACATTTTCTGCTGCATACCAAAGGTTAGTCTAAAATATTTACTTAAAGATTAGTAAAGAAATGGTTCCTCCAGTGAACCGATTACTGTCTTGCCATAAATTCAGAATAATTTGTAACAAACAATGAATTTGTTTTTGCAACTGAATACACAATTTCTAGAAGAGTGAATTTTTCCATGAAGACCAAATTTAGAAAAAAAAATATATTATTTTTTCACTCCTAGCCCAGAGCACTCACATTGAAATAACTTAGATACTCCAACATGAAGCTGGTTGGAGTGACCCAATTTGCTTATCAACTCCCCCTGCCCCTTCTTATCAGACAGTTTGTAATCTGGATGGTGCACTGTGCTCTGTACTGCATCCATCACGGCCCTACTGCTCCTCCCAGCCAATCAATAGTAAAGCATCTTCATCAATGTTAAGAGGGACAAGGGCACCTATATATCAATAAGTCGTTTTGGTCTGAAAAGATGTAGAGTGGCAGAAAATGTGAAATGCCCGAGTGGAGCCCAAGCCTGTTTGTGGAAGATGACTCACGCTTTATCACCTTGATTATGTACAAGAATGATTTATAAGGGGAAACTCAACAAAAATACAGCCAATAATGTATGCTATAAATTCTAGGGGACATATCATTGAGTAGCCGCTCATTGTCATTTTAGACTAGTTTTATTTGTGTTTTATTGCCGTACTTGTCACATTCATGAGAGTGATCTGTCCTCCTTTGTTTCGTTTAAGGGTCCCAAAGGAGATGATGGGGTTGTGGTAAGTTTTTACTTTTGAATTTATAGTTATGTTAAACTATTTGTCTCTTTTTGAAGCTTAAAGAAGTGGGACAGAAGTCAGTAGCGTTTTCTATCATATAGTGTCTTTACAGAACAAGTCAAGACACCCTCCAACCTCTGCACTTAACCACTCTCTCAGTAGACCTCAAGCACACAACAAAAAATGAGCATGTCTCCTGAAAACATGAAACTGTTGTACCATATTGTCTCGCCAGTGGCAACCCACAACCTCTTTTTCTGCACTTCAAACACCTCCCCTTGCTTCCCCTTTAGTGATTTCTTGAAAACAATCCACACACTACATTGTAACATGAAGCAGGTCGCCGCATGTGCCATCAACTTGAATTCCTTATCCTCATGGGGCCAATTGCATTTTTTATTGTTTTGTTGCACAGTGATTTTTCACCAGGATGTTAATTTGACACTTTAATAAATTGTACACGCGGTTCCTGGGTGCAGTGGCTGGAATTGCCCCAATCTGTCTCGCAGCTGATCCTCTGGCTACAGCCCTTTCTCCTTTATAGGCACACTCGCTTATTCACGACAATCTACATGTGTGACAATTACCTGCACAATCCGTCTATGTCACTGCCGCTTTGGCCCTCTATTTTCTGTAAAGGCATTTCTTCACGGCATCTTGAGCTCGAACGTGTCGCATAGTGGGCTTGGAAATGGCTCTCTATTTTTAGTCCGATTGTGATTGTCAAATAGGGTTTTATTTTTGAGCCCGTCTCTAGCCTACAAGGTGTGACAGCCCGTGTCAAAAGATCACATAAATAATAAGCTGAGGTTGAAGCATTGTCCTCCAAGAATTACCTCTGTATTGACATGTGAGGGGCTATTTTAATACATGGCAGGGTCTATCAAAATATGAGGCGCAACTGGTGAAATTGGATTTACCTGCTTTCACGTGCTTTGATCTAAATGCTCCCTAAAAACAATTTATTGTCCAATACCATATCTCAAAATGGCCTTGATAATAACCATGTCAAAGTGCTGCAGATGAGGTAACGACTTCCAGTAATGATCCTTTGTTCTGTGTTGTAGGGTGAGCCAGGGCCTATGGGATTACCAGGGCTTGACGGGCTTCCTGGTGTCAAGGTAAGAGCAAATGCTTAAAAATGAGCACAAATACACTTTTTTCTAGCAGCACAAGTGGGTTAAAATTGAAGGATAATATACATTATGCTGCTCAAGGTAATCTTTTGTAATTCTAGAATATGCTGACAGTTGCTGGGAATTCAACTATAATTCAATTGTATTCATGCTGACTATTGAGATGGTGCCATAGATTAATTCCCTATTAACCAATGTAACCTGTGAAACCTTTTCTAAGTAGGGCTTAATATGTTTTTTCTTCAGGGAGATGTTGGTTTTGCTGGGCCTCCGGGAATACCTGGTTCTGCAGTGAGTACTGTTTTATTCTCACCTGAATATTTCAAAGTGAACCTTTTAAGTTTTATTAGACTTAAATATTGACTGTACTCATGTTACAGATTTAAACATTTTATGTAAATTATTTAAAATGTGTAGATTTATACTAGAGTTCACTAGAGTATGTATTCAATAGAATGTGTTAGATGACACCATGAGTTGAGCTGTGTGTGTGTGTGTGTGTGTGTGATTGACAGGGGAAGCCCGGTGCGCGTGGAGAGCCAGGGATCCCAGGAGAGCCGGTGAGCTGCAAACCCTAACTCTCTTTGAGCTGTCAGTCCTCACTCCATTGTCACAGCGACTGACACTCACTCTGTCTGTTCTCAGGGCGAGCGGGGACCCATCGGAGAGACCGGATTTCCAGGACCTGAGGGACCTCAAGGTCCTCCTGTAAGGATGCTACATTAATTATTTTTGCTCTGTCTTATACGGCATATATAATCAGTATAGATGCTACCCACCACTTTCCAATCATGATCATACTGAGATTATTCTTCTAAGTGGCACTCATTTCTATCAGATGGTCTGCCCATTGTTATTACAATGAATGCCTGGAAAAAAACTGTATTCAAGGACAATATGGAGGGAATAAGTTGGCTATCACTTGCCCTGTGGATGATTACGTTACTCTATGTAATTACCATCAGAAATGGTTTTTGTAATTTTCCCTGTATGTGCACAAAGGAGCAGTGTGCACTCAGCAATCAGGGTCATTATCCCTTTTTGAGATATCTCATTAACTGTGGAGATTACTAGGAGTGCAACAGCGCTGATCCAATCGAAGGTGGGAGCTGATACAAAATGTCTTTGTTTGTGTTGTTCTTCTCAAACAGGGCCGTGCTGGAAGAGATGGGACTCCTGGATACAAGGTGAGAGCTGCAAATCCCCTTACAGAAAAGTACTTTACATCATCTAAGCTACAAAGAGATGGCACAGCAGATTCTTATCCAACCTCGGGCAACAGCGTCCGGAGTGAATTAAGCTCATTTGCATTTTTAAGATTTGATAAAAACTAAATAGAATTTTCAGTTTTAAGGCTACTTTGGCTTTCATTCCTTTTACCCTCATTATATCCCTGCTGCTCTAAGCTAATGATAACATGTTAGCCATAGAGACCCCAAGACACTCAGATTGAATTAAAATTAAATTTAAATTTAAATTAAATTAAATTAAATTAAATTAAATTAAATTAAATTAAATTAAATTAAATTAAATTAAATTAAATTAAATTAAATTAAATTAAATTATTAATTAGTTTGATGAACTTGAAATGAACATACATATTCCTCATCGTGCAACGTGACTGATTGCATCTATTTCACACCATTTGCTCGAGTCAATGCAAAGTGACTCAGAGAGATAAAGATAAAAGACAAACAACTGGCTATTTCTTGCTTACCTTTGCCGCCTTAAACCTCAATGACATTTTCTGTAATTTATTGCTTTTCTTTATGTGATTAGATATTATTTCAACCAGAACCTGAGCTTTACTGATCAACATTAGGTCCCTTATATGGATCTTGGGTATAACTTTATCATGCAGCAACAGTGCCATCTAGCAGGTAGCTACACACCTCTCCTCTCTGCTCCTTGTTCACCTTAATCAAATGCTCTGGGAGGCACATTTCAGTGGGCAAGAAGATAGATCTAAGCTTCCCATCATGCTACAGGGAATACAAAATTCTTGCAGATTAAGGTAGGCAGGGGCGTAGGAGCCTCACTACGAGATGCCTGTTTAGAACCACATCATGCCATATTGTCTTTTGAATGGCACCAGTAATCCACTAGGAAATTGATAGAAAGATGCTTTCGAAGGGATTGGCACTGAGCATGGTAAAAAGAGAGGCAATGAGGAGTGACAGGGAGGAATTGGAAGACACTGGAAGTTGTGACACAAGCCAACAGGCAGTCTCCAAAGGACTTCCATATAGAGTGGTATATTGTAGAGACAGGTGGAGAGAAAAGCAGGTGCCTCTCACAATTCAACAAGACAGAGGCAGGGGGGATGACTTTGCAGAAGGTGAACTAGTATACAGGGAAATAATATACAAGCAATTCACCCGAGCAGAGAAATAGCCAATCAATGCACATAAGTCTGTGTTTTTCAAAGTCAAAAAGCTTAGACAGTGAACAGATCAGAAACTTTTCCCAAATATGTGGATTTGTTTGAGAACGGTTATCCCAGTATACCATTTACTTATTATTCTATCAATGTTGCATTTATTTTACCGCTGTTTTAGTCCAGTTTTAACTAACACAAATATGCTTCTGCTTCTAAATGTTTTTGTCATGTAAATTAGGTTTAGCTGTACCCATCTCTATGTAGACAAGCAGATGGCAGACCCTCCACCAGAAAAGTAACATAGTGCACCTTTAAGAAAACTGTAGAAAGAATGTAGATTAACTGTCATTGTGGTTGTGCATTCCTGAAACAAAGCCTCAACTCTTTATCAAATGTGACGATCAATACCATGTTTCCAGGTGACAGGTTTTTATCTCTGTGGAGGTTATATGCAAATCAAACAAATCATTAAATTATGTCTTCTTTTTTTTCCTCAGGGAGATACGGGGAGACCTGGAGACAGAGGCTCCAAAGGAGAACGTGTAAGTAACATGTATTCTGTGAGTCAACCTGACACGAGCTTAGGCGCATATTCATTTTGCTTCAAATAAAAGTCTTCAGTGCTGTTCAAACAAGACTAATCCAATAGGCACCCAAGCATTAGATAAAGGAACTGGTTTGCCATCACACAAGGCTAAATTAAAGAGCTCTGTCGAAGTGCTTGAGAAATGCATCACAAATATTAGTAGTAGTTACAAACTACAATACAAGTATGAACTTCTAAGCAGTCTTCAGAGCTTTAATGTAGTAACTGTGAAATGTCTGTTTTTTCGAATACTCTAGGGCGACCCAGGCATTCCCGGAGAGCGAGGTGTCCAGGGAGAGCGAGGGCGCACCGGTGACTCTGGCCCATCTGGACCAATGGGACCCCAAGGCCAAAAGGGAGACTCAGGTCCTCCGGGACAGTTGGGCAGCTCACATCTCCTGGTGAATTTAAATGTTACTTTCTGCCATAGAAGTTGGTCTGAACAATATTATAAGCATCTCATTATCCAGGGTTTTATTCCTAGACCGACCTGGGCAATACTTTCTGGAGTTTGTGCATATGTAATCATATTGTATAATAGGAAATAGAAAACTAGCAACCTGGTAACATTTTTGTTTTTAGTGTTTTTTTGGTATATAATGGACTCACTAATACACCTTGGAATAAACCAGGTGTCTACCAGAAATAAACCAGGCCTAGACAGAGGTTCAACCTGATCTAAACAATGAAATGATTTTAGGACAGAATTAGATTCAACATACCATACCTTAAGTGCTGCACCCTCAATTCTGCATTAACAGTACTTGACCATTATATTTTCAGTCTCTCTCAGAACCAATTTAGCCCCTCTCCCTTCAGAAACTTCAGTATATCTTCAGTTCTTTCATTTTTGTGTGGAAAAATTGCACAGCCGCTTCAGATTTTTGCATGAAACATCAAAAAGGCTGGCTGCAAAAAAGGTTTTGTGTTTTTTTTCTGCTCCACACTTCCCACTCCCGATCAGTTCAGCGCGAGGGAAGGTCAGGGAGAGAGAGAGAGATGCAAACACACAGAGATACAGTGTGGGCGTGCCTCCACCTCAGCGGCGCCCCCGGGTGTCACCAAAATGTTACACTAAACTACAGTCGCAAAGTTACATAACAACCATAACAAAAATGTACAACAGCGTTGAATGAGTCCAAGGCTACAATTGTTTAAAAGTCTTTAGCAGCAAGAGCATAGTGTTTCTGCTGCATGCTGTAAGTTTTGATTAACACATTCAACATTCAAAGTCAAAATAAGAAAGTCGAAAATTTTTGTGTATGTAATTTATATAAACTTCAACTAACGCCTTCATTTTAGAATTAGGAAATTAGGAAAAATATATTGAGTTGAAAATTAGCTGAGGTATTAGGTATTAGCTGTTTGTAAAGAATCAGGAAACAGTTTTTTCTTCTTGTCCCGTTGTTTGCTAATCCAAACTGGGAATTTGATAAATGTGCTTATTTTGCTAATACAGGGTGATCCTGGATTTTTGGAGGAACTGAAAACAATCATTCGAAAGGAAGTTTTAAGGGCTATGGAAGGTAAGAAAACACGTATGTACCTTCTTCATATTTTGTCTTTTCTAACATGCTCCAATTTAATTAAATGCCCTTGTAGATAAAGTGTTACACGCTTCCATGGTGCAGCAGACTCCTGCCGGGATTTTAGCTGCTCACATCCAAGGGCCCCCAGGACCACCGGGCAGAGACGGGTTACCAGGTTCACCTGGAGAGACTGGTTCTCCTGGTCCTCAAGGTAAAACTAGATTTGTCTGAAGAAATGAGAACATGTAATGGCCCTGTGGTTATTAACAGTCAATGCAGCCCTGTTACTATTCTGTTATAACTGAGTGCTCTTACAACTTCTACAGATTACTTTTGTTGCTTTGTTTCTAACTTTGACTCTCATTTTAAATAGCAAATTTAGTTAATACTGTTTCTCGAACTAGTCTCTAAAATAAAAATGAAATAGAAGCAACATTTGAATATATTTGTCATTAAAGCTGGGGTAGCTCATTTTCCAACCGTTAAATGGGTACTCGAGCTTAAAAAGAAAATGATATTACTGTAATGTAATTTATGCTTGAGTACATGTAGCAAGTTCTTCTCCATCTCTGTTGTAGTATGAGACAAAGCTGGTGGACAATTGCATTCTACACAACAGAACAGGCACACTGCCATAAAGCTCCCAAAGTGACCACCACCAATCTTTAGCTGTAAGAAAAGCATTTTGGTTCAAACGCGGGTGACACGGTGGATTTGTGGGAGGTTGACACTTGTATTTCATATGGGATTCATGGGCATTTCTCTCTCGCTAGAGCCATATATCAAAGCAGACTGAAGCGGAGGACATCGGCTCGGGAAAATATGAAGACAAAAGAAGAATAAGAGAAAGTATTATGAGAGCGGACAGGAAAGAGCCACAGTACTGAAACTCTCCTCTGAAATAAGCACGCTCTAAAAACAGAGCAAGAGTCAGTAAAGGCTGGACATCTTCATCTGCGTGACTTTCTGAACTACACTACTACACTAATGGCTAACTATAGGTGTTTGTCTTTATTTTTATGCTTACTATTCACTTTAGCTAAGCTGTCTTAAAGGTGCACTGAGTAACTTTTCTGGTGAAGGGTACACCACCTACTTTTTTCTATGGAGATGGTATTGCCTTGCCTGGAATTTCCAAGGTCTGGAAAGTCCAAAATAATATTTCACTCTGTAAAATATTATTATTATTATTTTTTATTTTTTCCTACCGCTTGTTCCCGTTACGGGTCGTGGGTGACTGGAGCCTGTTCCAGTGACTTTGAGCATTGGGCGGGGTACACCCTGGAAAGGGGCCAGCTCGTTGCAGGGTTAACATACAAACATAGACACAGACAACCATTCACTCTCACATTCACTCACGAGGGGCAATTTACAGTTGCAAATTTGACCAAATACAATAAAATGTCTCTGGATGGTGGTAGGAAGCTGGCGAACACAGAGAGAATCCACGGTAATCAGAATCAGAATCAGAATCAGAATCAGAATGGGGTTTATTGCCATTGTCAATGAACAAACTTCACAGACATAGGAACTCGTCTCGGCATTCAGGTGCTATGTACACAACACGGGCAGAACATGCAGACTCTACCCTCTTCATGTGATGTTGGTCATGTGAATTGAACCCATGATCTCCTTATTATGAAGCGAGCTCTAACCGCTCTGCAAGCTCTTTAAATATCTTTATATATATTGAGTCTGATCAGTCTGGTCAACGGTTTGCTCCCCCCGAGTTCAGATGCGTATGATTGACAGGTGGATTATATGGTTTCTTACGAGGAAAAATAAAAATGAAAGCGTGGCACTTGCAGCTCTGGGACCGTGAGCCAGCTGAACTGAGCCCAAACTGCCCTTGTTTAGGGTGCTGCTTTTGGCAAAACGCACTTGCATAACCCAATGACCCTGATGAACAGAAAGGGCCACACACCAGCAGGAGACAGAGGAGCTCACAAATACTAACCTCTCTTCTCTGCCATAGCTTCCCACGCCTTTGCGCATCAACACACCACTGTCCGTCACATTAAACTGCCCAAATAATCCAATCACATAAACCAAAACTATAAAGGGAAACAGACAGCTAGTACTTGATATGCAGCATTCAGCTGTAAAGAGGCAGACTTCTGGATGTATGGCAAAGCAGTGCATACAAATGCCTCATAGCCCGGTTCAGCATGTGAGGGACTGGGTGCTTAGTGGCGCCTTCTTTTATACTTTTGCTCACCTGAGGATCCTGCTGCTGCCCGTCCTCCTCTCCCTCTGCCCTTCTTCACTTTCTCATAGATCCTTATTAGGATTAGCAGAGAAAAGGCTTTTAAAAAATCCACCCTATCACTGTGCGTGGTGAAGAAAAAAATGAGAAATGCCTCACCCAATGGTATTATCCTGCCTTCTTCCCTTCATGCATGTTATAAGCATGCAGTCCGACGGGAGACACTTAGTTGACATTGTTGACACTCACCATAGATATATATAAATGTACATACATTATGTCCCATCTTTTAATGTGTCCCAACGTATATGCGCATAGGCCACACATTAGTTCCTACTTGCGCTCACAGTCTGTGGCACTGATCACGCCAAAGTGATAAATGAAACAAAAACAGAATTTTCAAGCAAACAAGATAGCCTAGTTTAAAATGGGAAATATTAGATTTTAGAGATTAAAACCTTTAGTTTGATTTTTTAGGAAACTTTTGAAATATTGTATGGTTGAGCAGTTCATGACAGCCACCACCAGAGAGTGCTGAAGCACCCAACGACACCTACCTTCCCCGGCCTTGGGCGCATGCATATATTAAGTATCACCATAGTCAATTACAGAGAAGAAGGTTGCTTCAACCAGTTTTTTCTTAGCACTAAAAGAAAAACAAGATTTGTGTCAAAAATAAAAGCCAATCTTTTGTTTTAGCTTCATGATCATTGTGATATGGATTTTAAATATGAGACAATTATCAATCCATATGACCAAGTAAATATATGAGTGAAACATTTTGATGCGTTTGTCATCAGATGTACAAATATTAAGATCATTGTTTGAATGAGCGTTTGACAATATAATGAATTTTGTTTCAGGGTGTTTTGAGAGTGTGAGACTCAATAGAGCCATCTCTAAGGAATGGAAATAATAATAACATCTCCATGGAGAAAAGCAGATAGCATACCCTCCATCAAGAATTTCGAAGTGGACTGGTTGGTGCAGTTCAGAGCACCATTGTTGGAGTTTTGTATCTACCTCACATTATAAAGACCATTTACACTATAATCGACTGCTTTGATTGTTCAAGCTGTTGTTAATGCTGAAGAGTATTGCTACTAGTGTATATGCACTGACTCAACTGTCTTTGGTTCCATTTGCATAACATGTTTATCAAATGTTGTTTTTGTGTTTTATAAGTGTCAAAATAATGTTTTATAGATGATTTTAATGAAAACCTGCATAAAATATTGACTCAAATAAATAGCCAAGTTATTTCCCATGATAAATCAAAAATGCAACAAGTTTTCTTAATTTTTCGTTGTCGGCCTGTGCCACCACTCGACTGGGGAGTGAATTGGGGGTAATATTTCCTCATTATTTCTCGTCATACGCCGCTGGAGACTGCTCCTTTGTAATATCCAATTTAACTTATTTTCCAATGCACCAAAATGAATTGTTTATGGAGAAAAATAACCCCTATGTTGAATTCACGTTTGTTTTTTCTCATGGTTTGATCTCGCGTGGGTCTAAAATCTAAAGTGGTGTTTGCAGAAGAGCGTACATAATTACCCTGTTTTCTCTCCCTTTTTCTGTTTTCCTCTTTTGTTGTAACTGTGTGCTTTTTTGTTGTAGTCTTTTTTGAAGTGGAATTGATTTGTGCAAGAACAGCCCAATGTCAAAAGAGTAGAACATCTTCATCAAAATTATAATGCTAATATTTATAATGCACACAATATAATGTGGGATATTGTACCATCTGGCCAAAACCATAATGCATAAATAGTCTTAATTAGATGGCAGCTGAAAACATTAAAAATGCAATACAAAATGATTAATTTAACTCACTTTGTGTTACTGGTATTGCCATTCAAAATGTAGTATTTGATTTTCTTTTAAAATTATTATATAACAATAATAATAATAATAATAATAATTTATTATTATTATTATTATTATTTTATTTAATTATTATTATTATTATTATTATTATTATTATTACTATTATTATTATTATTATTATTATTATTATTATGTGTTCTGAGGTTGTTCTTTGAATGCTTGTTATACTTTTTACTGCATTATATACTTACTTTCAGAGTGTATTTTATGATTTATGATTCTGATTTACCTTGTGCTGTGCTAAATCATAGGAGTAAACTTGCCATTATGATGCGGTTTCAATCATAGCTACACAGCTGACTGTTTGATTTTGTTAAAAATAACATCAATGTATATTTCAAAACTAGAGGGGCAATAAGTGGCGAAGAAATAGTTATGATTGTCCATTATTTCTACCACCAAAATCTTTTGCACTCATTTTCCACGTAGTTAAACTCAGCAGCCTTGTGTGCCACACTGGCTTATTATTGCATTATTTTCCGTATATTTTTAAAATACAGGGTTCTTCTCTCCATGGACTCTCAGCTCCTTGAATGAATGCCCGGGGCCCTGTGAGTGTTGAAAGAAGTCTCATTATTGCGACTGCCCCTCGCACTTTTAGAGCATTCATAAGGCTTTTTTTCAGTGATTTTCTGTGACATGTAAGCGATGAAGCATTTTCCCTTTGGGCCGTGGCAGTGCAATGCGCGATACCACTGTCAGTGTTTCTGATGCACTTTATGGGAGGTTGGTCCTGAGGTTCCATTATTTTAAGTGCCTTGTGGGGAAAGACTTTTGCACAGGCTCTTAAATTTGTAATTGGTATGCAGCTTGTTTAAACTGTAAAGACACAAAGGCTCTCTGCATGGCGCAGTCTTTGATGAATATGTTCGCATGCATTTAGTTGTACAATAAAAAGCAAATATGAGATTGCATAGTCATCAGCCCGAAATTGAGAGACTAACATTGACTTTGTACTTGGATTTCTTGCATGTGATTTAGAATAATAGATCTTCTATACTGCAGTTCATTGTTGCTTGTATTGTGTGCTCTTTTTGGTCTTTGTTGAGTGAATTACTTGCCTTTTGAACTCATATGATTATTTTCAAGAATTTCTATTATGCTATAAGTACAATAGTTTTATTTGATAGGTCCAAAGTGAAACTACCTTTGATACATAGTCTTTGATTGAAAAAAGCATTGCTGTTCATTCAGAAATCTTCAAAGAAGTTGCTTGTGGCTTTATTGTCGACAGAGCAGCGAAAGCCCTTGACACCTTCTCAGTGGAACTAACTCATAGATGGCTTGTTTGATGATTTCTGTTTTGACAGGGCGTCTTTTATTATTCAAAGCTTTGGGGTGGAAACTGAGAATTGAGAGTAGCCTGTTTTCACACACACACTACTAGAGCTGCCTCTCTCTCATAATAAGAGCCAGCTTGATGCGTGACACTGTCATTGTTATGATGTTATTTAGATCATCCAAATGACTATCTGTTTGACTGGCAGATGTGAAGGTGTATCCTTAGCTGAACACACTGGGATGGCATTATGGGTTTTGTACTAATCTTTCTAACATACCTGTCAACCTGACACTGAATAAGCTACCCTACAATTATTTTACAACAACTGCAAAGACAAACCATTTTCTCTTTTGTATTCAGGATACAGAGGCCAGAAAGGAGAACGAGGTCAAATGGGTCTGGCGCTTCCTGGAGATCCTGGGCCAATGGGCCCACCAGGTAAGCATAATTGTGTAGTTTATTTGGGATGTAGTGTATAAAATAAAATTAATCTTTCTTACAATGAGTGTTGGAGATAAAGAGCTTGTGTCCCAAAACTTCCGCCACACTTTTTGTCAACTCCAGACTGTATCATAATGCCCTAAAAAAGTCTTCAATGGACCTCATTACAAGAGAGATAGGAGCTTCATCGGGTTTGAAGCTGTTAAAATCATTTGTTTTGTTCTTTGTGGTTTCAATTATTCTACCCTGTGCTGTGGTTGTCATAGGCTAGATGCAGAAGCTCTCAGCAGGATGGGCCACATGCTGAAGAGTGGAGCCTCTTTCATATTCAGACCATAAAGCCTGCCAGACAGTGATTTCTAACAGAGAAATAAGCCTATTCATCCAAAATATATCCCTTCCTTTTTGCATTTGTTTTATAATAATTGTATCAAGAATAATCAACAAACCAGGATCAAGTCTGACTTGTATTGTGTGAAGAAACAGTGCTTATGAAGAGAGGTGTGATTTTAATAAAATGTTTAATTGATAGGAAAAATTTTCAAAAAGGTATAAAGCTTGTGAGATTCAAAAGATGGAAGAGACATTTGAAGTGAGTTGTTACCACAAATAAACTGAGGAACTGACTGTTTGCTTTAACTGGGTAGAAAGATAATTTGTTTGTGATTATTGTGCTGCCATAAAAGTGCATTTACCAGGTTTTACATGTTTTTGTGTTGTAAATTCATCCATAAACACAATAACCTCACAAGTGTGCTCCCGGAACGTGTTTGTAAAACATAACAGAGAAGGAAGTATTATGTAACTAAAACTGGCAAAGACAGCTTTTCCACTTTTCTAATGATTTTGTTCAATTAGTAGTTCGATTTGGTATACTTTATGCCTTAACACACATCATTTTCCTTCTTCTACAGTTTATCTTTTGAACACAGACAGCCTGTCTAGAATGGATTCATCTGTGGCCTTTGCAATTTGACCCTTGTCAATCCTATTTATAATCTAAAGCTATCTGTTTTTTTGCTCTTTCTTAACTGTGAGGCTATAATATTCACTGGCTGAAATATCTCACCTAACACATAATATAACAGATGCCATGATGAAGAGACAATGTGTGTTATTCACTTCAACTGCGGGTTTTCATAATGTCATGTTTGATTAGTGTTTACAGGCCAAATCTGATCGATAAAACGTTTCAGGTGACAAGCATCACTGCAGATGGTTTTGGGGACAAAAGTTACCTTGTGCACACGGGAAAATGTGCAACTTTGTGGATACTTTCTCATAAAGACAATCCACACTTTCTATTCCCATCTGTTTAAAGAAACGCAGTGTCTCTTGGGGGCAGGCTCTAGCCTCCAGAGTGCAGCATCCAGACTTTCACAACTTCCATTTTTAATCCTACACAGGCTTTCTGTATGGACAGTGTGACACAGATGCTGCCAAACCTGTATTATCAATAATTGAAAGCAGCTCTCAACAGTGATAGAGTGTGGTGCGATGCAGAAATTCATAATCTGTAATTCTGTGTTCAGGACCCCCTGGGATCACCATTCACGGCCCCCCGGGACCTCCAGGGTCCCGTGGAGCTCCTGGAACATGTGACCCGAGCGACTGCCTCCTTCCCTCCCTATGAGCCCTCTCCATCTTCTTCAGGCCAGGGACACGCCTCAATCTGGACCTGGATCTCTGGCTTTTCTGACCTCCTTTGTCAATAACATTAGTATGCAGTGGGGGTTTTCCTCCTGGGGATGCTGTTAGGTTTGTTGTTTTGTTTTGAGTGCAACAAAGAGTCTTTTGAATAGTTATTATATTGCATTTTGCTTTGTTTTGTTTTTTATCCCCCACTGTGATGTAATGCATTCCTTTACAACTCTCATTTTGTCTTTAAAGACCATGAAATGAATGTTTTGTTGAGAGTAGCCCTGTTAGAAAAAAAATATGATCTTAATTATGTATTTACCTTTCAAATTGGCACGTGCATGCACTCTTGCAATTCACATAAGCCATTTGGTTGGCAAAAGTACATCTCGTAACTGTGTATGTCTTTGAAATGGGAGAGTTGAATGACTGTGTCTCTTTTATGTGTAGGTGTGAAGAAATTATTTATGAACTCATAACTCAACCAAAGTGCAGCAGATATGTTTGATATGGAAATTATTTATTTAAAGCTTGTTTTCTGAGAATGTACTTTAATTATGGGACTGGTTATTGTTGTAAATGTAGCATGACTATTTGGAAACATGATACTGCTTCAGGATATTTGAGTGGTTTTTCGCTAATGTCATACTTTAGCTTGATTTCAAACACATCTCTAAAGCAATCACAATCACTGATGAAGAGGTCCTTGAATATTTGGATAAACCATCACTCTCAGTCTATTTGTTACAACACACACACACACGCGCACGTCAAGGGCAATTGAAACGTACTTGAGAAGTCATTAGTCTTTGGGTGACCTCTTCTGTTGGCTTAATCAGTGTTTGTGCATTTTGTTTGTTTTCATGTCTAAGTGTCTAATACTCAGACAATGAAGCAATTTAGCATTGATTAAAAACCATCACATTGTATCTTCATGAAAATGTATGCTTGTAAATAATATGGATTGTTTACACAGTGTGGTGTATGACGATTCCCTAGTGACCTTTATGTATATTTTGGTTTCAGCTACCCAAAGGAAATCTGACTACTTCACTTAAGCTTCTCAATCAATGAGACTAATTTACTTGAGCTATCTTTTGAATAGTTTTGTGTCATTCAAATTTGGAAGTTTTTGTTTTGTTTGAGTTTTGTTTTTTGTTTTTTAGAATTTTCAGTTGTTTATTTCTCCCCAGGTAACCAATGTGCGTGTATGAAGTCAAATGATGACTCTAAACTGCCCACAGTGATTTTCATGTAGGAATGAATATTTGTTTGGCAGTGCAAGTCGGACTTTGTAACAGACTGGGAATATCCCTTAATCCCTTAAATGAATATCCTTCATAATCTCATTTGATGCCACCCATATATCTTTTAGTTGGAATTTATCAACACCACCTTGTGTTTGTCTTTTTTGAGAAAGACAAGTTTGACAAAATACAATGCTATTTTTAGACATTAGAAAGAAAAAAAATCCAAGCTGGGGTTGTGACTCAAGGGTTTACTTTACTGTTAACTGTCCTGTGTGACATTAATGTTTGAAAAGTAACAGTAATGTATTTGAAAATGTTGCTTCCTTCTGTGTTTCATCCTTTAAGATCCTCCTTTGAGTTTGCATCATAGGACGGTTCAGTGCATCGATGTCACACTTTATAGTCCCCTTTACCCTGATAAAAAGACATTTTTATTGATATTTTCATGCAAGCCCTTTTTATGTTAAAATTTTTCAGTGTGCATTTTAGGTGAGAACAATGTGACTTTATTTGTGAGTCAAAGGAGCCCCCTGCTGGATGATTTTATGTCTGCTCAGCGGAAGACATTTGGAGGGGCATAGTATCTTTATCTTTAGGGATGTCAAGATATCAAACTTTAGTGTTTCAATTATTGTGAGGAGAAACCTTGTGGTTTTACATTATTTTTCACGATTAATGCCACATTGACCTAACAACAGTGAAATCATGTTTGTTCATTCACACTATCTGACACTAACATTGTCTTGTAGCTATGTCACCAGCTTTATGAAATCAAACTGAATGATAAAGCAAAGTTAATGTGACAAAAACTGCATGATAAAACAGCTCCTCCAATTTAGATTTATTTCCTGCAGTGTAGATTTAATTTGAATGACTTAATTTTTCTTCTAAAATGGTCCTAATTATTATTCCTTATTATATTGTGACTTGTGACTGATAATGCTGATCAATTAACCAAATAATCTTGACATCCCTAGCTATCTTTTAAACACCTTTTTCTTAAAGTGTCTGAGTTTGTCTTTATTTGCAATAATGGTGAGGAATGTAAAAAGCCAAACTCAGTCCGTCATAAATTAATCCTGTTCTACTAATGAGAGATGTGTCTATTGTATGTTTAGCAAATGTTCAATACAATCAAATGTCATGTGATCAGGTGTAAATAAGCTTAAAAGAAATATAATATGGATCAGTCTCTTATTGTGGTGTAATTGTAGCCTTGTCTGTCTTCTCCTGTGTCTCTTGTGCCTAGTGACTTCAATGCTGTTGCTAAATTTTCTTTGGAAACATCTACCTCAATCCTGGTTTACCACATGTCTTTAAAATGAGCTATTTTGAGATAAATATATTTTACATCAGAAACTGTTGCCTTTGACTGACAAGCAGCTGCACTGTACAAATGGTTCACAGTGTAGAGAGGTTTAGAAAGGTTTGGTTTCACTATTTCAGAGGACCTGTTTATTTTATTCTTCTCTTGCTGCCTCTTTTATTTATGTCTATTAACAATACAGCCTTACTGGTGTGCAATAAATGTGATCTATTACTTTACCCAGTGTGCTTGTGTATTTAATGTCTGTGCAATATATATCATGCACAAGGTTATGGGGTCATGAGACAAAATCTCACATAAATGGGTCTGTATTAAATATAATTAACAACAATTCCAACAATTTACAGATTTACATCATACACTGACGTCTGTGTGACTTTGGTAAAATTGATTTCTTCCTGTCATTTATTTGACCTGTAGAGCTGACAACTGAGTCGATTTGTTTCAGCAGGTTTTTCTTTGGTACATACACACTGTACATACAACGTACACGTATACACACACGTAGGACATCATCAGTGAAAAGGCAATGAACTTATAAAATGACAACAAATGACCCTGGATCTCTTTGGCAATGGAGACTGAGAAAGCACTGTACGAGAGTTCACCATAAAGAAAGTTCCAACAGCACTTCCAGCACCACATGGAAAACGCTGTGTATTGTTTCCATAGTGAAGTGACTGTTTCCTTTGATGGTGCTCACAGAGGCCTGGACAGAGGCAGCCACGCGCTGCAGCTCCAGAAGAAGAAAAGTAAAGGACGTTGGCGTTACAACTGTCTTTTCGTCTGCTCTGGACCGGCTCTTAGTTCTCTGCAGGTCCCTTTACGTCCAGAGACTGCTGGGCAGCGCCGGCTTGCAGGTTACAGGCTGATGGATCGCAGTATCCATTAGGACCAGCTGCTCCAGGTGATCCAGGTACACCCGGCTGTCCCGGGACTCCAGGGGGGCCCCTTTGCCCATCACGTCCGTCTCGACCATAGCCTGGTTTACCAGCCTCACCTGTGATCAGTTATATGTTAAGACACAGCTGTCCATGTTAACTAATTACATTTTAAGAGACTGAAGTAACTTACCAGGAAGGCCAGGTGGACCGGGCTGACCCTTAGGTCCACGGACTGTAAGCCCTCTGGATCCTCTGTCTCCCATTTCACCTGAAACAGTGAATCCTGTAAAAAACCCTGACTGTGGTGGTAGTGGTGTTTCTTGATCATGCGTCATGTTTTACCTTTTGGTCCTTTGTGGCCTAATATTCCAGGTGGGCCCTTTAGACCAGGAAGTCCTCTAGCTCCAGCTTGTCCGGGGAAGCCGTTATCTCCAGATGGTCCGGGAGGCCCAGGAGGTCCAGGTTTGCCAGGTAAACCAGCCACACCAGACTCTGGCCTCCGCAGACTGGCCGCTAACTGAGCCAACTGTTCTGTTAGACACAACAGCACAACGATGTCAGTGAAACAGGTGCACATATGAGCGAGCTTTATAAGTCTTTAAACACGGTCAGTATCATGGCCCAGAGCGGTTCTTATGAAGCGATGGTCCGACAGTATTCCAATTTAAAGTGCTGCAGAGCGGGGTGAGAGTGTGTTCATAACATCCCTCAAGCTGCTGCTGTGTTTCTTCCTTTTCCTATATAAGCTTTGTCAATTGTGCAAGAAGAAAATAATACTCTTTACCTGAAGCAATCAGTGACAGAAAATGTATGCTCCTGGTACAAAGGTGTAATATTAATCTCATGTGGCTTTGAGCTGCTGGTATCTTACACTTTCCATTTTTGACTTCCTGATGAAAATTCAAACAGTTTTGTTCTGTTTTTTTGTTTTTTTTAAGATTTTCCTCCCAAGCAGACTCTTTGCTTGGAGCGGGGGAGGTGAAATTATTTTTTTAGCATATCAGGTGAATAGGAGATGTGCCAAAAAGACGTAAACCCAAAGAATGAAGAGAACAGTAGTTGTGACTCAGGGAAAACATATTTCATCCATCAAATAAACAAAGAATTACGCTTTTTATATTTGGGTTATCAGACCTTCTATTTGAACTTAACAGTATGCATCAAACCGCCTGATCAATGGGACGGTGCAGGAGCAGGTGATTGTGTGGCAGTGTAATGAGGCATTGTGGCAATGATTAAAGTCATGAAATGAGGTGCAGGGGAATGATAAATGGGGTCAAAGGCCCCTCTGTTCACACCTTGCATGACGCGCATACAAACTTGCTTGATGTGCTGATCACTTGGCTCCTTGCCCTGGACAGAGAAAAGAGCACTTAATTGATTTTTTTAACACTCTTTAACACATTTACATATAAACTAGTTTTTATTTGCACCAGGCAGTTAAATTAAGTCTGGTAGCTGTGTAAACCCCTTTGACCATAAAAATACTGGATGTTTTACCAGTTTTACTATTATTAACATGACTTAAATGTTAAATTATATTTCCACTCTTCCAGTATTGTTCTTTGCTTGCCTCTCCTGCCAGCAGTGAACAGGGGAAACAGTGTTGCCCACGATAAAACACTAATCTGGTCGACATGAATAGATTAATTTCCTGCTGTATTTGCATGGGAGCAAAATGTTTTATTTAAAGCAGCCATTTATGTTATGTTTCATCAAATACAATACACAATTTACTATGAAATTCAAAATAAATGTCTAAAATAAAAGTACACAAACAGTAACTGGACTGGTTTTGCCAGAACACTAATTATGTTCAGCCATAACAAGTCCATACATCGTTTTTGCCACTTCCCAAGTACGGAAAAGTACTAAACCTATGACTGAAACCTAGGGCAAATCTCTGCAAACTATGTAATGTTCCCTACATGATTTAGTTGGATTCGCTTGAAAGCTACAGCCTCTTATTTTAGCAGTAGCCACAGTAGGCACAGAAGGGTTATTTTTCATTGGACGTACCGCTGGCCCCTGGGATCCTCTAGCCCCTGGTAGACCCCTGTTGCCCTGCATGCCCCTTGGCCCGGGTGAACCAGGGGGTCCCTCGATGCCTGGCTGACCTCGACTTCCCTCTGGACCTCTTTTGCCGGGCTCACCAGGGTTACCGCCCTGCAGAGAAAAATGGCACCACGTTAGGGCAATTCACAAAGTGCTGCATATTTGTCAGCGCTTTGGCATCATAAAATATGCTATGATGCTGAAACTCACCTCTCCTTTTGCCCCTGACTCTCCTGAATCACCCTAAGAGACAGGTATAAAACATAACATTAAAAGCAAAGCACTTGATTCGCTACAAAACAGTGGTTCAGTAAATGATGTTATAACTTACGATATCTCCTTTGTCTCCTGCATTTCCTTCATCACCTTGAGATCCCTGTTAAGAGACACATTATTGACACAAAGAAATAAAACCTATGATAGCAATATGTGACAATAAAGTTTGAAATAATATTTGTTTTCACCTGTTCTCCCTTAGGACCAGCTTCACCACGCTCCCCCTGTAACACACAACAATTATCACTCAAGCGACTAAGTACCTGGCAGAATGTTTTATTGGTCCACACTAGAGGGAGCTAATCAGTCTGTGGTGACCATTAATCTTACCCACACTTCTTCTTTTTCTAAAACAATGGCCTTTAAAAGCTGTCAACTTGCATTTGTCTCAGTGCTTTGACTTACCCTGTCTCCTTTCACTCCAGGAAGACCAGGGGGACCAGGGAGACCGGGAAGTCCTGGGTCACCTTTCGGTCCCTGGGACAAATAAACAAACACAGAAATAAGCATGGATAGTTCAAAAGCATTCAGGAATAAACTTAGTTACCCTTAGTTTTTTTTATATTACTCAACAATAAATTAGTAAAAGTATAACTAAAAAACGATTCTTTGTTTAAATTATTGTTGTGCATCTCTTTATTTTTCTTTAGTGGTCTAACTTAAGTGCCTCTTTACATGCAAATCATTCTAACAATATATGCTCTGCTTCTTTCTGAATGTTCACCACATCTTAGCTTCAATGACTGTGTGTTGGTGGGTGCCACACACTTTGATCCCCTACTGACCATGAGAGGAATGCCAGTGGAACAGAGGGCCCTTTCAGCTCTTGCTTTAGTCTCCCCTTACTGTGAAAATAGACCTTGTGTGAGATCCGACCAGGGCTATTCTCTGAGACATTCCTCTCAAACAACAACAGAGGCTTTTGGCAGCAAAGTTCCACGTTTGCTGCTATATGCAGGTGAAACATAATAACAGTAAGAACTACTTTTGTCCATTTACTAATAGATTATATTGACCAATGTTGTAAAAACATCTGCTAAAAGTTTTACAAATAATATAAATACTTGTTAATGTTATATATTTATTTATTTGATAGGGACAGATACAACAAATAGATTAACAATAATCTGATGCAGGTATCACAGTGTTTATAGCCACAGTCTCTAGAAGGGCTTTTAACACAGTACACATTACCTATAACTTTAAAATGCACTATATTTATTTATAGTACAATGCCATGTATGCCATAACACCAATAAAGTAATAAAAATAACATACCCTGGCACCATGCTTTCCAGCTGGACCCATGGGACCTTGTTCTCCAATATCTCCCTGTGTAATGTAATAAAATAAAATTTGTGGGAAAATCCACATTAAATGTATTTTCATAAAATGTAGTTTTGATGGTCAAAGATGGGACTTACAGGTTCACCGATAGGTCCAACAGGCCCCACCTCTCCCTGCTCTCCTCGCTCTCCCTGTGCACAGCATGATAGATTTATACAACAAGGATCACAGATGGCTGACATTATCTCATTATGTCATTATGACATTATGTTGTAATTTACATTTTATTAGTACTTACAGTTTTACCAGCAGACCCTATTGTACCAGGGAACCCAGGTTCACCAGAATCACCCTAAAAAAATGTGTGCTGTCAGATTTTACTTATACTAAAAATAATGTATGAAAGCAATTAAATAAGTACAAATATACCTTTGTGCCACCCAGACCTTTTGGTCCTGGTACACCAGGTAACCCCTGAAGACAAACAAATGACCAACTGAAACATCAACTAGTGAACTATTGAACATTGAATTCCAGATTACAGGGTTGCAAACATAACCTGGTAATTTATGTTCTGTAAAGACACAAATATAACTGTTGCAAGATAAAAATATGGAGTGAATTAATAAGTGGCAGTATATTCACTTTTATTATACAAAATGTATATTTAAGCTTTCTTACAGCCACAGAGCAGCACATGGCTGCAGATCTCTGTGCCTCTCTGGGTTTGCTCAGGTGTATCCAATCACAGACGACAGTCTAGGGTTAAAGGTCAGACTTACAGGAAATCCTTGAAGGCCCACTTCTCCAGGAGCACCAGCCTTTCCGATGATCCCCTGCAGAGATGACAAACAGGAAAAGATTAAACTTCAACTACTGTCTAAGCCATAACACAGATTTATGGAAAGTGCTGTTTTATATATTTTTTAAATGTATAAAACTGTGCATTAGTCTTACCTTTGCTCCTGGCATCCCTGGAATACCTTCACGGCCATCAACACCTGGAAGACCCTATGAGTCAACTGCACATTAGACATTGCAACACAATGATTATATGTTCAGGGACATATGTTTCTGGGACAAGATACTTACGCCTTCTCCTTTTGGGCCTGGAACCCCTGTTATTCCTCTTGGTCCTTGGACACCCTAAATATAATAATAAATTAACTTGATTTTAAATTAACTGTTAATTGTGTGGTATGTTTACTTACCACTTCACCTTTGGGACCAGCCTCACCCATTACGCCTCTCTGACCTTGGTCTCCCTGAAATAGAGAAATATGTATGTTGATTTTCTGAATATATTTGTCTTTATATGTTTATAGAAACAACATACAGTTGCTCCAGCGACTCCCTGTGGACCTGGTTCTCCATCAGGACCTCGAGCCCCCTGCAACACACATATATAATTAGTACATCTACAGTTACAATTATCCCGCTATGTTGAAGCAAAAACTGTGATAATAATTGGTATAAACACTTCCCAAAAAGCTACACATAAACACAAATTTAACCACTGCACTGAAGCTTACCATCTCTCCCTTGGGCCCCATCATCCCAGTGGCTCCACGGATTCCCTGAGGACCCTAAATTAGCACAGAAAATCAACAAATCCCTCAGAAATAAGCAGATAACAAGTAATTAACAAATATTTAAATGTGAAAAGTGGTAAATATCTCACAGTTGATCCTTGGGCTCCGACCTCCCCTGAGATCCCCTGCTCTCCTTCCTCTCCCTGAAAACATTAAAGAAGAATACATCAACCACAAACGTGAACAAAAACCAGGTGGACAGTAACATGTGAGAATGCAAATTTTTCAGTGATTAATCACCGTATTAGAGGAAAAATCAAGGCCATTAGAGTGTGTTAATTAGAAAATAAGGCATCCGTTAAAAATTCTTACTTTAAATGGATTGCAGAAGACCAAAGGCAGACTCTTTAACATCAAATGACTGCTCAACATTTTGCAAATTACAAACAATTTACAGTATAGAACGAGGCATGTCTATTAGGATAGATAGCAGTGAGTGTTTATAGCAGAGAAAATTTCCCATTGCTGTAAAAAGACGGTTTCTTCTTTTAATCAACATTAAACCCAGCTCTAAGGGCAAACATCTGATTTGTGGTAATGGGTAAAGCGTCAACAAAGCAACTCAGTAGCAGTAGTGATCTTAAAATGTTGTATATGTTTATATAACCTGGCTATGTCAGACACCTAGAGGATGAAGACAAAACAGGAGATGGTACAGTGAAAAAAGACATGAAGCTGGTGTGACACAAGACGGAGCCTTTCTAGAGGCAGATTCATTGAAAATTAAACACAAACCAGTTGTAAGCATGTGGTGCTTCACTATGTCACTCATTCCTAAACGTATCACTGGCAAAACATCAAGTAGTTACTTCAATCATAAGTTTATACTTGAAGATCCTTTATACAGTAAAAAGCGTAACATGCAAATGGTCCTTTTAAAAGAAACTTTCAGTGAAGGGGAAAACTATTGATGAGGACTAATGCAGACAACCTGTAAATCATACCCTGATGCTGGTGATAAAGGGAGATAGGCCCAGACTCATTTCCATTTATATAGTACATGGACACATTACAGGAAGAGCCAAGTTGTGCTTGAACATCATTTCAAATAAATCATCCATTGTGCAATACAGGGAGTCAGAGTCATGCTTCATGCTGAAATTATTAATAATTGTCATTCTGGGTGATGCCTGTGTTTTTCTGACAGATATATATCTTTACTATTGAGATCAAAACTGTTCCAAAAGTGCTATATTTACCTTGTGTCCTTGTTTGCCAGGTTCTCCAGCTTCACCCTTTACACCTTTGTGACCCTAGACACATTCAAAATAGTAATTTAACATCAATAGTTCATTTTATTGATTTTAGTTAAACACTTAGTTGGCACACCTTCATGCCAGGGAGTCCAGGATGCCCTGTCATTCCAGGTGGACAAGAATTTGGACACTATATACAAGGAGGAATGTATTATTTTCAACCAATAATTGTACATCCTACAATGTAAAATATATATATTTTATAGTACAAGATTTACCAGGTCAGTACTGCCCAAGGCCCCAGCTGCTCCCTTAAAAACAAACAAGTATGTTCACAAAGATTCGTTAGTTTCATGTTTGCACAATGCATTTGCCTAATAGTCAATTGATACAGGTTTATGTCACTTACTCTGGGTCCCTGTGGTCCACGTGGTCCAGCTGGTCCCCTCACTCCCATGGCACCCTGTAGAAAGCAACAATGACAATCATGAGAAAAATAGCTTCAGAGTTTGTACATTATAAACGTAAATATAAGTAAGTACTTCAACCACTACCACTATTCATCTTCATTGATGAACAACTAAAATATACATTTATTCAACATCGAGGTTTAGATTGTTCTCCCTCATGTTGACTCTTTAAAGCAGGGCTGTCCAAACTTTTTTCACAGAGGGCCGCATTTTGAAACTTATACGGAGCAGAGGGCCACAGACAACCCGACAATGAAGTGAATCATTCGAAATTTTGAATTTGGCATAGTTTTGATGGGCCTCCACACCTTTAATAAGACTTGGAACATTAATATTAGGTTTGTATAATAACATCAAAATGCTTGAATCTTTCCAATTTTACAGCATAAAGTACTACTCAAGTACTACTTTGTTGTCTGGACCAATTTAGCCGGAAGCCGCCGGGAAAACAAAAATTGTTTTTTAGGGCCGCATTTGGCCCCCGGGCCGTATTTCGGAAATGCCTGCTTCAAAGCAATGTTATAACAATATTTCTAATACAGTGACCTCAGCAAAAATATTAACCTCGAGGGGAAAAACCTATTTACCACCATCACAGCCATAGGAAAAAACAAGAATCCCCATCTAACTGTGAGGGGGACACACTCGAGGAAAATAAACTAGGAAATAAACTACTGATAACGTCTTGAGACAATTCATCATAGCAACTACTACTGTATATCATAGCTCTGAGTCAAAAACATATGTCTCAATTTTATACTTACAGGAGGTCCAACTTTTCCAACTTCACCTAGCAGTCCTCCAGGCCCAGGTGGTCCCTTTAGAACACAGCATTTAAGCAACAATTCATGTAATTGTAAGAGTGTACCAAAATATACTTACGGGGGATCCATCAGGCCCAACACCCTATAGAGGGAACAAAGAATCAATTAAAGTATGAAACAGTTGGAATGTATAGTGTAACAGTTGATATTGCCAGTTAAGATTATGGTAAATCTTTACTTACAGCTGACCCACGAGGCCCAGCTTTCCCAGGTTCACCCTAAATAAAGTCATAGATTAGAAGCTTGAATAGACAGAAAAAGCAGAGCAGCTTTAGATGCAGATGGCAAGTGTTAACATTCCTAAGGATTATCACATGACTGAACTGGGCACACTTGACCCAGCAATGTTTGCCTTAATGAGGACTGATGTAGAGTCTTCATTCCCCATGGAGATTACATGGAGACTTGCTGGATTAACTCTCATTTGTCATAAGAAATTGGTTTATGCACCGTGGCTCTCTCCATGCCAACAGAACAGGCAGCAGCAGCTTGGCACAGTTTCTTCATGTTTCTCTGAAGCAGCAAAGACTGGCTCATTAGTCACTTACTTTCTGTCCAAGGGGGCCATCGGGTCCGGGATCTCCGACAGGGCCAGTCAGTCCCTGCAGAGAAGCAAGATATCAACGTTAAAACATATAAAGGAATTGTTTTGAGATTTTAAAAAAAAATGTAACAAACAGTTTTAGCAAAGTAAAATATTTCATCATCAGGGATCCCAGTTGTTGGTGGAGCTTGTGTTATTCATATTCATAACTCCACCTCTAAAAGTTCTCCCATTTATTTGACGTTGCAGCTTGATACTGGTGAGTGGGTTTTTGACATAATAGCATAAATGGCAGTGTAATCTTAGTTTAGCAGGCACACAGAAAAGGGCAGAGGCCAACTCTTGGACTGCAAACCAAGCAGTGAGCCAACATTCCTTCATCTTAATTTAAACAAGTCCCCTAAAACTACCATTCCTCACTGTTTTGAGGATTCTCCACAGGAGATATGACCAGCAACCAGCACACAGAGGAGCCATTGTTTCTCAAAAGTACTCTAAATTATGGGGGAAATTACACAAATTGTCCACATACAACCATCTTATTAGTATGTTTTCTCTTTTTCTGTTCTGTTTATGAAACAAGTTATCTTGAGAGTATTAGTAAGAAATCTTTGTTGCAAGGTGATGGCAACTTGGTGAATAGACAAGAACAAAAAAATCACAACAAATGCCTTTTTACTCACATCATTTCCAGGAAGGCCAGGTAATCCAGTAGAGCCGGGTTTACCCGTATCACCATCAGGCCCCTAAATAAAAGTTGCAGATGCACATCAGGGCTTCACAATAACACAAGCCTATTATTGAAAAGAATAGAACTAAACTTACAGGTGGTCCATCCTCCCCGTCCATGCCCCTTTCCCCCTGTAATAACATTTCAAATATGTTTTAATATAGATATGTTTTATATATAGTCATAGGTGTTCACAACTGAGAAACTCACATCAATGCCATCAATTCCTGGCACACCTGGAGGTCCAGGGGGGCCTTGACTTCTCTGATATTGAAGAAACACATTTTATGAAATGTCTTAAATAATAATCTAAACTAAAATGAGGATTTGATAAATGTGCCAAAAGTAATTCAAAAGATTAAATGAGTTAATAGGCCCTATTACACAACATTACCTAATTGTAGGAACAATGTAAGACAATTAATTAAGTGCACAGCCACTGTGACAACAAAAGTAAAGAAAAAATCATCAGTCCGTGTTTGGGACATTTCATGCAAGTGCAATAAGTAGGCTACTTAGCATGGAGCTCATCAGAAGTCGCACCTGCACAACGGTAATCTCGGTCTATGGAGACAAAACAGACACAGACACCATTAGTCTTACTTGCGCGGAGCAGATCAGGACAAGCTGCAAGAGAAGTGCCAGAAGCGGCCCTCTGAAGCCGGGGCCCCGCGCCATGATCTCCCCGTGGACTGGAAAGGTAAAAGCTGTAGTCCTTTTCGTGGGCTTTGTTGGGCTGAAGGAGCCCCCGACAAAACAATCTAACTGAACCCGCTTCAGCTATCCCGACCGTCCGGGGTCTGGCCCTCATGTATATTCATACTGCTCTGAATACAGACAGGGATTGGCGGGTTTGTCTCAAGGAACAGAAGGGGAGGGTCATCACGAGGACACAACCGGCTGGACATGCGGGGTTTTTAGTCTTGGGCTTGGGCCTGACCGACATAACCTACATTTGTATTTTGTAAAAACATGATCAAATACATGATGCAGCCTTGTCCTTACCTGGGTCGTGGCTGGATGGTCGTAGCAGGCTTCGGTTCGGGCGCGGGCCACATCGCAGTGAATCAACATGGACTGGAGTTCAAACTTCAGAAGATTATAAATAATCAGCCTATACAATGTTACAACATGTTAATGTTGTTAATACAAAAAGAGGCTAGATACCGGAACTTTCTTCAGAGTTCAGACCACAATACCAACAGCTTAATTATACGCACACGCTGCACTTTACAGCGCGATTGTTTACGCATTTAATTGGCGACAGCCTGGAACCAAAACAGCACTACGGACTTTGGGATTAACATTGGGCATTAGGCATGGGAAATCGTGCATGCAGCCTCTTTAATTGTGCACCAAGACGCACGGTTTTTTAACTTCATTTCTATAAAATAATTGTGGCTCATTAGAGGGGACTTTCAAGAGTGTTCACATTTTGTATGAAAGGTCTAAAAGCAGCATGCAAACAATTGGTGTGCTCAAACTCATGGGGCTTTTTTTTAGTTCTATTGTATTTAGACTGCAATAATTTTAGTTTTAGAGATATAATTTTAGCATATATTTTTTACTATTATTATTATTATTATTATTATTATTATTATTATTATTATTATTATTATTATTATACTACATTGTTTTATGTTGTACCTTAACATAAAAACTTCCTATAGTTTGTGAATTGTTCACTGACAATGGCAATAAAACAGAATCTGATCTTTTCCTGGGGGAAGTGAGCGATAAGGCAAAAAAATGATATCACAAATTTCTTGTCGCCAGATCTTGATCACGGTTCATGTCAGCCTACATTTTGTATTTTGTATTGCTTTTAAGGAGTAACTAAAATAAGCTTCTTCCGAAAGTTTACACTTCACTCTGGTTAAATGTTGCTGTCACTCACTCAGAGCCTTACAGTAGTTGACCAATAGGAGAAATGGGTTGGAAAAAGTGTTTGTGTTTGAGCAGACGCTGCATTAAACAGAGAAATAGAGAATCACAATATGGCAATTTGATCAAAATAGCAGATCGGCACAAGGATTAGATCGCCCAGCTAGTCCATTCCTTATTTTTTCTGTTATACTGTATGCACTGTATGGACTATTGCTGTCAGGTATTTGTATCATAAAAAATACTTTTTTCTCTTTCAGACCTACCGGAACTGCAAAGACTGGATTATCCTGGAGTTTTCCTATCATTGTAAAGCCACCTAGACTGACTTTCTTTCTTGGAGGTACACTCCGGGTGTCAGTCAGGACACAGTCTACAAACAGGGAGACAGAGTCCTTGCTGACATCCAGTAGTATTCTGTGCCACTTGTCATTGAAGAGTGAAGGCAGGGGGCCAAAGACCACTGTGTGCTTCCTGGAGTGTGTCCCAGTGGAAGTAAACTGTAGATATTGAGACTCCCCATTGAGGCTCACAGCAAGTTGTTCGTCTCCATTCACATCCTGCATCTGCCAGATATTCCACTTTTTACTTATTGTTCTGTCAGTCATTCGCAGCTCAGTCACAAAGGCAAACTCCTCTGGTAGACCTAAAGGATACGCTGATCTGAAGAACATAAAACAAACAATTGAAAAATATGTTTTTTTATATATACAATAAAAAGCCATGCGTTAGTCAGCTCTAAATTTAGCACAATTCAAAGCATATATATTACAGTATGGAAAAGGACATAGATTTATATAATCAATAATTGAAGCAGCATCATGAAAAATGTGCAGCAACAAAAAAATAAAAATAGTTCAAGACAACTGTTTTTACACATACTTTGTTATAATTGTTATATTTGTGTGGACCTGAACTTAATCTATGACTATTTTCACTTGACTGTACTCGAAGTTACTAAATGTGTCATGTGTAAGTGGAGGTGTTGCAAGATTTTGAGGTGGAGTCAGTGTATTCAGCACCATGGACAGGGTAAGCCGTGTTGTGCTGTCTTTACCACTAGGTGACACTGTTCATCTATTATGTAACAGCAGCAGCTTACCTTGTGTTTATTCTGAAGTTAAAGGCTGGACCAATGTTGTAGGCCACATGTTGAGGAGATGAACCAGAAACCTTTTGAACAGTTCCTCTTCGTGCAAGCTCAGAAATATGGAACTGGGACATAATGTAAAAACCTGAGGAGTCATAGTACAGTAAGAAGGCCAAAATAGGCTTGGTTTTAGTTAGACTTTTAAAAGTTTACTTTCTTAAAATATGTTTTCAGCAATTAAAAAAAATGAGAAAAAAATAAAAAATCTTTCTACAAGGACATTTTACATTTATTCATGACGACAGATGCTACTACAATATATTTTTACATTATACTACCTTACAATCTTATACTGGCATAGTGCTTAGGAAGGGAACAAAATGTACCCTCATTTTTTATAATTACATTTATTACCACAACTTCTATTACTGCTATGGTAGGGTCAAAAATACATGAACAAATTTAGATTGCAGAGCTTTGTTCAAAACTGATTTAAGTGTATTGAATGCTTGAAACCAATTTTGGGATGTTTGGGAACCACTGTTGTAGAGTTATAATAAACAGGTCTAACTTAGTTTAGTTTATGTATCTATTTGAATAGGACAGCAAGCATTAATCAACAGCTAATGCTGTAAATACACCGCAAAGCTAATTTCCATCCATAGTCCCATAAAACAACAGTGCCAACTTAACTTACAGTGTAAAGCACACACAGGTTAAGACCTTATTTTGATAGTTAGGTTAATGAATACTGTGGTCATCACATTGTATCAAACAGCATGAATAGAAATTATATGTAGTTTGTATTGAAAAACCTGGAAAAGTTTTTCCTCCAACGCTGACTGCAGGGCATATGGACTGCTGCTCAAAATGACTACCAATATCAGTAGAAAATCTCACAGCTACAAGAAGCAAAAGAAATCAGATGATTAACACTTGCACTGTGAAAGTTGGTATTTTTGTGCAGTGGGATGATTATAAAGCTTGTTTGTGAAGCTGCACTTGTTTATTGAATAAATATTAGACCAATGACTGTGTTCAGGCCGGTTGATTTTAACACTTCAGCTCAAAGTTAGCCTTCAAACATCTGGAGAGGAAGTCAAGTGTGTTAATGATCAAGTGTTAGGAAGTGTGTTAATGATCTTAAAGCTACTCAGGAGGATAACTAATGCAATACCCTTGCACTGCTTTACGTTATTGTTGATTTGGATTCAGTGTAAATGATGCCCTTTATAATTCCACAGTGGATTCAACATGTGGAAAGCATCAAAGACACCAATGTCATAAAAATAGATCAAACAGGCAGACAAGAAAATATGATCTTATTCAATCCTGTATGAGATGCATGCAATTTTTTTTAAGACCAAGCATGAAACATGAAGACAGTGTGTTTTACTTGCCTTCTGTTTTATTAAAACATGCAGCATCATAGGCTTTATATACTTACTTTGAGCATGAAGCCCAGTGCAAAGAAAGTGAGGGATCTCATGAAAGACGGACAGTATGAAGACAAATATATACCTGAGGAGAACATAATGAAAATTCGGGTAGTGATTTAAAATAAAGGCCTTGAGTTAAAAAGAGAAATTTACCTTTTCACTCTAGCCATTTCATTGCTTGATAAATGCATGATGGCAGTGGATGGACCCCCAGGAGAGACGAGGATCCTGAGACTTCTTCAGCTGGAGTAAAGCCACAGTCTCAGAGCACCTCTTATAGCCATGGCCGTCATTTATTTGCCATGTGTCAACACCATCCACACTTCACTGTGTCAACTTCAAATTCCTGAGCTTTTATCACTGGTGGAGGATTTTCCTTTGCACTTCAAAGGTCATTGTCAGTCATGAATTATCAAGAATCTCAAAAACATGATACAATTCATCACAGTTGGTGAAAGTATTGTTGTTATTTTTTAGATGTAGGTGTGACATAGACAAATAGTGGCATAGAATTTTCTTGATTATTATAATTATTTCACTAAATAGCCTAATTAAATTAAAGCCAGAGGTGGTACAATTTGTACTTAGGAACTTAGGAAAATACTATTACTCAAGTAGAAGTACAGTAGTTCAAGCTACCAGTACTCAGGTAAGATTAAGGGGAAACTATACAACTCTAAGAAAGAGTAATTGTAAGAGTAACTGTCTGATGGATAGATGTACTTTATTAATTACCCCCTCCGGAGTCCCTTACAAGGATGCATTATATAGTCTGAGCATGAAATCTGCTTTACGTATATTGTGAAGCCGATTTAGTTGGAATGTAATATGCACAAAATGATGTATTTTCAAATGATAGACGCACACACACACACACACACACACACACACACACACATGCAACACACACACACACACACACACACACACACACACACACACACACACACAGTAGACTTCCTCACTGTAAAAATATGATGTCTTAGGTTACTGCCCATCTACGATTAAGTACAAAATAATTTAAGATGTACCAATCTCTGACAAAGGTCATATGGACTTTCATCTTGGCTAGAATGTGTATTTGGTAATGAAATGTCTTTTCATCATCCAGATCCAGTCAGGAGCCATCCTCAACAACATCCGCCTTCAAATGATGTCTGTTTTTGAGGAAGGGTGTCGTGTCTTTTAACATTAATAATGTCAATTACCTATATGTGAAGAAGGTAACTAAAATGTGAATAACTTTCTGTGGCTGAGTCCCACACTTGCTTTGGTGTCTTGCGCTCTGGAGTGACGCACAGTTACGTTGAGTGCAGCTGGAGTAGGAGCTGCTGCTGTCAGCTCTCTCAGATTAAGCTCGACTTCTGCTGCTAGGCTACTGCCACTTTTCAGCCCAATACAGGCACTTTTATTTAGGAACTTTAAGAGCTGTCTGACATCCACCATAATCGGAAATTGTGCAGCTGCCATTTTTTTTTCTGTCCTATAATCCAAAAAAGACTTGCTACGTGGGACGAAAATAGAAGCTAACGTTGGTTAGCTAGCAAATGTTAGCCTGCAAACGCAATGGTAAGTAGTGCTAGTGCTATGCTGCTAGCTGCTGCTGCGCTAATGTTACACTGGGATCACCATTTTTGCATAGCTAACGTTATTGTGCGAACAGTCCGCCTACGGCTGAATGGAGCTGCCAGGGAATTGTTTGCATTGTTTCGGGGCTAAACTGTTTCACTATATAATGTCACTGTGGACCTCCTGGTGATTTATGGCCTTTCGCACAAATTCCACCTGTAACTGTACTCTAGTCTAGTCTGTACAGAGCCAGAGATTGACCTGCACAAGCCTTTGACCATTATTGATGCATGATTCATTATTAAGATGTCTTTGAGTTGCCTATCACCAAACTGAAAGGTTTCCTTAGTACTTCCCCTTATGCAATGTCTTGTGCAATATTTGTCAAGAAGACGAAGCTGTGTAATCGTGATTATTTGTTGTTTTTGTCACCAGCTATCTACGTTTGAAGAAAGAATAGACTGAAACCAAGTCCATTGTGGTTTAAAATTATTTATGAGATGATTGGGTTAAGTGCCCTTGCATTAATTATCCCATTCACAGTAAAGTACAGTGCTGAAAAGTTGTCATTATATTTCGCCAAGTAGATGCTAGTAAATCAATCAGTCAATCAGTCAATCAGTCAATCAATCAATCAATCAATCAATCGAAGGGCCCGTTAAACCCCTACAAATGTTACCAAAATGTTACTGACATGCCTGCAGAGATACATTGTTCATGATTAATTCAAGGGACGTTTGTATAGTTATTAGACCAGTTTGCAGTTTTTCCCTGTCTCGCTTTGTCAACAAGGCAAGTCAGATTAGTTTCATTGATGAATATGTTAAAAGTTATAGTCACACATCTTAAAAGTGTTACCATGGAAAAATAACTGCTGTTTGGCTTTAGCTTGGCTTGACTCTAAGCAAGTGTCCAATTTCAATAACTGCCACAACAATTACCCTCTCAGCAATTTCCCTTCCTGTAGCAATTTGAACTGTCTCCCATCTTTACATGTGATTCATGAAATAAGAATTGTTGTCAAGACATATTTTTTGCCTTCAGGCCATGAGATGTATCCCAGGTGATGTAAGGCAGCAGTGCCTGTAGAGCTCAACATGACGGAAATCCAGGCCACAGTGGAGTTTTCTGTGGAGCTCCACAAGTTTTACAATGTGGACCTGTTTCAACGAGGGTGAGTGTTAACTGTAACTGTAACTGTGAGCGATACATTATATAGACTTTGTATTGCAGTTTAACATATGTATGTATGTTACTTCTAACTACACAGATTAAATGCATATGTTTCTGAGAAAGTACACATGTGAGGGCTGCACAATATGATAAAATGTCTTATAATTGCATTTTTTCTGTAAGTATAGGAGTTGCGATTTTTGTTGTAATAATCAGATTCTGTTCAAAGTTCCCATTTTAAATGCATCCAGGAGACTTGACCAAAAAAATTTAAATCGGCCCAACGGACAAACTAATAAAATAATCGTGTATTTCACATGAACAAATGTGAACTACAGGGTTACATGTTTTATGCAGAATAAGACGGCATATTTCGTTTTTGTTGAAGAAATGATGGCTAATTGCATCCATTCAAATTGTGATTTTGATTTGATTATGATATATTTTGCAGCCCTAACACACACAAATATGTTGGAGGCTTGTAATTTACTCTTTGTCTCACTGTGTCTCAACAGTTAAATTGATTTTGTGCTATAAAAACTATTCACTCATTGAAATGTCTATACTGTCAGCTCTTTTTTGTTTTATTTTTTTTTATATGTTCTGTCTTTTGTATCTATGGAGTACTGAGTAGTGGTCTGCCAAATTGACACGCATTCTCTCTCAGCACATCACAGTGTTAGCAGCTCAGGTTTACTACAGCTGGCTGCTAAAGAAAGTGCTCATTATACATTTATTGGAGCGACAGTGTCATTTTCCCTTCAGAGGTAACTGGTGCATTTTGTTCTGGATGCATCACTTAACCTTTAATGACGGTAATTTTGTAACCGCTCTGCATCATGTTACTCTTATTGTAAAATGTCATAAAAAAACAACAAGCATATCATGTATTAATGGTGATCTTTACAGATTTTACCAGATCCGTGGCAGTATCAAGGTGCCACCCAGAGTCCCACACAAAGTTGAGGGCAGTCTGCTGCATCCCGGAGGTATAACCCACCAGTACTTCGTTTTATTAACTACTATACCACCCTGTTATTGCTGACAAACAAATTATGATTATTGTAGGTTCTGAGCTGGCATTTCCAGCCTCTGTACAAGATGATGTAATCAGCAGTAAAACATTCCAAATTCTGTACAAGAATGAAGAGGTGGTGGTCAATGATGTTCTCGTGTTCAAAGTCATGATGCTTCTGGATGAAAAGAAGGTACATCTTAGTCTAATTTGTGTAGACATCCCCCAATTGTAGGCTATCATTGATGTCATGTCTTTGTTATCAGGTGGAGGAAACCCTGAATGAAATGGATTTCCAACTCTTTTTGGATTTGTACTTTACAGATGGAGACTACACGTATGTATAAAACACTGTACACTTCTAATTGTGACTTGACTTGACTTTTGATTTGCATTACTATTTTTTTCCCTCCCTAGACCTGATGATCCAAACTCTTTGCAAAATATTAGTGGTCGTTCCCTTCGTTTGCACTTTAGCCTTCAGAAAGGCATCCATCAACACATCAATGTCATGTTTGACTATTTCCACCTCTCTGTCATTTCTGTTGCCATCCACGCCTCCCTTGTGGCGCTACACCAGCCCCTTGTCAGGTCAGTCTCTGCCTTTAGTTGAAAACCAACATATTTCTTCTCACTTAAAAGATTTTATAAACAACTGTTTTTTGGTCCAGTTTTCCTCGACCAGTGAAATCCACATGGTTGAACCGCAATGCTCCAGCTCAGAGCAAAGACTCTGTCATCCCATCTCTGGAAAATGTGGTGTTTGGAAGCAGTTATGTGAAGCAGGTGTCTCCAGATGTAAGTTCAGCTCGCTTAATTTTTTCATTAGAAAATTATTATGAGTTTTGTTTTAGGGAGTCTCCTTTATCATGACTCAGAATAGCTAAAGAAACAATACCAGGGTAATTATGCATAAACTTGGGTGTGACACTGAAGGTTCTTTGTAAAGAACATTGTAGAGACAGCAGCAGTAACAATCACATAACACAGTTTAACCTGTCATTTCTGAACCTGTGTTGTGTCTCTTCCAGAGTCGAACTTTTGTGATCTCCGAGCACTGTCTTCAGCACGCCTACAGTCTGCATCAAAACCTCTGCTCCAGTCTCTTAGCTGCCTACCAAGGGCTGTTCGGGTATTTCACCAATATCACCAAGGATCTGCCTTCCTCCCTTCGCATTGAATTAGGTAAAGTGATCTTGAGTTTTACGCAAATGTATGTTTGTGCATGCTTATCTAAAATCAGACTAGTTTGTAAACGTTTCCCCATGGATATCCAGTAGTTTGCATCAAAATAAATAACATCTATCTGAATAAATGATTATATATTTCTTTTCTTTTTTTTAAATATTGTGTTCATAACATTTCACTTGATTTACCTACATACTACTAATCCATTTTATTAACTAATGATTTATTAGAAAAATATGCTACTAAAAACCCTGGATTGATTGACTAAACGTTCATAATAAAGTGACATTGACTTAACTTGCTTAACCAAGTGTCTCAGACATAACCACCGTAATATATATTTGAAAGCACACATGTATTACTCATTAACCCGTTTTAAGCAACTACCAAAAGGTTAAACATCCCTATATGTGCAATCTTACTAGCCAAACCCAGCATGCAAGTCCTTTATGAGCGAGTTCTCAGAAGACCCTATCCCCGAAGTCAAAGACACGTCTACATAGGTATGTTCAGTACCTCAAACCGGAGTGACTCTCTGCCCTCTTTTCTGCTTCAGTTTCAACACTTTGACTACACTATCCAGAAGTTTCAAAACTGTGGTCTTAATAATCTTTTATGAGAAACGAGTGACCATTGTTTTCGTCTCTGTTGACAGTCACATAGATTTTTCACTTTGACAAATTTCACCTATAGCATTCCCACACGTTTTCATGATCTATTTTTTGCAAGTTCCCCGTCATAAATTCAGTTTGCATAAAATGTTATTGTTTGTTTCCCTTTTAGAACAACATGATTTAGAAGCACGTTTAGCTGATTTATGTTACCAAATCAAGGTTTGTTAATCGCCTCTTTCATTCTTCATCCTTGACAATGAATGCAGATTAATTTGAAGTTCTCTCTGTATTTTTCAGACAAAAGCAGAGTCCCCCGATGAGCTGGCTGAATTGGTGAATATGAACTTGGCGCAGCTGTGCTCACTGCTCATGGCGCTTTGGGGTCAGTTTTTAGAGGTGGTTTCTCTTCAAGAACATGTTGCTGCTATATTGGCAATGGAACATCATACACTAAGAGTAAGTTTTATGGGTTTTTTAATTTTGACCAAATACAATCTCATAATCTTAATCTGAACGCTCTCTAATTTGTGTGTGGAAACTGCTTGCAGGTTCGACGGTTTGCTGAGGCTTTCTTTTGTCTGGAACACCCCAGACAATCTGCCCTGGCCTATCAGGAGCTTCAGTAAGTGGCATTTAGTGTTCGTGATGCATAGTTTTGCTTCATCAAGTTTGCACTTGTATCAGACATATTTTCACTGTCACAATATCTCCTGTAGTGCGCACAGTCACCAGCAAATGACTAACGCAATCAAAAGCTCCAGTTATTTCCTGTCTCTGCCGCCACTTCCTGTGGAATGTGCGGATCTAGATGGTGACATCAACTCCCTGCCAATCATTTTTGAGGACAGATATCTTGATTCTGTCATTGAAGGTCAGGAACAAGACACTTTTCTCACAACCATACATTACGTTTTAACTTATGTCCTTTCTATTTTTCACCTCCATTGCACATGAAGATCGAGATGGACCTTGGCTTGGCGTGAACAATACTCGCAGTGGTCCGGTGTCTGGTAAAAGTGAAAAGTCCAACAGTAAAGACTCCAGTGCTGCAGTGAGCCCCATACCTGAGTCTCAGTGCAGCCCAGAAGACAACACCTGGCCGGACTATGATCCTCCTCCTAAATCTAAAGGAAAGTCGGTCAAAACGAAAAAATTAACTAAATCTGAGAGCTCTAAAAAACTAATTAGACAAGGCTCAAAGGACTCTGTTGTTCTTGTTGGATATAAGAACCTTAAAGCTCCATTTAGTGAAACCAAACAAAAAGAGAGAGAGGTTCCTAGTAACCGTGAGGAAGAGACTACACAACAAGAGGACCCAAGTAGCTGTGTAAAGACTGCTGTCTGTGAGGACATTGATAATTCATATGTTTGTGATGGGGAGGTCTTAAAAAATACTACAAACTCTGATGCACAAAATAATCCCCAGGCAGGTACTGGGGCTTTAACATGCAACCAATCACCAACCAAAGGTCAAGTGGACACTTCGGACTCACACTTGCCAAATTGGTCTGGAATCAAGCAAATCGAGGTGAAACCAAGTAACAAGGACCCATACCAGGGAGACAAAGTCACTGTTATACTACCTTGTAGGACAGAAAGGACTTGTAGCAGTAACATTTCTGATATTAGTGACACAACTCTCTGTGACTCTGCTTTGGACTCTGTTTTTGGTAATGAGCCACCATGTAATAGTCAATCTTGTCTGGTTTCAGTACAAGTGAAAAGTGAATGTATTCGCCTGCCTGATGTTCGAGCCCCCAGTGCCTCCTCCCGCCTGTCCGACTCTGGAATAGAGAGTGAGCCTAGTTCTCTTGCTCAGTTTACTTCAGGACCACAGACTTTAGTAGGACTAGTCACCCCAGAGCCAGGAACGGTTTTGCACCAAACAGAAAAAGCGGTTTTGAGTCCTCCTCTACGCTTTGTTCAGCCAATTGCACAGAAGCCAGGTTTCCTTGGCGCCACAGATCTTCTAAACCCCGAAAACGCCAGTGCGGTTAGTGGAATCCAGTCCTCTCTCACCTCTATCACATCTTTACCCTCGGATGAGGATGGCGACGGCTCTTCAAGAGAGTCCAGTGGAGCAGATACTCATGGAAGGAAGTCTAGTGTGCTGGTGCAGGAACAAAGTTTGGTTTTCTCCGGAACTAACACTAGCCAGACTAGCACTGGGATAAATGACTCACTACTTTCTAAACCTACCTTTGATTTTGAAACCGACCCTAAATTATTAGTTTTTTCAGACTGTGGTGTTGAGAGTTCTACTCAGCCTGAGGGTAAAGAATCTCGCAGTGAAACCCACACCGCCTGTCCCTCGAGTAACTCGGCCACAAGCAGCACTGACCTGGTGAAGCGTGGGATGGTGGAGAATTATTTTGGCTCATGTTCAAGTACAGATGTGTCTGAGATCAGCCCCATAGAAACATCTGCTGTTACTCTTGAAATCCAAGCTAGACCTCAGGTTGAAGATGATGAGGATGAGCCGGAGAGTGAGATGATCGAGAATGGTTATTATGAGGAAGGGGATGGTTATGCTTTTCTGAACGGTGTCACTGATGAAGAGCAAAATGAAAATGCCAGTGCTTCTGCTCAGGAGACGAGTCATTTGTTTGAACCTCACAGTTATCACAACACAAGTGAGTTCTCCACACTTCCTGTGTGTTCAAAGTCAGCTTCTCATACTTCTGGACGCAGCTCGGGAAGACCGTTTTGTGCCTCCTCAATTTCTTCTAGCCTGAATTGGTATGAATGTGCCGCCACGCCTCAAATTAAAGCGTAAGATATTTTAATCCGATTTTTTTTCACTCATTTTTTACATCTGTTAATTTCTATGAGGTTTCAATGTGTGGCATTATCTTGATGAAGGTTCATCAAGGCTAAAGAGGAAATGAAGCAGCTTAGACTCCCCGGCTTCTTGTACAGTGAAGTGCCTGAGCTGGCGTCCTCTGTGCCCTACTTTAGTTTGGAGGAGGATGAAAGCTGCACCGAGGGCATACACCTCATAGTCTGTGTTCATGGACTGGATGGTAAGAGTAGAAGCTTTTAGCTTTTGGAGACATAATGCATTTGTAGAAACTAAAAAGCATGAATGTTACTTTTTTTTTTTTTGGACAGGTAACAGTGCAGATCTTAGACTAGTCAAAACCTATCTTGAGCTTGGACTCCCAGGTGCACGTATAGATTTTCTCATGTCTGAGAGAAACCAGGTGAATATTTTGTCCTTTTAAGGAACCCTAACCATTTTACTTTGTATTGAACTTAGTAACATCCCTTTTTCAACAGAATGACACATTTGCTGACTTTGAGTCCATGACAGACCGGCTCCTAGATGAAATAATTCAGTACATCCAGATTTACAATCTCACAGTATCCAAGATAAGGTAAATTTAATTACTAATTAAAAAAAAATAAAAAAAGCCTTCCTTTCTGTATTTATTTTGTGTTCCTGCATTTGTCAGCTTTGTGGGTCACTCCTTGGGGAACCTCATTGTTCGCTCAGTGCTGACCCGTCCAAGATTTAAATGTTACCTGAGCAGGTTGCATACTTTTCTTTCACTTTCTGGACCTCACCTCGGCACTTTGTACAACAGCTCTGCTCTAGTCAATACAGGTATCGTGTGGGATCATATTTTTACACTTTTTAGCAATAGAGGGATTTTTAAAACTTATTTCTCCCCAGGCCTTTGGTTTATGCAAAAGTGGAAGAAGTCCGGATCACTTCTGCAGCTCACGTGCCGAGATCACTCTGATCCTCGCCAAACATTCCTCTACAAGCTCAGCAAAAAATCAGGTTTGTTTTGCTCCTTATTTAAATTTGATATACTCTAACTTTAATAATATTTATATTCATACCATGCTGTGCACCATCTTTGTAGGCCTGCAGTTTTTCAAGAATGTGGTATTGGTGGGCTCGCTGCAGGATCGTTACGTGCCATATCATTCTGCTCGCATAGAGATGTGCAAAACTGCATTGAAGGACAAACAGACAGGTAAATCAAATAGATGTAATATGAAGAACAGAACCTAGATTTGTAATAGTTCTGACATATATGAATGGCAGTAATATGTGTGTGCTTGGTTTTGCCCCAGGCCCTGTGTATGCTGAGATGATTGAAAACCTCCTGCTGCCTGTACTGCAAAACCAAGACTGTAATCTTGTGCGATACGATGTCATTCATGCCCTGCCCAACACCGCTAACTCTCTGATCGGTCGGGCTGCTCACATTGCGGTCCTGGATTCTGAGATCTTCCTGGAGAAGTTCTTCCTGGTGGCAGGCCTTAAGTTCTTTCAGTAAAACTTGCATCAGAAGGAAAAGACAGAATGCCAATACCTCACTACATATGAACCTCTTTGATTATCCCTGGATTATCCCTATGGTTTGAAATGCAAATACTTTTTATTACAATCACCATGCACATGGCGTTCACTTTTAATTTTTTTAACAGCCGTTTTAAGTTATTCTGAAAGGTATGTTTGTTTTAAACTGTTTTAGTGGTGTTTGATATTTAATTCGCAATTACTAACTGGAAATGTAGCTGCTACTACAAGGTAAATTTACTGTTTTGGTGAGCTTTCCCAAGTTGATCTGCACATAATATTCTCACCATTACAAAATGTTATTGTCACAACATTTTTAGACACTGCAATTACCTTTTTAATCAACAATTTTACATACATTTTATCGGCAGCATTTTAAATGGTAAATTGCAGTGATTGTTGCTTGGACTTTGCATCTTTGACTTTGGTGGTAAAAACTTGATGCTGTTTTTGCCATATCAGCATTCTGCACATTTACCCAACCTGGTGTTGGAGGGGGGGGGCGTTGCCTACAACATGACAATTTAATACAGGGGTTTCAATCATATTTCTTGACTGCAAAAAAGCACATTGTTGTAAGATTAACTTGTTTTATTCAGTATTTGCTTGGTAATTTTTGTGATTCTTTGTCATTTAACTGGAAAGTATTGCCTGGAACAAAAAAAATTGATTTTGGCGGATGTTTATATAGCAGTCATTTTACTCTTATCATTAAAAATGTATTTCATGAGCTGTTGTTTATTTGTTTTGACATAACAAATGACAAGTTTGGCTTGTTATTAGACCTGAGCACCACAATCTGGTTATAGATATATTTTGAAGAGTTAAGGCCTCACAGATTCACACACTAAACCTGGCCAGTAGAGGTCCCTGCTGTACATTTCAGTAACAAAAAAGAGGATTCTTTATGCAAACGGTTGAAACCAGGTATTACTAGTGTCTGTAAGCTGTGTCTATTTTTCCACGCGTCTTTTAAATTAAAAAAATAAAAACGGGCACAAACTCCCTACAAATACACAGTCAATCACTTCAACCAATCTCAGAGCAATGATATTTTGTTGACAAATTGCAGTCGAATTGACTTTACTACTTTATGAAAGACAAACACGTTGCACGTATTATCGACCATTATATCAACACAGCACTGTTGTGGGACCCCTAATTAACACTGGAGCGAACCAATACAAACGTAGGGCTGCTTGTGTGTTTACACCATTCATATGATTAGATGGATTGCCACATTCATGTTAGTACGTTCTGTTCTAATTGTATTTGTTCTGTAATTTACATGTGTGTTTGTTTTTTTAAACGAAAGACCCCGATATTTACGTGTAAGTATAACGCAGCGCCCCCGTGTCTGCGGCAGGTGGTACAGTCCAATCTTTGGGGTTGTGGTTGAAGAAGTTCCACCACGCGATGGGGAGGAGGGGAGACCGTTGTCCTCATTAATGCTGTCAATAGTTCAGCCTGACACAAAGTAACACGAGTTCCCGTCTCCTAAGTATATGGGGAAAAGTGCGAGAAACTTCAAAGTCCTGATAATGTGAAGGTATGTGACTCTTTTCTGTGTTATGCGTTTGGCAAAAGCACAAGTGTAAAATGAGCGTGAATCATTGATGCACTTGTTGCTTTACGCCCAGTCATACAAAATATTGATCTGTAGAGGTTCATCTGCGTGGAAAAACTACATGTTGACTCCAGTTTTAGGTTCACTTCTCGAAATAAAAGGCTTGCGGTGAGGAGATTAACGCGATCTCTGCTTTTACAGGTTTATGTTATATGTGTCAAGCTACTTTTCCTAAAATAGCAAAAACGGACACTAATTGGCAGCAGATATTTATGTCTGGACACTAAAGGTTTGCCTAATCTGCTACAGTGATCCTACAATATTGCTTTAAAAACGTATTTCTTACTGGATTTGGGGTTTGCATACGGGTTAATTATGTTATTGAGTCATTGAATCTAATTAAACAGCCTCTACAAGGGTTTGATTCACTCTGAAAGAATGCTTTGACCCCCCTCCTCAGTCAGGGAAGCTCGCCCACCTCATTGTTTCAAAGTGGGATGAGTTTGCTGTGCTGTTAAGTGAAAGACCCCCCCTCAGGTTTTACCCGGACTTGTAGTTGGTGGTGTTGTTTTTCCTTCAGTCAGCCGTGTGCGCAGAATTAGGGATTATAACTATGCTGAGCAGGATTTAAAGCATACAGATGGCTGCTCTCATGTGATCCAGGGTTTCCTCTGGTCAGCAGGGAGAAGATGTCAGACATGTCCACTGATGATACAGCCGTTGAATCACTGATACACTTATTGTATCTGTTGAACCTTAACGCGGCATGATTTGCTTTTGTATAGTTATTATAATGCAAGAAGCAAAAAGAATCGTTTCAACAACTGTGTGAACCTTTTTTATTTGTCTCACAGTGGGTTTATTCCAATGTTGCAACACCAAGTTCAAGTGCACCAAGAGAATAGGAACATGTAAATAAAAATATTAAGATATTAAAATAGACTTAAATCTAATGCAGCCCTGTCCTGAAGTAAAAAAAATAAGACTACAACATCATCATCTTATCATAGTTGAGAAGATTGGACCTTCGTCCTTGCTTTCAGTGGGAAACAGTGAGATAAATATTTAGGAATAAGTTACGTGACTGCTTTTCAAACCCTTTGTCTAGTTTTCTCTTAATAAAGACAAGATGGTTTGCATTGTGTTAAAGTTCGACTCCATAAACAAGTCAGTTGCGTACTAGAATTTCTGGTTCTTGCTCTGTGTGCTCTGACATGCAGCTTTAAGTGGGGCTCTGTTTGGGCACGTTGGTAAATCATATTCAGTAAGGAAAGTGTCATGCCTTTCGAGTCGAAATAAGTTAGTGGTTCCCATAGCTTGTAGATGACACACAAGATATGATTATTACACACTTTCATTTTGCTACTTAAAGGACTTTTTTGTATTATGCTGCACTGCACTGCACATGCAACTCAAAGGCCAATAATAGTTCAGAAACAGGTCACACATTTGGAAATTGTCCAGAAAATAAGTGTAGCACAGTTTTGATCAGGTTGTAGTATTTGTTTTTTTTTATTGTTGTTGCCATTATTGTCTCGAGTGGGATTTAAGGGGATCAGAGGCAGTGCACGGCAGTAATTAAGGTGATTAATTGATTCTAAGATGTTAATCAGATGAACCCGTACCAGTTGGGGTATGGGTCAGTATACTGAGGGCACAAATCCCACCAGGTCAACAGTGATAATTGGTCTGTTTCTTTCTATAACTGAAAATCTTTTTTTACTTTTTTTTTTTTCTTCCTAGAATCAAAATGGATGACTTGCCCTGAAGTGGGAAGCGTGAGATTGATAAGGATAAGACCACTGTTTTTGATAACGAACCATCACTGGCTTATGCAATCATGTCAGTCAAGCTCGACAGAACAATTTGTGTTCTTCTTCCCAACAAAGACCAACTGGACATCAAAGTTGGGGTAAGTAACTTGATATTCTTTCTTGTTCCAAGACTAGAACTTAAGCTCTTTGAAAGTTGTCAATTTCCTTTTTTTAATTTTCTTTTTTACTTCAGCCAAGGTCCACAGGGCAGGATGTCTTCAATCGTGTTGCTGAGTGTCTTGGAATTAAAGAACTGCACTTTTTTGGTCTAACTGTTGTCAAGGGTAGGTTATAGCTGTTTTATTGAACATAAAGACAGTACTGTAGGCATCAGTTCTGTCAGTTATTGTTTCAGTCTCATTTAAACAGTTTTACTCTTCAGTATACAAATATAGATTCCAAAGCGGCACGGTGGCAGAGTGGCTAGCACTCTCACAGGTTTTCCCCAAAATATGCACTGTAGGTAAAATCCTATTGCACTGCAGTGATTGCTGCGCCTGACTGGTTTCCCCAGTGGCAAATGCAGAGGACAAATTTCCCTACAGGTTAAATAAAGTGTACCTTAACCTTAACTTTGCACTAAGAATCATGGTGTATTTAAAATGTGTACAAAGGCTGAGGGTGTGTTCAGACTGCGGCATCCAATTTGCGCCGTACGCCCTTAGTTGGACGCCTGTGCATTTGAAGACAGGCACTTGTGTCCAAGTAGACTTTGAACATAAACACGACGCCTTGACGCCGCAGTCTGAATGCACCATAATGGTCCAAAAGCAGTTAAGTCTGAATAATGTAACATTTCTCTTCAACAACAACTCGGCCTATTCAGCTCGCTTATTCGCTTGCATGATTCTGTCTTTTTTTTTATTCACCAAACATTCAATTTCAATTCTTGTCTGAGAATTCTTGTTGAACTATGTGCTCTTCTGTACAGTTCTGTACATTTCCTCTGTGTTCTTTGTTGATGTATATTGAAACGCTTCGTTAATCTTATGGGGCTCATCTCTAAAACAAGCAGCCTTTTGTTTTTGTGGTGTTGGTTCAGCGATCACTTATGCCTGGATTCCTGCAATATTAAGTTCATTAAGCCAGGAATGCGCCAATGCATTCCTTCTCCCCACTGAGGGGAGGGACAGAGTGATAATAGCGAGAGGAGCGTAGAGGGAGGCGAGGTAAAAGAGGTCATGACACAGACAGAAGAGCATCTTAGTCAAGGAGTTGGGATGATTCAGATTTGATTGATGTTTGACGGAGGGATGAAGTTGTGAAAGAGCTTGGCAAACCCGATAATGAAGTTGAGCAAAAAAAATCAAGATGAATGACATGGATGCAAGTTTCATGAATCATGGGAACTGGGGAGTGCACCGCTCTCATTTAGATCACATCATGGTCTGTATTACTTGTACAACTAACAGTTCTGTTTGGTTTGTAATGCTTACACAATATAAGACACATGCAATATTTCCTTTTTTTTTAGCTTTGAACCATGTTATCAGAAAGATAATCCTTTTATAGGCTTCTATGGGAGGAATGTGTCCTGGGACAGGGGGTCATATGCTTTAACGTACAGAAAAGACATCGCCGACAATGCCAGCACATTTGCTCAACATCACCATTAAACACAAGATAAGAGGCCAAAAAAGAAACTCTGATACAACATCAAGAGCCCAACATCATTACATCATAAGCATTGCATAGTCATAATCTAATCTCTCTTTTATTTAGGTTTCATTTGATAGAGACAAGTGTGTTTCATGAGCTCATGTCACACAATACAACATTTTAGCTTAGGCTAATTCTCAATGTCCGTCCCTGGTTGAGCTTTTACATTAAAAAAAAAAAGTAACGATGTAATACAAAAGACACAACATAAATTAAAAATGGGTCAAAGGTGGTTACACATCTGACCTCCGAATAAAAAGTAGTTGAAAAGGACCCAGTTTGTTTCTCCCTTCCGTTCTACGGGTAAAGAGTTCCGTTGTTTGGTGCCTTGTACAGTGAAAGCTGACTGTCCACAAGTTGTTTGATGCTTTGGGACACTACAGTTTTCCACTCTGACTGACCCCTCTGCTCTGAGAGGAACTATCAAGTCACCAAGAACCTGCAAAGCTGCTGATGCAAGCATTTGTACACAGGTTTCAACTGCACCAATTTGATGTAATTTTCAAAAATTATTATATTTAAATTATTCAAACTAATACAGTGGTGTGACCTAATTGGTTTCTTATCAAGATTTTGTATGGCTCTATAAATCATTTGAAAAGGCTTGACAAAAATGCCAGTGACCTGTGGCAATGAGCTTCAGTAGTAAGTTAAGTGTGAAAAGTGCGTGAAACTATGAGCAGTGTGAAACTGCTCATAGTCATAGCCGATCAGTCTGAATGTGTATAAGTTTGCTTTATCTGTTTTAATTGCACATTCCCTAAAGTCTATGTGCATCTTAATTCCACATACTCTTAAGTTATGTGCAGTTTTAATTGCACATTCCTGTACAGCACCTGCAATGACAGTCAGTTATAATTATTTATTTTTTGACTCAACTCTGAGTTACAAATGTTTGTTTAAATCTGTTCAGTTTACAGTTTGTGAGACTCTACCTTCTGCTGCTTGAGAGCATCAACTCAAACTTACTGTGAAGAGCGAGTTGGGTCGGTGGCTACCTAGTACCTTCCAGCCTAGTTTCATAACAATCTCCTCAAAAATGTGCTAGATTTTGCAGATGTAACCTGCTTCATTCACACTTGTTTTAATAATCCTCTGTATGACGCAGTCTTGCTCTGAGCCTCAGAAATGAGTCCTTTTCAAAAAAAATTCTGGATTGTTATGTCATAGGTGATATAACAATATAAACAAATACTGAGGTTTTCTGCATAGTTTAAGTCCCTAAATCATCTCTAACCTTGTTCTGAACACTGTGACATCAAATGTCCTGCTTTCCTGCATCTGTTGTTGTTTTTGTTTGTAGACAATGAACACATCTACATAGACATGGAAGACAAACTGACCAAGTATTTCCCCAAGGAATGGAAACAAGAAACTGGAAAGGTAATGGAATCCACTGATTTCGTAGATTGAATTTGTACTGACCCCAGCTCACAAATCAATTGACTAAATCATGTTTGTTATTGATACAGACATTACTGAAGAAACCATTGCCTCTAGTGCTCTGTCTCAAGGTGCAGTACTATGTTGAGAATGGAAGACTTCTTAGGTATGTGTTGCTCAGCTGTTTTGGTTTGGGATGTTTCTCTATCAGCCTCTTTGTAACATGCTCCACTCGTGTGTTATGTCTTTATGTACCAGTGAACGCAAAGCACGGCACCTGTACTACTCGGACTTGCGTGAGCGAGTGCTGCGCTCTGAATGCCGTCAACAAGAGGAGGTGTACTTTCAGTTGGCAGGTTATGCCTTACAAGCTGACCTCGGGGACCATCCACCTCCAAGCAAAGACCTGGAGACCATCCGCTACTTCGACCCAAAGAATTACTTCCCTCCATGGGTAAGTTTTGCTTTTTGAGTGTATGAATCTATGTCAACTAAATATTCATAATTGTCTTGACTTTTAATTCTATAGATCATTGCAAAGCGTGGAGTAGATTATCTTCTATGTCATGGTCCTAAAGTTCATCAGGATCTGTGGGGCATGTCTTCCCGGGATGCCATCTTGGTCTTTATCAGAGAGTCATGTCGATTGGAGGATGTCCCAGTCACATTTTACAGACTACAAAAGGTCAGACAGAATTTATTTTATAGAAAATAATAAGAAATTCTGGATTTGTGTCAGACATTTCTTTCCCGATTTAAATTTTTATCTTCCCCAAGACACAGACAAATCAATTGATGCACAAATCGCAATGAGGCTGTTTCGTAATGGTTTATCTTTTATAGTTTATTGTCCTCCCTAGTTCAGGATTGGTCAACTGCTGAGTGATATTTTGAAGAGTTGCCCATGCGTTGCGTCATATCCCATCACTTTTAATTTGTTGTGTTGCTCGGTTTCCCTGGGAGCTGGTACGGGGGTTAACTGTGTAATGGCTTATCCAAACCTTTCAGATGCTTCTCTGACATGTCGTCATTCATTGTACAGGACAAAAAGGCAGAAAAAGAAACTGCTTTGCTTGGTCTGACCCTGCGAGGAATGCAAGTCTATCAGGTATGTGCATATGTTGCTGCTGTTGTAAATGCCCTGTCTGTGCGTCACTGCTGATGCGGGACACACAAACCTGCATTTGCTCACAGATTAAACATGTGCAGGCCTATAAACCTCTGAACAGTGGTGTGAGGAATGTGGGGGCTGCCACCAGCGGCCAGGCCTTGGAGATAGGGCCTGTCTGCAGCCTGTCAGCGTTTGATCTGTCTGTCAGGGGCCATCTGGGGATTAGGACTCCAGGCCTGGCTGATTAATGAGCCAGCGGACCGTGAGATACCTCAAGAAATCCATGGTCTTGTTGACAAGGCCAGATGGCACCTGTGCAGTAATCAATTGATGATTGTTTAGAATTTAAACTTTGCAAGAAACTCCTCAAAAGTTGGGTATAGATTTTTCCTCTTTCTGTTGTAGGAGGTGAACAACATACGGCAGTTGGTGTATGACTTCCCTTGGTCAAATGTAGGCCGTCTCACTTTTCTGGTTTGTATTGAATCTTTAATCGAGTCAAGTTTTAGCCTTAAGCCTTGTTCATGCTTGTACAAGTACTGTATGTAGATTGCTTTAAATTCGTTCTTTAAATTCAGGGTAAGAAATTTGAGATCCAGCCAGATGGTTTGCCTTCAGCAAGAAAGCTTGTGTATTACACCGGATCATCATTTCGATCTCGACATCTTCTCCTGCACTTGAGCAGCTGTCATCGCCTCTACCTCAGCCTCCAGCATGCGCTGAAACACCTACGGCAGCTGGAGGAGACTGAAGGTACAAAAATATATTACGATCAATCACTAGATCAGAAAATATATGATAGTTCATGTTTTAAAATTGATACAGTTGACATTGGTTTGTGCATGCTGTACTTTTAGAGAAAAAGCGGTACAGGGAGTCCTACATCAGTGATGACTTAGACATGGATCCTCCGGGGAGTGAGAGTAGTCCTGGTCTGTCTCGACACTCCACGAGCAGCTCTGGTATCGAAGCAGACACCCGCCAACACAGCATCTCCACAGACAGGGCCTCTATGGAGGAGGAGGGGCACATCCAGGCAGAGCTGTGTCTGAGCTCAGCAGCCAGCAGAGGCAGCTCCTGCACCTCTGGAGTGGAGGCTGGCAGCAAGACTCTAACAGAAGATGACGAGTGGCCGCAGGAAGGTGAGGGAGACTTTTCTACTCATTGCAGCTGTAAAGGCTAAAGAATATATCCTTTTCCCAATTACTTTAAAAAAAAATAAAAAATGTATTAGAACTTTTAAAATGGAAAAAGAAAAAATGTGGCTACTATAAAGGAACGGTTTGAAGCAGATGCTTTCATTTTATGCATTAAATTATAATCCAACTTCAAATAGTTTTGTCTTTTGCTCAAAGAATGTTTTGAGGCTCTTTCAAAATGTTTTTGATCTACCTGAACAAATGATTCCAAAACTATAAGATTTTTCTAGGTCCTAGATTTTGAGCAGGACAGTATCTACTACATACTGCACTTGGGCTTAAAGCTCATGTTTACCATGCCTAACATTCAGTAAAGCTGTTTTTCATATTCATCAATCTCCATTTTTGATTCGACTTTATTTGGTCTTTCCTAAAACAAAGTGGAAACTGGTTTTTAGTAATGATTTTAATCTCTGCCATTTAACACAAATCAGATTTCTTGAATAAAACCACATGTTTTTACTGATAGAGGATCAACTGTGGCCCTCTCGATTCTAAAACACCTTCCAAATTTTAGAAGCTGAGCAAATGAGGCTTAATTGCGTGTTTTTGAAAAGATTAGTTAGATGCTTTTTAAAGACATCCAAGAAGAATCCACAATCCGCATGTTTAAATGCTTTTAATTTTTTTATATTTTGGGAAAAGGAGACTGTAAAACCCCAGGAGAAGATCTTGTAGATGACCCCAATGACATGTTCCAGTTGGCCAATTCTCTTGAAGGCATGTCTGTAGACGGTATGGATCTGGCATTGTTGAATCACTCAACAGGTATGAATAGACTGGACTTAATGTTTATTATAACAGGTATTCAATTCTCTAATTGGTTTGTGTTTAAATACTGTTTTTTGTTCTTTAGAAAAAAAACACGAGGATGCTGTGTTGCTTCAAAACATAGAAACGCTTAAACAGGTTTGACTCTTTTTGTTGCTTTTTTGCTTTACCTTGACAAACTTAACAGAATGTGTGTAATTGTGTTTTCTGAATCTGCTTCCTTCACAGTTGCCTAAATCCAAAGTTCAGTTGAGTACAGACCGACACAGCCAAAGTCTTGATGACGTCCGTCTGCTTCCCCCTCTGCCCTCTTTGGGAACTGTGCTTCCTCCTGACTCTTCCCACAGCTACACCTTTGGGTTCCCTGAGACCCCCTTAAACTTAAAGACTCCCATTGAACACAGTTTTGACCCGATTAAACCGTGCCAAGACAAACCTACCTTCTATGGACGTAGATCTACAAACTGCCTTTCCTTGGACTTGTTAGGAGATGAGCAGCTACTGGAATTTATCTTCTGAATGTAACATGTAGGAATGCACTTATTCCTATTTTAAATTCTGGAGAGCTCGAAGTTGTAACAAGGCCTTTTTTACAAATCTGGTTAAAGGTGCACATTGTAACTTTACTGCTGGTTGTCTGTCACCTGCTTGTCTCTATTGAGATTTTATTGCTTTTCCTTGACTGTTCCACACTATGGCATTATCTCAAAATTACCCATCAAAAATGCATTCTTATCGTGAGCGAAGTCACCTGTCCCCAGATCTTACTTGTAACTTGACCTCACCTGTTTGTCTCTATGGAGATAGTTTTTTTTTAATGCCATACTGTGGAACAAGTAACGTATTTATGTCCACAAGGAGACAAGCAGGTGGTGGACCAGAAAAGTTAGATCGTGGTGTACCTTTCCAAATTCACAACAGGATCCCTCATTTCAATTATGTTTTAAGTGTTTTTAGAGAGATCTGAGCAGAAATTTAAATTAGACTTATTTATTTATGTAAATGGTGTACATATTTTCCCTCTTTATCATGTTTTACTCTGGGGGACAATTTTAAGTCTGTTTCTCTTGGGGGGGGGGTTCAGATTTTTTTTTGTTTTAGTTTTCAAAAATATTGAAATGTTGCATTAAGTCTCTATGAAAGTAAAAAGCCGGTCTGGTCTCGTCCCATTGATGCACTTGTTGTGTCTGTGGGGTATTGCACTTGGTTTTTGTTTTTTTTGTTTTAAAAAGATATAAACTTCAGTTATGTTTTCCTATTAGTCCTCGACAGCAATCTGACTTCTGAGATAAAAAATTTAACCTCTTTAAAGCTGGAAATGCATTCATCCAAAACCTTGTTTGTAGTGTCTGCTCTTTTCAGATATCACAACAGAATATCATTTTTTGTTAAGCATTATGTCTGTATTCAGTATATGTATAATGAGTTTGCAGTACAAGTATTACACAACCCCAAAACAAAGAGCCTTACAGGTGTATTGAGATAGTGTTTTGACTGTTTTGTGGATAAATGTTTGACATAACTGATATTTCTAGCCATACGGGCTTCACTGAAAATGTCTGTCTTTACTGAATGCCTTTGTATTTTAACAACAAATAGTTTTAAATATATTTTTTGTTTTAAACTGTTTTTACACAGAAAATAAAATTATTTTAAGAAAGTTGTCTTTTTGTCAGCTTTACTAAGAATTTAATTTTCTTTCATTTGAAAAATATGTGCGTGTGGTGTGTGTATATATGATTGTATGTATCTCTAATATATAATCGTGTGTGTATGAATGAGATACAATATGTGTCTATATAATTATATCTATATCTATATATATCTTATTATTGTTTAATCTTTAACAAACTAGCAAATTGTCACATCTCGCGATAACATTCGCGATTACGCATGCGGAAGTTTACATTTTGAGTAAAACGTGCATGGATCAAACGTGGATCTAGCCGCTAAAACGCCAGTTTACTAAGCCATTCTGAGAAGAGAAACATAAATGCGACAAGTAGTGCACCGAAATGAGCTCGTTTTTAATTGAAACTCTTCTGTCAGGCTCCCTGGACTACGACTCGCTGTTTAAAACTCTGTCTTGGGAGCGTGAGTCGTGGCCGCATCCTGGACGAGTGGAAGCGCTCACAGCATTTATTGATGGACTCTCAGCCACCTCCGATGGAAAGTCCAGTAACGACAGCATTAAAGCTAATGTCGAAAAGGTCGTTTGGTCTCAGTGCGTGCCTTTACTGTCGAAAATCTCCTCTGACGTGGGCGAGAACGGTCAGTGTAGCGTGGCAGTCGTGTGTAAACTTGTAAAAGCCTGCGTTCCGTTGTGTGGCGCTGCGACTCCAGGCAAAGTGACCGAATACGCGCTGCCTTTCCTCCAGCTTTCAGACGAACATGACCTCGCCTCTGGACGTCTCAGCGTGGAGGTGTCCAGTGAAATTCTAGCTGTGTTATTACCCACAATTGCCCCCCATGAAGAACTTGTACTCAAAGTCCTGATGCAAACATTATCTTGTGTCAAAACCCTTCCTGATGCGCAAGTTTCCAAAGTGGCACTGCGACTCCTTTCCGCGCTCCTCGACTGCAGCTGGTCACAAAACATCCACAAGTTAATCCTGGATGATCTGTGTATTTGGCACGACAAAGAGCGCACACCTGCAGTAACCGGACGGGCTTTAATGTGTCTGGCCGCGTTGTCTGACCACATGCTGACCCCAAACAGTCTGACTTCTGACCCGCGCCTGCCCATTCAGTTTTGGAGGATGGTCCAGGATGGGTTAACGCACAAAGACGGTCTCGCACGCAAGAGGGCGCTGTATCTGTTGAAAAGATGCGTGGCATTGTCCAAAGACAGAGCTTTTGGATGTCAGGCTTCAAAGAAAGGTGGTAATAAAAATACATTATAACATTGGAATACACTTTGGATTCAGAATGTCTTTTATAGCCCTATAAATGTTACAGCCCTATAAAGCTGTAACATTTAGAGGGCTGTACTCTAAAACTTTATATACATTTTAGAGTTTTAATCTCTAAAATTTATATCAAGCTTTAGAGATTAAAGATTATTGCGAGAAAAACATAATTGAATGATTATTTACAATTACTGAGACTGACAGTGAAATCTTTAATTATTTAATTCCCATTATCTAACATGTTACTTTTCCTCATATTTGTGGCTGGCTTTACAAAACTGAACTTTCTAAAAGACAAAATAAAGTTAAATGTGACAAAAATAGTCATCACTTTAGCTTCATCTTGGTCAATTTAGTAAAAAGCTCATTATTATGGACCTTTTGCAATCTTAACAACTAATTGATTAGTCTAAACAATATCTCATGAGTAATCTATTAGTAAAATCACTGTTAGCTGTAGGCCTAGTTTCATATTTTTGGTAAATGTACATGCAAAAGGAAAATGAAAAACTGCCATCTGACTATGCTTTCGATGCAGGAGAGGTCTTGTTTACGTGGGACTCTAATCACAACCAAGTGTTACGAGAGTTTTGGGAGGATTACGCCCTGGTGATAGAAACTCTGGAAGAAAACCAGGTAACATTTATGTTTTGTGACTATTTTATGTGTTATTATACTTTTTATTTGAACTGAAATCAAAGAAACATTTGACTTTTTACTATATTATTAAACGGTAATAGAGTTATAATAATTTTCCCTTTCCCCAGATTCACGTTGTTCGTCCAGTCTTAAACAGAATTGATACATTAATCCAGATTGTCAATGACACTCAAGGTAAACAACAATCACACACATCTCTTGACCTCTAATAGATTTGCAGTTAAAAAATATATATATTTTAACTTTTCTCAACAGGTAACAGCCTGCTGCACCCGTCGTGGTTGCTCTGTGTGTATCAGCGCATGTTTCATAGTGAAAATAAGGCGCTCATGAAAGAGGGAGTCTGTCATCTGCTCCAACTGCAGGCCCTTCACCAGACAGAGTTCACCATGGCCTTTTCTCAGGTGCATACTCACTGCTCTAGTTAAAGGCACACTATGTCATTTTTCATGTTTGGGGGTTGCGAATGCCAACGGTTGTTATTATGGGGTCGTGACTGAAAAAGCTTGAGAACTGATGGTCTAAACCATGATACCAATTATTTTCCTCATCAGTTTGTCATTGGGCCGTTTTTGGATGTTCTATCGGAAACTTCACTCTTTCAAAGGTGAGAGCTCTTAATCAGTCGCATGTGCAGTGTAAAACATATATAATTTGCTATTTTTATGTTTTTATAATTCCATTTTTACCATACAGAGGTGCTGGAATGAGTGTAGGTGAATGTCCAGAGCTGGGGAACAAACTTCAAGTATTCATGGTCAACTTTTTTACCAACTTGCCATCAGAACAAAAAGGCAAAGAAATCTATATTTATCAAATCATATGATTAATTTCCAGATATTTTACTATGTTTTTTCTGTGTTTAGCCTCTCTGTTGCTGCAGCTAATACAGCAGCTATCCACAAAGCAGTGGTGTGCTGTGCCTGTCCTCTTCATATCCCAGGCCTTGTCCAGTCTTTCCCCTAGTCCTCTGCTTGATAATAATGGACTTGGTGCTTTAAGGTACTTTGGTTATATTTTAAGTAGTGTTAGTAACAATAGTCGTAATACCTAATGTTGTTTTAATGTGACAGAGAGGTACTGAGGTGCACAATGATCACGCATCAGGTTTTGCTTAGAGGTGCGGCCCAGTGTTTCTTGTTGAACAGCGCCCTCTGCCTTACAGATGTGGTTAGTGTTAAAATACTTCATGTCTTAAAATGTTAAAATGTCTTAAATATGAAAACTATTAAGGCCTAATACTTTAAAGTGAAACGTGTGAAATGTCTTCATGTGCCCAGAGTGCAGTGACCATTGATGATGTGTTTGCTTTTCTAATGCATTTCCGCTCTGACGAGTCTCTGTGTCGAGGAACAAAGCTGTGGCACCAGGTAACGTGTCTAAACCCACTTTTATCTTGGGTGATTTTCAAATACAGCCTAATGTTCAAATTGTCCCTTTATTCTATAATGTCAGGTATGTGTTTGGCTAAAGAACAATGAACAAATGTTCAAGCCCATAAATGATAAGGATAGAGAAAAAGAAAGTATAAAGCAGTATGTTCAAAATGAGGTTTGCAGCTACCTCAAAGTCCCTGCCAGCACAGGTGATCTCCATTACATGATATTTCTTGAAGCATGGCTTTAATTTTTGCTGTAATGACAAATTGGGTGATTTGCAGGTCAAACTGAGAGGTTACCTGAAGTCAGTGAAGCTGTGAAACTGGCCAGGGCAATTTTGCTGTGTGTGGACATGGAAATGTGCCAGCCGGCTGGAGATGTGGACACCACTCTGGAGTACTTACTCTCTCCACTGTGGGACACTCTGAGCCGAGTCAGCACCAATATCTACCTGCCTTTAAAGAAGAGTGACAAGAGCCTGCAGCTCTTGCTCCAGTTACTGCAGCAAGAAGGAATGAATCAAGACAACAAGGGTTGGAGTTCATAAAGCTTCATTTAGTACACATGTTTTATTTAAAGCTAGCGAAAATATTTACTTTTATGCACTCCGTAATAAACCAGACTTTCTTTTTTATTCAATTTAATTACACACATTTTAGATGCCTGTAATTGCACTGTAAAAAAATTTACATTAATTTCAGATGATAATATCTTGGTTGCTTTGAGGAATCAAATTTCGAAGGTTTTGGATCCAATACTAGAATTCATTGTGAGGCAGTTTTGTGGACAGCTGCAAGAGGTAAGGCGACACAAGTGAATGAGAAAGAAAATGATTACGTTCATGTGCAAATGTTTTGTTGACAGCTGTTTGACATCGAGCGGGCAGATATGTACATGTGCGTCCTGAAACAGCTGGTGGTCATATGCAGATTGATACCACAGCAGCACAGTAAAATTCAACGGACATATTTCCCGAAACTCCTCAGTTTCAACATTAAGACTCTGGCAGAACCAAGTCAGCAGGTGCACTTCCTTCTCTGAGCAATCTATCCACCTGACAACAATTTTCTGCCACTTCAGTTGCATGATTATTCATAACTGACTGCTTTGTGGTTCCAGAGCCCAACAGTGTCAGTCCAGGTGTCGAGAGTTGTTGCATTGGCATCTCTGGCCTCGATTTGCCGTCTAGTTGAGCAGAATCTGATTGACATGCAATCAGTATCAGGACTGAAAATGCTGAATGAGTATTTCTACAATTCAATATTATTAACTCCATCTTCTGTTGGACGCTTCAACGAGACCCTGATGAAACCACCAGCACTCGACGGGCTAAAGTAAAACACAGTATTTAATTACCGGTATACTTATGATAATTACTATATGGACTAATGAACAATGTTTTTTTTCCATTTATACTTTTTTTTTTTTTTTTGCGCGATTTTTTTTACTCAAGGACCGTCAAATGAGTAACTTCGACTCCAACACTAACTAAAGTGTTTTACTGTGCTATTTATTTTATACTGCTCATATTTTTATACAATAATTGATAGGAATTTTTTGAATTATTCTGCTTTAGGATTATTGTGGCATAAAATGGTTTCAATGTCTTTTATCGCAATTTTTCCTGTTACAATATATTGCTCTTCAAAATGTGTTTTTGTGACCTAATTATACTATATAATATAATTTGACATAAATAGCCAAGCAGCATTTATTTTTCCCTACAGCAACACAGATGGATATAGTCCTATGCGGCAGGACTGGGGACGTGTCGTAGCTCACTATTTGAGCGACCAGTGGGTTTGCCTAAGCGTCCTCTCAAAGACCACTGGGATTCCTGAGGCTGAAGATTCTCAGTCCACAGAAATTCTGAGATCATCTGTGAGTTGTGCCATGGAAGGCCTGTCTCTGCTGCCTAGCAATCTAGTACTGCCCATTTTTGCTTTTTTGGAGACCTCCATTCCACAAGTAAGTGCATTTGCTCTTTTTGTTCATTATTGTGTATTTATTTACATAACTTTCGTTTTTATAATGCTCCCAGTTAGTCCAGAATGATGAGTCCCTCTGTGTAGATGCAATCACTTTGTCCTGGGACCTTGTTCAGGGACTGAGCACAAACCCTCTTGACTTCTGGCCATCGCTGAAAAGTTTTGTGTCAATGTCTTTTCATTGTAAACTCCTAATGCTGGTCGAGGAACAAGCTCCAAATCTCACAACAGCGATAAAGAAGGTAAGAAGACGTCCACATCGTAGTTTTGATGTAACATTCATCTCTAAACGTTTTTTTGTGTTTTGTTTTTAGATTGCCTCTGAGTTATTGGTTTTATCGCAGTCAAAGAGCGGTGTGTTTGGCCTGCTAATCCAACACTGCTGTCAATTATGGCTTCCCACTGGTGCCCAGGATGACGCTGTCTTTGCAAGTGTTTTCAGCCACATTGATATTCTCACTGAAGCGTGTGTCTATGGACCAGTGCTCAGAAGAGACCAACGGTGACTAAACTTTTGGCAGTTTAATAATTTCCTCTGTTACTCTTGTATTTAAGAGTTTTGTTATTTTATAGGCTTATTCAGGATGTCCAGAGCTATGTAGAACAACTCGGTGAAGAGTGTGCAGCTAATCTACTTTGTGGGTAAGGTGTTTCCAGCATTTGTGAGCTTAGACTGGCTCTTGAATTGTCACTTTCATTTAACAGTTGTAAACTATATCACTTTTTCAGAGACAGTAGAGACGACCAGTTGCCCCGTGCGTGTGCCCTGTCTATGCTCAGTCGGCTGGACCCCTCAGATCTACAACATCAAAAACTGATGCAAAATGTTGTCCTTGAATTATTGAAAAAGGTAGTCATTTTATTCAAGTTAAAGTAATTGATTTTATAGTCTAAATGTATGTTTTTATAACCTAACATGAATCCCGACTTCATTTAAAAACTTCGCTATCAAATTTCTTCAGGATAACCTCATATCATCTTCTAAAGTGCGTTACTATAACAACTCAATGCAACATCGAGTGAAAAACAGGATCTGGCAATCGCTGCTGGTGCTGCTTCCCAAACTCACTGAGGTAGAACATTTTTTACTATATTGCATGTGGCATAAACAAATAACAAATAAATACCTTGTTGTTTCTTTAGGATTTTGTCAGTACTATTTTGAGCAGTGTGTATCAGGCTGGATTCTGCAGTAACCAGGCCTCGGTGAAGTACCTGATTGAATGGCTGATGATTTTGATCCTCAATAAATACCCTGAACACATTAACAGCTTTTGGGAGTGTTTTAATGTGGTGAGCTTATTTATTGTTTATTGTGGCTCCCCATCAAGCTGTCACTGCTCTTAATCGATTACAAAATAATTTACACATTAATAACATGTATATGAATTGTATTTGTTTTGTTTTGAGTAAAGGACCATGAGAAAACCAAGGTCAGCATCTGCACTTTCCTTTCAGTTTTGGTTCATTTTAACGTTATTCTTCCAAACGTTAAAGATCAGGTAACACTTTATTTATCATTTATTATTTATTATTATTTAGAGTTTTCAGATTCCTTTCTGAATAATATCTCTTCTCACTGCTTAAGGTTGCACAGTTGCATAAAGCCTTGAACATCATCCTGCAGTGTTGTTTTAATCATAACTTCAGTGTTCGACTCTATGCTTTGTTGGCTCTTAAACGAGTTTGGAGTTTGGCCGAGGCCAGAGCAGTGAATGAAGGAGCAGATGACTTACACTCCTTGTCCTCTGTGATTATGGCCTGCCTCAACCAGGCTGAAGCCATGCAGAGCACTGGGTAAGGTCAGGAAGTGAATCCAAGTTCCTGTGCATTATTGTTGGCCCTTTTTTGTTTGTTTTATGTTTTAGAAATGCAAACAAAAATTGGATAAAAATCCAGGAACACTTCTTCTTTGGGGCCTTTCATCCCCTCAGAGATTACAGTCTTGAGGTGAGTTGAAATGTTTGTACAATTCTGCCACTATGAATGATAATTATGGTTGGGAATGTTTATGAAGTTCATCAGTGATAATGATAATTATGTCATGCGAATTAAAATTAAACATTGTACAGTATATAATCACATGAGATGCTGTACAATGATCACTAAAATAAACCAAAGACTGCTAGAATTTATCATGTGTACACAAAACTACTGTATTGTCCTTTTTGTATACGTTTCCCCATAAGCATTAACATGTTTTCTTTTCACTCTTTCCAGACAATATTGTGTACATTCCCTAGCCTGTCCGACTTGTCTGATGATGAGTGGATTCCACCCTGGAAGTTTGAGAGGTTGCCATGTTTTTCTCAAAGTCCGAATTGTCCTTTAAGGAATCCGGCCTCTGATCTGAGAGAGCTCGACCCTGGGCACTGGATTCAACAAGACAAAAGTACAGCCTTTAAGCCTCTAATGATATAATTGCAAAGTGATTTTAAATCGCTTACCTAGTCTATTTTCCAGGTGAGCAGGATAAGGAAGAGCGGTGGGATGAAGTGCAAAAGAAAATTACTCCTTGGAAGCTTGATATTCAGGAGCAGGAACCAGAGCTGCAGCTTATACCACACCAAAGGGCTGCCCGCGTGGGGAAAACACATGGGGCTCTTCTAGTGGTGGCTTCACTCATTGACAAACCCACTAATTTAGGAGGTACGTTTAAGCATATGCGACAAACAGAATTTTAAAATCTGTAAATGACTAAAATGTTGTTGTTTTTTGTATTTGAACGACGTCATAAGGCTCATACAGTTGGTTTGTGCAAAGATCAAACAAAGCTGGTCATTCAGTACAGGCCTTATCATAGTTTATACAGGGAACAGACGGCTGTCGTGGGAATTTGTCTTTTATGTTTCCAAGTGTCTTTGATGGCCTTTGTATTGCATGATAAGAGTTAAAATAATTATGTGTTTATAAAGGCAAAATCCCATGTGAAAAGGCAATATTTGAATTGCATGTAATTGAACACATTAGGCCTTTTTGCTTGGTAAATGTTTTACTGGAAAGGCTTCTGTTGTCTGTCATTACAGGGGGCACTGCTGATTTGTGTATTTTAGTGTTACCCCTAGCAACAGACCAATGGCCTCTTTATGCAGTCATTATTTCCATTGACTAAAATGGTCATTGTGACCTTCTTAACAAATGGAACATTTCTTGTTTTTTAACCTTTTGTCTTAGGTCTTTGCAGAACATGTGAGATATTTGGAGCCAGTGCGTTGGTTCTAGACAGTCTTCGCCATGTCAAAGACAAACAGTTTCAGTCATTGAGTGTCACATCTGAGAGGTGGCTGCCTTTGCTTGAGGTAAAGTGAGATGTTATATAAAATATAAAATGTTGTAGTATATTGCTTGGTATTTGTATTTGACTTTTTTTAAATAAAGATTCTGTCAGATTAAGAGAGATTAAAGAATGAATTATTGTTGCAAACATACCTGTTGTACATGTAGTCACAAACAAAACAAAAACACAAAAAATACATTTTTGTACAGCTTCTATTATCAGATAAATAAAAATACGTAGTATGTAAGGCCCTGGTAGACATTGGACAAGTGAAATTATTTTTTCAGTATTACAATTTACAATAATCTTGTTATTAAAGTCCTTATTTTGACTAAAGGATGACACTGATTATATGTACTACTATCTCTACTTTCCAGGTAAAACCAGTGGAGCTTACAGACTTTCTTCAACTGAAGAAATGTGAAGGATACTGTATTGTCGGTGTGGAGCAAACTGCCAACAGCCACAGTCTCGAGAGCTACCACTTTCCCGAAAAGACTCTGCTTCTTCTGGGGTGAATTAACTTTGATCAAACATAATACATGTAAAAGATGTGTGATGATACAGTATTCAGGGATCCTGGTTCAAGCTGCTGCTCCCTGTGCTCCAGTTCAGTTAAACGTGTTGGCTGACAATGCTGTTTAATGTAAGTGCATGTTTTTAGAGTGTCTCCCATGGGGCATGGCTCAGCCTCCATCGCCTGTGTACCTGTCGGAACATGCTGAGATATAATTGGACGTCCCAGTGGGAAGGGTACAGGAAATAGATTACACGGACCAATATAAACTGTGTGAGACACTGACGGCAGAAAAAGTATTTGCTTCCAACTGGCTTTAAATCAGGGGTGATTGAATGGCATGTTTTAAGATCTTTTACTCATGCATAACAAAATGCCTGGCAAAACACTTCCTGACCATGCTGCTATGAATCTTTCATCATATTCAAAGCTAAATGACCAGATACAATAACTGAGATGCTTATTCACACGGTGGTTAAATAAAAATACCATAACCGATACTTGACTTAGTTCAGAGGTAACCTACCCCCTGCATTAAACCACAAAGCTCCAGTGCCCCAAATTAACTAAATTAATCATTGGATTTGTTTTTTAACCCTTTTTTTTTTATTTTTTTTTTAAGTTAAACATTCCTTTTAATGCTTTGACTCATTTTGAAAACCCAAATTTAAAGAATTGCCATTTTAAAATCTTGTAGTTGTAGCCTACATTGAACTGGTAATCTTCATGTTCCTTTGAGGAGATTATGATTCATTAAGCTGTTTTTTTAAGATCCATGTTCAGGTTGTAGTGGTCATAACTTACACTCAAGTCTGGATCTTGAGCCCTTTCACAGCGGTGCTCTTTGTGGCTCAGCGTGGCACAGCTTTATTCGCTCATTAGTTCACTATTATCTCACTCGGTTGTAGTCAAGATAAAAGTAGCTCCTCTAATCAGGGTGACACTGGTTTTCAGAAGAAGAAGGGGGTTTAAACTCATATTTTCATGTCTGCAATTTATCATGCACTCTGCTTATTGGTTTTTAATTGAATATAGAGGTAACATAAAGAAGATCAGTAAGGCAAAGAAAGTTTATTTGTAGTGCATAGTTTGTACATAATGTAATTCAAAGTGTTTAACGGAACAAGAAAGATGCAGTAAAATCACGGCAAATAAAAACAAACAATCCTTGTAAAATGTACTGTAATCAAAAGAGATGGCAGATAAACTTTCAATCACAGCTAAAAAGAAACATTTTGAGTCTGGATTTGAACATTGTCAGACTAGAGGCTGGTAGTGTGAGTATTTTCGGATAATAAGGGAATAGAATTGAGATTATTATAGAGAAGTAAAGCATCTTGCCCATGGACACAACAACAGTACAACATCACTGTCGAATCTCTATTTCCAACCTTGATTTGAAATAAATGTACCGGTATATTATATGTAGTAGGATTTTGTACTATACTGTATACATTTCCCTCTCATTAGTACATAATTTACTGACAGCACTTGCAACTTCCTTGTATGTGAATGAAATCCTCTCTTTTTCCTCCCTGCTGCAGTAATGAACGAGAGGGCATCCCTGCAAACCTGCTCCAAATGTTGGATGTGTGCGTCGAGATCCCACAACAAGGAGTCATCCGCTCACTCAATGTTCATGTCAGCGCTGCACTGCTCATCTGGGAATACACACGGCAACATCTCATCTCTGGAGCAGGAGAAAGCAACTCGAAAGTCAAGTGAGGGAGAAAGTAATGACGCTATTATAAAAGCATCTGGTACGAGACATTCAAAGTGTGGTTCAAGCTTGGACTGTGAATAAAATCAATGTATATCAAAGTCCTGTATATTTTTGCCATGTTATGTTTACATTTCACCGGCTCTTTCTTGAGTCAGTTCTGTTCTCTCGCTTTTCTGACTTTAGACTTGGACAAGGAAGGCTTTATTGTGACTCTCAGTGCAATGTAACTTTTCAGACCTTCTTGTCTCCAGCGAGAAGTTATTGGTTTTGCCTGGAATGTGCCACTGAATCAGTATTTAACTTAACTTTCTTCCGTGTTTTAATTTTCAGCTGATTTTACAGGGCTTGCCTCACCACAGATCTTAGCTGTAATTTAGGCTGGTAACGTCACCTGCTATTTAGATTTTTATTTTATTTTACTTTTTTCCTCCCTGCGATTTTCTGGTCCAAAGGCCATATTTGACAAGACGGCGGTAGCGTGAAATGTGAGGGAGAAGGTAAAGATTCCACAAACGCCGGAGTGGTAACAAGCAGAGACTGATACTTTAATGCCATACTGTGGAACACTCCAGGCAAAACGATAATAATTCCACGGAGACGAGCAGGTGACTGACCCCTCCACCAAAACCGTTATATGGAATAATGTGCCATTTTGCCATTTTAAGCCATTTTTTATATTTCTCTAGATGTCGCACAATTGTAATGAAGTAATGAATAAAGTGTTGAATTAAAAGTATGGAATGCTTTTCCCCCTTGAATTGAGCATGCAGCCACAGTGTGTTATCAGACGCGTTAGGTGGGCACATCCTCCGTCCTCTCTCTCTCTAAATGATTGTTGTTCACCTGGAGACCGCCCCAGTAGCAGACGGGATCGTTCAGCCGCAGACATCAGCTCACCCTCGCGTTGCAGCCTGTTATTTTACATCATGTGTGATTACTAGCATCCTCTTTCCTCGTGGAAGATGAGTGGCCCGGGCTCTGGCTCCTGGACCTCTCTTCGTCTGGCGGTGAACGCGGTGAACACGAACCGGTCCCGGGACGCGGAGGAGCCACTTTCGCCGCGCACTCACCTTATTCTGGAGATCCTCATGGTGCTGATGTGTGTTGGAGCTGTCACAGGTACCGACATCTTTACCCCAATATTAAAAGTACTTATTATTCATGTTTGTAATTAGGCCGTGAAGTTTCTTAGTCGTTGATTGATTCATATATTCATGTATTAGTAATGCGTAAAAGCGCTCATATTCTCCAAATTTTCGCAAAAACCATTTCTCAACAAAAACTTATAATAGTTACACTTGTGTTTTGTAGGGAATGTCCTGGTCATCGTTATTGTGGCTGCTACTAAAACTTTCCACTCGGTGACATCAGTGTTAATCATGAACCTGGCCGTCAGTGACCTGCTTGTGGGCGCCGGAGTCATGCCTTTTATCGCCCTGTCCCTCATGAACAGCAGCTGGGACCAGTGCACTGTAAGTAACATGTTTTCTTCACCAAATGTGGGATGACTCTGAGCAACGCTGAACACTGGATATACTTGGCTTACTTCAATTACCGAAGTATCTATTCCTTTATTCTTAGCTATAGGCCAGGGCTATTCAACATAAGGCCCGCGGGCCAAATCAGGCCTGCCAAGCAATTTAATCCGACCCACGACCCATTTTATACTTTAATTCTGGGTTAACTCTAGATTGGACCTGGTTTGGTCTTGGGTTTAGTCCTTGTTTAATTCAGGATTAGTACTAGTTCAGACCTGGTTGGTTTTTAATGTTATTTCTCACACAAAAAAAACGAATCTAGCAGTAGTTAATTTATTGTATTACTAAATGTATTGAAATTGTGCGACCCAAAATGTTAGTGTTGTGCACCTCTGGCCCAAAGACCTTGGTCCTCCAAAAAACTGGCCCTCGGGCAAATAAAGTTGAATAATTTTGTGTATCCTATATTTTATTTCAATTAATTCTGTTTCTATCTATTATTGAAACTGTGGTTCTTCTGTAGGTCAGTTATGTGCAACAATTGGTAAAATTGCCATACAAATAAAGTAATTATACAACCTATAAAATTGTCAAATTAATAGGCATTGGGAAACTATTAACAGTCTGTTTCGCATTATTACGCAATACATGGTTTAATTAGGAAAAAAGCAATAAATAAATAAATGAAATCTAAATACAGTTTTTAGACTACCATAAAACAGATCAAGAATGCATTTTTCTTGTTGTAGCTTCAAATGAGAACTGCTTCTTGAAACGACCTGGTGTCTGATTTGAGGGTAACCAAATTAAACAATTTTGTAAGGCGATACAAGTTAGTTTCTTTTCTCACACTTGTTTCTCTATAATAAGTCTAAATATACAATCACATTCCTTTTCCTACAGGACCTGTGCTTGTACGTGGGCTACACTTCCTCTGTTTACTGCACAGCCTCAGTCCTGACACTGGCAGCTATAGCCCTGGATCGTTACTACTCCATCGTGGACTGCTTACACTACACCTCCCGTTGCACCCTGTGGAGGACCAGTGTGGTCGTCCTGTGGATTTGGCTGCAGGCCCTGACCACCAGCTGTCCTCCTCTTCTGGGCTGGGGCTCAGTGAATTATGTGGCCCCCATGTACAACTGTGCTATCAACTGGGCAATTAGTCCAAGCTACACCGCCTTCATGGTTGTCATGTCTTACCTGATCCCAGCAGTGGTCATTCTCTTTTGCTACTTTAACATTGTGAAGGTGGCACGCAGTCATGCCAGGAGAATCCACACGCTGGAGGACTCTGTGCAGCGCAGCAGGAATGCCAGCACTGTCTTTGCCTCAGGTGATCCATGTCATCAGCACTGTGGGAGTCTGCATGCGCCTTCAAAACTCATCTATCATGTGAGTGGACAGTTTGTGTCTGAGCTCAGTGGAGAGCAGGGAACTCTCTCTGCATCAAATGCAGGGCACAGCAAATCCACTTCTAGACGCCTCTTCTCTTTTCTCACTCATACAGTGTCCCCACCGTCTTTGCTGTTGTACCAACAGAACCAACATGGATTAGTCCGCCTCTTCCTGGTCATCTGTGCCTTTTTCCTCTGCTGGACACCTTACGTGGGGGTTTCTTTAGTCCAAGCCACAGAAACGGCAATCTCAGGCCAGACCCGTCTTGTCCCACCTTTCGCTGTCACCTTCTCGTACTGGCTGGTGCTGCTGAACTCAGACATTAACCCTTTACTGTACGCTCTGTTGAGCAAGCGTTTCCAGGGAGCCTTTCAGGCATTGAGGCAGAAGATCCGAACACGCCTGGGGGGATTGATGGGTAGAGGAGGTGAGGTCAGAGCCGAGGAGGGGAGGAACAGTGAGCCCAGCACGCTGACTACAAATCCCAGCATGCCCCCCTGTACAGCCTGTGATAACTCTAAGTATTGCTCTTCAGTATTCACTGTAAGTACACACTTAAAACAAACTTCTGAAGAGCCGCTCTACAAAATGTGCCATCCAAACCATGCCTCCTCTTCCTGTTCAGTGTGGCAACAGAACCCTGGTGGCAGCAGGCGGGACTGTCTGCAGGTCCCCCCACGGCCGTTGGAGGGCAGCAGACTCCCTTTCTCTGCACTGACCAAGGAGCGCCAGGCTACTTTCTTTTATGGACAAATTACCGTCAGAGTCGAGCACGATGACTTATAGGTACAAATACAAATAATCCAATGTTTACATACATATTTTACAGGAGATTAAATTATAAAATACGTAAAATACAAAGCAGAAAATGATCGAAGACAAGAAAGTGCATTAATACATACGTTTATATACAAAATACATGATACTTGAAAGAAACTAGCCAATAAGGTTATTAAACCCATAATTTATTTATGTTTTTAACACCTCTTTATCAGTTGTGATAATCATAAGTTCATATGCATCTTAAGTGTAAAAATCATTCCTTACAAAGGTTTACATTTATGTCTAGCAATAATTCCAGAGGAATACAATATTATTCATTATTGTCATAAAGAATGACAATGGGAAACAGTGCTAATGTACTCCATAGCAAAATAAAGTAAAGGCAGTGAAGTGGTTCAGTTTATGCTCATACACCATGTGCATGCTTCTCTAGATGTTACTGTGTCCAGACTGGTTTAATCAGCAACAAAATGCACAAATATAAAAAGTCATGGTGATAAAAATGCTTGGTCAAATGTATTCAAGAGGAACAGTATTTATGAGCCTCTGCACTGTAAAGAGGCGCATATAGAGTGGTTCAACAGGAGCGTACATTCACAACAAGTCCTCAGTGTCTCTCAAAGCTGGTGTCCGGTTGTGGTTTGGATTCAAGATTACTTTATTGGCTGAAAGACTTAACACTTTAGCTTCATGGAAATCAACATTTACTGTGCTTTCAGCCCAATCACATTTTGACAATATTTTGTCATGCGAAGAATTTAAGACACTGCCAAAATTATTTACAGGAACAAAAACACCAGTATATACTGACAAATATGTAATTTACTGTATGTCACCCAAACATTTTTTTTTTAGAAATGTCATGTTGTGTGTACTATTGCAAATTATATGTTTGGTTTGTATAGTTTTGATGGGATGAAAGCTTACTGCAACCATTAAAAGGCGTCATCTCCAATTTCCCATGTGATATAACTTTATGCTGCTGGTTTTAAATGTCTCAAGACAAAATGTGGATCTACTGTAAGTGAAATGTCTAAGCCATATTTCAGCCCCAGGACAAGCATAGCATCAGTGAGGTTGAGGCTTCTCTATTTTGGATGTAGAAAGGCTTCTCAAACTCTGAGTGATCATAAGATGTCCCGACAGGCTTCTTCACACCACCCCATCCTATCAGGTCTACAGCTGCAATGCATTTGAGGTGTGAAAGCTATGTACAGTGCTCAAAAGGCAGGTAGTTATCAAGACCCCTTCAGAAATGTCACCGTGGACCTCTCCATCTATCAGGCATTCATGTTTAGTTCTTTGGATTGTAAGGGTGTATAAAGCCAGTGTGTATGTAGTGCTAGGCCTGTCTTGAACATGTCTGAATGTCTGAAAGATTTCCCAGGCAAAGTAACACAATCAGTTTTACCTGATTAAGTTTGGGTGAGAAGGATTACAATTCATATGAGTCCATGCATCGTCTTGAGCCATTTCTGAGGGAAAATAGCATGAGAATGATACATTATTTGCTTCACATGTCTTTCATCTTGGCTTGCATGAATAAAAAGCCAAAACATCACCACTGACCCTTGAAGCTGCAGGATTTCCAGACAGGTAATGGCAGTCCCAGCAACTGTGCATGTTGAGTGTCCATGATTTTGAAAGAAAGTCAATGTGCAAATGTTGACATAGACGTCCTGGCTCTGGTTCTCCAGTTAATTGCAGTTCCTGTCTCACTGCTGCTATCAGTTGGTTCGTCGCGTTTCCGTAGCTTTGTGCTAAGATGGATGATGCACTGGTCCCAGTCTTCTGGAAGCAGTAGCATTAGAAAGCCCAGGCAAATGATGGCGACTGCAATGAGGCGAACTGTGTTGAAGTTAATTTCACATGTGTAAAAGTCCACCACTGATGAAATATAAAAGGAGACAAAGTTAGACTTAGCATTTATGAGAAATGTATATTTTGGCTTTGAGCTTTAAGAATGAATAGGAGTAGTAAGTAATTGGAGCAAAGCCAAGAGACTTACTGGCATTTACAGGAACGCTGAGAACAATGCCGAGGGAAATTAAGGTTGGATAAGTAATTGCAATGCCAAAGTTGACCAGGATACTAAAAGCTGAAACGAAGCAGATGATACCAATTAAAGATTTAGTAAAAATTACACAATAGAAATGTATCGAACTGAAACTGTTTTCTTATTTTTTTGTTATGCAAGAACTACACATACCAAAAAGTAGGGCTGATACTCCACAGAAATATGCCCAGGGAATGTCAGCCAGCGAGGCGATGTATTCCACGTGTGTGAAATATAGGATGGCCGGCACAAAACTGAGGAACACAAAGTTGGCACACCCGACTAAACTCAGGAAAAGAGCAGCTTCCCCAAATTTGGCACTGCCAAGGACCATCTTGAAGAGTACCTGAAGATGAGGGGGGAGAAAACTTACACAATGTGTGTGTGTCAGGAATCACAATATATGACCTGAAGGAGCATAGAGCTATTGGTTTGGGAGTTCCACCTGCCAAATCCCTGCAATATCTTTGGCAGAGGGCCATAGCTGCCTGTTTATCACATTAGGTAGCACTGACAGCAGGGCTATGGAGAGGCTTGTCAAAATATAACTTTACTACATCCTCCATTTTAAGGACACAAAAGCGTGAGGTCAACCAATGAACCTCCAATGTCTCAAATATTCATTTCACATAATCAATGTAGATGGAAATAATTCAAATAAAATCACTAAGAAAATGTGTTTATGTTGCTGCACATGAAATACCTTGTAGAGTGCTGACATTGAAGCAGAGGCCACAACCAAAGTGATACCTATGACTGAGTGGCTGTGAAATCCATCAGCGTAGGTCATCATTACAATGCCTGCTATAGCCAAGATAGCTGCTACTATCTGTAGACAAAGAAAAGAGGACATTAGAGAGTGACGAATGGGCAACATGCTGCTCACAGCAGGGTAATAAAGAATCACAAGCCGCCACTGCTGCGTGAGAGCAGCAGGCACACATGGCCTCCTCTCAGACTCTCAGGACAAATCACAGGAAAATTAATATTCGAACACGACTTTATTAAGTGTCACTTGTCCTACACCCGACCCTCGAGACATAATCAGGCCTCTAAGGGAATACACAAGATACACAGCTTCTGTAGCGCCGCTGTGACTGTCAGACATTGATTTCTATTGCACGGTGATCATGTTTACAAACCAAATATCACCTAGATCCACATCCGTCCTTCCTGTACTGCCTCTGGGATTATCCAGGAATCACACAGCTACAAGACGCACCCAACCATCTGTCTCGCCCAACGATAGCTACCAACCATGTCAACATTTATCGGCAAGCCCTGGTACATAGTTTATGTGGTCATTCCGTATATGTGAGGCTGTTTGGTTTGAGTTATAGTGAGAGGGACAAGGTGCAGTCCAGCTGAGTGGATTTGCCCTGCATAAGGAGGTGTCAAGAAGACAAATGAGCCATGGGTTTTTGCTTGGCCAAAGCCTTTGGACACCGTTGGCTAAGCCGCAGTTTCTGCACTGCAGGCGTCATGTCACTCACTGCTACACCAATCATTTAGTGTTAAGACTCATTGTTTATACTGACCCCAAAGTGTTCAAAATGCTTCAGCACAAATGAGAGGAACCGCAGGAATGACCATGACACTTACCACCAGCACAATCTGTGCCACAAAGATATAAACACTATTACAACTCACCCATTGTGTCTGAGCTGAGCTGTTTATAATTGAAAACATTTTAATCATTTGCTAATCCCGTTACAACACTGCATTTTTTTAAACAAAAAGCTTTCTTTTTCAACAGACAGCCCACTCTGAAATTGAACAAGATATAATCTGCTGCCCCTACATACTAGTGTTCTAGTCTTTCACTTTCATGACAAACTCATCTAAGAACGCCTGCATTGCAGCGAACAGTCAAATGCTGCACTCACCACAACCCAGCATGAGAGGGTGAGGGTGAGGGAGAGAAACAAGATTATTACAGCATTTCTCTCTCACTGAGCCCTATATCACAGATTATGGGTGTAGAGAGAGTGGGGTAAAAGGGGGGTTTGAGTAAGAGTAAAAATAGCAAAAATCCATTTTGTAGGATGACTGGATATGTGAAACACAACAATGGATTCCCAAGCCTCCCTCCACATGTGTCCGGATATAAAAGAAAATCACACTATATGACGCACTGTATTACTCAGGCACAGCAGGTATACATTAATCAGAGAGCGATGCAATGCGTACTGACACCCAGGTGATGTGCTTCAGTAATACTGCCCCGCACACAACTAACCACCTTGTCCTTGAGTTGAAATTGCCTCAGTAAATATATACCAAGACTAGATAAAAAAAATAAAAAAAACATCCCTTTGTCTGTTCTTTTTAAAAAGCACAACACTTTTTGTCATGTAAACCAGACATTAACACAGTATTGGTGATCCATCCTTGATCCTCTTACTTTTCTCATCAGAGACTGCCAGTGTTTGAAGCTTCTCCAAGCACATAGGGCAGTGAACCTCCCGGACAGTGGCCAGCACAGCGTTTAGACAGGAACATACTTCATTTACTGCAGACTAGTCGAGATTAGATCAATTAATTAGCAATGTAAAAACTATGATCCAAATTATATTCCTTTCCTGTACAAGCACAGGGCATACAAATTACACAATACCACAGACAGACAGGAAATGTACCAATTACACTATGCAAATGATCTGACTTCTCCATGGTTGACAATTTGATGACGATTTACATAGCTCTGGACTGTAGCACATTGTAATCCAGTCCATGGTGCAGTCGCCTTATTTCATTGCACACGTCTCTGGATGTAACAAGACAAATAGAGTTTCACTGTTCTTACCCTGACCCCCATGAAGCGATCTCGGAGCACGATCCATGAGAGCAGGAAGACGAAGGCCTTATTACAACAGAAGAGCACCGACACATCTGTTGTGTTGATCTTCCTGAGCGCCTGCAGGTACAGGTAGTTGGTGAGGATCCACAGGAGGCCGAACGGAGCCACTTTAGTGAAGAACACTTTAGGGGTGAGTCCGTCGTCCCCGAAAAATCTGCTGCACTCCCTACAATCAGACAAACAGAAGTTAACACATGTTTCAGATGGATTCAGTAATGATTCATTGGTGGTGTTCAGATTGTAAAACGTGATGATCTCATATCACAGACGGGCGGCAAGTGTCTGATTTAGCTATGATTATTGTATTTTCATAAGAAATATCTAATGTAAATTCATCCATGTTGAACTGGATCCTTTCCATTAGTGACTAGACCCTAGATAGAACTTGCTATATTTCAACAAAAGTCTATATTAAATATTTGTTTAAAGATATACCATGTAACCTTTCTGGTAGTTGGTATGCCACTTGCTTGTCTCCATAGAGATGTGATTACTTTGCCACAGTATAGTATCAAACTTATCTATCTCCAGGGAGACAAGCAGGTGACACCACCACGGCAAATTACAGGTCAGATCTGTGGGGAGGCGAGGCTACTCACAGTAACAATGCAGGTTTCTATCGATATTTTTCAGCAATAAAACTAATTGAACTAAAGAATTAATGCAAGCCTGATACGTTTACACCATACATACGGGGGACAAGCAGGTGGCAATCTCCCCACCATAAAAGTGACATTGTGGAAAACTTGTGGTAAATCTTTTAATCTTAAATATCCATAATTTAATTTTAGTCAGATTAGCCAGAATCATAAACTTTATTGTCATTGTCAGCAAGAGTAATATACAAATAAATACAGTTTGAGTTTAGAGGCACATTAAGTATAGTGTAAAGCATATATATATATATATTGTTAAATAATAATAACTTAATAGATACTCAGTTTGTGTATTTTCCCCTCTTTTACACAAAGGTTATTTGTGTATTATATATTATGTGGAACAAATCATGTGAAAATCAACACTTTGCAATAACATCAAAAAGATGCTAACTTGAGACGTACAGTGCGCCCGCCCAATCTCTTAATCTTTTACACTCATTTTCTGTGTTACAGTCTATTTGCTTGTGTACAAACTTAGCATTGTTTACTGTTTACTTTCAACTCCTTTGGTCCTTCATGTTTCCCAGTCAGAAAGCAGCATAATGCATTTTTCATTCACACGCTGCTGTTTACACTCTTTATGTTGCAGCTCCCTGAAAGCATCTGGTCCTCTGAAACAAACAGAGCAGCAATAAAGCCAAACAGCAGAGCAGAGTATTTGCCAGCGCACCTTGTTGTACACAGTGGAGTGGTATGAATCAGCTCTGTTCAGCTGACTCTGCTGGGGGAACCTCAGCAACATCAGATTAGCTCTGTGAGCTTTGTATGGAGTTATTATCAGCACTAACTCTCCTGTGTGTTTCTAAAACACATACCTTCCTTAACTTTCAAACTTATTACTTCTGGGGCTACTGGCCTCTGTAAAATATTGCTGTGCCATCACTCCACACACACATACGTATTAAATTAAACTCCCTCAAAACGTTGACTGTTAATTGTATATTAAAAATAAATTTGATGATAAAAATTGACTATAGTGACTCCAATAAAGTGTGTTTTTAAACAGTACAAGATGGAGAGACGTCATTAAAACTTTTAGCAGTGGTTTTAAACTAATTCATTAACACATCCCTATCATCCCAATTCTTCACAGCGATGAGTTTCTAAGCACATTTCCCAACTTTCAGGGAACAAAGCAGACTTTCCTGCCCTGGACATAGATGAAGCACATGTCTGTATTGTCTATCCTACATCCTACAAATTGGTGAAGATATGAAATGAGCTTCTCTCAAGCTATACACTACTTATATTCTTGCCTATACCATCAAACCTACTTCCTGAAAACAGTCTATATCTATCTTTATTTTCTTGTCATTGAAAGTCAGGCTAGAATCGGGTTTGCATTTTAGTTTGTCTCCTAATTCAATGATTTCTATACTTTTGAGGCTGAGATTCACCTGCCGCTAGTATATATTCGTCATTTGATATTCCACCTGTATTTCTGAATTTCAACAGTCTGAGCCTTGAAGATCCTTGTGTAAGCCCAAAAAAGAAAAAGTTACATCACATAGAAACATTGGAGATAGTTTAATTTCCCTGATTCCATCCAACACTGCGTTTACTGTGCTGTTTTCTTTGTCTCTTTGTCAACCGTATAGCAGCATGGATAATACTTATGACTAAAGAAGACCATGATTAATGGACTTTTTCAGCTGCAAAAATAATTTAAAGCGGGCATTTGGCTCGCTCTGTTTTCTCTCTCTCAATGAGGAAATATTGGCTGAAAATCTGATATCACAAGTTAAATATTTGGAGAAATTAAAGTAAACAAGGGGTGACTTTGCACATCTGCAGATTCATATTTGTACAGCAGAATTTTTTTCCCTATTGTAGGGCTGCAATGATTAATCAGCTCATCAAGACTAGCTGACTATAAAAAATAATCATAATTGTATTTTGATAATTGTTAAAAGTTATCTGGAATATAAATACTTTAAAACACATTCACTAGCAAGGACCACAACCCCAGCTATGATGCAAAGTGTGTATAGACCTACGAGAAACATAAACAACACGAATGTACAGAAATGAATGCCGTTTTGGGGCTTCTGGCGATGAGGGCGGTAGGCTCCCAGGCCTCGGTACCCCCATCTAGGAGATAAAATAGAATAATTAGAATAATGAAAAGAGGGTAGGACGTGACGAAGTTATGAACACCGATGTGTGTGACCTGGATGCTTAAATAGTGTTGCTGCAGGAAGGGGCGTGAAAGGGGTGTGGTCCTGCTCCTGAACTTAAGATAACAGACTTATCTTCATTACAAGACCATTTTATAACAAAAACAATGGCCTTATTCAATCCAATTGTCAAAAACTATTTTTGATTTTCATCAATAAAGTCATCAAATAAAGAAAAAGTCCTGCATGTGAATACCACCCCAAAGGAAGGAAGTTAGAGTTGCAGAAAACATACGTTTATTTCCTAGTTCCGCTTCTTATGCTTTCAAACTCAGGTACCCCAGCTTTGTGATGTAAATTGTCGCACCCAAGAATGTACTTTTCTTGTGGAAATTGTATATTACAGCATATGTATATTACAGCATATGTATATAGCGCTGTTCCAACGGCACTCAAAATGCTTTAAAGGCAATGTGGGTGAAGTGTCTTGTCTAAGGACACAATAACTTTTCTGCTAGCCCCACAATGGCACCATTGGTCTCCCATCCAAGTACTTACCAGGCCCTGTCCTGCTGAGCTTCTGAGAGCTGATGAGATCGGACATTTAGTAAGAAGGTATGGCCACTGAAATAAGAACTCCAGCTGTAATGGCGAAGGAGGTGCTTGTGTACCTGAGTTATGCTATACTATTGTCTCTGTATGGACTTTTGTCACTTGTAACTAGGAGTGGGCGATATTGACAATAATTAATATCTTAACAACAACAATAGTCAGACGATATTATGTCAATCCAGCAAAAATGTAAAAACTGAATGAATCAGTTGAAGTTATTAGACAGTAGACAGAAGTAATTATTAGACAAATATGAAATGTTTGTAAAATTCATCATAAAGTGCGCCCGGTGTTCAAGTGGTTAAAGCACAGCACAAATATGCCAGGCTCCAAGTGCAGCCATCCGCAGTGTCGTGAGTTTGAATCCTGACTCTGACAATTTACTGCATGTCCTCCCTTTTCTCTCATCCCCCATTACATGCTCTGTTTCCTGTCTAATAAAGCCTACGGGCCAAAAATCTGAAAAAAATAAAAGAGAAGAAATATTACCAAATACCCTAACTTTTTTATTTGTAGAAAAAAGATTAAATCTTTTTTACACTAATTCATAACTTTTTTTATACATATTTTTGAATCATCTTTTTTTTTTGCTTTTTTTTTTTACTTTAAATCATACACTCAAATAATAATGCTGCATCTAAATGTTGATATATCCACTTATTTCACCTATTTCTAGATGTTGAGAGAGGCTTGGTCAGGACTTCCTTACTTTGCTTTTTGTGTGTGTGTTTTAGTTTGTGCTGTGCCGTGTTCACCTGAATCTCTGTCGTGGTGTTTGCCTCTCCGCACTCTTGCACATGTGGCCGATGTAGTACAAGGGGAAGAAAAGGCAGTTCCAGGTGGTGGCGAACCAGGTGAGTGTGAACGGGGCGTTGAACTGTTTGAATGCGAGTTTGGAGAGCTGTGTGAAGCCCGCCCAGGACGAGCACACACACATCACCATGGCGACCCCCCACAGCGCCTTCTGCACCTGCACCCTGTTGACTCTGATGCAGCAGCGCAGTCTCCTCTTGTTGGTGCTGGTCTCCGCTGCTGCCGGTCCTACAGCCGACTGTGCATCTGTTGTGCCTACCACATTCTCCTGGGGGCGGTCTTCTCCTAAACGTTAGGAGGAAAAAGGAGGAAAACAGGTTATATAAGTGTCTTCCTGTGGAGTTATCAAGATTTTTCTGAATCAGAATCAGTTTTATTGCCATTGTCGGTGAACAATTCACAAACTAGGAACTTGCTTTGGCGTCAAGGTGCAACATAAAACAGTGTGTTAATAACAATAATATGAATAGTAAAAATGTGATTTAAATATAATATATGTACAACAACAGGATCAGAACAATAGTGCAAACTGGCAGTGTAAAACAGCAGATAGGAGGTATTTACATGAATCATTGTGTGTGGTAAGGTGCTATGAAGTGTTCATGAGTCTGACGGCAGAGGGAAAGAAACTGTTCTGGTCAGAGGGGAGTGGCTCAAATAGTCCATGTCCAGGGTGAGAAAGATCAACTGTGATCCGGCCTGCTCGACCCAGAGCCCTGGAGACGTACAGGTCCTGCAGAGCTGAAAGTCTGCAGCCGTTCACCTTCTCAGCAGAACGCACAATTTGTTTGTCCCTTTCTTGGCCCTCCAGCGCTACCACACGTGATGGAGGAGGTGAGGATGGACTCAATGATGGCCGTGTAAAACTGCACCATCATCTGCGCTGGCAGCTTGGCTTTCCTCAGCTGCCGCAGGAAGTACATCCTCTGCTGGGCCTTTTTGATGAGGGAGCTGATGATGGGCTCCCACATGAGGTCTTGGGTGATGGTGGTGCAGAGGAAGAGGAAGGAGTCGGTGGTGATGGGGGAAAATGTGGTTGTCTGTAGTTGTCACAATGCTAACATTTTCATTCCACAAAAATAATACAAAACATTATTACCATGTCCATATACTAGTTCTGATGTAGATTAACACCATTCTAAAGCTATTTTGTCCTGTTTATGTGACTGTTTTCAATATTGATAATTGTTCCAATGAGTATCAAGTTTTGATACTAGTCTCTGCAATAAACAAACAAAGCATCACAACGTTACATTATGTTTTGCCAGGTTTTAACGCCTGACAAAACAAACCAGATACAAGATTCAAGATTCAAAGATCCTCTGGTTGGCGGGTGAACACTTAACTGATTGTCTCACTGTCAATCCCATATTGAACGGAAATTGGTCCAGTTCTTTCACACAACTTTATTGGCATGATTATATATATACATACAAAAAAAAAAAAGACCTACTGTAGATTGTTCTGTGATGTTCAAACCCTGAACCCAAGTCTTTGCTGTGTGTAGTGCGAAGTCAATTGTCCCACCTAACGACAATAGTTGGGCTACAGTAATAGACCCCAACCCTTCAAAACCCACTCATGGAAATAAGTGGAAAAACATGTTTGAAATAAACCTGTCAGACCTGGCAACAAAAAGTCAAATTCGCCTCTGGATCCATCCTTAAATTGCATTTTCTACTCCACAATGCAACAATTTCAGGCAAAAATATGAACACTATTCAGCTAAATAACAAGCCCAAGGGTACTGCCATCACATTTCAATTTATTTTACTTGCCAAAAACTCTGCTTACAGGCAGACAGGTGCGCGTTAAAATTTGAGAGCAGACGGACTGGATTCCCCGAGCACATAATCAGTGGAAATAGTCAAATGTTACAACTTCACCTAGGGCTGTGAAAAAGTCTTTGTCACAATTATTTGGGTCATAATTGAATAACAATTATCTGATTACTTATTTACGTACTATTATTACTATTATTACGTACTACTACTTATTATTATCATCCTATATTATATATCTGTGTGATTTGTGTAAAGTTAAAGGCGCTGTACCCATTTTTTACAGTTTTTAAACTGGGAAAGATAGACTTAGTTCATTTCAAACTGTTAGCAGTGGTCCAAACTCCTTCCTCACTTTCCTAACATCCCATTTCTTCAACGCGATGAGTTCCTGACCTTCAGCTGGCAGAGTTGAGTTTCCTGATTGGCAATAGAATTTTTTTTTTTTTACTGTAGCTCGTGTCTGTCTTGTGCGTCCTTTACATTATAGTGAATATAAAGCAATGTCAAACCAAAATGTCCAGGTTTTGTTGGGCTGAAGAAACCCCCATATCATTCAGAACTAAGGGTTTGCATTATATATATATTTATATATAATTTTTGAGTTTACCGATAACAATAGTCAGATGATATTATGTCAGTCCACCAACATGACTTAAAACATCTCTTGTAACATTTTAGTTGAGATTCAATTGTCCGACAAATGTGAAATGTCTGTAAAATAAATCACAGAAGTGCAGAAACGTCACCTTTCTTTAGCCCCAAAATCATATAACAGAAAAGAAAAATTTAAGTCCAGAACGCTTAGATCTCATGTTTCCTATTGAATTATAATGTGATCCATCAGGCATCAGAGGTAAAACAGTGGTAAAACTGTGGCGATAGACTGACAGCCTGTATCCAAACAGAGGATGTGACGGGGCAGACTCGATATCCGAGACGACCTCTTCCTAAACCACATCGTTCGTCTCCCTGGCTGCTCAAAGACATCCCAGGTGACTGCTAACTTTCCATTGCTTCTGTCAAAACAAAATAGCCACAATACATCTTGAGTATTGTGTATTCAAGCAATCAAGCAAGATTTGATTGCAGAGTTAAATGCCATTCTGTTCCTCAGTCATTAGACTAGATTATACTGTACAATGTCTCAGCACAAACTTGATAAAGATGCTATAATCTTCCAAAAATTATGCCCCCATTATTGTCAATTTGAACAACATGAATAATTATTTGGTGAAAAAGTCAATAACTGCATTATTCACAGCACTTCTTATCTAGTTCGATCTCTCACTGTGTACTACTGACTATTCATTATTACAGCAGTGTGGAGCGCATCAGGCCCAACACTAGGGGAGCTAATAAATCATTTTAATCGTCTTGCACAAAACAGCTCCTGTAGTTTAGACTTTTACGCAGAACGAAATGGAGTAGAATGATCCAAACAAAAAAGAGGATTAAAAAAAATAAGTAAACAATGTCATAAATCTATGTAGTTTATCAAGAGTATGTTGTGCTGTACATGTCTTTTTTTTTTTTTTTTTGACTTTTAGTTCTGAAAGAAGTCAGCAACATAGGCGCGTAGAATATGAGAAGCGTGAAAGTAGAAGCTATGAAAAGGTGTGTCCAAACATAAATATAAGGCTGTATATCTTTTATAACTATGGCTTTAGTTTTGAGTCTGATCTTTGACTATTTTGATTTCTCTTTCCATTTTTTCCCCGTTTTGTTATGAACTTTCTAAACCACTGCGGGAAATCATATCTATATGGGAAATATTTGAATCATTTATTCAATTTATCTTTAAGTTATATATTGAAATCTTTCGTCTTTTTGGGGATACAACCTATGCTGACCTGCACTCCTCACTACCCTGCTGCCCGGTGGACTCTCGATTCAAAAACATCTCCCAATAATAATGACAATTTCATATGCTCGATCTATTGTCCGTCGAGCTTTCGATTAATTGCTCAGCCCTATTTTGGCATGACTCCTATTTAAAATAATTGGAGTCTTTTCGAGTCTTTTGCAGTTTGGAGCAGACACATGGAAGATACTTCATAGTTTTGAAAGCTTTGCTTTAAATTCAAAGGATGTCTTTAGTCGACACAGCCCTACAAAGATGTGCTTTTTTTTTTCTACTATTAAGATAGTCATTCAAGTCTATCGTAATTTCACACCTAAACTATTGCTCTGTAATCTGGTCAGCGCATTCCAATAATATATTTTTTGAACTATAACTAATCCAGACAGATCCGTTCGCCTTGCACTGGGATGTCCATTTAGGACCAGCGTGAGAGTCATCCAGGAGAGGCTTTCCTAGCTTACTGATGAGGACAGATTAATTTAAATGTCATTCCATTGACGTATTGATATATATTTAGCAAATGTTTTATATGTTAAGTGTCTGTAACAGGACTTTTTTGTATTAAAGTTTTATAGATAAATGTAAGATTTTTATTGAAAATGCTTGTCTATTTGACCCCAGGAAGATAGTCTTTACTTAAAGACTAAATCCAATAAATAAATAACATAATACAATAACATCAACAAAAATTAATAAATAAAACGGCTAATTTTATTATGAAGCTCATGCAATCACGTTTCTAGGCGATTAACTCTGTGAATAGTAAAGTTTTGATAGACCTGCATTTAACTGAGCACTACTTGAGGCCACAGAACACAGAATAAATATGTTAAAGAGTTACATATTGGTCAAATCTTTAGCTTGTTGCAACCTATTTAAAGGCTTGATAAAATGTAATCGCATATTACCAAGGGTCTCGCTACGTACAAATACAGGGCGGGGCCGCCAATCCTAACATGATAAATCAAATGGCCCGCATCGATGAACATCAACTAGGGCTGCAGCTATCGATATTATTTGTAATCGAGTAATCTAATCATTCTTTCTTCGATAATCGATTAATCGGTTAAATTTTTTTACATTACAGATACAATCCATTAACACTAAATATTTTTTAGGATAAACGTTATAGTTGCTATAACAACAGTACAATAAGAATTTTGCTTATAACACTTTAATTCTTTAATTTCATAATAATTTGTACCCCAAACGCAACATTTCACTTCATCCACTGTTCCTGTTGGTATATAAATGAATAATATAGAGGACTAATTACTTGTCAATAGACTGTATACAGTTCGCTAGCTCTGTCACATATCACTTAAATAAGAAATTTGTATATCGTTAATGTTGGGTGAGGTCCCGTGGTCCTGGCGTTTTGAAGCATTTTGCGACTTTAAGCCGTTTTTGAGCTCTGTGTGACTTTGGCCTCCGCGTCTCGGTACTTTCTGTTTCACCCCCCCCCCCCCCAACGAGATTATTCTAACATAACGTGGTCCTCCGCGCTGTTTCCAAAGTGCATTGGCTGTTTAAGTAACGAACTGTGACTGGAGCAAGAGAGTGTTGAGTGGGGAGCGGGGGTCCGCGGTGGGCGTGTCGACGGCGCGGTGGGGCTGCGGGTGGGCGGAAGCTAAGATGCAGGTCGTTAGAGTTGCAGCTCGGATTAATTATAATAGATCCATGGCTCTTTCAGACTCGTCAAACTCTTTAAAACTCTTTCAACGCGCCGCTCTCTTCCTGTTTGCGCCTTCGTCAGAGCGACAGCTCACCGTGTGAACAAAGAGCGCCACAAGTCGGTCCGTGCGCTCCGCGCGCCACAGAATTCACGTGTTTTTGATTTAAATATGTAAATTAAACAATTCATACGAAGCAATAAAATTAATAATCGAAGCTTTTTGTAATCGAAATTATTCGATTTACTCGATAGATCGTTGCAGCCCTAATCAACTTCATCCCAAATTTTAGGTAGCGCCATCATTAAAACACTACTTCAAATAAACAAGTTTTAGTGTTAAGCTTCAAAACACTGTGTCTTTTATTACAATCAGACTCACATTCACGGAGAAATTAGTTTAATGAGGAAGTGAATGTAGACGCAGCAGAATACAAAGACACATGGAGCGCACACATGCGAAATACAGCGATCTGCTGCATTGAAATGAAACTTTCTTGGCCAGACCTGACTCACAGGTCAAAAAACAACATGTGTATCACTACACAGATACACAGAGTCTACAGTTGTTATTTTGTCCGCTTTCTCAGTGAGTTTCAGAAGGAGCACACCGCGGCTCGAGCGAGTCGATAACACGTCTCAAGCCCCTCCTCCCACCTACTACCATGGAGCTTGTCTTATTATAATAACTATAATATATTATAGTTAAAAAGAGCTTCAAGTGAGGTGATTATAAACTCAACCTTCTAATATTTAGTCGAGTTATTATTTTATTTTCAAAATAGTCATCTGTATGAATGGGTCGAGTCAAGTTAATTAACAGATTTTCTTTTCCCTGCTTTATATTGCACGTCTATACATAAGAAAATATTATTAGGCACTATATAGGCCTATCATATAGGCCTATATAGTGTTAATATATGTTTAGGGTGCATGTACCTTTGTAAATAATGACATTAAACCATCCTTGGAGGAAAATGCAAACCCATATGAGGCATATTTACCATCCCAAATTCTGGGGAGAGCGCTGATAACATAATAGCTTTTACTAAAGAATTAATTAAAAATACTCTTGTTATATTCCATTAAATTGACTTGGACAGTGGTTGTCTATCACGTTAACATGAGGTACATGAGTTACCTGTGCTCAGACTCTGCTGTAATGTAAGCAGCCGCCACTAGGATGTGTATTATGTTGCGAGAGCGCTGTTTAAGGAGGCATCCATCACAACCAATGAGGCAACTCGTTCTTCCTGGAGCTTGCTCTGACCTCGGCAGGTGGTCACATCATATCATAGATTAACTTCACTAATGACTATCGCCTCTAATGCTAATGCAGCCGGCTTCCCCAGGCTCTGTGCATACGGCCCAGGAGATTTGCTTTTTGTTTGGAGAAAAACATGAATACGTGATGCAATTAAAGTGAAATTATACCGTTTTGTTAAAGCATCTGCAACAATAGTTGCAGTAAAAGCGCAGCCCACTCTCGCAGTGCGGAGGGAAATTTGGCAGCAATGAAAGATGACTCAAGATCATTGCTTGTTATTGCAACTAAATGATGAATCAGCACAGCTACAGTAGAGACAGGCGCGCAGGGATGTTTATCAAAGTCTCTGGCTCACGGGCGGGAATTAACTTTCCCTTTTCCCAGCTCCAAGCCTGTTTGTCTTGAGCTTGTTCTGAAGGTCATCTATTTAGTACAGTGCCCAGATTGTCCTCGCTGGGCTACCATCCCACATCGCTCTGGCCACCGCTCTGTACTGCAGCACGTTTAATCTTCCAAATGCAGCTATGGGCCAAGCCAATCACCCCCCAGCATGAAGAGGGTCCCGCAAAGCATTCACAGCTCTGGTACTTTAGCATCATGTGTTACTAAACATCAGAACATTTTCCTGATCTACAGAAGAGTTAATGTAAAATTAATACTCCTTAGTCCTTTGATAAAACAAGTGCAAACTGTGCAAGCATATATTTGAAATGGAAATAAACAAGTATCAGAGATTTCACTTTCCTTGGCAGATATTTTGTAGACAACATATTATCAGTATAGTATCAGATTGTATCTTGAGCTAATGGCATTTAGAGTCAATATTAACATGATGGAAACACATCATGACCTTTAACTGCTTTTTACGGAAAAGCTCTTTAACCTTGTCCTTTTATATCGGCTTGTCCATCGGCTGCCAGGATTCAGGATACATCTCTAAGTAACTTCCTGACATAAAGATCTATTTATTTGAGTCTTATTTAGCTGGATTGAGTAAACTTTAAACCTTCAGTGTATCTTCACATACTATTGGCCATTCTATGAGTTTGCTCCGTATGGCTTGGAAGTGTATGTATAATTCGTAAGAGAAAAATCTACAAATATGAAAAATCATCTTTGTGTAAAACCCGTCGAGACAGGAGCAGGCGGTTTGGCATCTCTGTCGCACAAGAAATGGTATTCACCTTGACAGCCGTGTGCATCCTGGTCTTTGATGTATTTAACTTTGTCTTAACTGAAGTTTACCACAAAAGTGAAGCCTGTGTCACTATTGTATAATTATGTGTTTATTGATTTACAGTGTCCTCTCTGCCCTAATCAACCAACAGCTAAAGGGGGACTAAATCAATCTTAGTCTAATACATTTATTTCATATAACTTATTTCAGTGTTCCTCGTGGGTGTGTATTGAATATATGTCCTGGTTCCTCTGGGGTCACAGTTATCACTGTTAGCACTTCACCAAACACTTTTTCCACTTCCACATAATTCTTCCATGTTACTCCCCTGCAATCTCTGCAGTGCAGATCTCTCCTGCTGATAGCTCCAAATCCAGAACGTGCAGAGCCATGCAGCCTCCTCTTCTTCAGAAACCCTGACATGAAAGCTCTCACTACAGCTCTGCAACACTGCTCCAGAATAAGCCTCCGCCCACGCAACACACTGTCTGCAGCTGAGAGCGTCTCTGCCACATGTGGAGCAGCATCAGGCCACAGCTCTGTGGATGGAGCTCTGTGGCATCAGAGGAGCTAGACCAGGCCGGACCAGGCTGTTTAGTGACACCTCTATGAGAGCAGAAGAGCATCGCAGCGCTTTGCCTCAGCGCTTCGAGAGGGTAAACAGATCAATCTCATTCTTCAAAGAAACTCTTGTCTTGCTGGTTCAAGCTCTCAGCTGAATATGAATGAGTCCAACATTTCTTTCCCAAACTTCTACTCCCATCAAAAGTTGGCCAAGTCACACTTGTTAAACTTACTGTCACTGTCATTATACATCAAACCTAAATGCATTGGATCCTGAAGAAACCACCACAGTTTGAATGTAGCTTTCAAGTCAATATAATATATGGCTGTTGGATACTTGACCTAAACTAAGACTCCTTTGCCACAGTGGAGTGATGTGTGTTGTATGAGATGGACAGACAGCACACAGCAGAGTGTCTGTAATCCTTCTGACACAAAGTCAGTGATACTGAGCTGTGACAGCTCGCTGAGGTCGACCTGTCAGTCTGAAGCCTTTAAACAGAGAAGCTCCTCTGACAAACTGTCTCACTGCATAACACACGGAGACAGGCGGAAACACGCAGAGAGGTGGGGCCACATGCGCTCATGTCCTGGGAGGGCAGACAAGGACGGGCCGCTTGTTACTGATCCTGCTGAACTGGACTCTCTCCTTCAGCCTCACAGGACAGACGTGAGTCACAGAACAGGCTGTGACCCTGACGCTGCTTCAACAGATGCTCTTGATACAGGTCGGAGCTGCACAGAGCCACAAGTTAGTGACACCGCAAAACCCTGCTGTCACTCTCCTCATTGTGCCACACAATAACAGCCCACATCTGACACGGGCAGCTCAGAAATATACTGCCTGGACACAGCGCAACAGACTGGCACAAGTCCAACACTTTCCCAAACAAATCAATACACAAACGACTGGCCACACCATTCCTCTTAAAATAATGGATAGTTGAACAGTTTGACTGAGCTGGAGTGTTCTTTTCTTGAACTTTAACTAACTGAACAGACCTCATCATTGTATGCATTACTTGTGATTATTCATACAGCAGCTGGTCTTTGACGGCAGGTTATCTTTTAAATGGGATCAAAAGTTCATCACACAAACCAAAGCGGTGACTCAGTGTTCTTTCCTCATCGATGCGTTTTGCTGACACATTTCACATGGTTACGACTGAACAACAAATGCTTCCGGCAGTTTCATTGTTTTAAAGTTTTTTGTTTTTATTTTCTTGGCTTTAAAAAAAAAAAAAAAAAAGAGCAAATTCTTTCTAAATTTCAAAGTACATGTCTGAAGATGGACTGTTCTGTAGTAAATTGCACAATAGATGTATCCGTCTCCAAGTGATGATGCGTCGTAAGTGATTGCTCTCCGCTCACACAGACAGACACTTGAGCTCTTAATAAAATAACAACCCTGTCATTTTGTATTCAGGACACACCTATCAAGCAGCGCACTTATTACACCTGCTTTAAGAGCAATTGAAGACTAACCACACTTTTGCTCCTGTCCACTCCCCTTAGCGTCAACTTCAGTTCAACCATGGAGAAACTGAGAAAGATACCGGTAGTTCAGATGTGGCTGGATGGTTCATAGAAATACACTGTGCCGCCAAAATGTTAAGGAAGTTAACTTAAATAAATGTGCTTTTCTGTCTATAGATTAGAATTTTAATGTGCGTTTTGAGATATGTAAATAACATATTAACATATCAAGAAAGACACATTAAAACCTGTTACAACAACACATTTTTGTTTATTTTTCCTTGCAAATGGCATTATCTATCTAACTATATTCAATGACATGTGTTTTTATTGCAAAAAGAATACCTGTCTATCTGTTATTTGTCCCACAATGTAGAAATTCCTGGCTTAGGAGTGTTACCTATTTGTCTCTATAGATTTTAATGCCATATTGTGGAACATTCTGACAAAAGCATTTTCATAGCGACCAGCAGGTTGCCGACCCTCCACTAGCAACAATCTGCAGTGCACCTTTGTTAAGAAAGCACTTGTTCTAGTCAGTATATAATGGTTAACCACCAGTGTATTTTTAGAAGGTCTCCTCAGGTGGACAAAACAAAAAGCACCGAACAGTTCTACTATTGTGTCCCAGTTTTTGTTTGTTAATAGACTTGTCATTCTTTGCACGTTATCTGTGTTCAAGGTGCGTGAAGCTCACAGGACGACAGCAACGGGTGAAAAATGACCGTCTCTATTGGGGAATATAGGTGAACTGCTGAGGCATTTACTACAAACACTATACACACGCCAAAGCATATAATGGCATCACAAATCCTATTGTGAACTCTCAAGTCACACAGCATTGACACAAACCTCCCCACAGACCACCACTTAAGACATTGTACGAGAAATCAATGGTCATCAGCCATGGCCCACTGCCTGTGTGAATTAACCACAGAAACACTGTAACTAACTATCGGATACAAGATAATGCAGCAGATAGTCCAGGAGAAGAAGCTACAAGCCATGATCCTATCTCGCAATGGTGGAGATAAAGGGCCAAAAAATGATTTGAAAAGTTCTCTCAGCTCAGCGTAAATGTTTGATCCATTTAGTTTCAGTGCAATAATCTTCTAAAAATAATGTGTTGTATTTTTCCATTGGTGGTTGGACAAGGGGCTTTGGCTCTATCTCTCAATGATACAGAATACCTTAAATGATTATCCAAATTTTCTCCAAAAACTTTTTTCTTCGCTCATTACTAAGCTTTGATTAAAAATTATTTATTTGACTCACATGTTTTCTAGTTATTGACTCCTGAGTCACTGATGCCACTGAACATCTAAAATGGCCAACACAGTAACTTTGCCACTTGTCAGACTTTATATAATATATTTTAATGAGTCCAAATCATTACATCACTGCAAGTAAGCATTTTTTTTTCTGTAATTCTGAGACGATACAAGGAAACAAAAAATATGATTTTTTTTTGCAACTTGTGCAGAGAACAGTGGCTTTGAGCTGCAGTTACATAAGAATTTAAGTCTGAGAAAAACTCTGTCGTGTTGATCCACCGTGCCCCACGTGATTCCTTCAAAGCAGCTGCTGAAAATAGGAGCCCAATGATGACTAGAGGCACACAATTTACAATACTACACGTCACAAAAATACACACAGATTTACAACCGCCCTCTAGCCACGCTCCCATGTCACAGCATATGCTGTGTAAATCAGTTGTTGAGAAAGTCAACTATTGAAATTTACACTGACAAGCTTTGCATGATGGCAAGCCAAGCATGCACATAAACAAATCACTATTATATTATTGTACACTATATTGTAATATCTACACAATATGAGTTATTATGTTATAAACAATCAGCAATCAATACTCAACGGGTGTAATTGAGAAAAATCAAGCATTAGTGACAAGCCATAAGGTCAGTGTATTGATATAAGAGACTTTTTATTTTGTAATTATGTTTGGAAATTAATTCCAACAGTTTCAAAGTGGCAATAATTGTCTTTAATTTAAAGTAACAGAGGCCTAATGTTCCTGTTCCTATATTACTCTGTGTGAATGTTTGAATTTAATTACATTATACAAAGACTTGACCTTTTCGCATCAACTATTTATCAAGTAAACTTTGTTTAATTGGCCTGTTTTACCTGCAGCAGGTTTTATTATTCTGATACTTTAAAACGTTTGATTTATGGAGGCATAACATCATTTATTCTCCCTGTGTCATGGTGCAAACAGAGTCCCATAATTACAGTTGGTGTACTGTAACCTACTCAAATTTTCAGTTAATTTTAATCTTGTGCCAAATGACAAATTATACACTTTCCAATGGTTTGTAAATCGTGGCTTATGTGTGTTTACTTCAAACATAAAGAGCTAATGGTAAAGAATGAGACATGTAGCAGGGAAAGTGGCTGCTTTATGGGACTTCAACCCTGAACATGACTGATAAAATGCCACATGCAGAACAGCAGGTCACTGGAGGAGAGAAGGGAGTCAAAACCCCACTTGCTCACGTTTATAGCGTGTCAGAGAATGTCAGGATACCAATCCCCTTGGACAAGAAATAGATGAACTATCATAAAACCACTGGAGCGGGGTGAGGATCAGTCAGAGGTCGAGTGCGAATAAAGCACTGTTAATATGTTTAGCTCCAGAATCGAGATGTTGCGGTTGTTGGGACTGCTATGGGAAGATGTGAGGGAATCCCTGCAGCAATATCAAGTTGAAATGCTCCCACGGGAACTGTATTTCACCGCCAAGACGCGACACGACTTCTTATAAAATCAATGCGTCAAACAGCAGCGGTATAGGCTTTTTTGATCACAAGTTGGTAAAAGAGCCTCAAAAACGCAACATTTAACATGCAAATGAGGAGAAAAATCAATGCAGTAATGTTTGCGTTTCAGTGAGTTAATTTCATGCGAAGTTATGCACCAAATTGATTATCCGAGGGTGACTTGAGGTGTTGAGAAAAGTTGCTCCACGTCTGGTTTGGTATCTACATATCAATGCGCAAAAGAGGCACGGTGAATTGTAGCGCGTGAAAGATAAAGAGTCCCCTACCTTCCACTTTGGTGAGGGTGAGCACCGGACTGTTGCAGGCGGACAGCGGGGCGACCCTTGCGGAGTGCTTCTTCATGGTGCTGAGCTCGGATGGGTTGAGCTCGAAACCGCGTCGACTACATCCCTGAAGCCGGTTTGGTGCATTCGCCTCTAGTGGCGCGGGACCCCCTTTTTCGTTTCCACCTGATGTTTTTAGAGCCACCAAGCGTCCAACCAACTCCGCTCAGGATCCTGTCTGTCTCGTCCTATCGTGTCCCCCCCCCCTCACCCCCCTTACTGCTGCTGCCGCCTCCACGCGCGCCCCCACCCCCTCTCCGCCTCCCCAAATCTGCCGTATGGATGGAGTGTGCGTCCTGGCTGCCGGTCTCCCCTCACGTACACTTTCAATAGCTGCAGTTAACGGTACACGCACATACACTGAGTCATCAGCACCACTTCACGTACTGTCCACGGGCCCTTTACCTAATCCTGCAGCGTCTGTCCGTACGTGGTCCTTCATGGGAGCATGGCGCATCTACTGCTAAAATATCGGGCTTAATTAGAGTGATAGGGCTTTGCAAACGACCCATAGAGCCAATAAACTCTAATTGTGGTGTTTTCTGCTGAATTACATTATAATGGCATCAGTTCATTCTTGCTTTTATCTGGGGACACCGCGTGAAGACTTCATTAACGCACAACAGTCTTTAACATGCGACGCGCACTGTGCTAATTATCCCATTTCCCAGCTCATCCCACCAACAGTGAGACACCCAGGCTTTAACTGCTGTAAACGGGACAGCCATCGTACTGTAATCCAATCCAGTTTTAAAGCCTTTACCGAATAAAAAGTTAGGAGAGACACTAAGATTTGCGTTAAACTAATGGTGTAAAACCCAGTATCTGTTCAATTCAGTTCATTTTTGTAACGGGTTAGGGTTAGCCTCTTAGGGCGACAGTGAAAAACAGATTAAACAATATTGATAGGAAATTATCACTATTGTTTTTGTTAGTTTCCCCTATTGCAATGGTTCCCAAACTCGAATTTAGTCTCAAGTAGCCTTCTTATGCTTTGTCTCACACTCATGACTGCAATTATAAGCAATTTTCTTGTTTTAATGATATTGAAGTCCTAAATCTTTCAAAATTTTCAAAAGAATGTAAAATTGACCACAAATAACATATTTTTTTATTCAAATAATATTCAATTGTACCATCCAAATCATTGCCTGGAACCATAAAATAGACTAAAAGGACTCAAGCCCAGAACTTGATCAACCAAACGCACATGACCTTTGTCCTTTTCCTTTTGAGAAAGTATACAATCATAGTTTGTTATGATCTGAAATGAGTGGGATGCAGTGAGTCTATGTTACTCACAGCATTTGTTTTAACAGTGACAGACACAAACAGTTTGGAAGCATCGGACCAAAAAGACTAAGATAAAGAAAATCAAACCAGAGGTGAAAATAAAAACTGGAAACAGAATGGTCCAGTTGATAAGGTTTGAAAAATATGTTCTCAGAATACAAATAATTCAAGATGCAGAATATTTCATTATGAAGTATTAGAAGAACAGAGTGCTCATAAATAAGCCTTTGCCTCAAGGACTTCTCTAATCCCTCTTCTGTTGTTCAGACTGACACTCCAAGTTCTGTCCTCTGCATCTCTTGGTGAAACATAAAAGGCACTTGAAAGCAAGTCATTGGGCTCATATGGGCCAAAGCTACAAACAGGATCTTCATAGGGTGAATGTAACTCAACATCCCTACTCTCTGATTCATTAAAGAGTACTTCTTTCTGAATCTGGAAACCCTTAAATCCAAAACTCACGTTCTCATTTGTACTTAACAGAAACATTCAGTCTAATTCGGCTCCACAGGTTTGATTTAGCCCGTTAGTACCCCGTTTAAATGACATTAAAACAAACTGTTTCAGACTCTTTGGATAGAAAATGTGCACTATGTAACATTTCTGGTGGAGGGTATGCCATCTGCTTGTCTTTAAGGAGATATTATGACTTTGCCCTAGAATTTTCACAGTGGCATGGCATTAAAGCTCGAAAATACCTTCACAGATCTCACCTTTAACTTTGCACAATGGCTCCACAATAGATCTAAATGACCTGAAGCGAGTCTCATGTGCTGTAGCTGTGCCCAGAAAGAATTTTACTACACAACGAATCTACAGCAGTCATAAAGGTCGGATTTTAAAGGGGTACAACTCAAAGTGTCTAAAATTCAGCTTTTCTCCACTCTACAAGCCACCATCATGCTGATTGGTCACGACTGATCACATGGGGCACGTTCCTGTCACCAGACTGGGCGGACTGCAAGCAATGCAGGGAAAAAAGTATTTTTGAGCATGTTGGGCCATTGGGCCATTGAAACCAACTGAAACCAATTGAAACCAATACAATGTCATCTTTGGTTCTCTTCATTTAATGCCGTATCGTGTAACATTCCAAGCAAAGCCATAACATCTCCATAGAGACAAACAGGTGACAGACCCTCAACCAAAATTTAGAGCACCTTTGAGCACTGCGTTTCTGATGAGTTTTCTTGAGTAGCAGTTATAAAATGTGCTGAAAATCTCAAGAATCTACAAACCTGACATATTTCAAACCTGAAATGACATATTGTGTTCCATAATATGTCATATATACTGCATGACACCAGTCCTTCGAAACGGCTGGTCAGCTAAAATGTAGATTGACAAGTGTTTTTTTTAAGCTGGTTCAGTTTTGCAGCATCTGTGTTGCTCACGTGAAATATTGGAGGAGGCAGAAGTGATTTAGGCAGCTCAGTATCAATAAGACCATCCCTCGTGGTGGAGACATGCATGTTCACAGCAGTTTACATGTGTGTTAAAGTTGCACTATGCCCGGAGGAGGCAGTAGTGAATAATTTAATGCTTAGACTCTTCATCACACACTTGACTCCCTTCCTGGAATAACTAGGACAGGCGGCTCTGAAACACTTCTGCCCTGGACTTCCTCTGGAGTCGTCCACTATAAAAAAAAAAAAAATCCACTGGGTCTTTTACTCAGTGTCAGGAACAGCGGCGATAATGGATGAAGTGCAAGAACTCACAAAACGAGCAAAGATGTTTGATGAATACCCATTACCAACCTGTCAACTATGAATAATGTTATTGTTGTGAAGATGGGGGAAGAAATCTATGCTACATTTATGGGAGTCTTTGAGGCTGTGCAGCTGCCAGGTGGCTTGTGGGAAAACCATATTGTGAGTACTGAGAATACAAGCCATTATTGATAGAAAATGGTGAAAATAGGTGCAGCGGATCAGATCATTAAAACATCCCAGTCAGTGACTCATCGACTTTTATCTACAAAAGACGTGGGAGGATCAAACTTGTCCGTGCATTCAAAAGCCTTTACTACTGGCTCTTTCTCTTAAACACACCCGCAAAGGTATAAATGTGTGAATGTGCGAAGGAAACAGGTCACAGAGGGATTTGCAGTGCGGTTACTTCAATGCCTCATTACAGAGATACAAAGTGGATGTGAGATACACTAAAACGCTGCAAAATACCTTCAATATAATCTTCCCTCCTGTAAAGAAAAAAAAGTCTGGAGCAACACCTTGGACTCTGCTTTTCTTTCAATCCGACTTTCAATTTTTGCTTTCACATTCAAGGCATAAATATGTATCACACAGCATTCATCTTGATTGAAAAGAATAAATAAATACATAAATATAATAACCGATAATTGTTATCAGTTAAATTCGTCACCTTTAATGTGTCTAAATGCTACTTGGTTAGGCATAAGGTTACGCAATTTAAAAAAGCATAAACACATTAATGATTGAGGAAACTAATTGAATCCCACCACTGTGAATTATACTCTAAAGTGGCAATCATGGGATGCGAGAAGAGAACAGCACTGCCTTTTGTTGTTTTTAAGGCTCTCATTGGTATTTTTTCCTGATTATTTAAAACGTTTGCTGAACACCAGATCAGGTATTCATCAATTAAGATCTCAGGACATGTTTATTTTCCAGTCACATTGTGTCATCACTGAATCTGCGTACTGTCTATGGAACGAAACACAGAAACTATGTAAATTAGATCATGTCATGCCTTTTAATGCGTTCAAAGCACTTGTTAAAGATTACCCCCGATGTCAGTGCTCTCGCTTTGCATGATGTTATTCCATATTGTATGTCTAAGTGTGTGTTTATGTATTTTCTAACTTACTGAATGTTTCATTGATTGTTTTATTGACATTTTGGCGAGATATTATGAGTTACTGTTTGTTTCATGGGTGTTTTGTGTGTGCGAGTTTCTCTCATTGCGTATTAAAAGAAAATAAATAAATAAATAAATAAAATCTGCACTTCCTTGGTGCATTGACGATCATAAAATGTGTAAAATGTTACCTTTTGTGTTACTGATCCATAATGCTGTTGTGAATTTGGCCACACGCATTGGGACTTCTAATTATCATTTGGCGATGTTTAAATGTAGAGTCACAAATCAGCCATATGCAAGTTTACAGTCTGTGAAGCGAGATGAAGGAAATTAAGTGGTCTGAAAATCCATGCTATTGATTATGCATAAAAGTGCTTGAGCTGCAAATCAGACAGTCAACGACGGCAGAAGATGATTGACTTTGAAAGATAGAAGGAGTGTAAATGATTTCTTGTTTGCCCGATCAAAACAAACCAATAGTGTCACTGTGAGCTAAAATGCTGCGCCTAATTTGTGTACTGCTGTTGTTTGGCACGGGCCGTCTGTGCTGTTGTTGACGCCTCTTTGCCAAAACAGATTTGTTATTGGCGTTTACGGTCGAATGACACAGCTAATCTTTAGTTAAGGGAAATCAATTTCTCATCAAACACAAATAACATCTATTTAATTCTAGCCTGGAATGAAGAGAGGGCAGCTTTGATCTTGTTTACATTCATCTAAACTGTGCAATATATCTAGTCTTAAAATATAAAAAAGATGCATATTACCATTGCCAAAGAAAGTTGTTTTAATAATTTCTTATTTCGGTTTTCAGGAAAGATAAATAAAGGCCAAAAATGTCAATCTGGGTAATTTATTTCAGACATTTTATTTGTATTTGTATTTTTAATTAAATGTTTTATTTTGACAGTGCCAGACCAAATATTTGAATGAATTAATGATTGTTCTAGTTTAGATAGAAACACAAATATCTGCTAAAACTAGTATTGAAACTAGATACTTATATGACCAAGTATCGGTACTAACGACAATCACATAAACAGGACAAAACATTTTTTCAAAACAGTTTTAGAATGATCTTTAGCTTTACCATAAAACCATATGTAAGGTAAAGAAAATACTATCATTTTGTGTTGAAAATGCAAAACATTTTTATCAAATCAGTATGAGTCCTTAGTATAAGAAATTAGTACACTAAATTGTGCAAAAACATACATTTAGCCGATCTCTCTCACACAATATCAATACTTTTGTCTAAAAGTTTGAAGGTGCATGAGTCATGAAGAGTTCAACTTGGTCTCAGTTCTTATTATGTACTGTTTGTCAGCTTTACTGTGAACTTGCAGTTGTTTTGGATTTTCCCGATAAACACCCAATTAGATTTAATGCTGCTATGAATATTGATGAAGCCAGTGTTTCAATTCAATATTTTGAGGACCACTTGGATAGACCAAACAGGAGAATCTCATCCACTTAATCTGCTCTATATCTCACAATTTACTAATGTGTTAATCATGTTATGGCTGTAAACTTAAACAAAGCAGAGGTCTGGTATTTTATCTCAATAGTCTGCCCAGGAGAGAGAATATGCAGTCTTAATAAACAAAGTGTTTGGAGAACGCACAGGTCAGGCCAAATGAATTGTCCCTCTTTTCCCAGGCCGCTGTACATCTTGAGCCCAGGCACAGCTCATCTGCAGAGGCAAGTGGCTGTCAAGGTACTGCAACCAGCAGCACTTTATTGGATTAATGGCCCCAGCGGGTCTCTCTAGGGGGCAGAGGAGTGCCAAACTGATTTTCATTTTGCTTGCATTACCGAGCTGTTTTGCAGCCTACATGTTCACACACAAACAAAAAGATTTAAGCATTAGTCTGTGTTATTTTGTCACTCAACAATCAACACCATTAACTAAAATAAACAGACCAATGGGGCAACACCAGTTTGGAAAAAATATTTAATTTTCATCTTTATCAAGTGTTACAAAAGCAATTAGCTTTGTGGTTTATGTTTTAAACTCAATATTTTGTTCACATTGCACATTTTAAATATGCCCAGGAGCTTTAGCATTGAACAGAATAAATATGAACTGTTCTGAACTGAATCTTACTCAAATTCAAACATGTTTGTAGAGCTCTAAGATACAAGCTTATCCGTTTCTTTCTTTCTTTCAGAAAACATGCTCTTTTATGAATCAAGTTCTTTATTTGTCATATGCATACATGTTTTACAACAAAATTACATAGATCAGATTGGGAGTGACAGTGCCACTGTGGTCCAATCTCAACAGCATTGTTTATGGAGTTGCAGGGGAAACCTAATTGTGCTACCCTATTTAAGAGAACTTTATGGGCTGATTTTTGTTACATTACGGGACTTCAAGAAAGCCAAGACAAGGTACCATCGGAGTGCATTCAATCAAATCTGCTGTCATTCTGTCTATTATTTCATTCATTGCTATTAGTTTCTACCAGCGACAAGGTACACATTAGACAATAAGTCAGTGCTTAGAGAGAGAGAGAGAGAGAGAGAGAGAGAGAGAGAGAGAGAGAGAGAGAGAGAGAGAGAGAGAGAGAGAGAGAGAGAGAGAGAGAGAGGAGGACGAGAGAGAGAGAGAGAGAGAGAGAGAGAGAGAGAGAGAGAGAGAGAGAGAGACAGACAGAGACAGAGACAGAGAGAGGAACAGATCAGACAGAGTAAAGCACTTTGTAAGAAGCCAATGTTCCTGTTCAGTTGGAAGAGTTACTCAGTGAACAAACTGGTAAATTATGCCACTGATCCATGACATTCCCCCAATGACATGTTTAGGACACAGTCAGTATTGCACTGTGGATAGTTTTTTACACAGCAAAAGATGAACACTATTACAGTATAATACACTGAATGCAATCTTACCATTTTAATTGTGGCTTTTCTCTTGACCTCTCAGCAATCACACTTGCATAAGTGAATAACTGTCAGGTAACGGAGAATATGTTAAATTATGAGCTAATTTGTTGTTTAATGGACCCAGTTTATAGAGGTATTGACCACATGAACCAAATTAAAATATACATTAATATGTTTACTTATATATTTTATATCCTGTCATTTATCTCAATACTAAAATGGTGCTTTCAAAGGCTATAAAAAATATTAGATGGCCACAACAATCTAACAGATTTTTAAAAAGTCATTGGTGGCTTGTAGTTTACCATTTGTGTAGCAATGTTATCGTATTACATTTGCATCCCAACAGACTGCACTGCTGCTCGTTACCGCTCATGTGCTGCCATATTATAAAAGTTTCATAACAAAAGCTGTGGCAAAACCCCCCCAAATCACCATGAGGGACCATCTTTGCTTTATTTGGCAAAGCTACACAGAATGAAACATAACTCGAGGATCTTACACGAACAATGCAATCAGACTAAAATTACATTTGGATGAAAAAGGCTACGCTTATTACAAATGTTGCTCCCTCTAGGCAATAAACTGACACTTTAAACGATCTAGTTCCCCCTGTTGGTCATCATCAGTATTGCGCTTACTTATACGATATTTTCAGCACCTGGGATTTCTATGTCTTTGCACCTTTCACCAACAGCAGCCACAGTAAACTTCCTTAATCAATATAAAATCTATTTATGTAGCGGCTCCATTTTGAAAGCCATATTTAGCATTATTTCAAAATGCTCATGAATGATGTTATTACAGCAATATTTTCAAAACTGAGCTACTGAGTCCAAGGATCATAATTGTGTTTTATAATAGTTATAGATCTCCTTTGTAGGAAGCTCTCAGTATAATAATACACGCAGGACACATCTAATAATCTATAATCATTTGAAGATAGCGCTGCATTAATTTGGACAGATGTAGTGCCTAAATTTGACCAGAAGAGAGCACTGTGATTACATAAACTGAACAAGAGCGGATTAGAACGGAGTCGTTAAAGGAAGTTAAGTAAACAACAGGGTAAGAATGGGCCCCATATCTTTCGATTTTCGTCACACTCAGAAATACTCCTTCGCTGGATTGGTGCATAGCAGGCGCATTGCCTTTCATTTCCAAGAGTTTAGCTCTGGGTTCAGTCTTGGAATGAATTGCTAATGAATGCAAGTTAGAATGTCACCAAGGCACTACTGCAGATGTACTTCACTGAATTGATTTCTATTATTGATCCCTCAGGCGATAAATCTGCATGTTACAGAAAGTTTTACCAGGGTTAAAGATAGCCTTTTCAAGATGAAGCAAAAGCTGCGTAGTTTCTCATTAAGAGGACGTCATATCTAAGCAAGGAAAGTAAATGCAAATACTCACGTGAGTTGGCTGCCAACTGCCATTAAATGTAACACAACAACAACTACGACTGTAATTGTTCTTGATTCTAACCATGTAGTTGTAAAGAGTCAGGTTTAAAGTCTGTCTCTCTCCACATACTGTAACCCAGGGGCCGCATTTTGAAACTCATACGGAGCAGAGGGCCACAGACAACCCGACAATGAAGTGAATCATTCGAAATTTAGCTTTTGACATAGTTTCGATTGGCCTCCACACAAGCCTTTAAAAAGACTTGGAACATTAATATTAGGTTGGTATAACATCAAAATGCTTGAATCTTTCCAATTATACAATAAAGAGTACTACTTTTTGTTGTTTGAACCAACTTCGCATAAAGCCGGAGGGCCAACAAAAATTGGTCTGAGGGCCGCATTTGGCCCCGGGCCGTAGTTTGAACATAACCGGGGTAACCGCGTCAGAGCTCAGAGAATGGGTTAAAACAATGTAGTTCGACATTTAACTGTTAAATTAATCAAGTCATGGACTGATCTTAAATGCTACTAAAATTGCATTAAAATGCAACAGTAGTACTTTGAGTTGTATTTTCCATGCATACTTTTTATACTTTTACCAGCAGCATGTGCTTGTGCTTGAGTTGAGTACATGTAACTGTACTTTTATTTGAGTGTACATTTTGAGTACTCTTTCCACCACATTCAGAAAGCGACATGTATAAAACATCTCACTTTATCATGGTATCACTGCTGAGCGCTCACAGATGTCTGGTGTCATGGGATTTTCAAGAGGGAAACTCTGGACTAATCTCCATCTTGGTTTCAGATGGTGCCATGGAGACTGCAGACAGAAACGCTCCAAATGAGGTCCACAAATGGTAAAATAATACACCTGAGACTCCGCACCTCAATTATGCAGAGATTTGGCCATTTGACTCAATTTTTACTTGTATATAATCATGGCTGGCAGACTGACAAAATTGGGCTGGAGACTCCAGCCTTTTTGTTGTGAATAATTCATAAGCAGGGAATAGGTCAAAACACATACAAACAGAGTAAGTCTGGCTCACTTGTACAGCAGTATATCATGATCTTATCTCAGTATGAGATATATTCTATATATTTGACCTTTAGTTAATTGAGAGTCTTCATTTTTTTACGGGGGTACAAGATACAAGCTCCACACAGGAAGTCCCCCTGGTGCTGGAGTCACACCCACTAGCGAGGCCACTACCTCCACTGTGCTGCCCAATGATCTAATATGTAAGATTCTACATTGATAATTTGATAGAATGGATTAAGGTGTAATTTGTATCTATGTTTAATAATTAGACATTTTAATCGACAAGGGGAAATGTATTGTGTGTGCCATAAGAATTAAAGTATATTATATTTATTATAGTATAACTAATGTAATAAAGATGGTGTCTTCATTCATCTCATCTCTCCAGATTATATGCAGAGTGCAGCCTGTTTGCTTTCAACACCCATCAGGCTCTTCGTGATCACAAAGACCCCTTCAGCAGCAGCCCACAGCAGCAGCAGGTGCTCGGAGACCCTTCAAATGGCCACGAGCAGGTGTGTGCACGAGCTGTCACGAGTGCAACTCTCCCCACCACATCTCTGCTTCTCAGTCCTACCTCAAACGGTTCGAGCAGCGCGGCAAATAGCGAGCAGTCACACGGACAAAAATAGAAGTTGATGGCCCAGCGTTTCTGAAGCTGGAAGTGCACACCGCTGTTATTATAAGCTTCATCGGAGGACGCTTATGAGGAGGTGACAGCAGAGCGAAAAAGGGCCATTTATCAAAGCCAGGAGGTTTTTGTATAAGAAAAATACAGTAGATCCCATAAGCAAGGTTGAAAAGGCAGTGCTTGAAATGCTCGTTTTCCAGTTAAAAGCTTGGATCAGATGCAAAAAAAGTAGTAGGCTACTAGGAAATTTATGACAGACCTACAAAACATGACCTATAAACTTGCACATAATTACACTGATTTTTACTGTGGTTGAAATTTTGCTAAAATAGGTGTAGTTGCATCAGACATAGACAATGTTTCTGTTTTAGATAGCACAAAGACATAAAAGCCATACCAGGATAAAATACTAAAAAATGCAGATTTCCCAAATTATCCTTCATGTTTGTTGTCATAAAACACCATGAGCAATTTAGCAAGTGCTGAAACAAACATTTATTTCTACAGTTATTACATTTTAATTTGATCACAGCGACCCTAAAAATAGTATTAAAAAACAATATTCTAGAGTTGTGCACAGTGAAGCACAGTGATCTTATTCCAGCTAATTAGGAAAATTGGCAGTAATTCAAACTAGACATCTGGGTCTGAACAGTTATTTCAGAACAAGCTCTCTTTTAGATGTTTTGGATGCTCTTATCTTTTAATTACGGTATGAAAACAGGTACAAATTCTGTATTCAGTTTTATTTAGAATTGTTATTATTATTATTTATCATTTGGTCTGAACTGTTATATTTTTTTCATATATTCAAACATTTTCTTTCATTTGAGTTTGATACACGTTCTTGGGGTCGGACATCCAGGTATCAGAACTCGACTTGGCAAAGGGTAGTAATGGGTGATACCACTGATTTTTGACTCGCTCCAAATACAATAAGTAATACTATGGACAATATTGCAATATCGATCCAATACCAATGAGTTTTTTACTAAACACAACTTTCGCTGTCACTGCCTTGGCTGCTATGGCTTTCAGGTCAGCGACCTGTCCAGGCCCCGCTCAGACCCGCTAAGGGCCGCTCAGGTCTGCGATGCCACGTCGTGTCTGATGAAGAGGGGAAAGAGGTAATCCAAGAGACAATGTCCCCTCCTATCCAGATTAGAAAATCAGTATGCCTTGTTTCATTCTGTTGGCAGCAGCTGTCAATCACCGGGCTAGAGCCCACCTCCTCACCTGCTCCGCTCACGCATTTTGCCAATGCGTGACTAAAGAGCCACTAAAGCGATAAAAGAGCTCTCTAGACACCAAAGTAGGACTAACTACAACTGTATATTCTCACAGCAAGTCTCAGGTAATTTAAAACGCTGTAGTTAATTCTTATGTAACAAAGCAGTATGTTTTAAACACTGACAGTGGGATAGTCTCCACTTTAGCATGGTTTAGTTCCCCGGGCATTTGCACAGATTCTTAAGTCAACAACCTGAAATTCCACGATGTTTATAGGCTTGACTACAGTCTATGCTTCACACATCCACTTTAGAGAGGAAAATAAATAATAATCTGACTATATGACAACCAAAAATAGGATAGAATTAGGACCTAAAACCAGGTGATAATGATAATTTAAGAAATGGTGAAGAAATTAGATTGACATTTTTCAATACAATATAATTGTACTTTATTTATTAAACCAGTGGTCTTATACTAGACCTGATAAAGATCTTTCTAAAATGGTCCAGGGAAGGTCTCAAAGTACATTCTCCCTCTAACTCTAGTTTACAGCGTGGATTTAACCAATACAACATCATTGTAAAACTAAAGTAACGTCTCGTCACAATTCACCCTGGAGAGACTCAGACAAAAACAGAAAGAACCGTTTAGCAAGCTTTATCACATGGGTTATTTGGTGCTCAGACCCCGGCAGAAGACATTGCGATTATGTGCTCTCCATAATAGAATTGTATTAGATGTCTCCCCCAGGGCCTGGAGACTGGTGGTGGTAGATATGGGGAAGAGGGTAGAGAGGATGATAAGGACGATGCAAGGGATGCGGAGGAGAAGGGTAGGTAGTGGGTTGCAGTACAGCCTGAAGCGGCCGAGCCAAACTGCATGAGGGTTTAAATGGGGCTGGCTGTGCGCTGATTGGGAGTAGAGGAGGTGCGCCGTGCCACGGGGTGTAACTTGGGTGCGTTGATTGAGGCTGGAGAGCAGGTGGCCCTGGTGAAGCAGTGGACGTAGATTGGGTTGATCTTCCAGGCTGAATTCACGCAAGCTTCATTACTCCCAGTGACGCTGGTTTGTTAAAAGGCAGTTGAAACATTTCCCATTGTACAACGGGGCTTTCTTTTTTTATGATCCACTTGCTGTAAATGTTGCGGAGAAACCTCTTACTTACCCTGACTTCGATGACACGAATAATACACAAGGGAGAACGCAAAGTGAGTCACTTCTTTGTGGTACACTTATCTGTAGATTTCTCCGCTTTGCTCTCGTCTCACGCACATGTAAGTTTCGTGTTCTTTTTCTAACGTCGTTCGGTGTTTCACTATGGGAATCGTCTTGGGCGTGACCAACCACGGAAGCTCCAATGGCACCACGTCTGTTCCTAACAGACAGGATGACTGTATCTAGGGCTCCGCCCCCTCCTATTATACAGTCGTCCTCTTAATACCCCATCATTCTCGCTTTCTTCCCTGTGAAGACCACAACATTGAAACTCCTTCGAACCGTAAAGGATATTGTTGATGAGTGCAGTTGCCAGCTTGGTTCTCACGCTGGGTAAGTTCTTACGAACTTATCACACTGCTATTAGGACAAACTACCGCGTCAAGGCGAGTTGTTCTTTTCGCAGTGGGTTTTTTCACCAGGTCAGTCGACTTAGTGTCGTTTTTCCCGTCAAGAAGCACTTGATAAGCTACTCAAACTAGCTTTTGTTTTTAGCATTAAGTTGCTAATTCGTGTTATACCCGGGGTTAGGGCGGTATAACAAGGCGCCCCATTTTCTGATCGGTTAGCATTAATTTGTTGACGGGTCAGACGCAGTGTGTGGTTCTGCCAACGTGTTACGACGAGCAGCCTCCACCAGAACCAACCAGTTCGGCTTAAACTCCGAGCGTTGGTTCATACAGTCTAACGACTAGCACTGCATTCGCACTGGTTCTTCTCTCCTCTCAGGCATAATGTCAGCTCCCGTTCCCACCAAAGGATCGGATCTGAAGTCCAAAGAGGGCTCGTCCCGGGCTTGTCTTGCGTCTTCCGCCATTTCGGGCAAAGACCCTCATCCGATGTGCATTTCATGTATGGGCTCAATCGGGGCTGACCGCCAGTTCTGCTCCCACTGCGCATCAATGCCGGAGAAAATATTAGAGAGGAGACTCAGAGTTGCGGTGGCGGGCTACCCCAAGTTTCACGGAGGCCACTGATAAATCCACAGCCAGCGCACACCAGGCGCACACCAACTCGCCTAGCACGAGTTGGGCGGACATCATGGATCATGAGTCCATTAAAATGCCTCCATTGTTCGAGGACCTCCTCGACTTGGAGCCAGGTGAAGAGGAAGTGGACGGCGATGACGCCGGTTCCGACTTCCTCGAGGCTGTGGATATGGAGGATGTGGAGGAAGACTCCAAATTCCCATCGGCCCAGTCCAGACCCCCCTGTGCGTCCGAGGCTACGTCCCCTGTGGACAGTAACCTATATGAAGTGTGTAAACGTGCTGCCGCCAGGCTTAATGTAACCTGGCCTGCAGCTGCGGACACAGACGCAGGGGAGAAGGACATATATGATGGCAAACTGCTCCCATCTGCTCAACCACCTCCCAAGCAGCTCCTTCCTGCTGTTCCTGCGTGCATGAAGGAGATGAGGCGGTTTTGGGCTAACCCGCTCAAGAGCAAGCTTCCAGTTCAAGGATACTCTAAACTGTAAGTACACGGGATGAAAGAGTTGGGGCTGGTTGAACCCCCAGCGGTGGAGCCCTCTGTGGCATATCACCTCCATCCTAACCGCCGTGCCGTTTCAGCCTCAAGTAACGTTCCCCTTCCCAGTAAAATGGAGAGGGTCACATCCTCAATTTTTCAATGCACTTACAAATATGCGGCACAGTCTGCATGTGTGCTGAATACTGTGACTTTGTTGTCCAGGGGGAGCTTGAGGAAATGGGCCAACAACTGGACACAGGCACACCAAACCCGGTCCCTGGGATGAAATCTGGGGGAGACCTCCTCCTACTCCGCGCGTGAGCCGTCCAAGGCTGCGGCCGAGTGATGGGACTCCAGTTGCAGGCAAGGGGTCTGGCTTAACACTCAGGTCTGACCGACACACACACCATGGATGCGGCTTTGACCCCACCAAAGCTTTGGGCCAGCTTTAGAAAAAATGAAGGAAACTAGCACCCTCCGTAAATAAGAGGGTTAAGCCTTCAATTTATGCCTACCTCGTAAACAACCTTCTCGTCCAGTTCAAGACCACAGAGGCGCTCCCACTGGACCTACTGGGGCCAGGGGAGGGGAAGAAGAAGCGCACGACCTAGCAGTCCTGCCTTCTCACTGCCCCCTCCATCCAAACAAGGCAAAATGGAGTTGAGCCCCGGACCCAGTTCAGAGGCCCTGGTCAGTTTGACAGTTGTTCTCTCTCGTTCTCTCTCACCTTGCATGGTGCAGGTGATGAGCCAAGGTTCAAAGAGTCACAAAGCACTTTGTTCAAAAATAAAGTTTTCACACTCGCATCCAGGCCTCGGGCTAAGGGCGAGTTTTCCATTACACAAAAAAAGAAAACATTCAATTAAGTTTGAATCCTCCCCGGCTCTTGCCACAAGATGGAGCTCACGCTCCGACTTTGGCAAACGCCGCAACTCCTTCCAGAGGAATGACATCACCGGGGACGTCCATGGGCCCACTCGCTTCCCGGACAGAGCAGTGGCGCGCATGCGCAGTGGACTCATGGATTCTCTCCACTATTCAACAGGGTTACAGACTACAGTTCGCAGTCAAACCACATACTTTCAACGGTGTGTTGACCTCTGTGGCCAAAAGAGATGCAGCTCACGTCCTAGAGGACGAGATTACATCTCTGCTGAACAAACAAGCTATACGCGTTGTTCCAAACACCGATTGTCAGCGAGGTTTCTACTCCTGCTATTTCCTGGTTCCGAAGAAGGGCTCTACGGCACTGCGTCCTATTCTGGACCTCCGTGTTTTAAACACACATTTGAAGAAATACAAATTCAGAATGTTGACACACAAGGTGCTCTGTCACTCAATACGCAAAGAGGATTGGTTCACCACAAACGATCTCTCCAATGCGTATTTACACATTTCCGTGCACCAAGCACACAGGAAATTCCTCCGTATTGCATACGGGGAGACAGTGTACAAGTACCAGGTCATTCCCTTCGGCCTGTCTCTGCCACCGAGAGTGTTCAGCAAATGCGTAGAGGCAGCACTGGCTCCGCTGCGAGCCAGCGGGATAAGAATATTCTCTTACATGACGATTACCTGGTGTGTTACGATCACCGGGAACACGTCGTGAGGGACTCTTGGCAGTGTTCAAACATCTTCACTGCCTTCTGGGTTTCAGAATAAACCGTGCAAGAGCCGATTAGAGCCCCAGACAAAAACACAAAGTTCTAGGAGTTTCGCATAAACTCCATCTCACCCGAGTGACCTGACCAACAGAGAGTTGCGTCTCTTGCCGTTCTCCTTGCCTCGGCACTCTGTTCTCACCGTGGGGGGGCCCTCACCTCGCGGGTGTTCATGGCGTGCAGTTATCCTCTACGCAGGGTCTCATGGCGTCAATTATTCTGGTTTTCTGAGTCTGCTTATGAATGAGAGATTTTCAACGCTGGATTGCCCCGTTGACTTGTGCCCAGACTCACCCACCGCAGGTGAGGTGGATTCACAGTGTGTCCTGAGCTCCACCCAGTGGCGCGCAATACCGCATAATTGGCTGCGAGGGTCCCCGCTGGGCGGCGGGTCCAGAAGAGAGTGACATGACAACAGATGCCATTCACGTCGGGGAGATGACCGGACCACTGACCGGGTTGACAGTGAATAGTACATGGGGCCCCACAAATAGCCCAAATGCACCATCAAGTGCTGAACTTTGGGCAGTATTTCTAGCCCTGAAAAACGCTTTCTGCAGTCTTCTTCCCAAGGGCCAACATTTCTTGTAAAAACGGACAATGTGACCGTTGTTGCATACATCAATCGCCAGGTGGGCACGCTACGCTCTCTGAAACGCACAAATTAGGTCAGAAGGATCATTTTTGTGGAGCCAGTATCAGACTTTTTTGTCTCTCTCGGGCAACTGTGTGTTCCAGAGGTCCTCAGCAGAGTAGCCGATCTACTGTCTCGGGGGAACCCTCTATATGGAGAGTGGGTTCTTCATCCACAAGTGGTGGGAGCTGCTGTGGCAGAATACGGTCAAGCGACCGTAGATCTCTTCCGCTCGCAGGAAAACGCAAAGTGTCCGCTGTTCTTCTTCCTTGGCGGCCGTAAACGCGCCCCTCTGGTTGGACACCTCGCTCACCCGTGTCGGACCGTCTCTTGCTCTATGCGTTTCCACCCGATCAGTCTAATCTCACCCACCCTAGCCAGGTGAGGGAGCAGGGACACTATCGCTCACTCTCTTGATCGCCCCGCGCTGGCTGGCTGTCCAAGCATGGATGGCAGAAGATAATACAGCTCCTGTGGGACGAGCCTTGGGTCCCTTCCCCTGAGGAGGGACCTTTTATCTCAGGCAGGCGGAGAGATTTACCACCCCAACCCGGACTGAGTGGCACTATTTGGGCCTGGCCCGTGAGAGTGGAAATTTTAATGGTGCCGGTTCCCCCTGCACATGTTATCGATGCTATTCAATGTGCTAGGGCTACTTCCATCCCGCTCTTTATACAATTGTAAGTGCGTGTTATTTGAGGAGTAGTGTGAGCCAAAACAGATCATTTTTTTTAATGTTCTGTGACATCTTGTGCTTTTTGCAACAATTGGTAGACAAGCATAAAGCTTTCTCTACTGTTTCAAAGTGGTTTTTGGCTGCCATTTCGGCCTGCCATGTGGGTTTTGGATACAAAACAGTGGTCAGCACCCTCTGATGTGTCGTTTCATGAAGGGGCGCACGTCGCAAAATTTCCGTGGTCAAACCCTTGGTCCCCTGTTGGGATTTGTCGATTATGCTGGATGCTCTTTGCCATCACCCTTCTGAGCCTTGGAGGCTGTTGCGTTGAAATATGCTCTTTGAAAAAGTTTTGCTCCTTGCTTTGGCCATCAAGCAAAACGTGTGGGGGCATTAAAGGGGAATGGCACCTCCGCGGGGATTAAGGCCACTCCACCAGGGGTGTAGCTACTTTGGGCCCTGTTTTTAAGGTATTTCTGTACAGACATTGTCCTGGGCAGTTGGGCACACCAGGCGACCTTCAGCAAAACGTGAAGAAATGGAACGTATTAAGGGCACAAAGACTGTTGATAGGAGGGAGGTGGAGCCCTAGCACAGTTCATCCTGTCTTTAGAAACAGACGTGGGTGCCATTGGAGCCTCCATGATTTGGTCAGCCCCCAAGGCGATTCCAAAGAAGCCTCCTCTGTTATCAAAGAACCGTTTACGTTAAGTAACCTTTGAGTTAGTTATGTGTGTTCATTCATAGAGAGTAAACTGACTATTACCTAGTGCTTTCGCTCGTTTCTCCTTCTTTTCTAGTGAAAAAGATGTTTCACCTATGTCATTGTATGCCTTTCTAGGCAGGTTGATATACTGTTAATTCATAAAATCAGAAGAATAATCTATATAATGAAATAAGAATAGTAATAACAATTTAAATTGGCTTTGAAAAATGGCTGGCATCGGCATCCCATACCCATATGATTCTCTATTTTAGAAAAACAGAATATCTCTTTGGCCTGGAATAAACAGCATTAGGAGCTTATTTATGCCTGTTAAGAGGTGTAGATGCAGGGGTAGTGTGGTGACAGTGGTCTCTCTGTGCCCCCCTGTCGGCTGTCGGCTCTCCACTTTCACACCACTCTTGTTGTTACTAGGGGAAACAGGGTGCTGGGGTTATAATAATTACTTATAGTGACATCTACGGGGAAGACTGGCTCCCTGGGATATCAGGGTTCACTCTGAGTCCCGCAAACACCTCCTGATTTAAGACTCAAATTAAGTTCCATTTGATCATCACAGAAGGCGGCTATTTTAAACATTTTGAGTTTAAAATAGAAATAACAAGATCAGCTGATACTGATTGTGCCCCGATTGTGTCTTGTTGGTTTGCAAGATGACTAAAATGAAGTTTCAAATGTATGACATTTTTGGGACGGAAATGATGAGATTTGTGAAGATGGACAACCTTGCATGGTTCAGAATTATTATGTACTATTGCAGGGTCATGTTTAGTCTGGTCATAATGGTCAGTAAAAAGAGCTCATTATAGAACATTTAAACCCTGAAAAATGTCTCTGTTGGTTTAGTGGCAGTTTGTTTTATTATAGTTTTCAAACTGCTTTCCAAATGAAGATCAACTAAATATCTGTTCCAAATCCAAAAAGGAATACATCTAAATCCATCCATCCATCCATCTTCTTCCGCTTTATCCGGGGCCGGGTCGCGGGGGCAGCAGTCTAAGCCTACATCTAAATACATCTAAATGAACTTGAAAAACTGAACTGAAAAAGGAAAAAATGCAGTGAATCTAAGCCAGGAACCAGAAATGCCCTTAATGTCAGTACAGCAGATTGCTTTTGGATTGTGTTCCGTTTTCATGTACCACAGTGGATGTAGATAGATAAATCGATAAAGCTAAAATAAAATATTCTAAAATAATGTAAGAACTCAAATTGAATGATAAAATATACACCTTAACAACTTAATAATACATCACTGGTTTTAAATTAATGCAGCTTTACAGTATATTTGCATGTCAATACACTGCATGGGCACATCCAATGATAATTATTCCCTTTACCTAACAACAATTGTGGACATTTTTACTAGCAAAAAAATTTGCAATTTAAGTTCAAATTATTATGATTGGATTGGTAGACTTTTAATTAAGCACAAATCCAAAAGAAGTCAATTTAAAGACATTTGTAATCAAATGTGTTCTCCCTATTAGTTTGTGTCATTTTACAGTCACAACATGGCTGCTGGAACTGGATGTCTGTTACTATTTACCTTATTCTTCCTCACCCACTTTTCCCACATATCACCACTTCCGTTGTAATCGCACTTCCAGCTGGAACACTGTTGGTTTAAAAGGAGAACGAGGGAAGAGTCTCGCTATAATATGCTAGAAAGTAGATAGATTCGTGTAAAATGTCCAGTGCTCATGTGACCAACAATTCAACAATGAACCGATTCCCTGGGCAGCCCGAAAACGGCTTTTTAGTCTGTGTAGAACTTATTTTCTCTCAAGCTCGGCAGCCCTGTGTTAACTAATACAACTGGAAGGAGGATTATGTCGTATGGCGATGCCCAGACGGGCTTCTGGAATAAGGTGAATAGGTTACCATAGCTATGATTCTTCTAGTTTTATTGTACAAGACATCTGGGCTGTGCTATTGTTTTATGACACATCATGCAAAGGCTACACTTGAATGAACTTGCTTATGCCTTGTGGACTAAAGTCTGCTGCTTAGTCTTTGAACATGCTCGCTTTCTAGCGCTAATAACCCGTGAGATACAAGGGGAGAGAGAGAGAAAAGACAAAGTCACTCTGCACTTCAAAAGAGCAAGTTCAATTGATCCTCTTTTAATGGAAGATCCCTCCAAGGTTATGCACCAGCCATGCCAGAAAGGTTAATGAAGGCAGAACTGGATTTAAAACTCACATAATTTAACATGTCATTTAAATGTGCACCATGTCACTTTTCTAGTGTAGAGTCCGCCACATGCTTGTCTTTATGCTTTGACTGAAATGCTCCCCAATAAGACATTAAACTTCCCCAGGCCAAGATACAAATGAGATCTGTGGAAAGGCAACCGTGCTGACAGTAATGCATCTGTAATTGAAACACAAGATAAATACGTTTAATGCCATGCAGTGGGACTTTCCAGGCAAAGCAATAACATCATTGAGACAAGCAGGAAGTGTACTCTTCCCCAGAAAAGAGACATAGTGCATCTTTAAAATGTGACTGTATGAGAAGGGATTTAAATAAAAGTTAACGTATACACTACCTTAAACTGTACAGACTGATCAAATAAAACGCAATTCAAGGCTAACACTGTCTGTATTTTTAAAAAAGTATTGCAATACATAGCTTCATGCTGAGTAGAGATATTTCATCACATTAAGACTATGTCCAATATTCTCAAAGAATTACAGACTTGCCGTTCTGTCGGAAAATAATATCATCCAATTCTTCTGACTGGGGAAACACTTTTTTTTCTTTTTTGCCTGTATTGTTTTCTCTCCTTTCTTTTGCATTGTCAAAAACAATCCAGTGTATTAATCCTGAGCTTTAGTCGCTGTAAGGGGCTTTTGCTGTCAAGTTTTATACCTTGTGATGTTTTCTTTTTTTGGCAGCAACAAATTCAGCCTCCCGCATTGTCCGGCTCTTGCTGGTTTGCTCCAGGCCTCAGTGCGTCATTTTGCCACCTTATAAACCTTGTTATGGCTAAATCTTAGTTAAAGTGTAATTAATACCATAAAACTGATTTGTAAAACTAGATTAGACATTGTTTACCAAAAGCCACTTACTTACAACAAACACACAGAAACACGGCCGATCGCTCCAGCTTTTAGACAACACAAAGCTTTCTAAATTAATCTCAAGTGCCACATGCTGAGATGCAGGGTTTTCTGCCGCTGCTCTGTGCCAGATAAGGTGACACTCGGTTCTACCTCCTTACACTGAATAAAGCTAAAAAAGGGATGAGGTTGAGATAAGGAGACAACAGCCTGCATACTACTATAAGCCATGATAACTCTAGAGAGTCACCTGTATGAGGAAAAATGACTGGACATGAAAACATAGTAGTTGCAAGGCCAGTGCATCGTAGTGTGAATTTACATCTAAATCTTTAATATGAAGGCTACTCTATTTTTCAAGCTGCAAGGACAAAACAACAACTTGGCAATGGCTCGAGCTACAGTCTATTGTAAGCATCAAAACTTCATATAAGACTACAAGCAAAATATTGTTTAAAATTTAGTAAGAACTCAGTAAGAATTTGCAATTATGTAAATAACATAGCATTTTTACCTCGTAGACAAATATTACACTTGCTGTAATGGCTTGAGGGTTAGTGCAAGTAGAGTCAATACACAGAAAGTCTCCTCTCTTTACAAACAGCAAGAGCCTCCGTCCACAATATACCAAATGAAGGGTGGTAATTACATTTCATTCTCACTTTTTTGTGAAGAGAAGGCCAATCAGTGTCGAGAGCAGGCGCTAACAAGGTGACATTTCACACTTGGGCTATATGGTACAGATGGACTTTAATTAGTAATAATAAACTCTTGGAAGGTGTATTTTCAAATCCACAAAAGCCATCCATATTTTGCTCAGGGGTCATAAACATTCTATTTTTTGTATTTTCACTAATGCCTTTAGTATCCAGATAATTTAACCTAAAACGCAAGACTCAAATTTCCCCCAACTAAACTGAATCTGTTTTTGAAATGGGTGGAATCTTTGGGAGGCTGACACTCTTTCTGCCTTTGTAGTCGGATTTACTCCAATTGTAGTGGTAAAATGTTATGGACCGTGGTAAAGCTGCTGTTGCGCGGTATGGACTGACAGACAGTAGAGTGAGCATTAGTTGTGTCTTTCTTGACACATCTCCTGCTGAAGCCAATATGACAAACATACTTATTAAGGAAAAGAGTGCATACATTCTTTGAATATTTTATGAAACTAAGCATTTTTAATGGATTTGGTGTACAAAATTCTTCCCAGAATGTTCGACAATAAAGATGGGGGTTACAGCTTTCCAATGATGTTTACATACAATAGTTACTTTTAGTCACATGACTGACAAAATAGAATGATAAATGAAGAAAAAAAATAGGATTAAACAATAGTAAGATTTTAAACGAATTTTGTGTAAATGTGTACAGCAAACAATAAAGCCAGTGCAGATGTTGAAACTTGAAACAAAGAGAACTCGCCTAAAATAACAATAAGTAAAAGTAAAAGTTAGCCACCAACAAGCCTGATTTTGTTTTTATGTTTGTTTGTTTGTTTGTTTGTGTGTTTTATAACAGATTCATTGTGTGTGTTTGAACTTTTGCAGATTACAATTTGGACAGCAGCCAGTATTGGAATTGAACACAAAGTTCTTGCCAAGAGGTTTGTAGGAATTCCTTGTCCCTTAGCTGTCCTTCATGACATACAACAGTCCAATTATGTCCTTTTTTGCTCTGGATGTTCTGGGTCACATTAACATAAACCACAGTCTAACTATGAAGTTATTACAATGCTTTTTACATCGGGTGACTTTTGCAGTGTAATTTGTCACATTTCCACAGTGGCTAATCACTGAGGGAGTTGTTCTCAATATTCAAGAAACAATATGAATTTTTCAACAGTGCTCAATACAACCAAGCTTAGAGTCATTATTCCTGTACCCAAACACACCTAGGCAACAACTAATGCCCCTACTCCTGACAGCTCAGTTTTAAATAGATTTGGTCCTTTCCTTCAGGACAAGGTATTAAGTTTCAAACATTTATGCATAAGGTATTAATCATCTCGATATAATCCTTCTGCCTCTGGATAGTGTGAGTCACTCAAGCAGCTACTACATTGTGGTCACTCATCCTTTACAAATATGTGTACAGACTAGAGTAATACTCGATGCATTCTACTGACATGTGAGCGCTGCAGTAATCTGTAAAAGCGTACTCTAATATCTACATCAGCAGTAAATGGTCTTGCTTTACTGGTAGCACTTTACTTTGCAACTCAGCAACAGTAATTGTAGTAGAACAGACATATTTAGTTTGTTGGTATAACATTTCATTTTCTATTCCTGTTAAGAGCCTATCCCAGTGACTTTGGGCCATAGGCGGGGTACAGCTCATCACAGGGTTAACTCAGAGACACACAGACAACTCTCACATTCACTCGGGGAAATTTTCGAGTGGCCAATTTACCTAACTCACGCATTGGTGGGAGGAAGCCTGGAAACCTGGCATGTGTGCTGCCGCCTTAACCACTCGACCACCGGGCAGCACTTAATGTACTTTTTTCATCATATTAATAGGCTTTCACTTTCTGACCAAAATAGCAATATTCTAGTTCACGGATAAATGATCTGATACTCATACAACTAAAACTTGTTTGTGTGGTTGTATTTTTTTTTTTCTATTGGCTATATCTCAGTGGCACAGAATATTTAAAAATGCTTTGACAAAAATTTTAAATTGCTCCTCTAATTCAAAAATCACTTGTATGTACATCCAACACTTAACTCCACATTTAGTTATGTTACAGCCTTATTCCAAAATGTATCAAAGAATGAACAATTTGCATTGTTCATCAATAATACACTTTATTCTTAAATATTTTCTATCTAGAAGAAGGCTTCAGTTGGCAAAGCTTTAACTTTATTTGGTTAAAATTGTATTTAAAAAATCTTAATGCTCAATAAAAATAGTTGATTGAATAGTCGACTACTAAAATAATTGTTAGTTGTAGCAACACAGACCCTGTACAGCAGGGGTGCCCATTACGTCGATCGCGATCTGCCAGTCGATCTCAGAGGCCGTCGATACCAAAGCAAAGTTTTTTTGGCTGGTGCTAAGTGCCAGTATTTAGAACTATGAGTTACAATCAGCGCGAGGAGCCTACAGTTGTTATTTTGTTCACTTTCTCAGTGAGTTTCGGAAGGAGCCGCGGAAACGTAGAACGCTCACATGAGGGAGGAGAGGGAGTCAGGCAGAGGAGCAGGAGGAGGAGTCAGGCCGAGGAGCAGGAGGAGGAGTCAGGCCGAGAGCAGGAGCACAGAGGAGGAGGAGACAGGCCGAGGAGCAGGAGGAGGAGTCAGGCGCCGAGGAGCAGGAGGAGGAGACAGGCCGAGGAGCAAGGAGGAGGAGTCAGGCCCGGGAGCAGGAGGAGGAGACAGGCCGAAGAGGCAGGAGGAGGACAGGCCGAGGAGCAGGAGGAGGAGACAGGCCGAGGAGCAGGAGGAGACAGGCCCGAGGAGCAGGAGGAAGACAGGCCGAGGAGCAGGAGGAGAACAGGCCGAGGAGCAGGAGGGAGACAGGCGAGGAGCAGGAGGAGGAGTCAGGAGGAGGAGTCAGGCCGAGGAGCAGGAGGGACAAGGTTCTGTCCTTTCTCAGAGCAGTTTTGTTATTGATGCGACCCAAAGGAAAGCTGACTTTCTCGATGTCTCACGCCCCGCCTCCCAGCGTTACTATGGAGCTTTGTCTTATTATAATAACCCAAACAAACAATTAACTATTATAGTTAAAAAGAACTTCAAGTGAGGTGATTATTAGCTCAACCTTCAAATATTTAGTCTAGTTATTTTATTTTCACAATAGTCATCTGTATGAATGGGTCTAGTCAAGTTATGAACAGATTTTCTCTTCCCAGATTTTCTCTTCCCTGCACGTCTATACATCTTTCTATAGCTGTTTATTGAAAAAAGTAATATAAATCTACAGGTAGATCTTTGCCGAATCTAAAAGTAGCTTGCACGCTGAAAAAGTATGGGTACCCTGTACAGTCTACTTGTGCTTTACCAGTGGCTTCAACACTCAAAAAGGTCGGCTGACAGTCATGTTGACACAAACGCTAACTTTAGCTGACTCAGCTCAATATTCTGGCCAGTAACACAGGGATAATAGGTTTCTGATTGGCTGTAAAAAAAAAAAAAAAACACAAGAAGTTTATTTTTGGATATAAGTTACTTGTAAATTGACAGTGACAGTTTGAGTGAGGAATAGAGGCTGGCTATTTTATCAGCTTTATATAACTAGGTCAGCTGATTTTACGTAGTTGTAAAAATAGAGATTACTTTTTGCCATTTCCACAGTTTTTGCCATTTTGAATTATTTTCACGATGTTTGATCACAATTTGCACACACTGTTCTTCCAATTTATCGACCCTGGTGTATTGAAGTGTTGTAAGCCAGCACAAGAAGCTGTTACCAATTTCCCCCCTGTGTAACATGTCCAGATGAGACCTCTAATTGCTAGGCCAATCCCATTTACACTTTGCTCTGCTTGCATGCTCCTGTCTGCGCCTGTGATCCCGGCCAACAATGATAGCCACCGTAGACCTCAGCTTAATTATGCCAAAGGAGAAGACATCACTTCACAACTTCTAATTACCGGGAGATAAAGGATGTGTGTAGGTGAAAGGGATCAAAGCCCAGCAGGTTTTGACATTAAGCTGGCCGGATTTCAATTGCAAGAAGCCATGGAATAATACGGATTAAATTTATTTTGTTTTGATGATTAAAAAAAGCACTAACGATCCTGCTTCAAGTCTTACATAAGGTTTGCTTGCTCGCACTATCCCCCATCAAATATTCAACTGAGCTGAAGCTTCTCACGCAGCAAACTCATTTAGCTTAACTCTTTGCTTTTTGCTGAGAAAAGGAAAGTTTCAAAGTTTAAAAGCAGTACAAATATTTGGCAGATATTACAGTCCATCGGGACAATCAATGCATTCTCAATTATAGATGTGGTATTATGCAACTTCAGGCTACTTTTACAGTGAGATTCATGCAAAAAGGGGCGTAAAAGCTTGATTGTTCTGGAGACAAATCTCTAAGGCTTAAAATATCAAGTTTCCCAACTAGTACAAATCCTCACCAAAGCATTAACCTTATCACCTAGTGGTAAAGATATATTTCCCATGACAGTATAAGAAACATGCAGAATTGAAGTAACTCTTCTATTTATTGAGCCAGGAAGCTCTTACATCTCAATTGGGAAAATAATCTTATTCCAATTCACAGGGCCGCTAAAAGCCCAAAGCAGAAATGCTCAGTGGTGCCCCGCATGCACCATGCATTTCTCTGGTTGGTTAATCCGCCTGTCTATCACATCCTTTTGAACTCGGGGAGACATGATATGATACCAGACCAAAACGTCTTTATAAAGTCTTGTCAAAGCGTGTTGTCTTAGCTGGTCAAGAAACACCAAGAGCAGCTATGTTTCGAGGTGCACATGCAGGCCTCAGTGTGCGGCCAACAAAATGCTTTTACAGACCAACAGTTTGTATGAAAGGACAATCTGACTGCAACAAATATTAATATTATTATTATTCAAGACAATCCGCATCGGTGCAGGCTGAGGTCCATGAGCATGCATGTTTGTAAAGAGCTTCATTATAAAGCGAAACACGCTCACGGACAGCAGAATATATCTGTGTACAGTGTACCAGTCCCTCCTTCAGCGGGTCTGTATCAGGTAATGGAGGAACGCAAGCACCTACAGGCCCGGCCAGTTCTCTCACTGCACAACCTGTTCCATTGTGGCGGATCTAGAAATATCTATACTCGGGTGGCCAGGCAGGCATGAAAGTTATTACTGGGTGGCACAAATCCCGGGCGGTCTGGTGCTCCTTCAGGAACATTTTAACCAAACATACGACAGTTCCTGCATTCTGGTTAATTTTATCTAGTGAGTTTAGTTATTTTTGATCCTATATTAGTAGAACAAACAATGTTGGACCTCACCCCCAGCAGGACGCTCTGTGTGCTCTGGAGAGCAGCTTCAGGGACAGACTCACTGTGTTTCGCTTCCTGCTGCTGTCAGACTCTACATTACAATGAACACTGCAAACACTGTTCGTGAATGAACATGTGTCATTCATCTCTTATAATTATGTGCAATACTGTAATATATTGTCAATCATCTCTGGAGCAATCCTCACTGAAGTCACATTACCGGTCATTACTTGTTCATAACAGCTGCACTGTGCTTAACCATAGCAATAGCCTCTTATTGTACATTATATACACTTAAAGTCACTTTAGCGGCTAATTACCTACTAATTATTCTGTCCATAAGATGCACTGAACACTACCATAGTCAAGAGGGGATTGGATACTTTAAAACGCATAGTGCTTTTGAGCATCCTGGACTTTTTTTTTGCATATAAATTAAGTTAAGTTTGTTATTTTAAGTTTGGGAGCAGGACCACACCTCTTTCACGCCCCTTCCTGCAGAAACACTATTCAAGCATCCAGGTCACACACATCGGTGTTCGTGACTTCGTGCCCCTCCCTCCTCCCCTCTTTTAATTTTTCTAATTATTCCAATTATCTCCTAGATGTGGGTACCGAGGCCTGGGAGCCTACAGCGCTCATCGCCAGAAGCCCCAAAACTGCATCCATTTCTGTACATTTGTGTGTTTCTCGTATGTCAATAAACACTTTGCATCGTAGCTGGGGTTGTGGTCCTTGCTAGTGAATGTGTAAAAGGTTCAGTTATCTTACCTCAATATAAATCCTGGTGGTGCACAACACGCCACTGTAACAACATTTTTGGTCGCACAAAATAGCCCCAACACTGTTTCAATAATCAGTTAATATAATAAAATAATTACTGATAGATTGGATTTTTGTGAGCAGTTGTATACAAAATGCTTTACCAAACATTGTTTTGCAAAATTGCACATCCAGTGCTGAACCCGAATTAATCTAGGACTAGATTTGTACCAACCAGGGGCCTCATTTATAAAGCCCGGTACGCACAAAACGAAGCCCAAAATGTGTGTACGCATTTTTTTCCACGCAAGGAGTATGATCTAAAAAAAACAAACTTGTGTGGACTTCCACTCAAACTCTGGAGCTTGCGACGAAGCTGCGCAAATTTTGAGAAGAGGTGGGCAGAGGTGAAATGGCTACACACATGGCAGCTTGGTCAAATGGGACCATTAACAAAAAAGTTAGTTCAGTAAAACCAACAGAAAAAAAGTGCTTTACGATCTTTGTGAGGGTACGCTCAGTCAGACAGACCCTTCACGTGCAGGAGCATGCACATGCACTACTCGCTTCATGCACGTCGTCTCGTATTTTAAAGTTTTCCATCATTGCTCCTCTGTTCAGATGCCCTCCCTCAGTGTCACAGATCCTTTGTGCTCTCCCTTCTCCGAGCCTCTCCCCCGCTCACGAGGGGTTTCGAGGTTGGCGCTCCTCGTCATCGAAATCTCACGTCAAATGAGGATTTCATTTAGTGTCCTAAAAGCTGTTGCATTATTACGATTAAGGTTTAGATTGATCACTTTACGCAAAGGGGATTATTACGCAGGGCAGTGTAGGCTACAGTCTGATCGACGTACATTCGGCACAATCAGAATCAGAGCAAATTCAGAAAGAGTTTATTGCCATTTTGTCATGATGAAACAAAATTCACAAAACATAGGGACTTGTCTGGCCGGGCTATAGGTGCAACATATTAAACACTGAGTACATAATAACAACATATATTCAATCAAAAAAAGGGCTGCATTAGGAAACAGATTTAAAATTACTATACAATCAAAATAAAAATTAGGCATTTCTATGTACACAATGTTTAACAGTTAATGTTTAAAGTTGTAGTGCAAAGTGACAGTGCAGTGAGTGGATTGAATATTGCAGTTAAAAGTGAACAGGTGTTCTCTGAGAGTGTTCATGAAGTCCGACAGCATGAGGGAAAGAAAACATTCTTATGGCGGGACGATTTCTGCGTCCGGATGGGACGTTAGCCTCCTGCCTGTAGGGGAGTGGTTCAAAACAGACCATGTCAGGGTGAGAAGGGTCAGGCTGTGAATCCGACCCTGCTCGTCCCAGAAGGCGCCTGGAAGATGTACAGGTCCTGCAGAGATGGAAGTCTGCGTGAGTCCGATCACCTTCTCAGCAGAGCCGCACAATGCGCTGTAGTTCTGTTGTCCATGGCTGGTGGCTGCAGCGTACCAGCACGGTGATGGAGGACGCTGAGGATGGACTCCTAAATGATGGCGCGTGTAGAACTGCCACCACTTTCTGCAGCTGGCAGCTTGGCTTCCTCAGCTGTCCTGCAGAAAGTATCATCCTCGGCGTCTGGCCTTCTCGTGCTATCGAGGGAGCTGATGCGAGGGCTCCCACTTGAGGTCCTGGTGATGGGTGGTTGTCCAGGAGAGCAGGAAAGTCCACGGTGGTGATGGGGGAGCATATGTTTACATGATGTATGGCGGCTGGGGGCTCTAGTGGCTTTCCTGAAAGTCCCTAGCATGATCAGGTCTTCCCATGTGCTATCTGGGCGATTGAGTAACTCCAGATTGTTACCGCTGCCCAGGACACCAGCCCGGTCCAACCTCCCTCCTGTAGACAGACTCATTCCCGTCCCGAGATGGAGCCCGATGAGGGTGTGTCGTCCGCCAAACTTGTATGATTATTGGTACGGACAGTCGTGTTGCGCCAGGAGGCTGCAGCAGTTTGTGTACAGGGAGAAGAGCAGAGGAGAAATACACAGGCCCTGTGGAAGTCCTGTGCTGAATAGTCTGATAGTGTCTGAGACATTTACTTCCCAGCCGCATGCACTGCCTCCTATCCGTCAGGATGTTAGTGATCACCTGCAGGTGTCTTGGAGTCAGCACGCTTGTTAGCTGCGAGAGCTGTCCTGGAGCAGTTGCAGGCGAGGGATGGTGTTTGACCGCAGAGCTGTTAAGTCGACAAAACAGGATCCATGGGGTAGCGTATCCGGATGGAGTCCAGATGCGCAGGATGAAGTGGTAGTGCCAGTTGATGGTGTCGTCTCACAGACCCTGTGGCTCTGTAGGACGACCGAGGGAGTCCGGTCAGGGAGGAGGTAGAAGGACTTTGATGTTGGGCTTCAGCCCAGGTGGGGTTCAAAAAAAATGACTTCATAGACTACAGAAAAGTCAGCGCCAAACAAAAGAGGCACAATGTAAGTGCTTAAGTCCATTGTGATCCGTGGATCTTCTTGTGAGACAGGGACAATGATGCAGACTTGAAGCAGGCTGGGACATTGCATGACCCCAGAAAAGGTGTTAAAATGTCGTGAAGACGGGGGTTCACTTAAATGATCTGCGCAATGTCTTAATAGCGGCAGAGACGCCGTTCTGGTACCAGCCAGCTTTTTCGGATGGGTTGGGAATTGTCCGAAAAATAGCCTGTGAACTTCCTGTTTCCTGAACTGAGAAGATTTGGTGGGGAGGTAGGGGGTTGACCAGTTTGCTTGGAGTTGTTGGCGAGGTGGCCACCTTGGGGGAGGGGTGGTCACATCAAACTGAGTAGAAGGGTTGTTAAGTGTGCTCATGCCAGTTTCGATTGTCTGCAGCCAGGGGGGGTCTCGGGCTTGTGGTTGGTGAGGAGCGGTAGCCCCTTCCACACGGAGGCGGGTTGTTGTCAGAGGAACTGCTGCTTCATGACGCGTATTGTACTGTTGATCTCGCTCGAGAACCTCTTTGCTAAATCGCATACTTTGCGTCTTGTGTAGCAGACTCCCCTGTCACCAAGCCTGTGCGCTGCCTCCTCTCTGCTGCCTATAACTGCCTCAGTTCTTGGAGTGAACCAGGGCTTGTCATTGTTGGAAAGTGCTTTGGTTTGTGTTGGTTGTGTGTGTGGTGCGTGGATTAATTGGTATTATGAATAGATTAATGATAGAAGGGAGAAGTCTTGTTTCCATTGACCATCAAATTGAGTGTGGGTCCCAAGGTTATCAAATGAGCAGCGCCTTGTGAAGGTGTCTGTTTAAAGACTCCTTTGCGGGCCTCCACCGCCGGTTGGTGTTAATGTTTACACCTCCATCTCGGGGAATTTCCTCTTTTTCCACCTTTTCTCGTCCGTCTGTAACACCGCGTCTCACCCTATGAATATGCTGGATATGTTAATTCGGCGATGCATAGCCATATATGGTATACTAGGGTGGGCTCAGGGCGGAAACTCATGAGGAATTGCAAAAAGAGGGAAGTGCGTACTGGTGTGCTGCGCAGGTTTTTATGAATCGCCTTTTTTTTCCCGCGGCCGTGAAATTTTTACGTTACGGTCCGCACGCCTTCGAGAACAATTTGACGCACTCTTTTATAAATAAGGCCCCAGGTCTCAACCAGGACTGAGCCAGAATAAAACAAGGATTAAACCCCAAACCAGGTCTAATCAAGTGCTAACCCAGTGGTGCTAGAGTTAATCATTGTTGCTCACACAGAATTAGAAATTTGTTTGAAGTGGTACACGGATAACTGTCCCCTATTTCAGATGCCACACTGTCATACCGCCCATCCCCATCAAATATTCAATAGAGCACAGGTCTCCAGAGTAAACTTTTTCACTGTGTTCTGTTCTGTATCACTAAAACATGGTACTTTAAAAATGTATGCCCGAAGCAAGAGAAACGGAGGAGGATACAACTGGGTAATTATAGTTCACCTTAATCCTCCGGCTTTCAATATGCTTCTGTAACTATATTATTTTCTTCTTTTTCTGCCTGTATTTGTATTAAAGACAATATCCATAATAGTATATGAAATGTGATAAGACTTGGACCAATGAACAAGGTTTGGTAACTGAAGGCACAAGTTTAATAAATGCATAGTTCATAAAAGTTCACAAATCACTAATCAGCACACGATGTCTCCATGCTCAAAATGAATATTGCATTTCCCTGCAGTACATTTCAGCACTTGCCTTGGCTGAACTGGTGCAATATGTCATTTTGAGGGTCCGTCACTTGCACTTCTTTATAGAGACTGTAATATATTTTATTTTAAGGGGATTAAGAGCCATGTTTTAAGGCTATGTTTTGCCTAATTTCTGCAAATATAACTCTGTATAATGTTTGTGCCTTTAGCTCTTATGGTGGAAATGCTCATAGAAAATAAGGGACATAGACAAAATTTCCAATTGTACTCTTCATTAAGCAGCTAGGATGCTGCAGAGATGTTATGATTTTGCCTGTAACAATCCACATCAATGACATCAAACAATCTCTATAAAGACAAGCAGGTGGCACCACTAAACTAAATTTAAAACTTATATAGCGCAGTGAGTTTTAAGCCATTCTGTTATTAGACAATAAATACAACAATAATTGAATTAAATGCATGCTGGGTAATGTCATTCTGTGGTTATTCTGGTTAACTTCATAAAGACAAGCTGGTTATGGGCCCCCATCACCATAAATGTTACGTAGTGTACCTTTACAAACTCATATTCACGTCAAAAATACACTTCAATATGATAGGTATTTTCTTTATAAAGCTTTTTTTGCCCTGTTTTTAGACAGGACAGCTGAGCACTAAGTGGGAATGAGAGAGAAGCATTTTTTCAACAACTTAATAATAGGTATTTTGTTCCTACCTTTTTCATATAAATTGTATTTTTGAAATACTGTAAGAGACATTGTTCTTCAATTCCCCCGAATGAAATGACAACATTAACCAGCATTTGGTGAGATTTATTTTTATGTTTTTTTAATAATCTAGCTGCTGCCTAGTTTTTGTGGTCCACACCTCAACAAAAAGAAGCACAGTCAGCCATGGAAATAACACTACAGTAATAAATGGCACTGGCTTACAGAGTGGAACTGTAAAACCTTGGTAGCAATCAGAATGCCTTAAAGCTTCAATTTTCAATTCTGTGCCTGTGGGTAAGAAAATCATGAAGCAGCACAAGGTTTAGGGAATATAATTAATAAGGACAAATGCTGGTGCCTCTATATGAACTGTGCTTTACTGGCAGGGTACGTTTTCTCATTAAATGGTACTGCAAGCAATCACTTATCACGTATTTATTAAAACAAGCTTCATTATTGAAATTAATACAATGGCAACAGGCAGCCACGTACAAGAGAGAGGGCCCAGAAGGACAGGAGTGCTGGTTACTGTGAAGACGTGCTCCTATTTTAGTCCTACAGGTAAATTTTTATTTTAAGAAATGTGGCCTCATAATAAGGGAGATATGAGCATAAACATCAGAGGACATTATTCATTCTAAAAATAAACACGCTTACCGCGACATGAACAAAGTGTTTTCTATCTGTCCCACTTGTATTCTCAAACAGACAATATAGGCCTTAAACGCAACAAGTTTAGACATTTTGGAGAAAGTCTTTGGTCCTCTATGAAGCCCCTGTGCTCAGTGTACTGGTCATGAAGTGAGTGAGACTCATTATTGATCTGTGTCAGATCTTGCTGAGGCGAGAGACACTTTGAGTGTATTTGGATGTATTTGGCCTAATGTGAGCAGAGGTGGTAGTAGTCTACTCAGTTACTTTTACTTGAATAGCCAAACTATTTCAAGAAATTGTACTTTTTGGACATCATACTTTAATCCTACTTGAGTAATAATTTGTTTAATTTAAGAGTAAGTGTCTATTGAGTAAGTGTTGCTTCCTGACAAAAGCTTTATGTGAACGTTATGAAATGATTTGAACGTTTGTGTTTCTTGAACTGTTCCTTCATATATGATTTCATTCCTGATTTTTGTGTCTGTCCTATGAAAATACCAAACAGTTATTATTATTATTATAAATTTAATATGTTTAACTCTTTCACATTACATCAACTTCAAAGGATAAATCAGATGTTATGTCCAGACAGCAGTGGCGTGTGGTCTGGGCAATCAAGGCAAGCTGTGATTGACCAATAAAATCTAAAATTACAGTGTGTCACAACTATAATTAAATTGTTCTGGAATATATATATATATTATATATATATATATAATATGATATATATATATATATATATATATATATATACTACTTATATATATATTATACCTGTTTTCCCCAAATTTCTGCTTCTGAAGCTTAGCTGGAATTCACGGTGTATTTTAGTACTCCTCTGTGGCCACTACAGGCCACTGAGCAGTACTGCGCGAAGCTTGATTCTTCTACTCCAGCAGCTGCGTAGTCTGTGACCGTATTCGAAGGCCTCTCATGTGAGCTTTTAGAACCAGAGTGGACAGCAGCTTGTTTTAGAGGTTTGTACATGTGCACTGAGGAAAACACAGCCTCAAACTACGCTGGTTAGAATCAGATCGATTGAGATTGAGATGCTTCTCTGTATGAGAGTTGAAACGTTTGTTTTTTCTAAAACAGAGTCCAGATGACTACAATTGAATATTTTTTGACTACGTGGTTAGGGTTAGCTAACCCACCTCACATAAACCTGTGTGGGAATCTTGGATGTTTGCAGATTGTGCCTAACTGAAGTGAAGCAAAGCAGCTCCAAGTTTCAGCAAGTGATGTAAAAACTGTCTTTTTAGAGGCAATTCTTTGTTTGTAGCTAAGGCTCTGTTCACATTTCCAATGTTAGTTAGAAATACAGGAACTATTTTTTTTTTTACTTTTGCGTGCAAATATTGATGAACACCCCAAGTCTGCTACCCATCAATAAAAGTCACCTCACGCTACTGCCAGACAGTTACTCTTACAGTTCTTACTTGAGTACTTTTACTCTTAATTTTTTTGGGGTCATTGTTGGACTATATTTTTTGAAAACTGTGGGAGTGGGTCCATAATGGGTCATATTGAGTTAAAGTGCTGTATAGTTTCTTGTGATTTTTTGAAACCTTAATGGCACGAATGGACAGTTTGCCCTGGTGTCAATAATTTACAATCAAATAGAACATGGCACAACTTTAATAAGACAACTATTATTTCAGCATTAAAATAGATTAATATATAACCCAGGCCATAAAATAAAATGAAAAAAAAAACCCCATCTAAAATCCACCAAATCACATTAAATTACTCCTGTTTTCTTCTAATTATCTTAGCCCACTTGACATGAAAATGTGGGATTTAGTTTTAATGTCACAATGACATCCATCCGCAATTATCCTTTAATTAAGACTATAACTAAGAATATTAAGCAGTTTTGAAAATGTTCATATATTTCATAAGTACAATATCTTTGCTTCCATTTAAAAAAAATTTAATGCCCAACCATTTTTTTTATGGGTGCCCTTTTTAAAAGTTTGAGCCCCTGCTACTCTGTTGCTGTCGGCATGGCACTGGCAACAGGCGTTTATTATTTTCAGGTTCCACAGAGTTGCTTTTAGCTTAACAAATGGCATGTAGCTGCTTTTTACGCTGTTACTTTTTGAAGAAAATTGCTCAATATAGCTCAATATACTGTTCGGGGAAAGTTTGCAATTCTCTTTAGCTCACTACAATCTGCATCATTATCATTCAACAAATAAATATAACGGCACTCTAGTGCCAAAAACAAAACAATACCCTTAGAACATGTATAGTACTATTTCCCTTATGACTTATCTCCCTTTTAGCACCACTAGGCCAAGTTACAAGTCAGATCTGTGGAGAGGTAGCCCACTCATAGTGAGAATGCATATTTTTCAAGATATTTTTGAGCAATAAATACACCTGAATTGAGTAAGATAGATGCGTTTGATTCCAGGCAAAGCAATAACATCTCCACTGAGACAAGCAAATGTGCACCCCAGAAAAGTTACACTGTGCACCTTTAAAATAGTAGTATTTAGTTTGTGTAAGCATGATTTTATCTTGATTCACTAGAAGTTGAAAATGTGTAACTCTTGGAAGTTGGCATGTGGATTCAACTAAACTAAAACTTTATCTTTAGCCTAGATTGTTTGAAATAAAATACTTCACATTGTAGTTTTAAACAAAATAAAAACAAAATTATCTTGTCATGCTTTTGGTGTAACTAGTGAAAACTTAGGTGGTGGCGGCTGTAGCTGTGAGAGCTGAGCCGGTCTGTAAACATGCTGCCTGTCGCTCACTGCGGCCCGTGTGTTGGCCTGCCTCTCCAGCTGTCCTGCTTCTGTCCTGGTTAACCATGAACAAGGTGTCTTCTTGTGTGCAACATGCTCCAACCTCTGCTCTTTCCTCGCCAAAAAATTGAGAGCCTAAAATAGCAACCCCAACCTCATTTCATGCCTCGTAAAGCTCTAACTTTGCACCAGAGGGGACTCAAAATGTGTGATAGATAATGTGAGTAAATCATGAACAAAGCCTGGTATTGTCTGGAAAGTGTTTCACTTCCAATCCTTTTAGAAATATAACAGCCTTTCTTTTTATGAGGTTCTGAAGTTTATCAAGTCGCACTCAACCTAAACTTGAACCTCAAAGACAGAATAGTTCCTCAGGCAATCCATATATTTTGTGTTTATCTTAAGCATGCTCATTATTTAACCATTAAAGCACCTCAACCCTTCAACCACATTAACCAATTAAAAATGATGATGATTTAATATTTAATACCCAAGTCCATTGCATTTTATCCTGGAGGTCTTAAACTTGAGAATACAGTTTCGTGCATGCTAAAGCCATGAATTTCAAACTGTGCAATAGTTTGAAATGTTATTGTTTTCAAATAGTCACTTGTGCCATTAGTGGGTTTAAGGTCAAAAAAGAGATATTATGTTAGCATTTCTGCAGTATTGACAGAACCAGTGCAGTTTGTGTAAACCGATATAATGAAAGTGAGCTATAAAGACTGGGCACCAACACAATTTCATGACAAACAAGAAAGGTTTATCTCTAGAATGAAGTTCACAAAAAAACTGAATGGAGAATAACGGTGGAAAGTACTGGTTATTTTGGTGTTTTTCCTGATAATTCAACACAATACACAAGGCATGACATTGTTTTGTCCTTTATAGATCTAGGAAAACGGTATATAAACAGAAAAAGTATTAGAAGCAGTAAAAACAGGCAAGTGAAAAGATTTTAGCTATTCTGACAAGGTTGAAAGTGATGGCTTAACAACTAGGTAAGATTATGTATAATTTATTTGCTCTTTTGGGGCATTTCTTCTCTACCAAAACTTCAAGCAGAAACCGTAGTGTATCAGTGTAAAAGTGTAGAGTGTAAAAATAAGGTATTTTCTGGATATCTAACTTTGCTTTACTTTGAGTGTTGCATAAGTGGCAAATTGTCCATTATGACTAATATTTGGCAGGTGGTCGGTTATGTTTATTTAAAAGGTGTAATTTTCGCTCCAATAAAAAGGGACCTTTTCTTATTATATGAGCTTCCATCTTTCACTTAGGTCCAAATGCTTTGTCTTGCACAGCCCAATGTTTTCTTTTTATTAGGCTTTAAAAATGTAATACTAGATTTCATGAAACTGTGTGCTGCAAAGCTGTCCACAGCACTTGCAGCTTTGCTTGAATGACTTTAATAACACCAGGCATGTTCAGATTTAAGAGAATAACTAAAAAGCTAAAGTCTTACAGCGACATTTTATCCTCACAGTAGAGCACAGACTGCAGTTTCCATTAACCACGAGGGATAAAGCTGTGTGCCAACATGGAGAGGGCTTGGGTACATGATAGAAACAGGCTATTCTTCACACTATGCTGAGAAGTGCAGCCACTTGCCTGTTTAACATGACTACCGTGATCAGTCATACTCATGGGCTTCTCTCCAGCATTGAGTTTATTTTGCTCAGTAAATCCAGGTCGTGTGCTGGAGGAACCATTATTTCTTAACTTCTATAGTCAATCGGTTAGTTTTGAGGATTATTTCTGAAACTTTATTTTTTTTTTCTGTTCTTGTACTTTACTTTTGCAAAAGTTCCCCATTGTGGGACAAATACATGTGGGAAATATGGTGATAATTAACTGAAAGAGAAATCTAATCATTGTTGAATTATTTGCTGTTTCTTCTCGGCTTTTCCGATTCCAATAATGACACAATTATAACTATTTTTACCCACCCACTCCTCCTATTAGTCTGAGTACCAGGCGGATGTAACCAATCAGAGTGAAGTGTGAACTCTCTGAAGAGGTAGATTGTTTTAATGACCCGGGCAAAACTGTGTCCAAATTGTGATCAAATCTTTACCGTTACCTAGCTATTTTTTCACGTCACCCATCTCTGTATTAAACGGTAGAATACAATGTTGTTGCAGGTTAAATGTGTTCCCGAAAGCCAAAAACACCAGTGCAAGTGATGTGTCCCCAAATAGCCGCACAAACAGGCAGATGCAAAAGTCAAATGAAATACTGACGATATTGTTGCATTCCACAGTTTTATTTTAGACAGTTCATTATAACACCCTGACCCAGGGCGATTCAACTTTGTTTTCCCGAGGGCCAGATTTTTTGGAGGGCCGTGGTCTGTGGGCCGGAAGTGCACAACGCGACACTGTAACAACATTTTGGGTCGCAGTATTTCAGTACATTTAGTTAATACATAAAAATAACTACTGCTAGATTTGATTTTTGTGAGAAATAACATACAAAATACTTTACGGACATTACTCACCCACCCAAAACTGGACCAGAATTAAGTTAGGTTAAGACTAGAACCAGCCAGGTCTGAACTAGGACTAACCCCGAATCAAACAAGGACTAAACCCAAGACCAAACCAGGTCTAATCGAGTGCTAACCCAGAATTAAACCAGTAAACAAGATTTTTTTTTTTTATTTTTTCGACATTTGAAAGATGGGTCATGGGCCGGATTAAATTGCTTGACGGGCCTGATTTGGCCCCGGGCCTTAGGTTGAATAGCCCTGCCCTAACCATCATCTTCTCAAAGTAATTCCAGGTTAAATTTAAAAATAAAAGCTGAGACAAAAACATCGTTTTGGAGGGGTGTCAAACATGTGACCCGGGCTGCATCCGGCCCACAAAACATTTTTGTTGCTTTCACATTTTGTTGCCCGTAGGCTTTATTAGACAGGAGAGGGCCGTGTGAAATGGGGAACGAGAGAGAGGGGAAGACATGTAGTAAATCGGCGGCGTTGGGATTCAAACTCACGACACTCCGGCCGGCTGCACTTGGAGCCTGGCATGTGTGCTGTGACTTAACCACTCAACCACTGGGCAGCACAAACATTTCTAATTTTATATTTACATTTCTGATAAATATACAGCGTTTTTGTCAGCGTTTTAAATTTCTGATAGATATACAGCGTTTTTGTAGCTAGAACTACGAGTCCCACAATCCTTTGCAGCAGCGTCCTCCCCCGCTCTGCTCAGCGCTGCTGGATCAACGTGCCGAGGCTGAGAAGTGCTGAGTCCGACTTGCTCTAACACTAGACTTGAATAGAGATGCATATACCAGATAAACTAAATGTGACGTTTCATTATCGTTTTCCATAGAGTCTACAAACTGACCCATGAACTTTTCTAAAGCATTAGCAACACTAACCCCAAATACATGCAAGTACAGTATTTTATTTAATATATAGCTTTTTTTTTTTTTAAGTAGACAAGTTGTTCTTAAACTGGTTCAGTTGTGTGGTGGACCAATCACAGCATTGTAGTTTGGGCAGAAGTCAAAAGGACAAACCTTAAAAAAAAGATGGCGCCACCAACAGTACTTTAGCCTATTTTAGCAGATTTGCAGAATATAAAGAAATATTTTTTTTTAAACGCATAGAAACGCATTGTGTATTTGAGGACGGGAAAGAAGGCTGCTTTTCTCTAACTGGATTTAACAACAGTTTGATTTTGTCATGATCATAATTTTGCCTTTTCCTGGTTGCTTTTGTGAAACATGTTTCAGATTGATATTGTGTAGAACACAATTCAGAGTGATATACCTCAATCTGGCGTGAGCCAGGTTAACCCGAACCCCAGGGAGCAAGATGGCAGTTTATTCAAGTCAATGGGGCGTTCTCGCTAGTGTATGTTGCCACTTTAGCCTTTAGCAGCTAGCTATATCTGGTAGTTGTGTGGCGCAGAAGTAGCAACATCAAGTAACGCCGCTCGCGTAACACATGACTGCTCTGACCAATCAGAGCTAGAACTGCAAGAGCAAAGCAGAGTGAGCCTAAGCCAAAGATTTTAAAACTGAAGGGTTTGTCAAAGTTCAGCCGAACGCGAGCAGCTTTGTTTTTACATTGCGCTCAATAGAAAAAATGCTTTCTGGGTCACAGATGATTTTTTTCGCTACAAAACCAATGGATTGGCCACTGGAGCAAACTTACGACAGCTTTAAGATAGCAATACCTTATTCAGATATTTTAATAGATCCATGAAACAAACATAGTGGTGACTGATCAATATTTTACAGACACATTAAAAAAATTAAAAAAAAAAATGCAGAGGTAAGCGCTTCATGTAGTTGTGGATGGGAAAGATGACTGTAACTTTCGCTATTCTTGATTTGCCAAAAAAGCTTGGACTGATGTTGTGACGCTTCAACCAATCAGTATGAACGTCCCAATCACATTCAGCGAGAGTCTTTCCAAATGTGCAAAACTCACAATCTGGTATCAGCCAGGTTCTTAATTTTGTGTAAATGTATCCACATTTTAATTCTCCTTTGGTTAACGCCTTGTTGAGATCTCCTGTAATGGTGAAGTCCTCTTTTTTATTTTAAACCTAGTTAGACCACAGTACTGCAATATCAAAATATGGAACATCTACTTTAAACAGTCCAATGAAAAAACAGTGTCTTAAAATATATTTCAAGTTAACAAAATAGAAATCCATATGTTTATGAAAGCCCCCTCTGCAACATAATTCACTTTGAAAAGCATGATTTCATCTAATGTTAGGCTATGGCTTTATAAATGTTTAAGTAGCAGAAGCTGTTTAATACTGCAAAGACTCATTTGAAATGTACTAAATTTGCTAAAGTGATCAAGTTTGAGATCACTGGTGGGTTGAGCCATCAAAAAACAGTGACTGAAACGAGTTATGTGACACAGCTAATCCACAGTTTATTGATCCAAAGTCACAGAGCCAATAAGGAAAACTGTAATTCATCAGATTTTGAGCAACAGCTTAGATATTTAATACAACCGATGGAGAAAAAACATGCAAGTCAACGGCAGAAAAATAGGAGACATGCAAACATAAAGCTGCATGTGTTGACAACTTATTTTCTTCAAATAATCATGTGGTCTGAGTGTATGCTTCCTCCACCAGGTCTGTGAAGTAATAGCCTCAATACACACAGAACATGCACACACCAAAGATGTAAATTGGAAAAAGGAATATAGATTGACTTGTTGTACAGCCTGTCACAGCCTATCATGCATTTTGGTTAACTTATTCTTGATATTTGCATAATTTAGTAAAGCTGCAGCTCAATTTACTTTCAAGAAAAACATTTTTAATCAAATACAATTTGTCAAAGTGAAAAAAATCAATGGAGACACTTAAACTGAACAATGTTCAATCTGTGATCACAGTAAAAGCACCCATTCTGGTACCCACGTGCCTTGGTTGGATGATATAAATGATTATGTTTCCCTCTTTCTACAATAATCAGCTCCACAGTCACATTCCCTTCGGATGTGACACAATCTGTATAGAGCCTGACTCCGAGCCCTGAAATAATGGACCCTCGTACCCGGCAGTGACTGCGCGTTCATGGGAGACTTACTCTTATAGCTGGCCCAAGGCTGGTATCCATAGTAGCCCGTGATACGCAGTATCCTCTCCTCTATGGACGCACTGTTGATGTCTTCCACTGACCGTGAGGACTTGAGGTCCTCCTTGATGGCCTCATCCACCACCAGGTATTTGAGCTGTCTGAGTTGCGGGCTGATGTCCGAAAGCCTTCTCGGGCTCACGTCGGGTGACTTGCGCATCCCGCTGCCAAAACAAGGACACAGGGAAATACTTGTAGAAATGTAAAGAATACAAAAGCTTCCTTACAAGAGTTAAAGCCCGTGATATGTGTTCTCCAGAGTGGCCCAGCAGCGCCTCGATGTACTGTACCCACATCATCGTCACCCTTCAGTGGCCCTGGGAGCGCGCAACAGCGCAGCGAAGGAAAGAAGCTAAACGAAAGTGACTACGTACTTCAACTGTTCTATACTGTGTGCAGAGCAACTCAGACTACAGGCGAAAGGGAATAGGGATCTAATGAATCGATCAGAAATGATTTGCATCGTTATAGATGGAGCTTTGTGACAGCCGTGCGCAGAGGCGCACAATCCGTACACACACATAGGCTACACATTGAAATCGTGTGCATATTAAACTTCCCAGTCCTTAAATAACATGTGCTGATAGTTATGGCACCACGAATCTTAACTCCAGACACAAGACATCAATCCAAGTTTGGCACGCAGGTGACAGAGAGAATCTGTTGCGAAGAGGATTTACAAAGGCACGGACAGATTAATTATCTTATAGATGTCCAATATCTGTTTAGTATTTATTCAGCTGTGGCAATTTACAATTTAATTATGAACTCTGTACTGAAACAATTAGGATCAATTAGGCTACTTAAAGCATGCGCAGCAGATCAAGTCAACCTATATGTTCTTAAACGCTACATCTGTGGGCCCCGTCCACTTAATTTACATGATTCTCACGTCAATATATTTTTCTAAGTTACTTACATAGGCATCAAAGTGGGGGGTCCGAGGTAGCACATACAGTCCCGGTGGGGCCTTGCCACCCGGTCCCATACTTTGCCCTCTCCATCGCCGTACATCCTCAAAAGGCCACGGAAGTTTAGTTTATTCCCTCATCCAGAAACAAGCTGCCGGAGACAAGAGGCATGGTCCTGCTCCTCCTCGTTCCCACTGACATATGCCTGGCCACTACTCTGCGCTCTGCTGCGTGAACAGCTTTGGGGCGCGGGGCTCTGCGTTACTGCACCAGCGCCATCTGCTGGACATAAATAGGCTAACTAATTCTGGATCAAGAAAGTCAAAAATCGATTAAGAAAAGAAAAAGAAAAAAGAAAGAAAGAAAGAAAGCCAAAAATCATCATGAAGAATGTAATAAAATGTCCCCCCTATAGTCCCACTGTAAATCAAACTCGTATACGGCCTTGTATGAAGGCTTTGTTTAGCTTTGTCATTTGTTGCAAAATGTTACAAAGACACCTTCCACACTATGTAAAATGTATGTTTATATTATAAATACATACTGTACCTTCCCTAGACAGTGATGACGCCGCTAAAGTAAACATGGCCTGGCACCTCATGTGCACTCTCAAATTGATATTCTGTCAGATTCAAATATATTTCTTTCAAACTATGCAGAGTAAAAGTGTGATAGTAGAAAAAGATTCACGTCATCTGGGAACTGTTTTGAAATTCAAGACATTTTGTCTCTCATTCGAAAGTCATTCTCAGTCTTTTGCGAATGATTGAGAATTACTTTCAAAACGTTTTGAATTTCAAAACAGTGTTCTGGTGATTTGAATCTTTTTCTACTATTGCTCTTATAGTTACACAGTTTATTCCTGCTGGCTTGTCCTGGGCAAATTAGACCATAAAACAACACAATTTCCCTCAAATTCCTGTGTAACAAAGGTTTGCAGTGTGTCACATTATAGACTCCCAATTGATTTTGTGCTCCCTGTAGCTGCCCTGGGCACTCATTCACACAGCATCTAACATAAAGTGACCGCGGGCACATTCTTATATTGAATGAGACTATAGACACAGTGCTGATTACAGCCAATTGGTTCTATGCTGCCAGTGTGGTAATTATGTTCACTGATTATAGCCTAGATTGTAAATCAAGCAGATATTTTCTCTTTGGCGGAAGAACAATATCATATAGCCACGCTTTATGAGGTATTAGGGAAACTGTTTTATCCACATGTTGCCATTTTGTTGTCAAATAGGATGATGCATTTCATATTAACCATAACCTCAAATGAACCCAAAAAAAATTAAATACATTTCGAACAATTGTCCAAAAGTGTTTTTCTTTTTGTTACCATCTTTTATAATTTATGAAAATTTATAATGTCTAGAGGATTATAATCAATGAGGAATGGATTAATATTTTGACTGCAGTAAAATTACATTTGGCTTTTGAAAGCTTTGCTAGACAAAGAATAAACTCCAAGCCAGCAATGACTTCTTATTTTGATGTTTTTATATGGCACAAATTAAATTCGGTTAGATGTTGGTAAATGATCATGTACTTTTTTTGTTTAAACTTGTAACAGTTCTGTCAGTATAAAGAAGTGGCTATGCTTACCTGGAGTGTTGGTCATGGAGTCCATAACGTCCATCTCTCATTTCCACTCGCTGCATTGCGTCTGCATTCTGTGGACTCTGACTGCACCATGCTAACACATGTAACATGTAACACCCGGGCACTGACTGCTTTTTGAAGACAGGTTTTGCACACACACACACACACACACACGCACGCACGCTACACACAGCTTCCGACGCGCGCACACACACACACCCACACACACATCACACACACAGTGACTCACCTCAACCCTCTCTACAATGGGTTGCGGACCGGTGCTTACTCCAGCAAAAAGTGGAACCATACCCAGTGATAGTCGGTCATCCTTATTTAACTGGTCAACACCTCACATCGACAGTCTTTGGGAACAGAGGATCAGGTTTATCTTGTGTAATGCACTTCTTAACACTGCACTGCCCAATTTAGACAGGATAACCTCAATGTACAAAGGGAAGGATGCCCACGACACCGCTCAGGCAGGTAGCTGATTTAAATGGATTAGGCAATGCATTCAGTGTTACCATCTTGCCCCCTCAGAAGACCTCCAAGAGAAAAGTAATTACTGGCCCATCTACAGGGGCATTTCTAAATATAGATCCGATTCAAGTACGAAAGCACACAGAAACCTAAAACAGAGGAAGTGGACAGTGTGAAGAAACATTCATTGTAAGAACATCAATATTATAATGTGAATATTTAAAATGGTGCACAATGTAACTTTACTGGTGAAGCGGGAATCCACTACCTGCTTGTCTGCATTGTGATGTTATTGCTTTGACTGCAAAGGTTCCACAGTGTTTGCATTGAATTTATCCATCTCCATGGAAGCCGCAAGCAGGTAACATAAACAGACAGGTTCTCACAGCTGCACTTACACAGAGAGTGATTACAGGACTACTCACCATACCCTTATGCCTGTTATGTCATGTCAAAGCATTTAAAAAAAAAAAGTTAATTCTATTCTACTTCACCTTACATATTTTTTATTTTTTTATGGTTAATATATTGTTGCAATAAAGCCTCTGTTAAGTATCTAAGTTACAAGTTAGATCTTGTGACTAGCCAAGCCCACTCACCGTATCCGGCCGTCACACACAAGACCTCATGTGTTTTTGAACAAATGCTAAAAATATGAGTTCAATGCCATATTGTAGAACATTCCAGGCACAGCAATAACATCTGACAAGCCCAGGTGACGGACCAAAAAGTTACATAGTGCTCCTTTAAAAGTGTGAACTATAAGACAGTTAGGTTGAAACATTCTTTTTTTTAAATGTTTCTGCTTTGATGAGAAATTGTATTCACAATATGATGTGACCTACTGCATCAAACGGGACTTAAAAAAGACTCAAGTGAATGTTATTTATTACAATAATAACTCAATAAAAAATGAAGATACAGCCCTGTGCTGCCTGCCACGTAGGTATTGTTCACCCAGCCATGCTGCTATGATATCATTCACTTCACAATTCACTTTGTTCTAAATGTTGCCCACTTCCACTGAAGTGCTTGTAATTTAAAACAAATACAGCTCTTCAAAATGTTGCTGGCTCTCATATGTGTTTACCTGTTCTGTCTTATCCCTTCTGCGCCCAGATTCATACAATTTACATAAAGTATGATCTAAATCCGCTCCCTCTCAACATCAATATTTAACTGCTGCTCAGCTTAGAAACAGTGTGACAAGCAGCTTCTGATTGGCCACCAGTGCACAAGCTGCCCAACTCAGAGCCAGTTAAAAAGCTTTGGCCACTGTTTAAGAATATCAACATCTTATTTATATTTAAATGCATCAATGATAAGTGATAGTTCAGTGACTGTACTTTACTGTGTGTGTGTGTGTGTGTGTTTGTGCCGCACACACACGGTGTGCGTGTGTGATAGGAGTAGACTGTCCACCATGTTTTCCATCTGTCAGTCCAGGGACCTATGACTTACAGTATTTCCATTCAGTGTTGGGAATAAAGTGAATGTTTTCTTTGTCAGCATGTAACTGAACATGCATGTAAACACACTGGATCGTAGCCATGGGCTGATTTCCATCAGATATACTGCGCAGTTGTACACTCTCACGAACACATCCACATTCATACACACTGGAGGCAGGGTGGACAAACTGTTTTGCCCAAGGACACAACGACAGTATGCATTAAGTATGGTGTTGTAGACTACTATTGTATGTGTTCTAGTGTTAATAAAAAACTAAATTTCTCTCCCCTTAAAGTAAATTGTAACCTTTTTGAAATTGGTATCCTGCCGAACATCCCTGAGAGATCACCCTAGGCTTTATTTGTTATTTCAGTTGCCATTATGTGTGAGACTGACACACAGCTGGAGCCAGTGCCAGCTCACTCTCTGTGGAGGACAGTCCTTGTGGATGCTATTTATGTGTCAACATCATGAACCAGTTAGCTGCCCCTGCGAACAGCTCCACTGAGATCTGAAGCGCCTGGGCATATTTTGTGTCTTCTTTTGTCGGTGCATCCTGAACTGGCCTAGTTTCTTTTATTAGCTATTCCATTTATAGACGTGCCAACATTTAATATATTAATACAAGTTTAAAACTATATGACAGAAGTTGAAAGACATTTTGAGCATGCTGCTTGTTAAATATGTGTGCTTCGGGGTTGCAAAATCACAACAATTAACAATTCAGCGTGTTCAGTCTCACAGGCACCAATTGTTATGACTATCTTCTGCCTCAAATGTGCTATTTGAAAGAGCTATCATTATTAAATATTTATTGCATATTTAAGCTGCTGTAATTCTTACTGCTATATGGGTTAGTGAATAACAGTCTTAATGACTCGGTGTTTCTTGAGTTTGTGCATGGATGTGAAGGCTGGGTGATTTAGTGTGCCGGTTAATATTAATTGATATGAAAACAAGTCATTTATCCCAAGCCTGGATAAATGGAGAGGCCTTTAGGGCGTTCAAAACTTAAAATCGCTGCCAGATAAATACAACAAATCACTCTACTTGTTAGAGGATTCTCATTATTAAAGACATCTGAGGATTGTACAATGCCATCAGATTGCTGCAAAAGCTTTGTCTTTGCTGAATCAACATTGAGCATCGTTATAGAGTTGGCAGTGGGGGAGTGATGATTGTGCTCGAGGCCCCCTGCATCCCCACAGTCCCAGTGTGTTGGGTATAAATAGACCAAGTCCACAGACAGGAGCCGGGGTGTAAGGGATGCCAGTCAGCGACCCTTACCATGTCCCCCTCTCCCAGCTTTAGTGACAGCTTGAAATTAATGGACCGTCCATAGTGTGGCAGTTTTTCTGTTATGGGTGAAAATGTAATCAGTGGTCTCCGTGGTCAGAGATGCAGAGAAATTAGCTTTTGGTGTAAGTCTGTATTCACTATGTCCAGTAGTTGTGTTGAATTTTTGTATTTTATTGATTTTATTGAATCTAATCTCCATAAAGGAACTGAATGCAGATAGATTACAACTCTTCTATCAGAAGGGACAGTAAAAAGACATAAAACTGTAAAGAGAAAAGATTCTTGTATTAGTTTAGCATTTCTTATTTCAGCCTTCACTCAAACATGATGAATCTTAATTTGAAATGTGTTTAAATATACAAAATCCCCACTTACATGTTTTTTCCAAATTATTCAGTGTTCATTAGAATGCCTGAGTCCAGAAAATGTCTAAAATGAATAACTGAGCTAATGGGCTTCAAAGGTGAGACTGTTTGCCACAGCAAGAGCAAGCTTAGTAATCAAGACTGTTAAACTTGCCCATTTTTACTTTGTATACTTTACATCCTCCTTCTACACGTTGTCATTGCTTGAACTGCTTTGTTTCCAGCTTTGGTTTCCTGTGTGCGTTCAGTGTGAAAGATGAAATAAGATCAAATGGCAATATTAATGACGAGGAGTGGCTGGTACGTTTCAGTCCGGTGAGCAGCGCTGGCCCCTCAGGGGATGGTCCTGTTATGCTTCAATACTCTCACTGCTCTTTCTGCCTCATTTACATATGGATGCATTTGTCTTGACTCCGAGTGAGTAAACATAATGAGAAAACAGGAGGCGCATACATAGTCTATTTGCACAAAGCAGACAGGTTAGACTTTAGAAACAGAAAGGGTTATACTTAAACAAGTAGTTATTTTGTGGCAATAAAAGTTAGAGTTTTTGTATTTTAGTATATTCTTTATTCAAAATTGAGTGCCTTCGTATTGATTACAGCGTTGTGAACATCAATTGGCACGCAATAGCAAAAGTTAAAAAGAATATTTCTCAAGATGTGTGTTTTTGTGTTTTTAAGAATGTATGCCTCGGGCATATTTGTCCTGCATTATGTTGAATTATTTTTTAGCTATAGTTCTTTTTACAATTTGACTCAAGTGCCTGACTCTTCTGGTGTACACTAGGAATAATGATATAAAAGAAGACATGTAATAATCATCCAGTGGTGCAGATGAAGTAATTGTACTTCAATAATTGAAACCATTTGGCATGTTTCCACAAAATATTCTTTGATCTTTGTTCTGTTGGATATTGGAAATGTCTGAGTTAAATAAAGATAATATTGTTGCATATTAATCAGTTCAAACAGCAGTTGTGTTTAAAAAAATATATAAAAAAGATGATGAACAATGTACATCAACTTGTATGTCAAACAACACTTTATTCAAGTTACATCAATATTTTACAGTACTTCATTGACTCACAAATTCATTTTTACAGAAGAGAAGCTGTCTGTCTTGTAGGTCACTAAACTATGTTAAACAAAACTCTACAATACTGTGCATACAGCCACTCACCACACACTAGAAAACATATGGACAGACATTTATCTCTTTAAATATTGCAGAATCACATTATGCATAAATAAATAATGTTCCCATTATAATCCTTAACACAGAGTTAACGTTTCCCTACATGCTTCCAATGACAGTTTCCCTTTTGTGACACAGACTAAGTGCACATCGAAAGACAAACACTGAGAGCTGTAATGCTGAAAGGTAAAGGCATTAACAATGCTATATAAAAGATAACACTTAACTTAAGGCATGTGCAGGTTCCAGTGATACAGAGATTATGGAAAGTAGTCATTTACAGTATAGCTGCTGCGGAGAGTATTGTAGGGTTACACAATAAATAGCATTTTTCATAATTGTTGCACCTGCAATATACAAAAATAAATGTGCAATTATTTTAATTGTCCTAATGAGAGAAGACACATTTACAATCAATAAGACAATCATGATTTAGCACAATTTTAGTCTTCTGTAATTAATTATTATCTTTTTTCCCCTTCAGTGTTTATCATTGTATTATTTTCAGCTAGTTATTACATGTTGCAGGTATTCTACCACTGAACAGCCTTAGTCATCTGTCACTACATGATATGTACCGGTTTCAGCATCACTTTCCCTGATCTCTGAAGCAGACAGAAGCATTACATAAAATAAAAAAAAGCTTATAAGCTTCAACTATGTAAAAAAGAGGTAATCACCATTAAGACATATTTTTAAAGACACTTAAATTAGCTCAGCAGAAATGCATATCTCAATGATATAACATAAGAAGCAAGTACCAGTATGTCATCTAAAGGTATACATTTTAACAATGAAAAATGCACAAGTAAAAAGTACCATAAGTGGAAGTAATAACTGAATGATGTACAGTAGCTGTGAAATGTACTTTACAGTACTACTTTATATTCAGAGATAGATTCAAAGAATGCAATATCTTTTACAATCAATTTATATAAATACAGCAAAAAGTCTTTCCCATTTTCAATTTGCTGCATTTTCAAATGCAGCAAATTGATTATAAAATTATCAAAAGTAGGAACAACAAATTTGACAATATGGCCCCTTTATATCATAGAGAAATCCTTCAAATTGAGTGCTACGGCCTGGCTGCAGTCCATGTGCAAATTAGGCTCACTGTATTGACAGTAAAATGCAAATGATAGGCCATTTGTGGTTCCCTTTTCACCCTGGACTAATCTCATTTTATTTTTACACAGTCCAACATACAGTCAGACAAATCAATAAATTAGAGTGGTTCTCACAACAAGTACGGATTACAAACAGCCCTGACTCTAAAAATATACAGTATATGACTATGAAATGTGGACTCTAGGATATGTACAGCTAACTCCAGACTGTCCTAAGTATTTACATGTATAAAGAAGCACTTCACTAAAGTTAGACGTGATGTTACTGTAAAGCCTCACATATGTCGCGTTATGTACATTAGCCAAAGCAGCCACACATATTATTACAGTATAAGGTATTTACACGTTTGAGTTATTGTTTTGTTTTGAGTGCCTTTTGAATTGATCAATAAATTAATTTGTTCATTATAAATTAATATTTCAATTTTATTTCTTTTTTGACTTTATTTTACTTAACATGTTGTCATTCTAGTTTGACTAAAATAGTTGGTAACAATTCAGTTCCCACTAGTAAACGGTAATAAATAATACATGTAAACGAAGGAGTTGAACTAAAACTATTCTTCTGTAATTATTATCTAATCCTTTAAATATCAAATTGTTTTTCCCTTTAAGAATAATCTTATTTATCTTAATTGTATTAGCAGCTGTGACAATTGAAAGTGCTTACTATAAACTAATCCTTGTGTTACCAATAACATAATGTCTACTGATTGCCCTTTCAAGTATTTTGCCGTGTGCATGTTTACTGTAATATTGGGTCGTCGGTCAGCATGGTTCGGGGGCTCACAAACCCATGGTACTTCTCCTCGTTTTGGCCCGGGCTTCTGTTGGAGACTGTGGTGAAGGACAGGTGGTCATGCTCCAAAATGGCCATGCGATCCTGCGGCTTTTCCTTCTTCAGGTAGAACATCTTCCTGAGCTGCTTCAACTGCTGCAGCTCACAGAAGGTCTCCAGGCACCACCAGCATCACGATCAGGCCCAGGATCAGGTAAACTGGAAACAGAAATGGAATGAAGGGGAGAAATATTACTGGACAACTGGTTTTCAATGTTTTAAGTCAAATGTAAGATCGGTGTCTATGACCATCCGCGGTGCCTAAAACTTAGTTTGCAGATCCCTGTAGTTTGTTCAACAGAACATTTGTTCAACAGAACATTTGTTCAACAGAATTTTTCAAAATGTGAGTTTGTGCTCCTCCATTGAGATGTACATATATTTTCCACTTCAGACTAAACCTAAAACTACTAGATCAGGACTAAACAGTGACTAGACCACATCGGGACTATAATTGGCTCAATTTACGACCACATAACGACAAGTGTGAACTAAGAGTTATGGTTTGGACTATATATTAACCATATTATTATAATATTAGGCCAGTTTATGAGTTAACACTTTTTGGGTGGAGGAAGTTGTACAAATCACTTGAGGCTCATTCTGTCTTTTTCTTTGCACAGACCAACACAGTCGCAGCGCCCACTCATGACGTGTCTACCACACATCACCTCACGCGTGCGGAAAACAGCTCACTGCAGTGTTTCCAGATTTAAATCAGGTTAATATTTCCTACTTTATTCTGTCATTCAAACTATAACCAAATTCTAGATTATGTTTTGGAACACAGGGTACATTTACATGGCCAGTAAGACTAGAATCAGATAACTCATTAATTAGATCTGATGTTTGTTGTGTTGAAATGGCATTCCTTCATTCGTTAATACATTTATTTTTAATCAAGAAAAGCTTAAAATAATCAGGCTTGACTCAGTTAAAAACTTGTTTTCAGCAAGTTCTTGTTATAAAAAATCTGATAATTAATTTTTTTTTTTACGTGTGTCAGTTAATCAATGGATTTTTTGAGTCACTATTGTGACAAAACAATTCATTTTATATAACTCAATATTTTTATTTGTTTTCTTTCATTTGTCAAAAGGTGAACAATCAGGAAAAAAAAAATACTCATAAATATATAAAATTCATGTCATTACATAAAATGTAATGACATGAAATTTCTATAATCTGATTCTTCCAGTAATCAGATAATGATCCGATTTTTGTCTGCCTGTAGCCACCAGGATAACAACAGAATACAAATAAATGCAATAGTCAAAGCTGTATCAATAAAATAATCGATTAATCTCTCACTGATAATCTGAGAGCATTGTACAGTCAACTTGGATTTCATTGGCCTGATCCTAACCCTACTATAGTATATTTGGTGTGTGCCCAAATTGCAGTGTTGTTGCCAAATATGCAGGAACTTTTAGGTCCATAGACTAGAAATAGGCATACAATTAAACGCAAAGTCTGTTAAAAAGAAAGCATTGCAGCAAAAATCTAACCAACAAAACCTTAATATCGTATGAGATTTTGCTATATGCACTATTAATACCACATGTTCTACTTGTGCTTTTGACATATCAATCTCAGAACAATACACACACACCCAGTAGAGTCAAGACAAACAAAGGATAAACACTGTTGTTTTTTGCTCAGTATACCGTCTATAGTCCGTTGCACAGTTGCTTCACTTGACAGCACCGAAAATGCCCCAGGTGCCACAAGTAAATAATAATTACATATGTCTCTAGTTTGCGGTATCTGTTCCTGTGTGGAATTTCATTGATTTATTTATGATTTATTTTACAACACCAAAAGCACCTGTTGTTTCAGTTCAAATAAATCTAAGTGCTACATCCGCCTGGGAACAGGAAGCAATATAGTGTGCGGTCATAAAAAGTACATGTGGTGATAACTGCACTACGATATAAACTTTACCGAAACCTTTACTCCTGTGACCAGAGCTACAGAGTTACATATCCTCAAATACTCAATTACAATAGAAAAATAGAAAAGGTGGAAAGTACCTAATAAGTTGCAGTTATTACAAGTGTTTATTTTTGTAACTATGTGCATTTTCTATGGACATATACTTTTTTGAGTGAGAAAAGTTTTGAAGAAAAGCCTCTAAAAATATACCGCAAAAAGTTTTTATGCCAAAGTTTGAAGAATGAAACACAAAGCATAATCGAAAACATTTTATACTCAGATTATTTATTGTGGAAACTATTGGCTCAAAGTGCAATTGTAGAGTGGAGACTTTGAGTACCTCTATCACCTTTTTTCACCTTTCAGCGCCATTATAGTGAAACTTCAAATGCTTGATATAAGTAATAAAAACCAGTACCCACCTGTGATCCCCACTTTGTAGATCTCCCTAAACTTCTGGTTGACAGCTTCTCCGGGCACATAGTCACCAAGGCCAATGGTGCTGAGAGAGATAAAGCAGAAGTAGAAAGACTCCAGAAAGTTCCAGTTCTCCTCCAGTGCAGAGAAAATGGCGGCGGGAACCAGGAAGAAGCAGGAAACGGCCAAAACGGCGAGGACGGTCGCGTGGACAATAGCGACCAGTGGTTTGGAGAAGCCCCAGTTTGTGTGGAAATATGCGATGGGCCGGCGAGTGCTGAAGACCATGATCCTTTGCACCACAGCAGTGAGGAAGAGCAGGGTGAAGGGAATGCCGATCACAGAGTAAAGAATACAAAAGGCTTTACCACCATCGGAGAGCGGAGCAGTGTGGCCGTAACCTATGAAGACACAGCATACAGCAGATTACATTAAAGGACAGTATTCTGCATTATTTGTATTCTTATTGGCCTTTAAACATGCCTTTGAGTACCATTACTTTGGCAGCTCATGTTTTAGAACTTAAAATAATTGGTTAACAAAAAAGCTCACATTATTTATATCAGCCAGGCATTTCCCACATCAGGGATTGAGTTAGACCAAACAAACACTGAGGCTCAGAGGGAGAATACTTACTGGATTCATAATAGAAGTGAATGAAGCTAAATACAACTCCAGGTATGTTTTTGATGAGGAAACAATGGTTTTAAGCTACAAAAGATCAATTTTACATATTACATAGTGCACCTTCATCAAACACCAATTTGATTTACTTGAATTTACAAATTATTTGTCTAATTATCAGTAACATTTGGATTAAATGTTTTAGAAAGCCATTAGTAATAGCCAGGAGTCACAACAGTGTTACATGACATGGTGCTGGTGCTGGACTAATTTGCGTTTCATTGCAGTTTCTGGGGCAGCTTGGTTAAAGATAGTGCATCTGTTCTATGTCTATTCAGCACTGCCTTGCTTCATCTGTTTTCTTGAGATACAGACTTGGTTAAAAGATCAGTTAAAAGTGTTGTGACTTCATTAACACTCTTCAGAAAAAATAACTTAACAACCTAGCATAGACTTGAGAAATACCAGTATCCTTAGTGGGGAAATAAGAAAATCTAATATACGTAACTTTTATAAAGACAATTGAATGCATTACAATTAGTCTGTGCATTGTATCTATCAAATGATTAAAGATATAAAGTGGTGCTGCATAATAAAGGGCACTTGGAAAGAGGCTGAGGTGTCACACTTTTACTAACTTCAAACTATAGGCAGTAGATTCATACTTTGCACAAGGCTCACTATAGTGATAATGATCTCTATAACGACATGTGTGTTGCAACAGCAGAGATAAAACTGCCATGAGGTCAGACTAAAGTTCTTAGGACGGCAAGTTAGAGATGGAGGTTGTGGCATCTGCCTACAACGCTCTGTAAGCCACAGACTCAGCATGCAAAGAAAAACTTTACCTACAGCAGCAAATATTGAGGCTAATATTTTTGCCCCAAACCCTAAAACTCATTTGTATCATTGGTGTGGAGAATAATAAAGTGTGACCAATTATGAAAGGTAAACACAACGTAAAATGTTTTGTGAATATGTGAATGCATAGGATTTTTACAAATGTTACTTACTGCACATGTTATGACCCATAAGCCATCGTTTTGGAAAAACAAAACAAAAACCTGGTCCTGCCGCCTCGACACGATACATGGTTCACAACAATATCATGATTTTGTGATATATGCAATAATTGATTAGACCAATTACACTTTTTTTCTTTGTTAAACTGTTTGCTAAATGAAATATACACCTGTTTTAATCACCAAAAACAGTAAACACGTCAAACTTGTAGCACTGTCATAACATTATTTTGTAAAATCTACCAAAACATTTACTTACGGCAACATATCGATACAGCAGCCTAGATTATAGATACTGTAACAACAAATGTAATAGTACGAAACATCTATATATTAATTTAGCACATCCGAGGCCTAAATATCGGACAATAATCCATGTAAATGTGCTCTAAAAGCATATTTGAGACGGTAAGTGGCATGCCTTATCCTTATAGCCGTCACATTGCTGTTTTGTTGTTGCTTTAAGACAACAAGCCGCACAATAATAAAGGCCTTGCTGAAACCCTTTCCCTCGGGCCGCAGCAGCATCAGGTCTTACCTGTGGTGGACAGCACGGTGCTCGCGAAAAACAACGCAGAGGTGAAATCCCAATTCCAGTTGACTGAGGCGTTATTAAGGATAGAAACCCCGTAATTACTGGCGTCCAGGGCTCTCTTTAAAAACCTCTCCAGACTCTCCTCAGATATACACTCATTTTCTTTGAGGAACTGTTTCTTGATGGCCCTCAGCTCCTGACGCAGGAGGTCTTCGTATGGCAGCTCCACGGAGGAAAACACCACCGCACCAAATATCAGATACAGTATATAACCCAACACAAGAGAAATAAAATACCATGTTGATTTGTGCGTCTGTATCAAGCGAACGCACGAATTACTGGCGAGAGACTGGAGCATTTTGAGGAGGAGGAGAATGAGGAAATACGCGTAGATCTTCGAATAGAAATGCAGTTTGGCTGCGGTCTTTACGCACAAGGCGATCCAACGATGTGAACGAAATACGAGATGTCACAACAGACAAAGCGCAAAAGAGCCCGCTTCCCTTCCTGGAGCGACAGAAACCTGCGTTGACAAATGGTGCATTCACGTGCGGTCACCATTGTTTTAAAAATAAGAAAGGCATTTTCGCGGATAGTTTTCTTTTAAATGTTGCTTTGGGGGTTTTTTTTATGTTAAAAATGACTTAATAACAAATGAATTAATAAAAAGCTGCTGCAGTTGTATAAGTAAGAATTAAAATTATCATCGGGTTGTTAGTCATGAGATATTTTCCTGCCATTGCTGGTCCGTGAACGCAGTCTGTGACGTCAGTACTCACCTCCGCCCCTGACACACGAAAACGCGCAAACACGCACACACGCGCACACACACACACACACACTTTCAGTTTCTACCATTAATTTGCAACATGGTTTCTATTCATAACAATCGGAAATACCATCCATGGATGTACAAATATTGATTGTACAACCAATAGGAAACGCAGAATGATGAAAAGTTAGGAGCGTTGCCATAGTAATTAACAATAAAATCTTTTGAATGGTGAAAAGTCCTCAAAATGTCATCCATTACAGGAACCTGAAACCCATAATACATTTTTGGACGCAAATGCATTATTTTTGATGCACCTTTTATGTGAATGGATACAGCAACTTATTTATCGTTATAATACATTGCTATTTGTGGAAAAATGCAAACATTTTAATACCACTGATGAAGATGTGAAACTCCAGCCAATCATTCAAACACTGCCCTCTTGTGGCTGTTGGGAAAAAATTATATATTGAGCATCATTAAATTACATAATTTCCATAATTCAGTCTCGTTGGACGTCTAAACACTATCTGACAGATTTTTTTTAGATCAAAGTTCAAAACAAAAGAACACATTTGTTTTAATTTCATAAAGTCATTGCACAATAGGTTTTGTGTATTTGAGATGTATATTCTCGACAATAATCCCGTTTACCCCATTGACTGTATGTTTTCTGGGTCGAATCCAGTAATAGTTTAATGGCTAATCCCCTGATATAAACAGGTATGACCCCATGGTAAATAAACCAGAGCTCACTCTTGATGGGCCTTGGCCCTCTCGGGCTGCCGTAGCGCCTTTGGCTCCTCCTCAATGAACGCTGCTGAAGATGGCGACGGCAAACGCACCAGTAATAGTCAACTGTGCCGGCGGATAGAAAGTGATTCTTATTCACACTTATTGGACGTTTTTGCAACCTACCGACGGTGCAAAGTGTGTCTGACGACGTTGGGACATGGTTTAAACCATGCATATTTCGTGAAAAGACGCATCGGCCTTGCAATGGAGCCTCGGGATCGTAACAAGCCCAGCAGGTAACAGACGCTACACCATCAGGACTCAGGGGCTGCCAAATAAAGAGCTCAATGTGACACCGCAGTTTGCTGCACACATCCATTTCCTGTCAAATAGTGCGACGGTGCAGATTCTGCATTTCTCACGCCGGAGTTGCAAACTTTTCGGCGCAGCGTTTGCTTACGCACTTTGCTGGAAATACTTGCTCTTTTATATCTGTTCAATGCTTGGGAATAAGCCACGATGATCAGCAAATGAGGAGGTAACGTTATGGACATAGTAGCAGCATCTGAAAGAGTACAAATGTCACAGTCCTAGCTAGCTCTTATTTACTGTTAGCTGCATGTTCAGTGTATTGTTTATGGGCAAGTTGAGTAATCGTCACTGGTGACGGGGAAAAAAAACAGGCAAACCACTTATTAACTGCCCCGAATGTGCGCAATTGTGCGTAATGATAACCATTTGCTGTTCTTGTGGCGTGCACTTAGTGTTTTACCCTTAGCCTCAACTTTGGGACGAGCATGTTGCTCTTGTTTCTGTTGTGAAGACCCGACCAGTACCTTGTGTTGCCTGCTTAATCATGACATGGACTCTGTACTTTTTAAACACGGCATTAAGTATCTGGTTATGTGCAACTGTGTTTTGTGTTGCACATAAAGGTTTTGCAAATCCTTGTCATCATTGTGCAGGACAAAGGCGTTGCTCAGATGGTTTTATAGTCACCCATCCTTACATGTTAGCCTCTTTTAAATACGCATAAAATCTAATCTTAATTCAGTGTGCGCCCCTGACCGCTGGAGCAGATCCTCGGGAATCCGCTGTTTTGTCTTCCTTCTCCCTTCATGCAGTTGTTTGTTGACGGACTTTGAAGGGCATATATCATCTTGGATCAACAATGTTGCGGCATCATAATCCTGGATTTTGTGCAAAATACCAGGTCTTTCTATTGTTTGCTGTTCTTTCATGTTGAGGCCAGATGATGTCTTTGCAGTTGTGCAGTCACTCGGTCTGCAGTGGACACAAACAGCTCACATGATTGTGCAATACTAGCCCTAATGTAATTGCACTCAGCTCTTGTTGCACACTACAAAAGTGTTGTACAGTTCTATTATGCACTAAAGATTTTGAGGCTTGCTTGTCACGTCAATTCACAATAGGGATTTGCATGCAGTTGTGCTTGTGCACAAAACCAGCAGCACACGTAAGGGTTTGATAGAATAACTGGTGTGACCCTAGTTTAAATGTCTGTTGCACTATTGGAATAGTTCCATTCAGATCTCCTTGCTGCTTTTGCATATTGCATAATAAGAGATTGAAATGGTCTGTTTATAATTTTTCCTCCACCATTTCAGTGCTAGGCAGGCCATGGCTGTAGCTGTTGCAGTTATTGTTGCACAGAAGGCCTTTGTCATGCTGTCTTGTTCTCAGTGGGTCTGGAGGCATTCCTGAGATTTCAGGATGTGGCCGTGTACAGTACACAGAGGAGAGATGCCTGGAGCCCTGCAGACGCTCCAAGCTACAGCTCATTAATGGCCACATTTGAGCACAGGCCGAGTTACAGATGGAGCAGCCTTCTGCATTTCCTGACTGCATCCTGTTTCTGCCCACACCTGTTTCAGACCAAATTAATGCAGCGTGTTCTGTCACTGTCATCTGTCGTTTCCCTTTCAACAATGGAATCTTTATTGTTGCTTAAAAATATGTAGTGTTATGGAGTATTCATTTGGCTAGACTATATATTGTCTGTTTTTTATATTTGTGTGCATGTATGTTTGATGCCTCTTAATCACTACAAAAAGTTTACCCGAGGGTACAAATAGACACCTAACCTAATAGCACATGCTTATTGTACCAGCATTAACGGTGTGCATCATTGCTTCTAAAGCTTCAGTGCAGCCAGGTTGATATTGTTTGCATTCTGCATTATACTTAAAGACACAGTAGGTAGATGATACATAATAATTCTATTTGCAGCACTACAGTTAAAGCACATTTTGGCCACATGACTTGAGACCCATGCCAAAATCTGCTGCTGCTATAGTGAGGTAAATGTTGCTACAACAAGGCTTGTAAAGAGTGTAATGTTCTAACGGTTTTAGTGGAGAAAATGATTTGTGCATTCAAAGTATTGCGGTATAATTGGGATTGGGACATGTGCATGTGGAAATGTCACTGTGTTCCCGAGAAGGGTGAGGTCAAGTCAAGTACGCCGTGTTCATTGTTTTTGAATGCTCAGGGCCTGTGGCATGTATAGTGGCTCCACTATTCTGCCTGTTTATCAGCAGGCCAGTCCATATTCTGCTCAAACAGTAAATAAGGCAGCAGCGAACAATTGGCAGAGAGTATAATTTAGTATAATTTTTATAGTTTTAACTGAAAATCTCCTTTGCCATTACCAACTACGGTAATTGTTAGAAAGTGTGCTCTCTCAAAATGTGGACATTGACAACTACTACTCCTTTGGCCTTCCTGGAAAAAAATCCCCTGTAGATTGGGCATTGTGAGTAAGTGTGCTCAGCAGCCAGCTGTGTGCTATTCAGCTGTGGGCCTCACAGGCCACGTGTCACTGTGATACAAAAGAGTGCCCCACTCGGCCACAATAGTGTGGATGGTGACAGGTCAGAGGTCAGGCCCCCCTGACTCTGGCAGCCCTTAGTGTCACTGCTCCAGTCGTCAGAGAAAAAGGCTCCTGAATTTGTGTTGTTTATTATGCATTCTGTGTTGCACCCATGGGACTGTAGCATTCCACTGCCCTTTATTGGAGCCATCAGATGAGCCATTGAGAGCGGCCAGACACCATCTGCAGTGATATTTCACCAGTGCCAGCCAAACAGGGACAGCTTGAAGACCATAGCGCGGTCATAGTTTAGTGTGAGGCACAAACGGATATGTTGTATAAAATGTAATGAAGGAATTTGCCTTTAGTGAACAGCGCAAAGATTCTCATGGCAACTAAACAAACAATCGTCTGTGATGTCGTCATTGGTTACTCTGTCATTCCTCAGTGATTCAGTCATGCTACGCAGACTTGCGTAGATGTTTCTATTTTTAAAACTTGGTCTTTTTCCTTATCACATGCATGTACTATTTCTGTCTGCAGAAATCTCACACCACCTCATACTTATTAAGACATTTACAAATGCACAATTCAAAATCCAATGGCGCTCCTAGGATATGCAGTAATGTCTAGATTAATCATTCCTTTTCACAATTTCTACATGCAGTTTGCTTCATTTTCTTTTTCATTTACGACTGTACTACTGTGATTTAAAACATCGAAAAGACGTTGTGCTAATGCAACAAAGGCTTTTCAAAATGTTCTCTACATTACATCCATAAAGGCGTCAGTGTTAAACCGTCTAAGAGTTATGTGATCACTGTAGGACTTGCTGCTGAAGTAGTGCTGCGGCTCTTGTTCTTGCAGTAGCTCGAGGCAAGCTCTCTGTCTCAATCTCAAAGTGTGGACGTGCAGCAGGTGTTTGTCTGTGAGCCTGCTGCACCACCACACTCCGTGGGGATTCAGTGTGGGCCTCGTTTAAATATTCTGTATTCTACCAGATGGACAATACAAGTCTCTCTCTGCATGCGGCGCTCTGAAAAGCTTAAGCAAGTCATTTCCAGATTATCCCCCACACTTCAGCACACTTCACCCTTAACACTAGCACACACTTTGCAGTGAAAGCACAGCCCTCCTCCCCCTTTCAGCCCTGTGTACAACAGGCGCGTGTTGGGGAATGCCTTTCAGTTAGATGATCGATGTAGGATCACTGCAGTGACCAGCCGCTTTTCATGCCCCCAGAGAAGGGAGGCGCCTTCTCTGTCTTTGTTTTTGCTGTGGGGTCACGCCTTTCAACCTTTCTTTTTAATCCTATTAAAAAACTCTTAGAAAGGCATTTGTGAACAAAGATTTGACAATGTAATTGAGAAAGGCGGGCCATGTGTGAATTTTTCTTTCTTTCAGGGTGGTATTAAGTTACAGGTGATGTTACAATAACTGCACTTTAAGACACCTTCTTGTTCACACGTGACATTGCCCAGTTTAACTGTTGTCAAACAGTGTCCACTGTGAGCATAATAAAGTATTGATTTGTGCTCTTCTGGTCGGGTCCTTATGCGAGTTCTGAATAAGATGCCAGGAGATGTCTCAACATCTTATTCGAAGTCTGTTAGGGCTGCAAGATGAATCACAATTTGAATGGACGCAATTAGCCAATGGGGAAATCTGGGGGTCAAGGGTACTTGACGTAAACATTTTTGCATTATCACTTTAATTTACTTTCTACTACTTTCTAAATAATATTTTTCCTCCACTCAACGGTGAAAAGTCACACATTTAAACAGACAGTTACACAAAAACCAAAATGTAATTTATGTTCCAGGACAAACTCTGGGATTTAAGGTTTAAACTACTGGCCAAAAGAATAATTATCATATTCTTGCTTTTGAAAAATCCATCCAGCTTTCTGGAAAAAGCTTTATCGTGTGCCAGTTTGATGTCCTGGGGTGTGACCGCTGTATTTCCTAAGAAATAGAACAGAATCCTATGATTTAAAAAAAAGAAAGAAAGTGCAGCCCTGAGGTCTATCGCGCTGTCCTCCTCACAAAGCATTGCTGTTGTATCTCAGAATGTCAATCTGCTTCTTTGAACATAATAGATTGCTGTGGTATCAAAGATGTCCTGTTATATATGTATATGTGTATATATATATACATATATATGTACTCAGAATATATTATATATATATATACATATGTGTGTGTGTGTGGTGTGATTATATATATATATATTGTGTGTTGTGTGTGTGTGTGTGTGTGTATATATTGTGTGTGTGTGTTATATATATGTGTGTTGTGTGTGTGTGTATATATATTGTGTGTTGTGTTGTGTGTGTGTGTAATATATATAATATGTGTGTGTGTGTATATATATATATGTGTGTATGTGTATATATATATGTATGTGGTTATGTGTTATATATATGTGTATAATATGTATATATATGTGTGTGTGTATGTATGTATATAATATATATATGTATAGTGGTTATATATATGTGTGTATATATATATGTATATGTGTATATATATATGTATATATATATGTATATATATGTGTGTGTGTGTGTGTGTGTGTGGTATGTATATATTATATATATATATACACACACACACACACACACCACACACACACACACGTATATATGTGTGTGTGTGTGTACCGTGTATGTATTTGATATATGATATAATTTCTTTTTATTTTCTGTCTTTTTTTTTGAGGTGGAGCTGTGGAAGAGATGAGCTTAATTTAGTTTTGAGCATTGTTTGAATTTGCTTCCAGAAGCGGGCATATAATGTAAAGCTGTAAAGTTTCCCTGTGGCCTAAATTCTATTCACTGTTTTCAGACAGGCCAACCCTCTGGACAATGTGTCTCAACAAAATGAGGAGGAAGAATCCTGTGACTCTCCCAGTGAGGAAGAGGAAGCAGCATACAGCACTTCTCCTCCTTTCAGCCAACGTCAGATGAAACGCATGTCAGGAAAGCACCAGAGGAATTGTCAAGCAAGGAGTGGTGGCCGTTCTCCGAACAAAGGTATGTTAACTGTAGTTCAGTGATTGTTAATTATGGACCGGTTTGTACTGCAAATACTTCATGCTTTAGGGAACTCTCATATTCATATTGATATTGCATGAAATATGCATTTTTTTTGATATAGTGGAAGTGAATCCATCTGCAGTGAAGGAGAGTCCCAAGCTGGTGGAGACTCCTGATGAACATGGCTACAAGCAGGGTAAAAAGCAGCGTGCCACATTGCGCTCCTCTGAAAGAGACAACAAGAAGACCTTTGAAGGCTCCTTCATGTTAGATCCACTGACAAAGTCAGGCCCTTTTAGTGCCCTCAGCATGGATCCACGCAAACATTACTTGAGCTTAAGTAGCAAGCTCCCAGTGTCTATGCCACACATGGCGCGGACTCACAGGCAAACTTCCAGAACTGACTGTCCTGCCGACCGCCTCAAGTTTTTTGAGACACTACGGTTGCTTCTAAAACTTACTTCAATGTCATCCAAAAGAAAGGAAAAGGAGCAGAGGGGTTTGGAAAACATGGCTTTTATGGGCCACAACAATGAGGTTATTTGGTTAGAACTTCAGGCATGGCATGCACGACGCACCACTAGTGACCAAGACTTGTTTTTGTTCACTGCCCGCCAGGCCATTCCTGACATCATAAATGAGGTGTTGCACTTTAAGGTCAACTATGGCAGTCTGCGAGTGGTCCTGAGCTCACAATTTCAGTCATCGCAGGAGGACTCTCAGAGTGGGAGTGACGAGCACGAGCCGTCTGTTGTCGAGGTCAACCACATTGGGGCAGACCAGTGGGGCTTCAGTGCCTGCCCTTCCATGAACGCAGCCGAGCCTCTGGGCTCCGGAGCAGACTGTAGGGAGCACCTGCAGCGGCAGCGGCTGGCATTTGAGCAGGTCAAGCGTGTCATGGAGTTACTGGAGTCTGTGGAAGCCTTATACCCATCTTTGCAAGCCTTGCAGAGGGATTATGAAAAGTATGCAGCCCGAGACTTCCAGGGCAGAGTGCAGGCACTCTGCCTGTGGTTAAATATCACTCAGGACCTTAACCAGAAGCTGCGTGTTATGGCCACTCTACTTGGCCTGCACGATCTATCACGGATCGGCTGGCCAGTGTTTGAAATTCCCTCACCCCGCTGTTCCCGTGGAAATGAGGAAGAGGAGAATGAAGATGATGAGGAGAATGATTCAACAGCCACATTCACTGCCGAGAGCGACATAGAGGAGGAGGTGACAATGGGCCCAGTGCCTGAGGGGGATCTGTCTCCTCCTCTCACTCCCAAATTTGCCCGGTTGTTGTCAGAGGACGAGTTTCTATCCTCTGCTGCACCTGGCCCTACAGACACATCTGGAGGAGTATTCTGTCCAACAGCAATTTACAGACCATTTGTGGATAAAGCTCTAAAACAAATGGGTCTGCGCAAATTGATCCTGAGACTGCACAAACTCATGGACCGGTCTTTGCAGAGATCGAGGGCAGCCCTGCTCTGCCATGTCCCGGCACAAGAGGTGAGCTGAGCTTGACGGTGTTATTTTAATACCCTTTTTTATATTAAAATTGTTAAGGAATTTATTGCAATCCTACTTATGCTTTTGGCTTTGAGCAATTTGCACACCTACATATAAATCTATATAAATTGCTTCTGTAAATAGTCTCATCATAATCTTTTGTTTGCAGTTTTCTGATTTCCCAGACTCCATGTTGTATAGTGACTACTTGCCGGAGCTGTCCCGCACTGTGTCATGCAGTGGCTCTGGACTTTCAGACCAGGTTTCATGGAAGGATTTACAGGACATGGACCTCCCATCTTTCCGACCAGCGTTTCTTGTGCTGTGCAGGGTACTTCTTAATGTTATTCACGAATGCCTTAAACTGCGACTTGAACAGAGACCTGCGGGTGAGCCTTCTCTGCTCAGTATCAAACAGGTAAATGTTTATGTGCATTTGGAAAAAGCATGCGTTCTCAAAGTGCATAGCGTCTAATCCATATTTGCTTTTGTATTGTCTTCACTGTAGTTGGTGCGAGAGTGTAAAGAAGTTCTCAAAGGCGGTCTTTTGATGAAACAATACTATCAGTTCATGCTGTGTGGAGTTGTGACTGATGCTCAAGGGCTCCAGACTAACGCTAATATTGATGAATTTGAAGAAGATTTGCACAAAATGCTTGTGGTAAGTCTTTTAAATAGAAAACACAGTAGTGTTTGAGTTACAACAAAGCCCATGTTTACGATTTGTTGTGTTGGTTGCAGGTCTACTTTGATTACATGCACAGTTGGATCCAGATGCTGCAGCAGCTGCCCCAGGCCTCACACAGTTTAAAGAACTTGTTAGAGGAGGAATGGCACTTTACCAAGGTCATAACGCCCTACATCAGAGGAGGAGAGGCCCAGTCTGGGAAGCTGTTCTGGTCAGTGTCCCCTTCATAGAGTGTACCTAATCTTTACTTGCCACAGCATTTTTCCACCAGTAACATGTTTTTGCTTGTTGCTTATAGTGACATTGCTGGTATGTTATTAAAATCCACTGGGGAGTTTCTTGATGCTGGTCTGCAAAAAAGTAGCAACGAATTTTGGGAAAATGCAGATGACAGCACAGCATCAGACGAGATCAGGTTAGAAAGATTTCAGTAGTATTTATTTGTTTGTTTGTTTGTATGTATGTATGTATGTATGTATGTTTTTTGTTATTGTATTTGTCATGCATTTTGTATTTTGTTTTGTATCTTCTTTCCTAAGGCGTTCTGTTATTGAAACGAGTCGATCGCTTAAAGAGTTGTTTCACGAAGCCAGAGAACGAGCATCCAAGGCCTTGGGCTTTGCAAAAATGCTTCGCAAGGTGAGACGCTGTATTTAGGAATTTTGACTAAATCAGCTCAGAGTATTCCGTTTATCTGATTGTCCTTTTATAGCTAGTTTGATCACATTTTTAGACGATGCGTTTACTTGGCTTTTGTCTGCAGGACCTGGAAATTGCAGCTGATTTCAGTATCATTAATGGAGTGTCCTGTCTTTTGGAAGCACTCAAGAAGAGAAATTACATCAAGGTGCGTGTAGATTCACAGTTCATTTTTTGTGGCGTGTCCTCAGCTCACCTCCACATTCCCCGAAACAGGTTGTGATTCCTGGTTTAGAGGAACTTCAAGTGTTTGTTCCTTGTGGCCTAATGGAGCAGCGGCCTATGATCCTGCAGCTCCTTAATGCTGCAGCTGGAAAAGACTGCTCCAAAGAACCAGACGAGATCCCAGAGGACGAGGCCTATCTCCTGATGAGCAAACACGGGTCTGGTGACTCCACATCTGAGTCTGAATGGGCTCTGTGGGGCGGAGACTCGCTCACTCTGGTGTCACAGCTCGAGACAGTGGACACTCTGAGCGCAATGTCGGTATGAACCTTTTGTTTTTATTAGCAATGATTTATGGATTAATATTGTATTGAGCCTTTTCGTGAAAGGACATGAACATAACATTAGACCTTTGAAACACTAGTTTGCATTGACGTTTTGCTAAGTCTGGCTTGAAAAAAAGGTCCCTTTTTAGGATTCGTGCATGCATTTGATTGAACCTATTTATGTTCCAAAAAGTTGGCAAATCACATTTGAAAACCAGATGTTGTATTGACATTATATGCCTCATTATTATAAAAAAAAATTTTTTACTAAAAGATTTTGTAATATCTCGAAAGAGGTTGAAAAACACTGCATTAGACAACGGCCAACATTAATTCATCCAGCTATCAAAACAACTTTCTTGTTCTATTTTATGGTGATAGTGGTGGTTGAAAGTGCCTAATGACTGCTTTGTCAAAGTCAAGGCACCTGCAGTTTACTAGATTACAACTCTAGAGGGCAGAGCAGCAACTAACCATGTGCACCTGCAGCATAAATTTAACAGTCATTACTCAGAGTAATTCATTATTATTGTGTATTACCTTTTTAGGTTGAAAATATGCTTTTGATTGTGATGCACTCTGCTCACTTGGTGGCTCAGCGCAAGGCATTTCAGCAGTCTTTGGAGGATGTGCTCACTCTGAATCGAGAGCAAACTTCCAGCCAACCGCTCATTGCAACCGCACTGCAGGAACTTAAGGTAATAATGAGATAAATAATACAGTTTATAGTTTTTCTTCTCCAGCTTTCTAGTAACTATAGTGATGATGTTTGTAACAGGATGAAGCACTACAGCTTTGCATAAAGATCAGCTCTGCCATAGACCAGGTGGAGTACATGTTCACTACAGATATCGAGGCCGAGGTGGAAGAGTCCGAAACAGCCACTCTGCACCAGTACTACAGAGAAGCAATGATACAGGGATACAACTTTGCTTTTGAGGTACGGCTTATGTCTTTATCTCTACAAGTGAATTATATTGGACATTACCCTCATGAAACATTCTATCTGAATCTTTAAAAATAAGGTCTCTATTTAATAACTGAATTTTAAAACTTTAACAAGCTACTTTTTATTTTGTTCAGTACCACAAGGAGGTTGTGCGTCTCATGTCTGGAGAGTTCAGACAAAGGATTGGGGAGCGATACATAACGTTTGCCCGCAAATGGATGAACTACGTCCTGACTAAATGTGAAAGTGGCCGGGGAACAAAGCCCAGGTAAAATGAAGATTACACATTTCTTACTAAAACAATCCATTCATCCATCCATATTCTAGCAATATATTGTTATAATTCTGTTTTAAATTACGAATCTCTATTCATCAACAGGTGGGCAACTCAGGGTTTTGATTTTCTTCAGGCCATCGAACCAGGTTTTATTTCAGCACTACCAGAAGATGAGTTCTTGGTAAGGTTTTTCCTTTTTATAAGCATTCGTTTCTCTCACACAAACCAAAATAAAACAATAATATGCATGTATTGCAGAATTTACAAGCCTTGATGAATGAATGCATTGGACATGTCATTGGGAAGCCTCACAGTCCTGTAACAGGGATGTACATAGGTAAGAAGTGTTAGGAATTATGCACATGGAATTGTTGAAGCTTTCTAATTTAAACCTAAAATCTATTCATTTTCAACCTCAGCGCCTAGAACCCCTCGTCCAGTTAAGGTTCCCAGATGCCATAGTGACCCTCCAAATCCAAATTTGTTTATCTCTAACGCTGAAGGGTTTAGGTAAGTATTTGACCTCTACTGTGGGCTATTCTGCTATTTTCTGCATTTCCTGCATGTCCTTTTACATTGGCTTGTCACATTCAGCTTTGATAACAGTATTTTTCCATTATATTGACTTGAATGAGTGGTGTATGAGTGTTTTATTTGCCCAAAAGCACAAATGCCTCCCACACAAGCCTCTGCACCACCCAAGGTAAAGCTCCTCGGTTTGTTCTCTCACTGCACAGCTCCCGAAGTCTTCCCTGTGACCTCCGGACCCAGCTGTTTCCCAACGGCCCCCGTCCTATCACTGTGGGCCCCGGGGACAACTCCAAAGCACCCAGCAGCACCCCAAATGACACCAGGTAGCTTTGCCCCAAAATGAACCTGCTGAATCCAAACAGAGCAATTATAACTGCTCGTTTTAAATCAGAGATTTACTCACAACCCTGTGTATGGGTTCAATACAATTGCCCTTTTAGTTAAACTACTGAAATTATTGCACTTCATTTTTTGTTAAAAATGCGGCATTTACACAGTAACATTCACTTGAAGATCAATATAGAGTTTTAAATCAATACTCATGCTATAAAGCGCTAATGTGTCTTCAAAGCCAGAAAATGTCACCAAAAGAAGAAATAGTCTTATCTAATACACCTCAAAGAGGGAGACTACGATTGTCCAAAATGGAGGGGAAAAAAACATATACCGGTATATGTATATTTCTTCAATGAGAGAGTGGGCTATAATCTTCCTGAGTGCCATTAACATCAGTCTTGCTGTGACGCTGGTGATTCACTGCTATTGGGCTTATGCTTCTGAGACTTGCGGCTTATCTGTGTTTTATCTGCGCCTGCTTACTGTTGTGCTAATGATTTTCACAAGCTGCTGTCAAAAAGCTGAATTTATCTTTGCATCTTTATAAATGCAAATGCATCTTTCTGCAAATAAGCTGCTTTTTCTTTTTCCATATAAACTTGTTTTGCTTTTAGTCAAAATAACTCTTAGAATGGAATATGATCCCATCTTATGTATTTATTATTACAATATAGTCACATTATTTACTGAATGATCCCTTTTCACAGAGTGTCCAGTTATCATGAAAATGACCGCGTCTCATCCGTTGCTGCAGAGTTACAATTTAAATCCATAAGTCGTCATTCGAGCCCCACAGATGACAGAGAAGGTAGGTGCAATATGGTTCTTCATAGTGTTTTAGTTCTATCTCACTAAATATTTATTCCTTTTCAGAGCCCTCATATCCTCGAGGAGACCCCTCTGTTGTTCGTCGAAGCTGGGAGCTCCGCTCCTGCATTAAGGGTGAGGCTGGTAAAACTAAATAATTTATCAAGTGTTTGCAGCTAATATTTAAATCATTTTAGATGCAACTGCAAGACAATGTCCTATGGAGACTGTTCGGCGGTCAATTCGCAAGTTTGAAGAAAAGCGCTACTCTGTTTTGAAACAACGCAATATCATAGGCCAAGTGTGTCACACCCCAAAGTCCTATGACAATGTCATGCATGTCGGACTCAGGAAAGTGACTTTCAAATGGCAAAGAGGCAACAAGATCGGTGAGTGTTAGACGTTTTTTGTCTGAAATGCAACATATGCATTTTGTTTTCATTTACTTTTCTTCTGAACAGGTGAGGGCCAGTATGGAAAAGTGTACACCTGCATCAATGTTGACACTGGTGAATTAATGGCCATGAAGGAAGTATGTATAAAAAATTGAATTAAAGTGTGCAGAATTGTACAGTAAATACAGCATATGCTTAAACGACTGCCTCTTGTAAATCTTTAAATAGATTCGATTTCAGCCAAATGATCACAAAACGATCAAGGAAACTGCAGACGAACTCAAAATATTTGAAGGAATTAAACATCCAAACTTGGTGCGGTACTTTGGAGTTGAGCTTCATCGGGTAAGCTTTGCACATGCCACTAGTAGCAGTTTTGGTCACAATTGATTTAACCGTATTTTGTGACCACAGGAGGAGATGTACATCTTCATGGAGTACTGTGATGAGGGCACTTTGGAGGAAGTGTCCCGCCTGGGTCTGCAGGAGCATGTGATCCGACTGTACAGTAAACAGATTACCACAGCCATTAACGTCCTGCATGAACACGGCATTGTGCACAGAGACATTAAGGGTCAGCACAGTCTCTCCTTCAGTTATCTCAAGATGCAGATAAACAAAGTCGTAACCATTTTTTATGACTTATTTTAGGAGCAAACATCTTTCTGACGTCATCTGGTCTTATCAAGCTGGGTGACTTTGGCTGCTCAGTGAAGTTAAGAAACAACACTCACACAATGCCAGGAGAGGTCAACAGCACGTTGGGCACTGCAGGTACAAGCCTTCATCTATGATCAACCACAAGGTGGCACTATTGCCTGTTGTGGTTCTAACTGAGTTAAGCCTATACAGTAGATTTGTAGCATAGATTTATAATTTATTTGTTTATTTGCCCTTAATCTGTGAAGCATACATGGCACCTGAGGTCATTACCAGAGCAAAAGGAGAAGGTCATGGACGCGCAGCAGATATTTGGAGCTTAGGCTGTGTGCTTATAGAAATGGTGACTGGAAAGGTAATTAAGTACTGTTTTTCTCATTTTGATTTGCTAATATTGTATTGTATGTATTAAAGAAATAATTGAAAACACATTTTATAGCATACAATGCGTTTACTAAACATTAAAAATACCTTAACTTAACTTGCAGAGGCCGTGGCATGAGTATGAGCACAACTTCCAGATCATGTACAAAGTGGGAATGGGCCACAAACCGCCGATCCCAGAGAAGCTCAGCACTGAGGGGAAAGACTTCCTTGGCCACTGTTTGGAGAGTGAACCCAAGCGGCGCTGGACAGCCAGCATGCTATTAGACCACCCATTTGTTAAGGTACTTTTGATAAATAAACCAAAATAATTTCTAATTTCATTCACGAAGACCAAATGGTAGTAGATTCTTAAGAATTGTGAGACTAGGATTATAAAATAAGGTCATTTTCTCCATGGGAAAAACCTGAAATTGTTGATCATCAAGTTAGATTTTTGTCATGATACTTTACAACAATTTAAAACACTGTGCTTGAATAATTTTTCCAAGAAATACACAATGTCTCTCTTCTTTCCAGGTTTGTACGGATGAGGAGTAAAAGGAACTTTCTCTGTGGCTTTTAAGTTTACAAATGAAGCACTACTGTACATGCTGTTAGCAAAGGACATGAACTCTGGAGGGGGAGGATTTATTGCTGAAAGCACATGGAGCTAAACTGAGGAACACGGAATCATTTCAACTGGACCTACGAACACTGGGTCCTGTCTTGTATATACTGTAAGAAGAGGAATGGCTTTAATTCTTGTACAAGCAAAATGTAAAGTTTTACTATTACCACAATTGTTATTTTCACTGGTGAACAGACCTAAAAATAAGGCATTTACTTTGTTTTTTTCTTTTAATGGGGCGTGGGGTGGGTGGGGCTTAATTAATGGCACTTTTAAACTGTTTGTCCGATGGAGCAGTTGACTCGATAAAGGGGAGTGTAATTCTGTGGTTATAATTGCCACACAATGGAAGGAGTTTCTAGTTCTATGAATTGAATACCATTCAATTACTGGTATTCATATTAATTTATCATTTGTCCATTTTGTCGAGCTTGGGCACAGGGAAGGATTTCATTTTTTTTCTTTGCCTTTACTGAGGAGTAAATGTCCAAGCGTTGTACAAGTGTGGAGAATAAGATGTATTTTCATGTGACTGGTGCATAGCGGATGAACTGGAGTAACTGGGCACGCTCCCCCTCCCTGCTGCTCGAGACAAACGGCCAAAAACAAACACATACCACTGGGTCTCTGCTGCTCTCACAGTGTTTGCTATGTACAAACAATATTAATAAAACAATAATTTTTTAAGTAAAGTCAAATGTCCTGAAATTTTATTTTTACATTTTCTAGACAAGTGGTTTAAGGTAATGTCTACATGCAGAACAAAGTTACTGTGAAACCAATTTGGTTTGCAAATGAGTGTAGGTCTATCCGTCAGAGACTTGTTGGTCCAAACCTCTGTCCTCAGAGGAAAATACTGTACTTACAGAAGTATTTGTGCAAATCATTTATAATTGTAAGTTATAGTGTCATTATTTTGATTATCTGCCGGGGTTTAGTTTCTCAATACTTATTGAGAACCTTTAATCTTTTGGTCTAAAATGCACGCCTGTAGCAAACAATATTTCCACTTGGGGATAAAATTAAAATAAAAAAACAAACATACATTTTATGCATTCAAGAAATGGTGCGAGACAACTTAAGCACATGTGGCAGCAGTTGTTCACAATGCTTTATTAATGAAAAGGACAACTGAAAACACAGCATAACTGAAATTTGCAAAACCAACAAAGCATGTGTTAAATGACACACCTAATGTCAAACTTTTCAAGTTGTCCAGAGTCTATTTTCAAGTTCACTAACAATATCCGGTTTTGTGGTAAACCATTGTTTTATGTCACTGTTGTATCTGTTGTCGTTATTGTAGCCGAGCTTCTGCCACAGGCTTAAACAAGCCATACATCTCTATTTCTGAGCACTTTGTTGTGCTCTGAAGCATGTCCGCACTTGCTGGAGCAGCCCTGCCCCGTGAGGGGAGGTGCCATCAGCACTGTACCACAGTGTTTTCATCTACTTTTTCAAGATGCAACGGTTGTGCAGGGCCTTTAGTTATTGTTGATAGATACCTCCTTATTTCCATAACTGGAGCTTCGGTCAATCTCAGTCTGGCCTATCATCCAACGAGCCCCCATTGACACTGGAAAAGAGACGTTTTTGTTAAAACTATCAAGAAGAAGGAAAAATACAATAAAAACACCTTTGTGATGTCTACTCTAATTACTAATTTTTAACTCTACATGATTGTAAGAGTAGAGGTATTCATCATGCTTAATAAGAACATGCCCTTTCATATAATCTCTTTGTCTTTTTTTCTATTTCATGAGGTGAATTCGTAAGCAAACCCTGAGCCGGCCCACTGCTACAGACATCCTCCCTAAACTGTCAATGAGACTTACATTGGAGTGGTCAGATCTGCCGCTTTATTGGACAGAGAGGATTCAATTAAACAAAGGGGAATCTCATTAAATCAAGGTGTAGGCTAATGGTGGATACCAACCAGCAATGCAGCAGGCCACTGTAGTCGCTATGGTTAGAATTGAGCCAGCGCTAACCAGTTGAGCCAAAAGCAGGAACAACGGAAAAACGAGAAGGCAGGACCAGAAAAGCCAGTTAATCAGAGACCAGGGCCGGCGTGGAGGACTATTTACGGGCCCAGGGAACCGTCCCGTCTGGGCATAGTACTCTTGAAAGCTGTCCTGTTCAACAACAAAACATAAATGTTGTTAACAAAGTGTGAGTCACAACAATTGATCAATTCCTTCTTCTTTGCCAATATGCCTCACTTTTTCCTGGTAGAGTTTGTGTAGCCAAGCTGCACACTCAGCCTCTCCTTCTGGGACTGAGTCCAGAGGGATTCTTCTGCAAGATGCAAATAACGTACAGCTTTACGTGGCAATGACACCAGAACAACAAGATGCATCACAGGGCCCTTTGTCCTGTCCTTTGGTTTCCACACATTATTGTTGCCATTTTTGTTTCCAAAGTTTCTCAGTTTCAGTTAATAAAAACAGACTTTATTGTTATTGCATTAAGCCTACTTTACCTCACATACATATCGGCATGGTATTTCTTTCCATTCAGGAGTCCAAGCAAAGTCGGTGTTTCATTATTTCTGAAATTTATTGTCGAATCATACACAGCAGCAGCTAAAAGAAACATCAAATCAATACTCACAATGTCACAATTTCTCTTCTCATATAAAAAGTGATTATACTCACCATTTCCTCTGAGGTTCTGGGCTGTTACCCAGAATCCTTTGGTGCGGGGCAGGAGATGATACTTGAGCTTTGGAAGGCCTTTGCTCTCCGCCACCTGCATCGAGATCTCGTGCTTCTTTGGTGTAAAACGTGTCCCTTCACAATAAAGCAAAAACTGCACAAAGAAAAACATTAGTAACTTAACATTATTGTCAGTTTACATTTAAAACGGTGCACTTTACTTCTTGTCTCCAAATGTTATTGCTTTGTTTCACAATATGACACTAAACATATCTAATTGCAGGCCAAGTTACAGGTCAGATCTGTGAAGAGGCGACCCAACTCACACCAAGAATGTATGTTTTTCAAGGTTTTTTTGGTAATTAAAACACTAGTAATGAACGACATACATGGCAGATGAGTTTAATGCTATGCTGTTGAATATTCTGAGCACATAGCAAACAGCCCTACCAGAAAAGTTACATAGTACACCTTTAAAGTAATGTGTACATACCCAAAAGTTTTCAGGGTAATCATGAAGGTTTTGGAGACTCTCTGCAACCGTTTTTCGGTCATCCTCCCACTTTCTCTTGCAAAACACAATCTCCAGGAAGTACCACATCCAACCAATAATTGGCACATAAGCTAACTCCTTTTTGGCAAGCACTTTTGAACTCTGAAAACATCAATCAATCAATGTGTTTAAAGAACTGCTATATATATATATATATATATATATATATATATATATATATATATATATATATATATATATATATATATATATATATATATATATATATATAATAATGTGTGGTTCTTTATCTTACCCCCAAAACCCCAAATCGGTCACAGAGGGTCCAACCACACAGGAAGTCAATCTCAAAGTTGTGGTTGAGTACGACTATAGAATTTTCCTTTCCATAAAGAGAGTAACTCTTGGGGTCTGTGTAAAGTGTGCACTCTGTAGAAGACCACCACTCCAGCACTGCAACCATCTCTGAGAAAAGACACAGACAATACGTTTATTCTACATTGTGTTTGTGTGATAAAGTATATTTGCTCTGTAATATTGTGCAAAGTAAACTTAAACAGAATGTTATTCCAAGATTCATGGACACCTTTTCTAGAAACTAAATGTATCACAATTACACGCTAGGCTTTTGTTTAATAATTGATTAATGATTAATGACTAACACTGAAAATAGTCTCGTTTTTTCTTCTCATATGCAGCCCTAGTCAGAGTATAGTACTTACGACTCATGATGCAGTAGCCCAGTCTCACGTTTACTTTTCGGGCGAGTTGTTTACTCACCAGCCACAGAGGTAAAGTGCACAACTGTAGTAGATTCACAATGATGCCACTGACCATGAACACATAGACGATTATGAGATGAAACACAAACTGAGATTTTAGCAGCTGCACAAGCCCCATCTGTAAAGAAAATAAATAAAAAGCATGCAAATATTTAAGATAAATCCTCTTCAAATGGTTAAGCAGAGACGTTGTAGTGTGTGGTACACTCTCTTTGTTCTAGTCTTGCAGGAAAATGCTCCCTTTGACAAGAATCTGAAAGATGACATCGAACTATTCAACTGTCAAACACAATGAAAGCACATCTTTGCTCCCCACAATCAAGTGTTCATTTAACACTTCTCTTACACCACATTAAAAGTTAACTAACTCAAAGGCATTAATTAATCATAATTGTTCCATCCATCATCTTCTGCTTATCCTTGGCCGGGTTGCGGGGGAAACAGTCTAAGCAGGGACTTCAACACTTCCTGCAGCTCCTCTGGGGCGATCTCGTGGCGTTCCCAGGCCAGCCGAGAGACATAGTCCCTCCAGCATGTCCTGGGTCTTCCCTGGGCATGTCCCACCGCCTCTTCCTGGTGGGACAGGCCTGGAACACCTCACCAGGGAGGCTTCCAGGAGGCAGGCTCCTCTCCATGTGGAGGAGCAGTGAGCTCCTCCTGTGACTGAGCTCCTCATCCTATCTCTAAGGGAGTGCCCGTTTGTGTTGGGTAGATGACGCATCAAGGTGTGTCACATTTCCGATACTGATTTGACACAGTATTGGCACTGTGTGGGTGCACTCTAGTTCGCCATCTGGTGGTCTAAAAAGGGTAGGCCTACTGCTTCTTAAGCAGACAAGTTAACACAACACTGCGCTTGTTCTTCAAAAATGCCAACACTGAATCAGAATATGAGGACTAACAAATAAGAGTGAGAAGGTCACTCAATCTTAGTAATTAAAGCAAATGACAGCCCATTGTACCATAAAGTAGGATGTAATATAAGAAGTGACTCTAAATTAATATTAAAAATAATAGTAAAATAGGGCTTGCAGAGGTATTCTTGGGAAAGATCAGAAATAACCCTCAAAGAGGAGCCGGCAAATATGTATCACCAATGAACCACAAAACAAACAGAGACACAGTGACAGACTTGAGCCTCGCGCTGCAGCTTCAGCAGCGTCTCTGACCCGAGCGACACCAGATGACGCAGTAGATGTGTTGGTCACGTGACCTTTCTTCACGCGCTCGACACAGGCGTCACTTTCAGAGCTCGAAACGTGTCGGCGCCTCGACTCGTTTGGCCCATTACTTTCCTGAGGAGGAAACTCAATTCGACTGCTTGTATACATAATCTTTCTTTTTCACATCATACTAAATATGATTTAGTAATGATATATCGTTTAGTACTTATGATATTTTAGTAATAATAATCACTAAAATATGAATTTGGCATCAGTCACTTTGCATAAAGCTAAACAGTACAAAATGCACAAATAATTGCTCTGCTAAAAATGTGCCACAATATGACTTTAAACAATTATGTGTTTGTATGGCTAAAATCAGCCTATAGAAAACCCAAATTCTATAATTTCTTCTTGTTATATTTATATTCATTAGGAGCATTAAGCATAAAAAGATGCTTGAACCACTCTTTTCCAATATACGATGCAGATAATACGTTTAACTTTTCAATTAACCACAGTATTCACACTCATCCAGCATAAAAAGGGTCACCTCTCCACAGATTTGACCTGTAACTTGACCAAAGAGCTTATCTGCTCATGGATATAGTACGTTATAGATCAGTTAAATGCCAGTGTGGAACATTTCAGGCAAAGCAATAACATCTGATGGAAACGTGCAGGTAGCAGAAATGTTACATAGTGTACCTTTAATAATTTAGCTGATTTTTATTTATTGGAACATGTTAAGACCTTTAACTGTTGAATGGTCTGGTTTATATAACCCTCGTGCAGGCTGTAACACATGACAGTAGGCTCCCATTGGCCAACTGCAAACACACAGACAGTCCATTCATTCACCCACCACTAGACAGAATACAATGCACCACTACAAGTTCAAACTGGGAAGTACACGAGACTCACCTTTGCGCTCAGCTTTCAGACACTTTTCTGGACTAAAGTAATCCACACATGCAATGATCGCCCTGAGACAAAGCGCTCGTCAGTAAACTTCCTTGCGCGTGTTTTCTACTTCAGGATGTTTGACTTAAGGACTTGCGTGGGCTGAAGAGAACCACACCCATTCCCAGGCGCGGCCAGAGGATGGAGCGCTTCCTTCTAGAAACGCACGACGGTTTCAAGATTGTCTATGCACAGCCTATGTCTAATAGGCCTGCTGCGTTTATTTCTAATCATTCCTAAATCACCTCAAAATTAATATTGTTGCAGTGACAACAAATCTTTGAAGTAGAGCTACTTTAAATTCGAGACATCTTTGCATTGAGAAGCATGCTACTGAAAAATATATATATATATATATATATATATATATGTTTAGGCCTACGTAAATCTCTAGGGAGTAAGCCCTCTGTCAACCATTCTATTCTTTGGTATCTCCTCATTATGACTTTACTGTGCAAAGATATTTGAATAGAGCCACGGTGCAAACAAATACAAATTCCATTCACTGAAGACTATTACTATTACATATTAGATCGTTGTAAACTACTGATGTATGTTGATGATGCCCGTGGCTACAGATTTCACTCAGTTCTATACAATTTCTGAAAAAGGTTCCTTATCGCTCCACTAGATGGCCACAAAGTTACACAGAATAGCCATGGATGTATCAGGCTTCCCTAAGAAGACCGCGCTCCAGGCTCACTAAAAGGTACTGGTGACTTTTTGTAACTATGCTAGAACAAAAACCGCTGTTTTTCTTCTTCTTCTTTTTGAATAAAAGCATCTCCATGGGGACAAGCAGGTGAAGCCAAAAGACCAAGTTATAGTTCAGATCTGAGTAGAGGCGAGCCCCCAATCACAGTAAAAATTACAAAGTATTGTTGAGCAATAAAATTATGTATAAATTATGGATACAGTGAATGCCATACTGTGGAACATTCTAGGCTAAGTAATAGGCCTAAGATCTCAGAGACAAGCAGATGAAGACCCACCATCAGAAAAGGTACAAAGTGCACCTATAAAATTCATATCGTTTTTTTCTCTTGAATTTATTCCCTTTTGACAAATCTTATAAAATATCACCCACTTTACTCCTTCTACTTACAAAAAGTACAAAGGGTAATTTTAGTCTGTCTTTTTATGAACTGGAATGATGAGAGATTAAACCTATCTGGCCTTTATTGAATTGCAGGTGTTTTGTTTTCCTCAAAAATACATGGAAAAACATGTATTCAGTGGGTCGCCTCTCCATAGATCTGATCTGTAACCTGACACTCAACAGTCTATGCCTCATCTCGGCCTCGACCCTCAAAAGCCTCGACACTCAAAAGTCTCGGCCTCAACACTCAAAAGTCTCGGCCTCGTCTCGGCCTCGACACTCAAAAGTCTTGACCCCGTCTTCTCCGGCCTTCGACCCTCATAAAGCTCTCGGCCTCGACACTCAAAAGTCTTTCGGCCTCGACACTCAAAAGTCTCAACCTTCGACACTCAAAAGTCTCGGCCATCGACACTCAAAAGTCTCACACCTCGACACTCAAACAGTCCCGGCCTCGACACTCAAAAGTTCTCGGCCTCGTCTCGCCCAACACTCAAAAGTCTCGCCTCTCTCTCGGCCTCGACACTCAAAAGTCACGCCTCGTCTCGCCTCGAACTCAATAAGTCTCGGCCTCACTCTCGGCCTCGACACTCAAAAGTCCTGGCCTCGTCTCGGCCTCGACCACTCAAAAGTCACGGCCTCGTCTCGGCCTCGACACTCAAAAGTCTCGGCCTCGACACTCAAAAGTCCCGGCCTCTCGGCCGACACTCAGAAAGAACTCGGCCCTGTCTCGCCTCGACACTCAAAAAGTCTCGGCCTCATTTCGGCCTCGACACTCAAAAGTCTCGGCCTCGACACTCAAAAGTCTCGGCCTCGACATCAATCTCAGGCCTTTGTCCCGGCCTTGACACTCAAAGTCTCGCCTCATCTCGGCCTTGTCCCTGGCTCGACACTCAAAATCCGCCTCTTTCCGGCCTCGACACTCAAAAGTCTCGGCCTCGTCTCGGCCTCGACACTCCAAAAGACTCGGCCTCTCTCGGCCTCGGACACTCAAAGACTCGGCCTCGTCTCGGCCTCGACACTCAAAAGACTCGGCTCGCCTCGGCCTCGACACTCAAAGCTCTCGGCCTTGACACTCAAAAGTCTCCGGCCTCGATCTCGGCCTCGTCCCGGCCTCGACACTCAAAAGACTCGCCTCGTCTCGGCGCTCATCTCGGCCTCACACTCAAAAGTCCGCCTCGACACTCAAAAGACTCGCCTCGTCTCGCCTCGACACTCAAAAAGATCGGCCTCTTCTCGGCCTCGACACTCAAAAGTCTCGGCCTCATCTCGGCCTCGTCCCGGCCTCGACACTCAAAAGACTCGGCCTCGTCTCGGGCCTCGACACTAAAAGTCTCGCCTTGACACTCAAAAGTCCTCGGCCTCATCTCGCCTCGCCGGCCTCGACACTCAAAAGACCTCGGCCTCGTCTCGGTCTTGACACTCAAAAGTCTCGGCCTCATCTCGGCCTCGTCCCGGCCTCGACACTCAAAAGACTCGGCCTCGTCTCGGCTCGACACTCAAAGAACTCGCGCCTCGTCTCGGTTTGACACTCAAAAGTCTCCGGCCTCATCTCGCCTCATCTCGGCCTCATCTCGGCTCATCTCGGCCTCTCCGGCCTCGACACTCAAAAGACTCCGGCTCGTCTCGGCCTCGACACTCTAAAAATCTCGGCCTCATCTCGTGCCTCGTCCCGGCCTCGACACTCAAAAGATCTCGGCCTCGACACTCAAAAGTTCTGGCCTCATCTCGGCCTGTGTCCCGGCCTCGACACTCAAAAGACTCGCCTCGTCTCGGCTCGACACCTCAAAAGTCGGCCTCATCGCGCCTCGTCTCGGCCTCGACACTCAAAAGACTCGCCTCGTCTCGGTTCTTGACACTCAATGTCATTGAGCAAGACAGAATGGCACCTGTTACACTCTTGACAAACAAACTGAAAATGAAAAGTTTAGGATGTCAGATCAAATCAGGAAATGGATGACCTCATGTGCATAACGCGAATATGGGAAACACAATTTTCTGCTGGATGAGAAGCACAACGTACTGTAGCTAAAGGCATGAGTCATTCGTTCCACACATTTGCTCTGAGGGACGATGGGACCGGAGCGGGACGAGGAAGGTGTCAGAACTCCTGGATTCACATAAACACTTTTGTACAGGCCAGACGTCATGTTACCAGCACCTGTAATAACACTGTGCAAAGTGACTATGTTAATGAGGGCTGCACGTTTGCCAATTCTCAACCCGAGTGGAGAGCAGAAGAAAAAGTCTGCAGAATATCCAAACATTTGTGGTAGTACTTCTTGGAGATATCTTTATGTCTCGTCAGCAGTTTAGTCACACACACTGTTAGAGACCTGAGTTGCGATTTTGAACTGATACTGTGAACCAATTTGCAAGTGTTTGAATTCTGCAATTTCAGTGATAAAACTGATCGATAATAAAAATCATTTATGGCCTAAGCAAATCAGCTTACTCATACCTTCTATCTTTACACATGAATATATATCAACAAGTCCAACTTTACCTATTAGTTTAAAAAAAATAATTACAATTTAAATGTGAAAATAACATTTTATGGTAAGACTGACCTCAATATTAGATGTCAAATTGACTGTAATGCGATTATCAATTCAACAACAAAAACTACTGTTTAGTGTTGTCCAAAAAAAAAAAAGATACCCAGCACAATAGATTTCCAAAACGTGTATCAAAACTGCATAGCTATTTGATACAAAATATGGATACTGAAGAAAAAGATATATTAACTTATTTGTCAACAACTGAACAAGCAACACCACATATTAAATAAACTAAAGGTTTTATTTATCAGTGCGGTATAAAATCTGCATATAAAATATCATGCCTTTATGAGTTATATATTGAGTTTCGAAACACTGGACTATGTATGCATGTATGTATGTATTTATGTATTTTTGTATGTATATATGTATGTATGATTTCCATTGCTTCTGACCAACATTGACATATAAAGAACGCGTCACTTTATCAAACAAACTATAAAGTAAGAAAATATTTCACTTCAGAATTCAACTTGTACGTGGGGCTAACATGAGGGGCTACAATACTTCAGGAACCCTCCCTTATTTTAACCAGTGGAAACAAGTGATCAGCTCATCTCCATTACGGCTCTGATGGGTTTTTCAGCCATGTTGTGCTCTGCTGTAATGGAACATCATCATGAAAAAACACATGCCGAGCTGTTTAAAGATACCCTTCACTCTCTTCCTTTTCTGGTCATTTTCCAATCACAGGACCTCTGGAAAATGTTGTCTAGAATGATGCCTAAGAGGTTTGTTAAATAAAATAAACATGCATAATTTAACAGTAAGTACATATATATATATATAAAGAATTAAGTAAGTATAAAAATATTAGTATAAGTTAATTGGAAAAGGTCTGTTGATGTGGCTGAAGTCGTTTGTTCACCTCAATAGCACTGCTCCTGACAATGCGCTGAGAGTTTCTTGTCAAAAAGAAAAACTATGTAAATGTACAGACTTAAACCGTCTTTTGAACCGCAAAGTTCAGGCATCTGTAAAGGTCGCACAGGCATGAACAAGGGTATATTGTTAACATATGGAGAGAATGGCAGTTTATTAAAACAGTATCCCAATGCAACGGCAAAGGAATGAAAAAAACAGGTGATTCAACATCATATCTTCAAGAATGGAATGGAATGTATAACAAAGAAAAAAGTATTCCTCACTTCTCACAGCTAAATTTACTATTAGACTAGATGAAGAAGAAAAAACCTAACCTAAGATTGTTTGACACTAAAGAAACAGAAAGCATTAATTCCAAGTGCCATATCTTTCAAATTGCATTCTCATTTGGGCCTTGAAGAGCAAATCTATTTATATATATATCTATTTGTGCACTCAATATAGGTTTTACATCAGATGCCATCCCTTGACAGAAATCAGTCAATCTTTTCTAAAAGTTTAACAAAGCTCGGGCATCTGATTTCACGCCACAAAAAGAGGACCTTGGTATTTAAATCTTTTTAACTAGTTCCTCGTGCACACAAACCCTTTGTTGCATTGTTGATATCCACATGCATTCATTTTAAGCGCATGCACAGTTTTAGAACAACTTTTTTTAGACTGTGAAGGAAGACTGTGGTGGACCACCCAATCACAGCCAATCAGAGCGCTGCTTTCAGCCTATTGGGCCTTGACGAGAAAGAAAATACTTTAATATTAGCTGCCGATAGCTTGCTGTTGCTTCATTTTTGTCACAAAGTCCTGCTTTTACAATATACTTTTTTGGAGTAAACACAAAACGTGCACATTTTTATTAAAAAAAAGTCCGGTACCCCAGCTTTAAGTACCATATTGATTTTATTGTCAGAGTCACAGCCTACTTGAATTCTTTGATAGATAATTCCCTTGTCATTGATTCACAATTTCTTCCCAGATGAATTAATGATAACAATAATGATTTCGTACAGAATATAAATCAGTCTATTGTCTTACACTTGTTAATTTCACTTCCCCATGGCTGACGACCGAACCATGTGCTCATACGTGAACTGCGAAAATCCCCCACTGTCTGTCAAAAGAGGTCGCGAGGTCATACAAATGCATAACTTGATTAAACAGCATATTCCACTTCACTTTTTGCTACATCAGCTTGTCTGTACTTGTATTTTTTTGTTTGTTGTCTTGAACCCCCCCGGAGGGCCCCTGGGAACATCAGAGCAGGTATACCCCCATTTCAAATGTATCCATGGGGCCCACTTCTCTGAATGATGATCCTATGGAGAAAGACTCTACATCAGGACCTTATTACAGGGTTACAGAATATATACATCGTGTCAAATAAAATGTACTCCTCGTGGTGATGTTGTCACTTTCTCTGATTTGTACTTTTTTCCACTGTCCCATAGCTTCAGAAACAGTGAGCACATATGTCTCCCATGATCCGGTGATATGATATTCCAGCATTTAATCTGATTCAGTGTCTAATTTGTGAAGCGTGCAGCAGCCATAACGCCCTTTGCCAAAACATGTGCGTAAATGTAAGTAATTTCTTCCTCTGTACAGTGACCATTTGAACTGATGCTACTGAGACACATTTATAGAAAACATTCAGCATGATTTGAAGGTGCTAGAGAGGTAGTAGAGGAGCTTTTTTTTTTTACTTGAGGAAACTTTGTTAAGAATCTTTCTCAGCCTTGGAGGTTATCGTGTCTGTAAAGGCTTTGTGGCTTTATGGAAAGAGCATTCATCCCCGAACAAAAATTTCTCTTTGAGTCCAAGTACTGGCTTCCTCGTAGTCATTTGGAAGCTTGTACTGACATGGGTGAGATAAAACATTTTTTTTTAAAGTTTGGATGACTGGAACATATTTGTCTTTATCAGATAATCAGAATCAGTTTTATTGCCATTGTTAATGAACAAAATTCTCAATATAGGAACTTTTTATGACAATCAATGGGAGCAACATAAAACAATGAATAATTATAGTAAAATATACACAATGATAAAATAACGCATGGATAAAAATAAGGTGTTGAATGCAATAACATCAAAATATACTAAATATAATACAAAATATACAGTATGAGCAGTACAACAAAGAACTTAAAGTGTTGTTATTGTAAATACCTATGTTAAACGTGTTAAATGTATGTGTTGGTGGTTTAAGCCTAGTTTAGGCTTAGTCTTAGCCTTGGTTTATTCCAGGTTTAGCTCTCAATTTGTCCCCAATTTTGATATGGAGTTTGTGATCGCAGATGTAATGTAAGATCCCACCTCCAGCCTTTAGAGGTAAGTAAAGGAACAGGTATAAGTCAATTCCCAAGGTTTTGTGGCTGAATGGCTGAAGCTTTTACCCTTGAGCGAGAAGATTCCTTGTCCACATCTTGGCATGGCGTAATGACTTATGCTGGCCAACAGAAACATCTTTACATCCTGCAACATCTTGGGTATGCTTTACGGTCTTATACAGTCCCTAATTGCCAGTTGTAAGAAAAAGGCCCCCCAGAGGCTGACCCTTACAGAAACACTAAGCCCCTATAATGAAAGCTGACGTGAGTTGGAACATGGAAAGTCCTTGTGGTGAGGTGCCCCACCAACATCTTTACATCCACAGACCTCATATCAACCGCTCTTTTCCACTCACGAGTCAGTCAAATGTAAATGACTACTTAAGGAGGGTAAGCACACGGGGTCTGGGGTTTCAGTGCGACCAACAGCAAAGCAACTGTGATTAGCGCTAGTATTGTTTCTGAATTATTTCAAACGGTTAAATGTATATAACATCACATTTGCCTACTTCTAACTTTTTCAATGTTTATAATAGTGGAGTGGTGGCAGTGGTGGAAGAAGTACTCAACTTTGTCACTGAAGTAAGAGTACAGATACAAAAATTACTCAAGTAAAAGTATTAGCTCTAAATTAAATCCAGATTTCTTGTAGAAAGCACAGATGCTCTCAGATGTAGTGAAGCAAAAGTAAAAGTATGCACTATAAAAGTTACTTGAGTAAAGTACAGATACCTAAAAACTCTAATAGGATACTTTTACTTGTGTACTTTATTACTTTCCACCACTGATGGGTGGTAATGCTAAATCTTGAAAAGGTTTGCTTTTTTGAAATGCATAGATTTGGACTCTACAGTGTGTTCTTGCATGAACACGGTCTCCAGCAAAAACATGTCACATTAAAGCAGATTTACAACAAGCTTATATGGATATACAGTGATAATTTATACTGCAGTAATGACCTCATGTGAGCAGTTTAAATCATGGAACTACTCACTACACTATACAAATCTTTGTTATATAATTCAAAAATGCCATATCCAATGTTTTGGTAGCCATAGTATTTGGAAAGAGAAAGACTTATCCAACTGACCTTTCTTCTCTTCTTTCTTCTCTTTAATGTCAAGTTGAACATACGTTTTTCTTTTGCACTTTTAGTCAGTGTGGATGAATTACTGTGGTTTTGCAATGTTTGTAGAAACGAGCTGCTGCAACAAAATCATTTCCTGCAAAGGATTAACAAAGTGGTAATAAAGTACCGGTATATCTATCTATCCCAACTATGAACCAGTTGTTTATTGATGTGTGACACAAAGAAAACACCTTTTATTCTACCATTTCTCATTCTTGTCCTCAAACTCGTGGGCACAAGTGAAATCTGGGTTAATGCCTGAGCCATCCTGGCACTTCTGTTTTTGGGAGCAGTGAGTGTGCACCCCTCGCGGCTGGCACCAACATAGACCGAGGATATTTTCCCAATGACCGCACCAACATATGCCCAGAAATGAATGACTTACTTTATTTCAGAAGACAGATCCACTCCACAGTGAACACGCTGGTGGACATACTGCATATTGAGGTATATTGTCTACAGAACATTATGACTTTTAACATCAGTTTTAATCAGATGTGAAAGTATTTGAGCATATAGTTTACATTATCTGAATCATACATTTACTTGACAAAGGATGCAGATTGGTATTAGTTTTCTCACACACTCAGTTTGTACAATACTGGGATTAGTAGTAGCAGTAATTTACCTTACCTTCTGAAGCAGACTTTACTTTTTGCTGAATATTTTTACTTCTACTTCTGTAATAATAATATACCCTTATTTAAAGCCAGAGTACCTGATTTTCAAACTGTGAACGTAGGAAATAGATATTTAGATCTATCTAACTTGTTACTAATAACATGCATGAAGGGTTTGGACAGCAGCACAGCTTTAGAACAGACACAAAAAAATGTTAAGCAGGCCTTTCACACAGACTTACACAGCTCTCATCCCAACATGTCATATCTAGTGTTTTATGATAAGCTGAAGACAGCATGTGGCAGTCTGACTATACTTTTACAATACTTTACTAATTTCAAGGTTAATTTAGCTTTAGGTGAACACCTCTTTCTTTAAACCAAGCAGTTAAGAGTGCACAATGTAACTTTTCTGATGGACCCACCAGCTTGTCACAGTGGAGATGTTATTGCTGTGCCTGGAATGTTCCATAGTATGGCATTAGACTTGTCTACCTTCCTACAGACAAGCAGGTGATGCAACCAAGCCAATTTGCAGGACAGATCTGTGGAGAAGCAACCCTGCTCACAGTAAGAATGAGGATTTTTTACTGTATTTTTGAGCGATAAAAATAATTTGATAATTTAACGAAGCATTCAGGCAATAACAGCTCCACAGCGACAAGCAGGCAGCAGACCCCCCTAAAGAAATGTCATCTTGCACCTTTGGTTTCCAGTCAGTCTGGACTCACATATCCTCATGCATATTTTATGTCCTCACTCAGGAGACGATGGTTTGATAAATGTGAAGTGGAGAAAGTCCGTCAGTGGAATATTGTGTAAAAGAAGCGGAACATCAGCGCCTCACCTTCCACCCTCCTGTCTAAATAAGAAGGTTTCCTGTCCGCTCTCGGCTTTCTCTTGTCCTTTTCTCTGCTGCAGCAGAAAATCTGACATAGTACTGCTAGTTTGCCTGCCTTTTTTAATTTCTAAATACCATGGCAAATTTTTGGTGAAAACACTGGGTGAGGAAAGTTTTTGTCTAATATAGTTACACTTTTTTTGCTCCTAACCCATTTCAAAAACCTGTCGTTTGCAGTTTTGTTCTCAACTAATCTGTCATTTATGGACAAGTATGAGCTAATCCTCCTCTTCTCAGATTGTCAAACACTTAAACACAAAACTAACTACTTTTAAATCATTTGCTGCCTGATAAATCTTAACTTCAGCAGAAAGAGGTGATTTACTGTGTCACACGTTGACATCTTTTGGCAGGAAACGCTCTGAACCACCTTGGATCAGGACCATGTCTGAGTGCCAGACCCATATAGTCTTCAGTGAGTGCCACATGGACCTGTCCCAAAGCCCCAACCCAAATATCTCTGCCACAGAACTGCACCAGAGGGGTTGACTTCCATTTTCCCTAATAAGCGCATTTCTTTCCTGGCCGCAATATCACTTATTTAACCCATTCATGTGATGGATTTTTGTCGAGCTCTGACTACGCGATCATGGTTAGATAAAAAATTCATGAAATTAATTCCCTTAACATTAAATAAAATATGTCTTTCTGTATTTGACATGGCTGCATGTGGATGTCAAGGAATTGCTCAGATGTTAGTAAACCTAAATAATAACAGAATAGCTCAGAACACAGAGTAAAAACGGTATATTCTTTTTTAATGTTACTTTGTGTAAAGGCACAATGCTGCTGTACAGACTGAACCACAGTGATAACTCTTGATCATGTACATTTTCAGTACAATGCTGTTGTTTGTTTGTATAAAATCTATTTCTAACAACACAATATAAAAACATTTTTGTGCAATGCAAAACTAAAAAAAAAAAACAGACAAAAAAAGTAATACAAGAATATGGCTATAGTGATGTAGATAGTTGGTTCAACGCTACACACATTTGGGGACTTTCCTTCAACACCGTCCAGATTCATGACCCACAGAGTAAATCACACATAACGATGCATGAGACAGTCACATCTGCACTGAGAAACACATGACCTAAAGCCTGAAGAACTCACAATAAACAAGTATAAAGTATCCCACCTGACGCGAGGAATGGCCCTTGATATTAATGACACAGAAAAAACAAATAGACAGAAGCAAAAAAGACAATGTGCTGTTATTATATTATAGATGTAGCCAGAAGAGATTCTATGGGCAGTGTTTTGATGAACTGGTTATTTTTGTAACTGCTGGTGCTGAAAACATAATGCTAGTGGAGTTTTGCCAGCTTACATGGCCTTCATGTTGACTGTGCCTCATTTTTTCAATTACACACCAAACACATGTTGACAAAATGGGTGTAACTATGTATACACAAATTACTGAACAACTTGGCACAGCTCTTATTGGAAATGATTACGCCTTGTATATAACATTGTACCAGCGGCTCTAGTATGATATAAGAAAGCTTTGTTACTGTTTGTGATTACATGTGAAGCTGCGGTTTACATCTGATTCAAACACAGACCTGAATGAGGAAATCTAATGCCAAGTCTAAGTCTAAGGACTGCGCACAAATTATCCACACATCTTATGGCTTTGTATACTTTTGTGGTTTGTGATATTGCTTTATATTTGTCAGTGTAAACAAATAAATAAATATTTACAAACTGTATCAAAACTGCAAACAAACAAGACAAACAGGCAGAGCAATAATAATTTACAAAAGGAATTATAATACAGACCTAGTATAAACATCTTTGTCTTTGGCTGAGCTGGCTTCAATTCACTCGTTAAATTTCATACAACCACTTTCAGAAAAGTAGAAATGTCGGACAAAATAACCCTTGCAGTATAGACAAAACTATAGTGGTTGTACAGTGAATGCTTGAAAGGACATTTTACGAAAATGTATATGTGATGTTATGGAGGCATTGTTCATTTGCTGTAGTTCTTTCCCAGTCTTTGAAATATAAAACAAACTTGTATGTACTAAGGCAAAAACGTTCAAGTCACTTTAAGCTGATAAAGACCACTGACTTACACTTCACACGTATTGAAATTCAGTCTCTCTCTTCTTGCGATTTTCTGTCCGCCTTGATTCAGTTATCTGTGGAAAGATTGAGAAAATAATATCCTCCATTACTGTCGAACTCAAATTAGGACAGTAAGTACAAGTCACACAGAGAGCCCAAGTGCCAAAAAGTGTGCTACAACAACGTTTGCGCATCTGGTGTTGACAGACATATCTGCTATTACGCTATGCTAATAATGCTTAGGACGCAATGAAATATTCGGGGATAGAAGGTAAGCAGGTGTGCTTTCCCCCCTTTTGTTCGCTTGTACTTGGAACGATTCAAAATTAGACAATCGAAACAATTATGGTCTCAAATTGTGAAGAAAAGAAAAGAAAAAGGAATGTTTGGTATTAGTTCCTGGTCAGAGCTCCAGGGCATGAAATGGTTTTGATTGGAGGGCCCCATTTTGATTTAAAAAAAAAAAATGACATGCCGAGGATATATGTCGCCTTTTTTTTCACAACCCAGTGTAAGTATTGTAACATATAGTATGAAAAAAGAGCCGTAGAAGCTGAACACATCATGTGCAATATAATACTATTCTGTACGAGTTTCTCTCTCTTTTCGTAGCTACTCAGTCACCGCCTAATACCACACTAAAACTACCAACATTTAAGCCTCTGTTATATTCTCGTGAGAGCTGTTATACCTTCTTCTGAGTGAAGCATCTGCTACGGCACAATCTTCCCGCGGAAACTGTATAAACTGTTCAACAAAGAGAGTCTAAAGACAATGTTCCCGACAGCTTGGTGAACAATAAGACTTTGCCCACTACAATAATGAACGACGGGGCGAGAATATATGAGGACAAATTGCCGATGTTGTACAATTCAATTAGCATAACAGATATTGGAACACTGGTACCGGGAGACCTTGTTATTATGTCACAAATTTAACATCATGGCATATGTAGTATACACATGTGATAACACATGTTCATAGCATTCACCTTTTGCAGACCTCACATGAGCTTGTACAATATTCACTCAGCTATAAATCCAAAGTTACATCTACAATCTTCTATGTGCATGACACGGAGTTGGTATGAATGTAAATGCATATATTCATCGCGCAGATAATAGTTCTATGATTATCTAGCTCTTTCTGCAAATATATAACATTCACAACAACAAGTTATAAAAACAAGTACTCAAAAAACAAATTAATAATGAACACTATAAAAATAAAACATATTGTTATCATATGATTTTGTGATATGAGAAGAGAACAGAGACTGGTTATCAGAATGACACGCATGTGTTGTGTTTAGGGGGTGCAAATTAAAAATATATTTAAGAAAACCATATGAGACAAATAGAGATATGAGAAGTGTGAATGCCAGAGTGAAACTATTCTAATTATAATATGAATGACAACAAACGAATTAAATACAATCCGAATAGAGGTATGGCAGAAGGACGTGGCAAACCCACGCCAACCAGCAAATTACATAGACACCTTCTAACGTTAGAGCCGTCTCAGCAGTATAAATGTTATTCATAATCTTTGTGTATACTCACACGCATAGTACAATGTCTGCATAATAAATATTATGCGAAGAAAGTATAACTAGCGTACTACTCAAGCTCATAAATTTAATATAAACCCACTCCAGAGCTACATTAATTCCAGATAGACTCAGACTTTAATGTAATACAACTAATGTAAAAAAAAAATATAAAAAAACACACGAGCTATATACAGACATGAGAAGATCTAACACTCGTCATTGCTCCAGCATAAGCTTGGTGCAATATAATGAGCCCAGAAAATATTTTAAATTTATTGTCATGCTCATGCAGTCATTATGCGAGCAATGATAAGTCTACTAGCGAGAAAATAGTGCTGAGTAAGTGTTGCCAGCGACCCAGCGCCTTAGGTTTCACAGTGCTAAAAGCGTTATATCCAGACTCACCGATTTATCTATACGATTAGAATAAATAAGAAACACTGATCAAAAGTCACCACACTCACACTCTTCGAACTGCCATAAGAGTCTAGACTTGTCTTGCGTGTGTTAGAGAAAACCAGTCTTGAGAAGAAGACAACAGCTCTACCTTATCAAATACCCAGAGCAGCATTAAAACCATTGAGACATGTTTCAAATAACAAACTAGCAGTCACAGTGAGAATCAGACACTACGGATAGACGTCTGTTTTCCCCAATTCATTAATATACAACATCCCTAGAGAAACAACAGCGATATCAATTCTATTTTCTTGATAGTACCACAGTGTTTATTGATATAGTTTACGACAGTTTTGTAGTTGGTCAATAATAATAGACTACAATACAAATTGAGCAAGCATTTCAACACTCTGATTCGAAACCCAGTCTTACTGTCTCACAAATTACTTACTACTTGGACCGTACTGCAGCGACTGCTCCACCTCGCAGATGTTGTAATCCTTCCAGAACTCCGATGTTTTGTCTGTTTACCGTTCTTGCCACAAAAAGTACCGACAACCTTGTAGCTCTGGAGATGTCAAGCAGTTCGATTTTCAAATATGTTATAATTAGACCACCCCTCTGCTACTTTCATTCTGTTATTATCATAACATGCTGCACTTAGTGTATATCAGCTCTGCATAGATTATTCAGTTAAAAACTTAAATTTAGTGCTTTCTTTTATTTATTATACTTATCAAATAACTACATACTATCTAAATAGCTTGTGTGTTATGTTTTTAGACCCATGACTAATTCGGCCCTAAGTTCAAGTACTATTATCAGATAAACTCACTGCTCAAGTATACGTAATCGAGTACCAGAAGACACGGCCATGTTGACATGATGCATGGATATAGATATAGATATTTCTTCTAGATACCTTCTATATTACAGATGTCCTACTACTTAGCTAGTCTTTAGCTACATTACTTGTCTATGCCCACAGAAAAGACAAATGTTACGCATGCTATCGTGATTGAGAGATAAAATCGACTTCTAACGGAGACAATACGCTTCGAAAAAGTTTCCATTGCGTGTGCGATATGACACTACTCGTCGCGCCACGGATACTCAATTTTAATTGCCACCTACACTTAATTTTACCACTAGACAACTAACAACATACACTATCTTTTTCTATATACCAACATATTCTAACAGTATATCTTACAGATCCACAATTATCTTCAATTATTATCGAGGAGCTAATCTAATTGTTACAAACTCTGATCTACCAGACATGTATAAAAGTACTCTCACCACCTGAGCCAACCATGTGAGCAATGTTTTACTACTTTGTCCTACGTAGGCCATACTCTTGTCGGCAGCGAAAAGCGTCCTCGTGCGTTCGTTTTCTTGCACTTCCTGCCCGTTGTGAGGAGTTGCTTAGTTCATCGCTTGCGCGACAACATTAACATCCTGGTTGAACGGTTCAGATCCACTGCACAACCACCTGAGATTGCCAAACGCCTGATGGCTTGTCCTTCCCAGTACGTCTGTTATCTGCTCCACATCACACGTAAAAGCTGCCGCTGGACTTGGTACCGACACAAACCCTCATAGTCGTCGTCTCTGTCCTGTAACGTTAGCAATTTGTAGCGTGTCGTTGTCTCGAGTCCATTGTGGCAATTGAACATCTTGATATCACACCCGCTCAGCATACAGTCCTGCACCAATCATGAGGTTTGTAATGATTCAATGAAAGAAAATTGTACTTAGCTAATCCTCCATTGATGTAGGTCGTATCGTATCGTAAAGTAGAAAAACGCCGATATAATAGTACATGACTCAAACTTGATTTCTCTCAGAATTTATCATTGTCCCTGTTCAGACTATGCGTCAGTTTGCGCGGCCTGTTTTTAATACTCCGTATCAAATACAACAGCTCTTCTCTGTCACCTCGCCAGCTAGTACTGCTGTACACTTTGCCAACCACTAACTATAATTACACTACTCTTGTAGCTTGCACAAGATAATGTGTATCTCTACCATCAACTTCATTACAAAAGTACATAATTAAGTCACATCAATAACTGCAACCACAAATCATGATTAGAACTACGTTAAAGATCTACTATCTACACCGGACCTGAGAATCACTAATCTTTGACCGAGATTACAGTTTCCATTGCGTGCATATTCGTACTCATCCTAGACAGCATCCCAATGTAGGCAGCCTAAATCTCAAGGCACCCAAGACCAAGCCTCACTTTGCATAATCCGATGCAACTGAGATCACTACAACCAGCACGACAAATCTTATAATTAAGTAGCTTAATCATGTAATAATCCATATACAATAAATCTCTACAATAAACGCTGAGGACTATGTAAAATATAGATTTCCCATACAAAGTAAGATCCTCTCATCAATGTCTGAGTCCGCAGTCAGCATGGTAGCTAGTTACTGCTCTCTAAAGTTAAGAACAGATAATTACCAATCAATATCAAAAGAACGACACTCACCACAACTGAGATTCCTCGCATCATCCGAGTCACCACACTCGACACTTACACACCTACTAATACGGGTGTTCCCCTTACCCTTAGCGACGACGAAGCGGGGCGCTGCTTAGTCCTCTGGGGGGTGGAGGGGGGGGGGCTTCTCATTTGCACAGACTGATTTGGTTATGAGCTTGTATAATGACTGCGAATGAGCTTACTTTTACAGACCTGATGCCTGTTCATTACTGAGGGGTTGTTGGAGCTGACAGGTGATGTATGGGCCCTGTATTGTAGACGGAGCCGGAGGTGGATACTTCCTGGTGAATTGTACAGGCAAGGAGGAGGAGGACCTGCCAAAAATATACGACAGGCTCAGGCTACTTACGGGAGACGTATTATAGTCCCCAAAGCCATTGAACCGTGTGGGGAAAAATGTAGTCCTCTTTTTGGACATAATAGAAGAAAGGAAGGATAGATTTATGGAGTGTCTACGAACAGGGCCAAGTTGAAGTCTTGACCTAGTTTAATCTTGGACTGAAAAGTGTGAAATTGTATTGTAAACGTTTGTCATCAAAGGACAATTGTTATGCACACATTATATTGCTATTAGCCTTTAGAACCTTTGCTTCGGCATCTCGAAATAATGTATGTATTAGGAACCGCATTGACTTTCCACTAGCCAGGCTTTCCCCAGGTGTTAGCACTCCATCTACTGGCAGCAGAGGGAATTTCGATGGGAAAACAAAAGCTAGCCTCCTTCGTCGTGCTAATGTGCTCACACATGAATTGCTGGATCCTTGTCCTATTGTTCTCAACACAAAAATATTGGACAGAAATTACCAAGGCACAGTAGACTGTTTTTGACACCACCATCCCACTCAATATCATATAATGTATTTGGGCCTCAAAACCCCTGTTATGGACACAATAAATGGATACCTTTGGAACATACCGTACTTCTGGCAGCTGGGGAAACGTTCATCACAAAGAACAAAACAAACTGGTCAGACAAATTAAGGACTGGACCGACCCCATGACATATGGACAGTGGAAAAATCACTTACGAACTCAACTTAGAAATGGACAAATGCAACAGAAACTGGACTGAATGAGACACCTGTCTTGGACCTTGTGTACATTCATCTTTTTTTTTTTTGTTTTTTAAATTGTCCTTGTCATTTTATTATTTTTTTTATTTATTTTATTTATTTTATTTTATTTTTATTTTATTTATTTTATTTATTTTTTTATGGTGTGAGTTTATTCAATTTTTTTTATTTTATTTTATTTTATTTTATTTTATTTTATTTTATTTTATTTTATTTTATTTGTGTTTGTTGGTTTTCATTTTAAAAAGGCCTACAAAAACTAATTTTCTCAACATAAGCACAGAAATTCAATTCAAACAAATCTAATCTTGTTCAGGTTATTTGTCCCACGGTGGGGAAATTCCACTGTTGCAACAAAGGGTACAGAACAGAACAGATAACTTAGAAAAAAAGAAAACTCTTATAATCTTAATAATAATAACACTCTTATTTACAGCTGTCATATGGACAGATAATAATAATAACAGATAATAGCAGATATCTATTGAAATGGTTGGACCGGCTTGCGACTTGGCATTACCTCTTAACCCGCCTTTCTCCTTTGCACAGAACAGATTGCATTAAGATGGTTTGCTTGGCTCATAACACATTATTCCCCAAAGCGCGGGCTATTCTTTACTGGAGAATACGCTCCTCCTTTTAGACCCAACACGAGAGCAGATACCGCGGATCGAGCAGATACCGCGTTTTCAGACAGAATTAGCGTCGGGCCAAAAGCGAACCGCGCCACCTAACCCGTCGAGATCTTCCATAATTCAGCACCTGCAGATGTGAGTATTCGCGCCACTCTTTCCATTTGTGCGTTTGCCCGCATCTCCGGCCCTAATGGAGTCGGAGGAAGGTGGTACGAGGGATTTTTATTTTTTATTTTTTATAACATAAACTCCAAAAATGTCAAAAGGAAATTGGCTGCGTTAACCAGAGCTCCAGGTGACACCATAACTCTGATTAGCAATGCAAATGAAAAGGGAGAAAATGTTATACGGTGCAATATATGGCCATTAGGTGTTACAATATGGTAATTTAATGAGTACATGTTCCTCCAGGTAGTTGTTTTAAATGTCAAAGTCATAATTAGTGGTAATCGAATATAGATTTAAAATAACCTCTACCACTAAACACATTTGTTAGTTTCTCCTCTGAATGTTCCAGTTTTACATGTGGATATATTAAAGGTGTAATCATTAGGTTGTTTCAGGTACAACTTTAGCATGTTTTAACGGGTAGCTCGCAACTCCATCTACAGGCAGCAAAATGCAACGCCAACATATTCCAATCCAATCCAACTTTATTTGTATAGCACATTTTACCAACACATGGTCTCCAAAGTGCTGCACACACAAGCACAGGTAAAATATGTTAAAACAATTAAATTAAAAATAAATAAATATGTACAGACCGAATAAAAACAAATGAAAAACAATGTAAAATATACAAAATAATAAAAAACGGTCATAGGATATCAGTTCATCCCCT